>VCAZ01000130.1:546475-1249471 GCA_005784505.1 Bagarius yarrelli | reverse complement strand
ATGGATGAGGGAGGGGTCCAGAATGTCCCGTGCCTTGACCCAGGATCTTTCCTCCGGGCCGTAACCCTCCCAATCTACTAGGTACTCGATGCCTGAAACACGCCTTCGAGAATCCAGAATCTCGTGAACTATATAGGCCGGAGAACCTTCCACCTCGATTGGGGGGAACGGGTGTGTCGGCCTGGGGCTCGGCGCTAGGGGAGGAATGATGAGGCTTGAGGAGGGAGACGTGGAAGGAGGGGGAGATACGATACGAGGGTGGCAGCTCGAGGCGGTAGGTGACAGGGTTGATCTGTCTGATGATCTTGAAGGGCCTACATACTTGGGCCCAAGCTTTTTGGAGGGGAGGCGTAGACGGAGGTCGCGCGTGGAGTGGATAGGCCACACCAGTTGCCCTGGATGGTAGTTCGGGTGAGGCTGCCTGCGCCGATTCGCTTGCAGCCATTGGCATGGACTGCTCGCTGCAGACGAACGTGTGCGCTTTCCCAAACTCAGAACTTCGTTGCATCCAATCCTGAACAGAGGGGAGTGAAGAGGGTTCGCCGGACCAAGGGAACATAGGGGGGTTGGTAGCCTAGAGCGCTCATTGAAAGGGGGGTCAGACCGGTGGATGCATTGATTAGAGAGTTCTGGGCGTATTCGGCCCAGAGGGTTAAACTCGCTCCAACGGGCTTGTTCTCGGGCACAGTACGAGCGTAGGTAGCGTCCAAGTTCTTGATTTAACCTTTCGACCTGACCATTAGATGGGGGTGGGTACCCCGAAGTCAAGCTGACATGAATGTCGAGTCGCGTGCAAAACTCTGCCCATACTCTGGACGTGAACTGAGGCCCCCTCGATCGACACTATATCCTCCGGGATGCCGAAGTTCCTAAACACGTGGGAAAAATAAGCGGCAGTGGCGGTTTCCATGGCCGTTGGAAGACCCTTGAGAGGAATCAGGCGGCAGCCCTTTGAAAAGCGATCCACTATGGTCAAAACTGTAGTGAAGCCATGGGAGCTGGGGAGATCTGTTACAAAATCGATAGATAGGTAAGACCACGGACGTTGCGGGATAGCTAAGGGTTCCAAGAGCCCGTCCGGCAGATGGCGGGGAGTTTTGGACTGAGCACAGACTCCGCAAGCCTTGACGAAACGCTCAACATCTCGAGAGTAGTTGGGCCACCAATATGTTCCGCTCAGAAGCGATTTTGTACGGCTAATGCCCGGGTGGCCCGAGGGGAGCGAAGAGTGGACCCACGTGAGGATGCGTTCACGGAGGATGGTAGGGACGTAGGTTTTTCCCTCAGGGCAGTTGGAAGGGGGAGGGTTGTCCACCTGAGCGTTCGTAATTTCGGCCTCGATATCCCATCTTATCGGCCCAATGAATACACGGGGTTCCAGGATGGTACCGGGTTCATGGTCTGTGTGGGCGGATCATGGCGTCGAGATAAGGCGTCGGCCTTGCCGTTCTTGGAGCCTGGGCGATACGTGACTAGAAACTTAAAGCGGGTAAAGAAACAGGGCCCAGCGGGCTTGTCTGGAGTTAAGGCAGTTTAGCAGTTTTGAGATATTCCAGATTCTTATGGTCTGTGATTACTACAAATGGGTAGGTACTCCCCTCTAGCCAATGTCGCCATTCTTCAAGGGCTTCTTTGATTGCCAGCAGTTCCTTGTTCCCCACATCGTAGTTGCTTTCGGCCGCCGTGAGCTTACGGGAAAAGAAAGCGCACGGGTGGAGGCGCAGAGGTTCCCCCTGTCTCTGGGAGAGGACCGCCCCTACTCCGCAGTCTGAGGCGTCCCACCTCCACAGTAAAAGGCAGGGTTGGGTCTGGATGCTGTAGAATGGGGGCCGAGGTGAACTTCACCTTGAGCAGCTGGAAGGCTTTATCAGTGCTTCTGTCCAGGCGAGGTTTTCTGGGTTTACCCTTGAGGAGGCTTGTGAGGGGTGCCGAGACTATACTGTAGTTGCGGATAAACCGTCTGTAGAAATCCTAGAAACCGTTGCAGCTCCTTCACAGTTTCGGGCCTAGGCCAGTCGGTTACAGCACTCACTTTAACTGGGTCCATGGCCACTCCCTGGGGGCTAATCATATACCCAAGAAAGGACACTGAATCACGGGTGGAACTCGCACTTCTCTGCCTTAGCAAAATAACTTGTTCACTCGCAGCCGTTGCAACACGGTCCGAACATGGGATATGTGAGACTGGAGGGACGAGGAGAAGATCAAGATGTCATCGATATAGACGACGATGACACAGATGTTGAGGAGGTCTCTGAAGATGTCGTTCATGAAGGCCCAGCAGAGCCCCAACCCTTGCTCCATAGGGAGACGATGTAAACCCTTCGTGGCCTGGAGGGCGAGGCGGATCATGGCGCCCTTGTAGGAGTGGCTCACGATCCAGCTCAGTCACCGGGACAGTGCGTCCTTGATCCTGGTCCGGCTGTGCCAGTGAGTCACTACTCTTACCCCCCCAAAAAAAATATTTAAGGAGTGTTTGAGTAGTGGGTACCGGCTTGGTGGGCATGGCATGAACAGGCTTGGCAGACTCAGCTGGAGAGTAGCTGGAGACCTCTCAGGCTCGGCCTCAGGCGTGGCTGGAGGAGACTCCTCAGGGCGTGGCATCAGGCGTGGCTGGGGACCCCCCTCAGGCTCGGGATCAGGCATGGCATGGTGAAGACTCCTCAGGCGTGGCATTGGACGTGGCAGGAGACCCCTTAGGCGTAGCATCAGGCACAGCTGGAGACTCCTCGCGGCATCAGGCGCTGGTAACGGATAAAAGTCTCTTGGGCGTGATTCGTGAATAGAGCAGTAGGTGGCCCAAACGCAGAGGATGGCAACTCCTATGACAGGGAGAGCCTCCGAGATGGGCACCGCCTCTTTCAGGGCCAGAAACAGAGGCCCTTGATAGTCCAGCTACCCTAGTAGTTCCCCATCTGAGGATCCGCCACACTGGAATATCAGTCTTGGCTGCAGCGCGACGGCCATCTTGAAGCTGGGCTGGGCTGGGGCGCGGCGGGCCATCTTGGAGCTGGGCTGAGCTGGGGCGCGGCAGCCATCTTGGAGCTGGGCTACAGGGTTCCTTATCTGTAAAACCCCACTGTAAATGGTGAACCACAGAGCTGCAAAGCATAATCTATATACTTTGCCAGGGACCAGTGACTTTTACCCCCTGGCAACATACACTGAATAGGGTCCTTAAGACCACACCGAAACAGGTCCTTCAGAGCAACATTATTAAATCCAGTGTGGTCACAAAGTCCACAAAAACTCCTCCACATAATCCTCAATGGAGGAATTACCTAGCCGAAGGCAAAGCAAACAACAACTACCTGCTGGGTTTATTGTCAGGGTGGTCGATTCTGTAACAGATAGTCCACTGAGGCGAGACAGAGTTAGAACCCAAGTGCAGATCTATTACAAAGTAATATTATACAAAACAGCAGGAACATAGCAGGAACATAGCAGGAACATAGCAGGAACATAGCAGGAACATAGCAGGAACATAGCAGGAACAATCAGTCCACCAGGACACAACACAGACAGAGGGGCTATAAATACACAAGGAAGTCAGTAATGAACTAATCAAGACACACCTGAGACAATAAAACACCACATGACTGAATAAACCAGTGAGAACGAGACACAGAGACAAGGGGAATCACAAGACAGGAAGTAAACAAAACAACATGACTGAAGTTAGCTTAGCAGAGAGAAAGCTAGCTAGCAAGCTAACAAACAAAACAAAACATGAAACAAGAACCTTACACTATTCCATGTTATTAGACTCTTTTTGCAGAACAACTTCCGGTTTTCTGTTCTTCCTGGTTTCCGTTTGTTATATATATATATATATATATATATATATATATATATATATATATATATATATATATATATATATAGTCTGTGTTTTTCCAGACTGTCTTTGTTCAGCTTTAATGTAGTGAAATAACAGGAAGTAGTGAAGTAAAGTAAAGCAACATTGTAAGGTTATTCTCTTCTGATATTCCGGGTCGTTCAGAGTTTCGTTGTTGTTCTCTCTCAAAGTAAGCAAAATATGTGCTAAAGGCTGTTTCCATTTCAGTATATCGTTTGCTTTCCCCTTTTGTCTTTCTGTTTGCTTCTTTGTTTATATTAATAAAAAATCCTGTAGAATCCATTCTCCTGCATCTTTCGCCTGCTTCTGTCCACCCTTACGCATTACAGCTATCATATGTAATGAAGTAAAAGTAATTTTTTGCATTTTAAAAATTACCCTGAGTGAGAATAAAAGTAAGGCTAATTTTTTAAAAATCTATTTAAGTAAATGTAACAAGGTAAATATTACACTACCAACCTCTGATAGTGGTTATCCATAGACTAAGATTATAAAGACAATGCTTAAACAAACACTTGCCTTAAGTTTAAAGTCAGGCTAAAATAGTGATTTTATGGAATATCTTCTTAATTTTGCTAATTTTGCTAGACCTTGCAGAAAAAATTTGAGGATTTTACCAGTGAAGTCAACACTCTGGGTCAGAACAAACAAATGAATACAGTACAGTACAAAACCTGAAACAAGAAGTAAAATCACCAGAAGCCCAGCAGAGAGAGAATGATCTACTAAATTTATGGGGAGAGTTACAGAGGGCTTTGAAAACGCGAGTAGAGGTAAATATTAAAAATTTTTAAAGGGTTATAAAATTAGCTTTTTCATTTAGCAAATAAGTGAGGTGTAAATTTTAAACTAGGGAAATTTCTTAAAAGATTTGCACAGGTTTTTTTAACAATAATTTACTTTCAATATATTTGTATATATGTTAGTCAATGTCTCTGTGAAATAAGTCCCTTAAGTAAGTAAGTGATATAAAACTCCATAAATAAAAATTTACAGAGAACTAAAAGTGAACAATTGAAAACAAATATGGCAAAATAAATGAAATTTCTCAATAGAAGAATTCTTAGAAGCAAATAGTTTGACATAAATTTATGCTTTTAATTGTATGTTCTAAGCATTATAATCATACTCTTGAATTGCCTTTTAAAATGTTTTATTTATCACAGAATTTACAATCAGCCCATGAAGTTCACCAGTTTGACCATGACTTAGACGAGTTGAAGAGCTGGATAAGTGAGAAGGAAATTATGTTGGACTTGGAGGACAGAAAAGATGACCTTATTAGCGTTAAAGCTTGTATTCGACAGCATGAAGGCCTTGAGGTACTGACTAACCATTGTTACTGTAACCAAATTATGACTTTAGACACTGTACCAGATTCTGGACCAGTGAAAATTGTATGTATAGACAAATAATGCGATTACCTTTCTCTAGAGGGATTTGGTGGTAATAGAAGAGGAACTACGACGCATAAAAAAAGAGGGTAGGTCTCTTGTTAGACGGTGTCCCCAGGTGAGGGACAGTCTGTCTGAAAGGATGCAAGAAGTGGAGGAAAAACTGGATAGTCCTGGGAGAAAGCTTGCCAGTGCAAACACAGACTTCATCAGGTGCAGGTTGTCCAGAAATATCTTACTGACTGGAGAGAGCTTATGTAAGTCATCATTCTTTTTGTTTCTTTATTATATAAATATGCCATAGAATGACATTGGACCTGTCAAATACTGTTGACACCTCCACAGGACATGGCTTAGGGAGTCCCTGTCTTTAGTAACAGGAGAAGGATTGAGGGGTGAGGTCAAAGATCTGTCACAGCGAATTAAACGGCATGACGAGTATCATAAACAGATTGAGCGGCAACTTGACAAATCAGAAATAGTGAAAAATGAAGGACGGCGTTTAATGCAAGAAGGAAACTTTATGATTGAAAAGGTTTGGACTTTTTTTTTTTATTATATACACCACAACAAAAGAATTAGTTAAAGCTAATATCCTGAAAGCTTGACTTGTATTCATGCATGTCTGTATTTGTTTGATTGCTTTAAATGTAATAACAGCTGGAGAAACATCTAGAAGAACTTCAGGATCTGGAAGTCCTGTTCTGCAGGGCTGGCTGACAGAAAGTGCTGTATCAGGAGGAGCTAGAGCTGCAGCAGTTGCAGAGAGCTGGAGCAAGCTGAACATTGGCTAAACACATATGAGAATGTGCTCACTGCCCAAGATTATGGGGTAAGAACGCTCATACAGTTGGGCAACTGTAAATCATTTGTTTGTAAAGTTATATAATTTTGCAAAAGGATTTTCTTGCTGACTTTGTATAACTGCATAAATCTAATTGCTAAACTATTAAATTGCTTTGTCTTTCAGGACTCTGTTTCAGATGTTCTAGAGCTTATGAAAAAACAGGAGGACCTGGAGGCAATGATACAAGCTCAGAGTGACCGATTTAACACCCTACACACAGGAAAAACTCAGGTAAAAAACAAGAAGCAAAACTCGGATCTCAAGTATATCAGTCAGAGGATAAGTCAGTCAGAAAGATTAAAAATGTACTGTGTTAAGAGGTCGAATCGTTTATTTTATCAATGCATCTTCTGTTGCCTCTTGACCATGGTGAAAATTTGGCTACTGTTGGTAAAGGGGGGGGGGCGTTTGGAGTAGCCAGACAGCATAGAATGGTGGTGTGTAGGATGAAGATGTTGGTCTGAAAGAAGAAGAGATCATAGGTAAAGAAGAAAACAGTGGTGAAAGCTGAAAAGAGAAGAATACTGTGAAGAATTTAGACAGGAGTTAAAACAGGCTCTGGGTGGTCAGCTAGTGTTTTTGGATGAATGGCAAACTACAGCAGAAGTGATCAGGGAGACAGGAAGAAAGGTGCTAGGTGTGCAATATGGAAGGAGGAAAGACTTTTCAGGAGACTTGGTGGTGGCATGAGGAAGTTCGGGATAGTACACAGGGAAGAGTTAGCCGAGAAGAAGTGGGACATTTTCGGGGCAACGCTCCTGTTAGATGTTCTGGGGAAAAAGTCAGGAAGCCAGGTTAAGGTGGTTTGGTGAATGTACAGAGAAGGGATAGCGAATATATGGTAGGAGGAGAGATTGAGGAACCTTTCATATCCACACCTCCCAGTCCTCCTGTAGCACCTTCCCCTGCCACCAGGCAGAAGTCAAAGAGGAAGACCAAAGAAGAGGTATATGGTTGCGATAAATGAGGACATAAAGTTAGTGGTGTGAGTGAAGAGGATGTAGAAAATAGGGGTTAGTTTGTTGAAGACAGATGATTCGCTGTGGCGACCCCTAAAAGAGAACAGACGAAAGGAAAAGAAAATGAAAATGTTCTCTACTAGATTTGTTATAAGTTGAGACTGATAGTCAACAATATTGACCCAAATAAAATAATAATACATTTAGCTGTATTCATGTTTAGAAATTGGACCAGTGTAATTTCCTACTACTGCTGTCTGAAATTCACCTAAATACACAAATGTGTCACAGTGAACACTTTTATTTTGCACATTTTTCTTTTAAATTACTTAACACAATTATCACAAAATATAATTTTTATATTTAACTAAGGTTAGATATTTAAAAAACAACATATTTCAACCCATATTTAGAACATCATCATGGCAGATGCAGGTATCAGTCAGACTGCATATGACTGGTATTTACAGTAATTACTGCTCTGGTAGCTACATTATGTACATGTTTAGAATTCTATATAGTATAGTGAAGCCATTTCAGTATTAGTTTTATTAGGTTCAGGAGGACTGAAAAACACATGGATGTTAGTCTTGTGTTTTCCGACTATTTAGTAACCATGCTTTAATACAGTTAGGTTCCCAACCCATTCTAATGTTGTGCTTTGTATGCTGCCACAGGAGTTAGAGCTTTTTTTATAATAAATATGATAATTGGTATTAAATGTTCCACCAGATGAAGATTTTTGATCACTCTATATTTGACATGTTTTCAGAAGAATTTTAAGCTTTTAAGACATTTAACTTGTCTGGCTATAAGATTTTATATGTGAGTAGCCTGATGAAGGTAGTTGAGTATATTAAAAAGAAACACTCAAGCGCTTTTTTATGCACAAACAAGAAAGGAGACGTCTATGTCTGTAATTTCCCTTATCTTGCAAATTCTCTTAAAAGTATAAAAACCTTTGATCCCTCAGAAGGAACAGAAGTTGCAAAAAAGTTTTGAAGAAGATAATGGTTCCATAAAGAAGCCTTTCCTTATGACATCGCTAAAGAAAAAGCCCTTCTGATCATCTTGACTCAGTTTTCTCAGCCTTCTGTAGCCAAACACGTCCTAAGAAGAAACAGCAGTGGGAGAAAAGATGGTATAAAACTGACCACAGCACCGCTACGGAGACACAGCAGTGGCAAGGGTGAAGGTCCTTCTTCTGTTCCTCGATTAGCTTCTATGCTCAAGAGGAACACCAGTAATGGGGCCAATAGCATAGACTCCAGTATGCCCTCTGTCAAGTCTTTTGTTGATTCTTCTCAGACACAATACACATCTGATTCAAGCCTTGTTTACAGACAAATACGAAATTCAGACCACACAGCCATGTATAAAGATGAGGTAAATACTACAGAAAACATAAATCTATCCTTCAAATCCAATTTTTGTGACACCCCGACCAAAGTAAATTTATCAAGTTTAAATGAAGTGAATGATGAACATCCCAAATCTATATTTCTTGAATTAAATAAAACAACCGAGCAACCTACTAAATCCAGGCTTATTGAATCCAGTGGAGGGATAGAGGAACCCCCTGAATCCACACATTTAAAATCAAATGAAGAGATTGAGGAACCTTTCATATCTACACCTCCAACCCTCCTGTAGCCATGGAAAGAGAACTTGCAGCAATCAGTACTGCTTTACCTGTAAGTGACTCCCCTTCAGATTTCTCCACCTTGCAACCACCATCACATCCACAATATCAGCCACCATCATCACCATCACTGAGAAAATCTACAGAAAAAACGAAGGATTTTACTGAGGAACTTCCTAAGCTACCTTCTCTAGCTGACAATGTATGTTGTCTAAATCTCACTTTTATTTATCCGTTTATTTCTGGTATATTTTTTGTCTGTAAAATGTATTTGTGCTCTCTAGGACAGAGCAGGCCAAGTCAAGATTGAGGGTCCACTGGATATTAAACTAAAACAAGGGGGATTTAAAGTAAGCTTTTCATCTGACAAGAATGCAGATTTTGCTTATAAACCAATTTGGACATCTTAAGAACTTTATGCGGTGTCAAGTCTTAACCGGAAATGGATGCAGTGACAGGAGTGTTTTTATAATAGACAAGCAGATATCAGGCTCCTTTTACTTAAAAAAACCTGCACCAACATCTGGCTAAGAATGAATACCAGTATTGTACATAGTCTGAAAATACTGTATATCAAGTGTTTTAGTAAATAAATATTGGTGGTTTGTTTATTTGGTACAGGGTATGGATTATTGGGAAACTGTCTATGCACTACTGGAAGAAGAGACTCTGAATTTGTTTAATGATCAAAATGCTGCTGAAGAGGTATAAATACATTGAAACCAACACATACCAGGCATATAAAAACAAAGGGTGTCATTAAGCTATTGATTACCTAACCATGTAAAAGCAAATCCCTATTTTAGCTAACATACCCCTGCATTTGTATTCTTAGCTAACTTTGACATGCTTTACAGAACTGCACCCGATGGCCACCTATCTCTATGGCTGGAGCAGATTGTAGAGATAACCCATACTACAGAAGAAAGAACTACACCTTCAAATTGATGTGTGTATAATAGTTCTATATGATAAACTGTCAGTGAGCTACATCAGCAGAGACACAGATGAGAGTTTTAGGAGCAGAAACTGAAACAGGATAAACTAGATTAAATAAATATGGTTAACATAGACATAAAACTGTTAGAGATACTTTGTACAAACTGAAATAAGCTTATAAAAGTAAAATAAAGCCATACAAATATAAAATTATTAAATTAATAAAATTAATACAACAAAAGAACTTAAAAGATTTACAAAATGAAAAAAAGATACCTGCCTCAAAAAACATATCCTGTAATTTACCATAAAGCAACATGAAAGACATTAGCTAAGGCTAACTAACCATTGTATACTTTGTTTGTGTTTCCTATTGTATAACTATACAAGATCAGTAACACTAATGACAATAAAAAATCTAGTTGATAACTGTTATTTAAAAATTGTAACTTAATAAATAAGTGGTTTTAAATAAGAGATAGATTGTAATATATGACTTTTATAAATATATAATATTTATATTATATGTTTATATATATACATGTTATATATTTCTATAAATATATAATATTTATATAATATAATTATATATAATTCTTCTGTTTAAGACTAAATGATGGCAGTCGCTACATGTTTGCTGCACCCTCTCATGAGGAACAACAGAAGTGGTTGGAGGAGCTGCAGAATTGCACCGGACAGAGAGAGGTCTCAGAAAACACTGGGTAACCAAACAAATACATTATTTAAGTACCATATTCACCATGGGTAACAGTGTATACTGTACTTATCTATCATGGTAATATTTTTTTTTTAATTTAATTTTAGGATACACAAAGAAAAAAAGACAGAGACAACAAAGCAGGTGGACTCAGAATTATCAGAAAAACTGCATGTTTCAACCTCTGAGCTGGAAAAAGGTAAATAACCCAAGACAGTATGTAACAATTTGGTAGCATGTCTGTGTTTTTTATTTCCTAATTAAAGGTTTTGAAATTATACAGATTCAACAAAGAGTTTAGAGAAAGTGAAGGAACCACCTCCCAAGCCGCCGCACACATACTACAACAAACATCGCTACCCAGATGTGGGAGACCCCAGAGACTCAGGTGGGCTCAAAAAATAAACCATGGAATTCACAAAGAAAACAGGCTGGTCAACTACAGTGTAAAGACACACAACTACATTCACCCATGTGATATGTATTCCTCTTTATGCACAGCATTTTAAAGTCTGACTGTTGTAACCCCTATCAAAATAAAGAGGCTGCTGTGGATAAATGCATAAATATATATGAAGCAATATATGGGCAGGAGTACAGTATGTGGACACCTGTGTGTACATCTATGAACTGGAACTAAGGAGGCTGAATACATTTACCACAACAATGGCCATGCATGACTTTTGGAATAAAACGTCTCTAAGGTTTCCAAGATTATATGGAGACTTGGAGATGTCCCCCTTTTGGAAACTTAAGCTGCATTAAGTGCTATGGGCATAAGATGTCCATGCCGCCATATCAGAAAGTCTCTGTCCTTGTGGCCAACCATGGCTCCAAAACGGAGGTGCCTTACCTGACCCCTTTACTGGGCCGCAGGACACAATACCTACCTTACTACTTGGTTCTCTATCCAAGATCCCAACTGTTGTGGTGGGTCTCTGTCCTGAAAATTCATAGGACTCCACATGGTCAGACAAGGTTAAAAACCCTTTCCTAGCTGCTCCAAAACAGACTAACTGGTCTGGCCTTCTCCACCAAGTCGAAAGATTCGCCCTTTCCTAGTTTGCATCCCAAAATGGGGGAAAGAGAAAGCCTGCAGCACTACAGGACCTATTTAGGGCCAGTTAGTCAACACCTTGGGCCTGTTAGTTAACACCTTGGGCAAGTACCGAGGCCAGGGGTTGAGAAATGCCTTAACCCAGCCTGGTGCAAAGTCTGAAGTAGACAGTGCTGGTAGGTCTCCAATTTCATGGAGGGAGAACATCGCTAAAAAAAAAATACTGTCCTCAGGGTCATTTGTTTAACCGACGCTTCCCCGAATCAGTTCAGAAAAGGGGCACACAGTCTCCAAAACCACCACCCAAGATGGAAACCCCATTTGCCATGCAGGTCTAAGCCTCCTTGCCCTATGAAGAAAGTGAGTAACCAGTGGGTCCCTTCCCACCGAGACCTTTAGGGTGGATGCGGATAGTCCCACAGAGAACCGCTACTAGGTTCAGCCGTCTCTGTCTATAGCAAACACCAAGCAATATCCATTTCAAAGTATACCGCTTCCTTATATTAAAAGCTCTGGAAATAAGAATGGTCTCCACAACCAAGGCCGTGAGAACCACTGCAGAGGGGGCTTCATAGAGGCTCTTATTTCTTCCCTTGTAGGCTACCATGCACGGGTTTTCCAGTTGGGGTCTGAGTGTGTAGCCTGGACCACCATCTCCCACTATCCGGTCTGGAACCCTGCCTGGGCCTAGTCCTTGGGTCTGGAAGTTGGACTTGACTTTTCTCTGACTCCAGTAGTTAACTCGAATTTCATTCATACTACCCATAACCAAACTGGGTCCTATGGCTGAGAGAGACCCAACTCTCTGGGTTATAAAGAAAACACAGTAGAACCTTATGGTCCGGTGTACACAAACTTTTGGATATACAGTGTATTAATACTTAGAACCCACAACTATCTAATGTCCAATCTGTATTTATGCACAAAAGCCTCCTTTACTTTTTTACCCCACGAATTAGTTGAAAAAGACCATAAAAGTACCACCACTGACAAGATATTTTGTGTTGGATAAGCAAAGTAGAGGCACTGGCATTGCAGCAAGTGTTCACTGATATACAATGATATACATTGACTGTTTCAGGCAGCTTTATAAAAAAATAAAAGGAATTCACCAGACCAATCTGCCCCTATTTTATTTTGAACATCACTACTGTGTTGTTCCACCTAACTGAACTTCATCCTACAGCATCAGGGACTTATGTGAGGATATTTGTGGACCTAGATCTCTGTCCCCAACTCTATCTGTCAATGGATCACCAGCTTTCTGACAGATAGTCAACAGCTAGTAAGAGTGGGAAATTTCATATCAACCACCCGTACAACCAACACGGGTGCATCTCAGTGCTGCGTCCTCTCCCCCCTTCTATTTCGTCTTTACTCCAATGACTGCACATCTAAACTGTTACTGTCACTGTTAAACTTCTAAAGTTGCAGATAACACCCCACTTATCTGCCTCATTTAGGACGATGATTAGTCTGCATACAGACAAGGGGTTGACCAGCTGGTTGTATGGTGCAGTCTTAACTTTATTCAAGGCAAAATACAAAATGCCATCAGAGCAATTAAAAATACATAGAATAAATGCACTTAGAATTGATTTAAAGTTATTGCACAGTTCTGTCCCATGGCTTTTTACATATTTTGTCGTTTTTCTTTATTTGTTGGTGTAACTACAAAAATGACATTTTTGCTGAGATTAACATTTTGACATTTCAATTAAAAGATGCGAGTAACCACCGGAACACCATCAAAGGTTGTGAGGTTAAACAAGATGCTGATACTCAAAGCAAAAATAGCAAACTAAAGATAGGAGTGTGTGATTAATAGAATGTTGTATTTGTGTAAATAAAGACTAAAAGCATAACTATACTCTGAATCGTGTAAAGTTTTAGAGGTTTTTTTTTTCAGGAAAACCTGGATAGCTTTAAAAAAACTATTGCAAAACCTGTTCTTAGTTATATTGACAAGCTCTATTGTCTTTTTTTTCAGTGACTTTAAGAGGTCTGAGGAAAAACCAACCCCCTTCTTTCCCTCCTCCTCTTCCCCCACAAAACCAGCAGGAGAGTGAGGGCAAAGACAAGTCCAAAAACAAGAATGTCTTTAAAAAATTATTTAAAATATAATTTATAATTGTTAAATCACTTGTTAAAAATGATCTGCTAAAATTCTACTCTACTCACTTGATTAAGGTGGAGATGTTTCAGTGATTGCCAGGTCTTCTAACATATGTAATGAGAACAATAATAGCTCTAAATTACAAACATCTGTATTATTACTCATGTTTTAACTGTCATCTTATGTGCAGTATCATTTGCTGATCATTAAGCAGCTTACTACAAATGCAATTTAAGAAAACAGATCAGTTTAAAACATTACACTGCTTGTTGTTTACTAAAATGGGACCTGTGTTTCTCATAAAATTCAATGAAAGAATAAACATATATACACTTATGTTAATATATGTTAATATATTGTGATCTTGAGACTTGGATAAGATAAATCAGTGCCTACTGCTGATCAGTCTTCTCTTGCACAAGCAGGTAACCCTGATTTTGGTGTACTCCTAGTCTCGCATAGACAGACCTTTAGACTACAGAATCAATCCGTGATACGTTCAGTAACCTGCGTTTTCGTGCTTAATGGTAGCTAGCAGAAAACAAATACATTTTGCTTATGACATGCCTCAATAATTTCCTTTTTGCTGATCACAACGCCCATTTTATATAATATCGACTGTTGGTGATATCAAATGATCAGAATCAGAATACATTATTAATCCACTTTAGTTAATTTGTTAAAGATTTTTTTAGAATTTTCAAATTTGTCATGGCCAAAATCATATTAGCTAGGATAAAGATAGTTGCCAATACTATACAGATACAAGATATCAAGTTCAATTCCTGGTACCACCATCTGCCCCTAACTGAGGCCCATAACCTGCTCTGTTAACTACTTTGTAAACACAGCTGCATAATTGCTGCATCACTTTCTGGCCAGGCCAGGAATGTATGGCGGTTCCAGCTAAAACTAAAATACAGTAAGGACTGTCATAGTTTAACAATTTAAAGTGATGACTAATTGTCTCACCGCTGCAGTTAACACTTGGATTTGGCTGGCCCAGCTATTCAAAACAATAAAGACAGGGAATGGCTTCAAGCAAATATTGTAACTTCTATTTAATTGCAGCAGTGTTGGCAAGCTAGTGCTGCTCCGGGCAAAGCTTTACCTTAAACTATTACACAAAAAGGGTTGTGTGCAAAGTTGGCATAGCTGTAATGTGACCATGACTAACCATTAACTATTAATCTGTATGAAGCTGTTTTGTAACAGTAAATTAAAAAAAGATTTTTAACATCTTCATAACTGTCAGTACTCCTTTAAGTTCTTTTGCAGGTAATGGCCATTCAGTATTTATATTTTCAGGCACTTGATAATGTTTAAGCTACTTCTGGAAACTGGGGCCACGCAGCATATGGATCAGTGTGATGGACTTATATCAAGTAACCTGTTGCTATAAAAAAATGCTATTGGCTGCCATCCTTAAAACTGGCCAATGACCACCTTGCCCATCAGTTTCCTGTCCAGTTTGAAAAGTCATCCTTGGTAGTGTGAGCGCATTAGCACTAGTACTGCTTGTTTAGTCGTTTCACCTGTAACGTGGCTCTAATATGGATTATTATGCATCTGCCTTCATTATTATGCATTTTGAATAAATTTGGAATGTGGACCCAGAAAAAGACTTATATATACTGAAGTTACTTAAGTGTAAAAACAGGTCAATTTAATGTCCTGCAAGGATATTGGCGATATCAAGTAAGGAAATCCTGTTATTTAATAAAAAGTGTGTTACATGTCTGTGCTGCACGGTGTAAATTTTCTCCCTCTGTTTCCTGTGCACTGTTGTTGCTTGGTTCCTGCTGTGTTCCTACAGGTGGAGCCCTCTGTCTGTGACGGACCAATGAAGATTGCGGACCTAACCACATGGGGGTGGAGCCTATCATTTAAAAGGAAGCTTTGAAGGCAGACTTCACTTTTGTTATCAGGTGCTCACAGTTCTAACAATGCTCACATTGCTAATAATAAACTGTGCTTATCTTGCATACTTTGCTATTTTTGTTAGTTTCTATTGATTTGTTAGACTTTTCAACCTTGTTAGCCATGCTAGTGAAGCTAGCTGCTAACCTCTTGGTCTTGTTTACCTATGGGCTTTTAGTAGCACTAGGCTTTATTTTCTATTGTACTTACCATCCTGCCTTACCAAACAACCCACAACAGCTAGTTTACTGTTTCTGTAATCCCCTGGGAATGTAAAAGAGTGTTTTCACCCACATCTTGTTTCGGTCGGTTACCCGCATATGCGTTGTTGTTCTACTAATTTATCATTTAGTAAACAAAATGATCTATCCTTTGAATCATAGAAAAACGTTAAACCATAAAGAGAAGGAAGTCAGTAAGCAGGAAAGAATGCAATATTTTGACGAGATAAACAAAACAAAAACCGGTGTGAGCTTTACTTTACCCAATAAGAGCTACACTGCTTTTGCTTAAGAATGACAGAGGAGCATATTATTATTATTATTGTTTTGCTATAAACCCACTAAGACTACTTGCGCTAGCTTGATGTCTAGTGGTGACTAAATCAAAACCTATTTTAAACCACACCTCAAATACAAAACTGCACATAATGTCTCAAAAACATCATAAACACAAATCCCCATTTGCTATTACTTTTTCCATCATGCTCACTGATGAGGTTTGTGGACTGATGTGGTAACCTAGAAACTTGATTTGTTCCTAATGAAACTCACATTTCTCAGCATTGACAAACAGTTTGTGCTCCTTGAGTCGAACGTAAGAAAGCATTCAGGCCACAATAATCAGTGCAAGGCTGCAGCCCACCATCCTTTATTTCCACAAAAAAAGAAGCCTGAGGCTGCAGGTGATGTGGGGGGCGGATGAAAACTCAGGCTAAGTCTTCATCAATGTAGGTTTCCATGCCTAGGTTTTTAGGCTAAGACAGTGGATAGATGCAACTCTTAGGAGGAATGGCATTGGTGAACAGATCTATAGCACAGTCCCATGGTCTATGAGGTGGTATCCGCTCCTCTTTAACTTTGCGGAGGACCTTAGTAAGGTTCTTGTATTCTTGTTTGGTTTATGTCAGTAGTTTCAAGACCCACAACTTAAGTTAGGCATGGTGTGGAGAGTTCAGATGGGAAACAGTTCTTTTAACAATAGGTCGACCATTGTGTGATCTCTTACTTGGTCCATTAAATAGTAAGGTTGTGTTTCTGTAGCCAAGGATACCCCAGAATGATACGATTCTTAGCTGACTGAATGATGTGACTTTTTCTCAAAAAACTCTCTGATCCGCATGGTGCTGTGATGTGGAGGGGTGGATTGCATGGTAGGGTATGGGGCTTAAGTTGTTGGACAAGGTGCTCGTCCATAAGTTTGAGGGCAGACCCAGAATCCACTTATGTTGGGAACACGAGTTACAGAGTCACCAACGATACAGACATGTATGGTAAGACATAGAGTGGATGGCAGCATAAGTGCAGAGTTGCTTACTTTAGCTGAGTGAGGCGTGGGTTTCTTGGAGCAGTTAAAGCTGACATGATTGTGACCCCACAGTAGAAACATAACTTGTCTAGAAATCTGAAACTACATTCCATAGTGGAAAGTTTGGTGACGCCTGCCTGCATCGGCTCACCGTCGCATTGGGGCGTAGCCATTGTAGCACAGAGTGTGTAAGGAGCATTCTTACTTTACCCAAAGGGGGCTGTTACATAGGAGGTTATCATCCAAATATTTCATAATACATTTAAAATTTGTAAATAATGTATTTATTTACAAATTATTAAATAAATATTTCTTTAAATCTATTGTTTTTTTGCACTTTTGATTTAATTTTGTATTTGACAGGTTTTTAAAATTTTTTGTGGTTTTAAATTGTGCATTGTGGTTTTTGTTTGTTTGCAGTGAATTAAATTTAATTTACCACATTTCCAATTTTTTTTAAGTACATCTTAAGCATATTCAAGAAAATACACAAAGATAAATTAAAGTCCTACCTAAGATGGTTAAAATAATCAATAATTTATTGTATTTTTAATATAAATTTAAACTGTAAAATATTTGAATTAAACCTACAAATAATATGCATTTAGGTAGTCGAACACATTACATTTTAATTCACACTTATATATATATATATACACTTATGTATATTTTCAGTACATATATGAACTTAATCTGTAATACATTTGAAAATAAATACATATAATATGCGCATTTAGTTCATCAAAACATTACATTTAATTCACACTGTGTATTGTGTTACATTAAAATATATTAGTAAATAAAATTAGTAAATAAATTGCTTGTTAGTACAGTGAGCAGTGCAGTTATCTGTATTTTACAGACACTATAAGTAATTTTCATATGTAAAATGTTGTGTTAAAAATAACTGATAAATTCTACTAATTGAAATTAATTTATTTTAAATAACCTACAAATAGAATTTATTTTAGCAGCGAAAACATTACTTTTAATTCATACATGGTGTGTTCTTTAAAGGTATATTATTTGCGCAATAAGTTCAGCTTATAAAAGTATTCTAACGTGCACTTATTTCACAAGAAAAAGAAGCAAAGATATGTTAAATGTTATACATTTTTACTAGATTTTTTTTTTCTACTTTTAGAAAATACAAAAGTACCCACTGTCCTAATCTAGAACCAGGAACGGGAATCAATGACCAACGTGAAAAATATATGACATTTTAAAAAACGATGAAATTTGGGTTAGAAGTTTTTCGCCTTTCCTGGTTAATGAATTAAATCTAGCACAAGATGGCGCCAAAGACAAGGCAAACCTCGACTCAAACGCAACGTTATGAATTTAATCCAGAAGTTTATATAATACCGGGTATCTTTTATACCTGAATACCTGTAAGTACGTTAAACATATATATATATATATATATATATATATATATATATATATATATATATATATATATATATATATATATATATATATCTCGCAAGAGTCATAACCAATTAGGACTACACACACTGAAGATCCAGTCTCTCAATGTTTTTCCCGATGCACTTTATTGCAGTTCTTATGTGGCGGTAATATAATGTTAAACGTTATGGATAATTTTCCATAACTCTACTGCCTCTTAGCAATACATGTCAAGCCAGACAATTAAAATAACATAACAAACAGTAGGTATTTATACGCATTACTATCAGACAGTATAGTTAAAATGTTGTAAATACATGTAAAAGATGAAAAGCTCTTACTACTAAAATAATTGCCTGCAAATAGCACAATTTATTATTATTATTATTATTACTGTTGTTGTTCTTATTGTTCTTATTATAATTATTAATATTAATATTATTATTGTTGTTGTTGTTACGACGTTTATTTGTTTCTGTCGATAAAGAGTAAAGCATAGGCTTGTCGTTTTATTTTTGTTTGTTGATATGTCATTCATTTTATAAAGACATGTTTACATTCAGTTTTTGTCTAAATATTATTTCAGTCGAATTGTGGTTTAAGCTGGGCTCATGATATTTTTGCACCCGTTTTCTTAAGTCATCAAAAGCACAACGTTTTTCAGTTCCAACTTTGCTTTATATAATAATTTTGCTGCTATTATAAATTGGCATTAATACATTTGTTCTCATTTATAATTGAATGGCTCAGAAATTATTTCCTCTAGTTAGCCTTGTCATTTTATACTACCTGCAGTTAATCCAGTATAACCTTAAAACAATGTTTCTTGTGTTATTCGAACTATTTTCTGTAGTGCTGATTAAAAATCTAGATATAACACTATTTTTGAGTCCATTAAAAAAAAATTTACTGGTTGAAAAAAAGACAAAATCCAACTATTAGTAATGCAGGACTGTAAAAAGGCCAATGGTGATGATGTATCGTTAGTCGTAGCTAAAATATCAAAAATATTAATTTTATCTTAAGTTAATTAAATGTATATAATTATTTTAAAAAGAATGCAGTAATTGTAGTAGCTCCGTGTTTGAGGTGTTGAATTGGTGATTGGAAAATTATGTGTTCAATTCCCAGTAGCCTCAGTGTCCCGTATTAACCGACCGCCATTGCTTTATATAGGTGTGTATTCGACGTGTGAGCATTGTGTGACCGCTAGGAGGAGCCCTTACTGCATTTATAAACCCGAACCCGGCATGAAATGTTCCTTCCCGCAGCTTTTACTAATGTGGACGGGACCCTTTTTTTTTTTTTTTTACAAATGCAGCAATGTGAAAGATTTTCTAAAAATAACTGTAAATAACTGCTTTCTCTTAAATGACACAAAAGCATTTGCTCAATGAAAGAAATGTAATTATGCTTTTGTTGTTTTTCTTCTTTCTGTTATTGTAATTATTTTATCACAAAGTGTGTGCTACCACCAGTAGTTGGTAAAAACTCACTAAAGGTTCTAATATACGTAGATTTGTAAATTATGTGTAGACTGCAATTAATGTTACTAAAATAATAAACCGTTTCAGTTCTAGTTTTGTTCAAAAATCCATTCCCTGAAAACCGAGACTGGAATATAAAACACTGGGAAAACATGACTACCGTGAAAGTAAGCTAATTAAACTAAAAAAAAATGTAGAGTCTTCATCGGTACCAGTTGGTGTGATTTGATTTATTCGCTTTAAAATAATAATAAAATTGTTGTACTTTGTAGGATACACGATCACATCCTATAAGACCAATAAAACTCGAACAAAGAAGATTTTTCTAATTTTTGCCAAATAGGTGGCAAAATGAGGTCGATATGTAAAACACCATATGTGCGCAACCATGAGCGGTCTTTTGCTGTTATTAATTTAATTTTGAAGTTAGGAAGAATCTTTATTTATTTAATGTTCATCTGTTTCAAGGAAATATTCAGATTTTGCCCCACGCGCTGCTGTACAACCAACGACATAGAAGTTATTCGACAATCTTACGGTGTCTAAAATGAATAAATTAAGAAATGATGCATTAATGAAAATGTACTATAATGAGGAATTATTTCTTCTTGCACAGTTCGTCACTGTACAATATTATTATTAATAATAATACATGTATTATTATTTTTAATAATAATAATAATAATAATAATAATAATAATAATAATAGGGGTATCTGAGTAATCAGTGGATTCCTGCTAAATATATTCTGTATTATACATTTAACGGATATATATCGAGAATATAATCTTATCTAATGTTTAATAAATTCTTTTGGGGAAAGTAATTCGTTTTGAGAGCTCGAACTCGCTCTCATATATCTAATGCAGCTGGAAACTACATCTACCCGTGTTATCCAGGCGTGTATCTTTTGTTTGTGTGCGTGCATGTGTGTGGACAATTTGTTGGCCCATGGAGCGTGTGTGTGTGTGTGTGTGTTTTAGTTTCATGTGTGTCAATGAAACACAACGTAAACATTTGCCTGCGATATTTAAAAGAATTTATACATCCAGTAAGATTTTTATTTATATTTTTGTTTTTTACTACACACCTTTATATAATAAGCACTATGGACGCCCATCAGTTAGGAATGATATCTGATATATTAAAGCTGTTCACTGATGTTCACGTCTGACAGGAGCCTATAAAGAGGAGTTTTTAATAGCTCATTTTTTAGATAAGCCTGATTTGTAATAAATATAAAAAATAAATAAAGCTTAAAGAAGCACTTTTTGGACGTAGTTGTTTTATAATCCCAACAAATACCATATAAATAAATTTAAAGTCATTCTTTAAAACTTTTCTAAATATTCGATTTAAACTGCAGTTTAGCTGTAAATTAAATATGACATAAATAGTGGATTATGGGATGTAAAGTCATTAAACCCGGGGATTACTGCTAATATACTTTCATGTCAGTTGCCGAAATGATTATTCTGCACCTATAGGCGGATTTAGTAGGTGTTACTGTTATTACTTGCAAATCATAGAGGATGTGATGTAAAACCCCGCGCGCTATTGTTTAGTGTAAACACACACTCTTGTCAGACACAGACATAGTCTCTGCGTAGGCTATACTAAATGTAACAACGTGCCGCTGATAATAAACAAATGACGTGCGTCAAAACGTGTGAATTTTTTAAAGAAATTTGAGGCTGCTGTGCTGTGCTGTGATATGATATGATATGATATGATATGATATGATATGATATGATATGATATGATATAATGTCCCTGGAAAAAAGTGCAAACTTAAACTCAAACTGCCGCCAGTCTGGGGCGGTAAAATTATTAATTAGGCTACTGGCTGGAGGTACGTGCACGCGCTGTGTTTAAAAAAATATTTCCGAAACAGGAAGTAGTACCTCTGTGTCCACCCCACGCGCACGCGGCATGGAAACAAACGTGAGGGCGTGCGAGTGTGTTGAAACAGCACTCTAAAATTATCTAAAGCTGCGGAACGGATCGAGGTTGTGTGGTGTGTTTTTCGTTGTATGGGGTTTTGGTGCAGAAATGCGAGCTCGCTGTTGACTGTGTGCGCGGGTTTCTGTGTGTATCCTTACGCGCTCGAGCGGCCATTAGGAGCTGCGCTCTGATTGGCTACAGCCAAGGAGGACGCTTTAATACTTATGGTGCTGTGGTTGGCTGCAGACTGTAAAGGTTCAAGCTATTTTTTTTACAGCTTAGTGTCTGTGGCACCGTAATTAATTGTAGCTAGCCGTCTCTTATCGATGCGTTTGGAAGGAACATGAAATAGCTGTTGTGTTGTGGTGGTTTTCTTTTTTTAATCAAAGGACTTTACCGTTCGGCCTTAGAGATTAAAGATCCAACTGTGCTACTGTTACTGCTGCTGCTGCTGTTGCTGCTGCTGCCGGTTGCTTTTTCTACCTTCACTTGTGATGTTGGATATGGGAGAACGGAAAGAAACGAAAATGATTCCAAAATCATCGTTCAGTATAAACAGCTTGGTGCCTGAAGCCGTTCAGAGTGATAACCACCACAGGACCATCTCCGAAGAAGAGGAGAAAATCCCTTTACCCATAGCACAGGAGGCGAAGTCGGACAACACTTGCGCTAAAAGTGAAAATCCTGAACCAACTTGCACGGACGATAAAGAAAAACAGGAGGAAAAAAAAGACTCAAAAGAGGGCGAGGGTGGAAAAGACGGCGAAAAGAAAAACGGCAAGTACGAGAAGCCTCCTTTTAGCTATAATGCCTTAATCATGATGGCCATAAGGCAAAGTCCGGAAAAACGGTTAACGCTGAACGGCATTTACGAGTTCATTATGAAGAATTTTCCATACTACCGGGAAAATAAGCAAGGCTGGCAGAACTCCATCAGGCACAACTTAAGTTTAAACAAGTGCTTTGTCAAAGTTCCCAGGCATTACGATGACCCAGGCAAAGGAAACTACTGGATGCTTGACCCCTCAAGCGACGACGTGTTCATCGGCGGTACGACGGGAAAACTACGGCGGAGGTCGACCACCTCGCGGGCCAAGTTGGCGTTTAAGCGCGGCGCACGGCTTACCTCTACTGGCCTGACGTTTATGGATAGAGCTGGCTCTCTATACTGGCCCATGTCACCTTTCCTGTCGCTGCACCATCCCAGGGCAAGCGGCGCCCTGGGCTACAACGGAACTTCCTCGGCTTACCCGAGTCACCCAATGTCCTATAGCACCATGCTGACGCAGAACGGTTTGAGCAACAACCACTCCTTCCCGGCCTCGAACGGTCTGAGCGTGGACAGACTCGTGAACGGAGACATCCCGTACGCCACGCATCATCTGACCGCGGCCGCACTGGCCGCATCTGTGCCCTGCGGCCTTTCAGTTCCCTGCTCAGGGACGTACTCGCTCAACCCATGCTCAGTGAACCTGCTGGCGGGTCAGACCGGTTATTTCTTTCCTCATGTGCCGCATCCTTCCATGAGTTCGCAGGGCAGCACGTCGATGAGCTCCCGCGCTGCTTCTTCTTCATCGCCGCAGGCGGCCGCGTCTCTCTCGTGCGAGTCTTTAAGGCCTACACTACCGAGCTTCTCTTCGGGACTTTCCGCTGGACTGTCTGATTACTTCACACATCAGAATCAAGGCTCTACATCCAATCCTCTTATACATTAACTGTCATCCCGAAGGATGAAGACTGTAAGTGAACATTTTCACCCCCCATTTACACTGTAATATATATAAATATAAATATACTTTAAAGAAAAATGACTGAGGAGGACAAGGAAAAATGCAAGCGGCCGAACTCCAGGTATTTTGTATTATTCTTCTCCTTTATTTCTGTACACGCGAAACAGTCGGGTGTCGCAAAATTGTTTATTTCACTGTCAGCAACGTGCAATGTGACAATATTTTTTTTTTAAAGAGGGAAAAACGTTATTATTTTGTTTAATTTGGAAAAGCAGTAAATTACATTAGAATGTGTATTTAAATAGTGATTACAGATTTGTTTAATTTTAAATGTTAAAAATATCTAATACCATCACATCAAACACCAGTCTTCATGTTTGCAGTATTATACGTATCATGGGCACACTGGTGAAATATGATTTTACAAAATTAACACGAATTATTCTTTTTTTTTTCTTTTTAAATAAATGTGCTGTCAGTGCAGAATACCCGTTCGAATCCATGGCTCCTTGTTATTTTGTCCTTTTCATAGGCTCTTGTTAATGAAATAAATGCATTTATAATGCGTTCTTTTTGATACTTATTTTTTAAATTACAGTTTCTTTATAGACCAAAGAATGGGTATCGAAATACATTTTCCAGTATTCACTATATAACGAACAGTTTCAAAGGGAGCAGAATGAATGAATGCTTTTTAGCCTGTGTTTTGCATCTTTTTTAGGCTAATGTATGTGGTCAGCAGCAGGTCACATGCTTTTTTTGTAATTAGTGAAATGTCAATTCCTGTTGTAATTATAGGTTAACTTTGCGAAGTGTAACCGTGTTGAGTAAATGCCTCATCAAATATTAAGTGAATGTTTATGTCGTCTTTAAATTCCATGGTTGTGATTTTGTGGTCTATGCCCGTGTTTGTCGCTTAAAATGTTAAATCTAACAAAATAAAAGAAATAGGTTTCGTCCATATAACGCGACCATTTTGTCCTTTTTGTAGATAAAATTTGCATTTACTTGTTTGGTCATTAATAGTTTTTGGTCTTTAAATCCACATTTAAGCGACAGTTTGCGGGTAACGCTGACACTGATCGGCTTTCTTGATTTGGCCTCTACCAAATTGTTTTGTCCAAATCTTATCTAAAGTCCGCCTAAAAGTCTTTGCTACTTTTTAAAGTATCACCAATGGAATAAAATATCTTAAAATATCATTCTAACGCGCATGTGCCAGAAATGACAAAGCTCCAAATGACCACAAACTGTTTGTATGAGCTTTAATCCTGCGTTTCGATTCTTTGACAAAAAAGTAATCGAGTAATACATTCCCGAAATGTGTAATGATTTATTCTATTTTATCCAAATACGCAGTTTATTTATAACATTTTTAATCACCAGACAATAAAGATTTCGACATTGTGTATTGTAATAACAACAAATTCAACACAAAGCATTTTAAGCGCAGCAATTTGTTTATTTTTTAAAGAAATATCATGCGGAAACTGGCCAACGGTGATGCACTAACTTTACTGTTTACAAAAAAGAATTTAATATCGCCTTCCAAAATGTTATTACTTAAAATGTTAAACTGTATGACAACGAATAAGAAAATAAATAACTGGGAGAAAAGAGGATAATTAAGACAAAATATTTAAAAGTCAAAATTAACTATTATTTGTAATGATCTACTTTTACACATGAAGCGAACGGCTAATTATAAATTGTCTTGATTTGACAAGTTCTGGGTAATAATAATAATAATAATAATAATAACAATAATAATAATAATAATAATAAAAAGATTGAGTGAGAATTCTTCTTTAACAAGATCAACAACAACAATAATAATAATAATAATAATAATAATAATAATAATAATAATAATAAGATTGAGTGACAATTCTTCAACAACAATAATAGGAATACTTCTATTATTACTTTTATTATTATTATTAATACTATTATTATTATTATTATTATTATTACTATTTCAGTTTTGTGGCCGCTGCATACACCTGACATAATCAGTGCATTAGTCTTGGAAACTGTGAACAGTGATATAGAAGTTTGCGGTTGCTCCTGTGTCAGTGGGCTGTAATGAGGACAAAGCGTTGATCTTGAAGCAGTGATTGCTGTCCTCTGCGCTTGACATCTTAATTAGGCCGCATCTGCCTGGAAGTTCGCTTTCACCACGCGACAATAAACAACCACTTCATACGGGAATCTCAGATGACGTTAAGAAACAAAGCATCAAATCAGATTTGCAAGCGGATCGTCGGGCCCGCAGCTAATAAGTGTTACATACAAAAAAAAGCGTGTCGTCTGGTACATTAAGGCGAGTTAATGAAGCGATGCATGTGTTTTTGTAATGATTGTTTGGAAGTCGCACCCAGCTTCAGGTTTCATTTTTTATTCTCTTTATCTTAAAGCACAGTGAAACGCTGCATCTCTGTACATATAAACTCTATACTATAGGATTTAGCCCAGGAAGCTTCCTGCGTGGTGTGTGATTATGAATAATAATGCCTAATAATATGTTGCCCTTTTTTTTTTCGAATTATAATTCAATTTTGTAAAAAAAAATAATCAGAAAATAAGATAAATATTTTTGTTTTAAATATTAATTGAGTAGACGCATAATATATATTTTTTCTTTTTACCTCTCTCTCTCTCTCCCTCTCTCTCTCTCTCTCATTGGATCTATCTATCCATCTACACACCCTGCACTTTATAAAAATGAACAGATTTGAGTCTTAAATAACGTACCGCCTGGTCAAGGTAACCACTAATATTCGGCATTATAAGAGTAGACGGAACATGTCTTATTCAGTGTTTTACTGGTTTTATTATCCAGTTAAATTATATTGTTATAGTTTTTAAAGTCTCTGATGAAAGAAAAAAAAACAAATGAGGTTTTTAAAAACCCTTTTTTCTTGCAAATTTGCAGTCCTGTGAGGCTATGCAGCACTTGGGTCTTTAAATAAATTTCATATGGCTTTTCTTCCATAGGCGATACTTTAACACATCTATTGTTGCTTATTTACAACCGTATAAAATCCAAACATTAACAGAGTGACGGACTACCAAAACTCATTTTCCAATAGAAAATAACCTAATGTAAAATGATCATTACCACAGGGGGGCATTTATCACAGCCCTTTATAAGAGTTGAAAACTTTTGTGCGCAACGCAAATCCTGCCTAAATGATAAATGGCCATTTCCTCGTTCAGTGTAATGCTAGTTGAGCGGAGTGAGGGCGCTAGAATGACACGCAGTGCTGTAGGCATCCACCTCCTCACACCACTACCTAGCTTACAATGCGTCTCACAAAGTTTCACCCCCATGGCATGTAAATAAATCTGCACGCTGTACGCTTTAAAAACAAACAAACAATAATAGATACGGATTATGACTAATGAAAGTTTTTTTTTTTTTTTTTAGCGATATAGAGCTCTTTAACAAAATAATTTTTAAACATAGATGCAGGGATACTTATATAATATAATATAATATAATATAATATAATATATATAATGTAATATAATATAATATAATATAATAATATAATATAATATAAATTATTATTATTATTGCAGTTGTTTGCTCTTGTATTTCTTTTTGAAAAACATACCACTATATATATATAGGTATGTTTCTCTCTCTATATATGTTTGTGTCAGTATATACATGGAAATTAGATCGAAAGGTAAATGCGCTTTAGTCTTTTTTTGTTGTCGAAGCAACAAAGGAACTAGATCAACTGCACCTTTTTTGAAGCATTTTTAAGAAACAATTTCAGAAAACACCCAACCTGTCAAGTGAAACAAAACAATTTGTCCCCAGACGACCATTGTTTCTTCCACTGCGTCCTGAAAACACACCAAAGTCCTTTATATTGTGAGTTTCAATAATAAAACCAATTTCCGGTGTGCAGGGCGACGAAAGCCTACATCAAAAATGTTATTTATTTATTTATTCCTAAATGTCAAATGTATCCTTTGTCCGATAGACAATAGCTATTAATTTAAAATTATTTATTCTATTTTGAATGTGAATAAATATTTCGTTGTGAAAAATAAGCGAGTAATAATAATAATAATAATAATAATAATAATAATAGTCCTGTTAAAATTAGAGTTCTAGCATAAAATGTAGCGCCGTTTTCTAAACTATTAAAACAAAAAGCATAGCCTGATTAATTGTAATAATTTAAAAAATCTAGCTTGTACACACTGTGCACTATCACTTTGTAACACGCAATTGCAGTAGTTGCTACGTGTACGTAATAATTAGGTTTCTGTTGGTGCGTGGATATATTTATAATAAAATTTTTGATTTGGGTGATTTTGGCTAGACTAGAAGACGTAACTTGTGCAGAGGCGTCAGTCTAGAGAGTGACCGTTTGGCCCTTTGACCTGTGCGCGCGCCTCCTCTTGCACTCTCGTGCACGCTCTGTCTTGCTGTGGAGCGTGCACGCGCATTCGCTCGCGTTCAGATAGGGCTTCGCTTGCGCTGAACTTAATCTGGTGCAGTTAGCGCGCACGCGGTAGTGGTTTCACGTCTACAATAATAAAAAAAAAATACGGTGGCCGCACTATCAGTTTCGATTTGCTCAGTTTACGCAACTTCAAGGCACGTTAAACACTAAAGTCTAGCAACACCACAGGGTGATTCAGTGCGTGTGTTTGTTTATCCAAGCCATTACTGATTTTGTTGGCCTTGTGCAAATAAGTGTATTTAATCGCTGAGATTGTTTAAGCATTTCGCTCCACTAAGCTCGTGACATTCTATATAGGTTCAGGAAAAAACCTGTTCTGCATTCACACTTTTACATTGCAACGTTATATCTTTGGACCTATTGCATGCGTAAGAAACTTTAGACAAATTTTTGATCAATAAATGCTCTTTGCCATATCATGTCTTGTAATTGTGTACAGACAGACTATAGAAGACGCTGATCAGCAAGTCGTAAAATATGTTGCTTACGTTTGTTATACATTTATTTATTGATTGATATTTATTTGACGTATAAATGTGGATTATGCTGAATCCGGAAAAGTGATATTACAGCAAAATAATACATATACATTATTTTATTGTATTATTATTATTTATTATTATTATTATTATTATTATTATTATTATTATGCGTCCCTCTGAATTCGCGGGAAAACACGGCTGCGCTCAGATCATGTTGCACTTTGGCGACTTTCTGAGAAACAACCAACAGGCCTGCCGACGGAGATGAATTCCCTCAGCCATTTTTCTATAACACTAGAAAGTTATTAGCACTTTATTAATATAAAGTCTGGCAATCATTTATAGCCAATCTTCTTGCTAAAAGCTAATTATGCTTTTTTAATTGTATTTTTAAAGATTACGTCTATACAGAGAATGCTGTCTATAAATTCGGGTTTTCTGGATTCTATACTAAGAAATAAATAATACCAGCTTGTTCAGTTAGATTGGACTAAAGTTGTTTTAAAAAGTATCTGCAAATGTACAATAAACTAGGTTTTAATATTTTACTCCACTTTTTGGGAATGTGGCATAAATTTATTGGGAATTCAATATAATTCTTTTTCTTCCTATTATTATTATTATTATTATTATTATTATTATTAATAATATTATTAATAACAGTTTTTGCTGTTAATTTTTTTTTTTTATTTTATTATTTTTACCTTTCGTAGGCCTACAACTTGTAACTAAAGTTAGATGGAAGTTAAGACATTCTCTATCATAGACGTTCATGGTTTTAAATAATGTGGTTTTAGCAAGGTAGATAGATGTTATGAACTTTTACAGATTTATAAAAATGTTTAAACATAATGAACTCTGTATAATGACTAGTTACATTAATGGAATTCTTTTTTCTATGACATGTTATGTTTTTGTCTTATTTTTTTATTACGCTATTATTATTATTATTATTATTATTATTATAATTATTATTATTATTATTATTGCCACGTGTAAGTGATTAAACAACCCACGATTGTTCTTCTTAATTATTTATCTACCTAATCATATATACCTACACCACAATCTCAAACGGTCCATTAGGATATATGATGTTGTTAATATCAGATCAACGCCACTTTATTTACAGTGAACCTTGAAAAAATGGTGATCTACATCCACCTGCTTTTAACTCCTCTCACGAGTAGAAGATTTGGAGATTTTTTTGCTCTTTCTGTACTTTTGGGGTGAGGCAGGTTGTGTGTGAGTGCAGCAGAGGCGACAGTCTGTCTACAAGCCGTAAGCTGATCTGCACCGAGCTGCAGGGAAACCGGGCAAGATTCCTGGCTCGCGAGCAGCGATATTGATCTACCTCAGGCACCTAAACAAAGCCTCACCTGTTCCCCTTGTACATACTTTATTTTATGCCGTCTAATGCTTGTTTTGTTTGACATTTCTTTTATTTCCACGGATCCGAGCTTTGATACACGTTTAGGGAGTAGCACATAAACACGGTGTTTTTGTACCTGGATCGCGCGGGCTATCCAGAACTGACTCGCGGCATACGAGACCACCCTCCTCTCCCAGAATAATCACCCTGCTACGATTAAAGAAACCGGAAAACAAAAAAAAAAGTTGTCCCTGCTTTGCCGGCGGGGCCGTGTCCAATAACATTCAACGTGAGATAAAGCTAATTACTTCCATTATGGTGCACCGGTTTGCGTTTCATAAAAGCGGGTCTACTAAAAGCTCCTTTATTATTTATCGGGCCTCTCCTCGAGCTGCTTGTTAAACATATCAAGATTAGCGGCGGATCTTGTCGGGTCCGTTTGCGGAGATTTTCGCTCATACAACGCGGCTTTATCAGCGCGTTCCGCACACGGCGCTGCTGACACACCGCCAGCAGCATGAGGAGAGGCATGTGCCTACTGCCCAAGAGCCTAATCACATATTCCTCTGTAAATAATGCATTATCAGAAGCGTATATTAGCCATTTGTTCACAGCATAATATTTGCAATAGTCTTGGAAGCAAAGATCTTTTATATTTATATTAATAAAACAAAAACCGTTAGCTTCAGTCTTCATATTCAACATCTGTAGTCTGGGGCGATGACTTGTCCTTGAGATAGCAAAAAAAAAAAAAAAAAAGATTGCACTTGGTAAAACCAGTGACTAGACTATCTTTAAAAGACTATTACAGTTCACTGACTTGTGTATTGTAAACACGTGCATCTTTTATTTATACGTTGTCTATAGTTTTGTTTCGTATATCCATGTAATTAAAAAATCTCATAACATTCGCATAAAATTCTCATAAAATTAACCACAACGCTTTTCATATAATAAATGGAGTCGTGAACGTGGTACGAATTTTCGAACGAGATACCCTATCGAAGAAAACTCTTTACTTCTACTACACTTTAGTTACTGTTTACAAACTGCATTTACCTCTTTTTTTTTTATTTTTTTTACATCTTATTAGTTACTTTGATTTAATAACTACAAACATGTAACATACAAAAGCTGATGTTTTTTTATTTTGGATATTAGTTTTGAATAAAAGGTAAAAAAAAAAAAAAAAAAAAAAAGAATCTATTCAGGAGCTGATGGCAAATGTGCTTCACTGCAGAACAAACACTTCTGAAGCTCACCATTACACCTGTGAAGCAGCCTTCAAAAAAAAAGGACAGCATTCAGCAAATGGTGATGGCAGTCCAAAGATAGCAGACAGGGGTTTGGACCATTTCAAAGGAGAATCTCATCAGTGCATCAGCAACTAAAAGAGGGGAGCTTTCCAGACTGACACAAACAGGTGCCTCAACCAGTCTCTGGCTATTCCACAAACAAGCCCAGCTTCTCAATTCCACCCACAAAGTCCCTTAGCACTAGACAATGTGTTAAAATGCCTGCCTGCCTGCCTGCCAGGAGCTGATACAGGTCCAGGCACCTGGATTGGATGCAAGATTACCCAGACACCAAGAATGCCTGAGCTAAGAGGCAATTACAACTTGCTCTAAAAAAACAGTACTGTACATGGAAATAAACAAAGAAATATAGAATTAAACATGGAATTATAAAGAGGTTTACACGCCTATTAATGATAGACTGCAAGATTTACCATGCCACTAAAAGAACTACCAAGAACAAACCTGAAGCCAGTGGGCCTCATTCCCCCTGTGGACAACCAAAAAAGAATGAATGGGAAATGAGAGGGTCCCAGTGTAAAAAAACAACAGTTGTGTACCTGAGCAAAGCACTTAACCCTAAGTTGAGGGCTGCATCATGTTACGCTGCTCCCTTTAACCCCTCCTCCATCCAGGTCACACTAGAAAAAGAAGAGCTGTTCTTTGGGTGTTTTCCCAGGTTAAAGACAGTATAAGGAGTAAATAAGATTTCTGTAAGACTGTGGATGTGTTTGATTTGTAAGGAACCTTGAAAGCTGTGGAGAAACAAAGAAGTCTGACATTAAATAGGTTAATGCTTTAAAATTGAATAAACATCAGGGTCCACATCGAGGTGTGTATCTCAGTATGCCCTAAAGCAGATTTTTAGAGATTTAGCTATCCATACATGGTGGCCCTTAATTTATGATATCCTCGTGGGTAATTCTTTAAACCTGGTACCTATAACTGGGTAAATTTAATTGCATACTTACCACATTTATGTTTTTAAAAAAACCAAACATAATTCAAGCTAAAATCAATGCTGATAATATTCATTTTATAGGACACTAAAATGCTTAGACACACACAGCTAAAAAACAAATGTATGTAGAAGTGACTGACTGTGGAGGGTGTGGAATGTTTTCTTCCTGTTCTTTTTGTCCTGTTCTTCTCTAGAAGGAATTTAAAAAAAAAAAAAGAAAAATCTGGAATTTAAAAAAAAATAGGAGAAAAAAAACCAAATAGGCAAAAAATTTATTTGATTGAATTTTGTACATTTTAACAAAAAAATTGACAATTGAAATTAGTAAATGAAAGTATTTCTATTTTATTTGTAAACTATTTTATTTGTCAATTTTTATTACTTAGCAACAAGAGGTCATATTTGTCTGAAAAGTAATACGGCTTTGACAGGATACATACGGAGGCGTAAAAAGGGATATATTTCACTATTTATCTGGTCTGAAAAAAATAGTAGAAAAAAACCCATATATATATTTGCTTCTTATTCTGCTTTGCATCTTTATTTGTTTAAATCCACAGCCTATAATACAAAAAAATAAAGAAAAAACTTTAATTTTTCTGTCACTACTGTGAAATGCTTATTAACAGCACACACATTGCTAGAATTATATCATGTTCTGTTTGCCCATATAGACGGAAGCTGTTTACACTAATTATAAATAATGTACTAATTGCATAAAATCCTAGCAATTAATCTAAATGCACTACTGGTACAACATAAAGCTCAGGGGCAGCTGAGTGGTGAAACCAGTGACCAATGTGAACAAAATGAGTCCAGTGATCCTATATAACAGATGCATATATGTTATTTTGTATATAGCTGTTTGTTTGTCTGTCTGTCTGTCTGTCTATCTATCTATCTTATGTGTTTCAGGTAAAAAGATCACCAAGGCTGTCTGGAATTTTACCCACAGAGAAAGAAGACCTGCAGTAGGTTCTCAAAGTTCTCACATGGAACCAAATACCAATCCAAAAAACTTACATGTCAATGTGCGTAAGAATTCTTTTCATTTATTTTCTGTTGTTTGGGTTATTTTTACATCTGGCGGGAGATCAAATATAATAATCTGACACTTCTCTTTTCCTTATTTTTGAAAGCATTTGTTTTTTAATAATCCTTGAATATTGTATTTTATTTTATATGAAATATATTTTTATTCATCGCTTAACAATAATTATTTAACATTTCTGTCCATAATAAAGTAAATGGCCTACTTCAGCCTGTTAGTCCATTTTATTCACAATTTAAAAAAGAAACAGTCGAAATGTTTTATCACAAATATTGCCTGTGACACAGTAAAATTATTGGTAATTATTTTGGGGTTTTTTTTTCTTTCCTTGCTATTTTATGTACTACGAAACATCTGCTAGTGTTGTAATAGGGTTGTAATATCGTCAGCCTTCTTGTTTGCTGCCAATAGAAGGGAGGGTGGAAAAAAAGAAATATACAAAGGAAACAGAGAGAGCGAGAAATAGAAGAGAGACAGAGAGAGAGAGAAAGAGAGAGAGAGGAGGAGAGAGAGAGAGAGAGAGAGATGAGAGAGAGAGAGAGAGAGAGAGAGTATTGTCTTGGTGGTGCGTGGTTGCCAGCGCGCGCAGTTGAATCCACCCGGAACGCGCTCCTCACTCACGCTGCGAATGTTTACAGTTGTAATCAAGGTCCATGTAACTTGTTTGTGAAATGTTTTGCCTTTATGGTTTAGAGGTGCTATACAATTTGCAAATAGTGGGGCATGAAGTCACAGTTTGATTAAATTGCTGTCAGTACAAGAAAGAAAGGAAAAAAAGAAAACAAAAGCACAAAAGCATAATACGGGTTGTTTTGCATGTTTTTTCAGCGAGTGCTAATTTTTGTCTTAGATAATAATTTTAGTTTTAATTTTAATATAATGTAATGACCTCGTATAATATATACAAGGTATATTTTCTTATATAAGTAACCTACATGTCTTTAATACGAAATGAATATTAAATACTACTCATCGTTTTGAAATAGTTGTCTAACTATTAAGATCCACCAAGCGTTTTATATTTGTTTTGGAACAGAGAGAAATCGGCATTAAAGGCACTATTAGGGCTCCTGGGTTTTTTATCAATGTTTCCCAACAGTTCCTCTAGTTTGCTCACAAGTGAGACTGATTCCTAAATAGTATTTTGTGTGTGTCAGTTTGTGTGTGTTGCAGTGCGTGAGCTCAAGGGAACACCGCACTGAACCTGCTATAGACACACATACACACCCGCACACACACACACACATGTAGCAGAAGGCTCAAAGGATCAATGTTACAGCAGGTACTATAATGAGAAACGATTTCACATGTGTATATGCACGGAGGAAACAAATATAACTTGTGTGTGTGTTCCCACTGTGTGAATTTGCCCTTGTGACATGAAAGGACTCGATTTTACACACCCAAAGTCTCAATGTCCCAGTAGACATATCTCTAGAGATGTCCGCTTCAAGGTGTCTTTTAGTGTGTTTCTACAGTGAACAAAGTAAACACCAAATGTCTCGCCAAAACACAAAGGGATATGAACAGGCTTTCAATGAGATAATGAGAGGGTTAGTTGCTTTCTTGGTAAACACCATATGCCACAGAAACTACTAAGGAAAATATACATGATGTTTTGTCATCTAAGTGAAAAACTATTTATTTTCATTTTAAATAATTATTAAACATAGTTTTAAAAGAAATGATTAGGAGAAACATATTTTCTACCGTGTAACGGAAACATCTATATATGACGTACGGGTCGTATGGGTCTTAGGGATGAGCGCGCGCGTGTGTATGTGTGTTCCTTAGAACTTTCCCCCTAAATGCTATATAACGATAAATCACATTATATCCACAGGGTCATTTTCAGGACCCTAAGCTTCTCACTTTTCGCTAAACAATTGAAACTATAAATATAAAAAATCGTCTTCTCTCTTGAGTGACTGAGATGCAGTGGAAAATCTGCGCACACAAAAGGATGCGGCTGCAGTCTCGCCTTTCCCAGCTGGGCAGAACACGCAGGCCATCGCCGCCAATTTCACAGTCCAATTATCTACTTTCATTCAGGGGAGTTGACTAAACAAACAGCGGCCCCGCTGAGCCCCGAGAGCTCGCCGAGTCACCGGAGAACCCTCCGAGATCAATCCTGAGCTCACCAAGCACCTCTGAGCATCAGCACGGTATACGTCATGGGCCTATCGATTATATGCGCGGTTTAAATCCATTGATGCACCTGTTTACTTATTTGTTCTCGACTTAATTACGCACCCACACAGTTTGCGTACTAACCCAGAATCGGGCCAAAGTTGTTTATAGCAATTATTGAGTCACTTTTTTGTTGTTTTCTGGACTCTCTTTTTCTTTCACCTCTTTTCATAAAACGGTATCGGCAGACGGTCATGGTTAGACCACTGTCAATTGCTCCTGTGCTACTATTAGGGCAGACTGGCTTCGTCGCCTGAAAGGGAAAAAAATCAATGGCACCATGATTAGACCGGTGACAGCAAATTCACAGTTTCATCCGGCAGTGTTCAGACAGAGACGAGGTGTGCGGCAAATAAGGCGCACTTGTCTGCACACAAAGGAAAAGTCCTCCCGTCTTTGTTTATAAGGTGTAAAGATTCGACAATGATTGCCGGCTTTCTGGAGACTTTCTGACCGTTTTCATCGTCACATGAAAACGGCAAATTTCAGTGCAACTTTACAGTCTACTCACACTTCTATACACGACGTCATCGCTCGAAAAGCAAAGCATTCACTGTACATAGCAAGAAATCAATTTAGGCCCAGACTACTCATAATAATAATAATAATAATAATAATAATAAACATGGTATAATAATATAAAAAAGCCTAACAGGTTTTTAGATTGCGATTATTAAAGATCTTAGTAATGTAGGCCATCTTATTTTCACTACATTTTGCGGTGGGACTTTTGTTTATTAATCTCGCGGTCTTGTTTGGAGAAACTTTGTCAAACGGAAAACTGAACGCCCCCCTCCCGCTTGCAATCCGGGCGGATATTATTAAGCAGCATGGGGCGGCTCGGTTCACGTCACACGGCCTTCACAAGCTGAACACGGCGGGACCGCGCGCGCGGTTTAACGGGCCAATTGGCGTCGCGGAGCGCGCTTTTATGCTTGCCAATCGGTGGCTCTCCTCTTACTGCGGCTGCCATGGCAACCCGCTCTTTAACCGGCGGCCCCCTCACATTTCAGCGTCGCGCGCATCCGTCGTGATTGGTGACTCGGGGAACCAAACGAGGGGAGAGCGGTTTCCACAAAACAAGAGCCATCATTTGTGTGTATGTGTGTGTGTGTGTGTGTGTGTGTGTGTGTACGAAAAAAGACATCAGTCCTCCAACACCGACACGTTCCCGTGATGAGGCACACAGAAAAGCAGACTGGAACAAGATAAGACAAGGCCAGCTGTGAATGTGAATTTGCTCCGAGGCATTTGTTTGGGGTTACACTTGGCTGTAAAATTGGAAGGGTGGCAGCACAGTTTTGTTTAGTCTAGCTTAGCCGTGTCCCCAAACCAAATTCAGCACACAGCAGCAGCCTAACATCAACAAAATACAGACATTTTTAAGAACAGGCCAAAGAACTGCCTAGCCTTGTTGTGTGGTACCATCAGGATAAACCTTTTCCACCTGGAAATGTACATGTGGTGTATCTTAAATCAAAGTTTAGTGTGATTAGAAAAAGCGAGATTAGAAAAGGTCCACAAGGTGGAATTCGACAGGGTTAGACCCAGACTATGTTGACATGTTACTCACTAGACTAAAGTGCGAAAAATATTTTTAAATATATACTGATGGGCTTTGAAAGTTCAGTTTATCTTTATTTATAACAAGTGAAGATAAGATTACATTTTCAGATGAAAGATAGACATGCCACTAAATGGTACAAAAGACAGGACCTTTATAGTACCACCTGAGAAAAAGGTAGAGTACAGTTTGGTTCCCTATAAGAGTGTACAGGTTTAGTCTATTGAATATTGAAAGCTGACAGGAATTGAATTATTTTCTACCAATATGCCCCAAATCTTTCCAAACTATTTCCCTTTAAAGTGTCACATAGTGTTGTTCCTTACCTACCTATTTAAAGCACATCTCAGTGTTTGTGCACTGAGCACTAGTTTAAAGATCTAGTTTAAAAATCCAAAGAGAAAATAAGAGGTGATATGCTATTTAGTACAAGAAAAAGACTACAATTACATATTCAACACTACAACATAAACCATTTATTCATTTATCATTTAACTCTTTTTCGAACATTCCCCATCCACTGGTGGCCATCGGTATTAGAGGAAGGCAAACAAATAGCAGCCTCGTGCGGCTCGTCATTTTAATCCCTCACTCTCACCTGCTCTGGCCCGGAATGCACTCATATATCAACCTGCGGGCCACACTGAGCCACTCTAGCCCAGTAAAGCGATATCCCGGGGTGTCATGCTGAAAATTAGACTTGGATTTGAGTAAAGAGACTCCCTCCCCACGGCGACCTGTGTGCCTGAGCAGCAGTCTTTATTCAACACAGATGTGCTCAGATAGATACACGGCATGAATGTGTGCACATGTTTTCAGACGAGTAATCTGCGGAGAAGAGACAAATTCATCACCCATGTTTAGGGTTAGAATGAGATCATTTGAACAAACCCACACACACACACACACACACACACACACACACACACACACACACACACACACATATATATATATATATATATATATATATATATAGTTTATAGTATATATATATATATATATATATATATATATATATATATATATATATATATATATATATACTATAAACTAAAAAAAACACTACACTAAACACATATATATATATATATATATATATATATATATATATATATATATATATAGTTTTTATATATATATATATATATATATATATATATATATATATATATATATATATATATATATATATATATATATATATATATATATATATATATATAATATATATATATATATATATATATATATATATATATATAGATATATATATATATATATATATATAGGGTATAGTTTTTTTGTTTTTTGTTTTTTCATTCTTAAATGTTTAAATGATCTCATATACAACTTAATCCACATGTAATACATCATCACATAACAGCCACAAGTCCACTAATAGAAAAAAATAGCATTATAATTTGCATCTGTCGCTTTGCTCTAAGAGACATATTAGTGAGCAATTAAGTGACCTTCAACATGACTCTTGACAGATTAATACACCCCTGACATTGTAGAGGTGTTGCTGATACTGTAGAAGCAAAAAGTTGCAACATGAATCCTTGACCGAGATGAAGGTTATGTTTATCACAGCTAAAGAAGCTGGCATTTGATAGAAAATGCAAAGGAATAGGAATGTTTTTTTAATGAAGCTTGAACTGCTCTAAAGTAATTTGTAAGGTCCTCAACAAATATAACAATAAACTGTACATTAAAAAAATTAAAAACCTTATGTACAATTTCTCAATCCATATTGTGATTCCATATGTTCAAAATAATGTTATAAATATTATGTTCAAAATAAAATGTTGACTTGTTTCATGAAATGACTTACAGTAACAGATACATATCAGTAACACATATCCTGCCATCTCCTTGTATGCCAAGCATAGCAGAGGAAAAGCCTTAAAGGAAAAAATAAGGGTGCTAATTTATGTTTTATTATGTTTAACACCGCTCTATGCTAGCCTTTGGCATTAACAGAAGCTGCACCACAAAATAAACGCATAACCCCGAAATCATAATCCCAAACACCTGGTGTGTTTAATGCATCGGCTGAGACATTAAAAAATGTTTAAATAGTGAACAGCCTGCAACAAACTCTGTGATGCATCAGCTGATCATAGCTGAAAAACACACTTATGCATTATAAAGTAATATCTTTAAATGAAAACCGCATACCACAGGATTGAATTTAATAAAACACAAAGGCTTGTTCTGTAGATTGCAAATTTATCACCCTGCATCATTGTATATAAAATGTCATAGTCAAACTTTAAGCTTTACAACTCCCAGCATCCAAAGAGTGATCACAGTCATGGAAAAAAATTTACTTTCTGCTCACTGGGAACGTCTCTTATGGCTGAATATGTGTGTGTTCTGGAATAGGCTTTGAATCTATTGTTAATCCGGCCTCAAGTGGATAAGCAGACGTGGGCAATAAGTAAATAATAAATCTGTGAGAAAATATGTATAAAAGCATCATTTAAAATTTTTGTATTTGTTTATATTTCATATCTAAAGGTAAGTATGTGTAAAACAATGCTGTCATGCGCTTTTTTTATTATCACTCAATCATAACCTGAAGAGTGCTGAAAGTGTTTTTTAACTTTGTGGCAGAAATAAAAAAATATTTATGAATCAGTCAAAAGAACTCAAGACCAATGTCACATTAAAGGCTTATAGGATCATGAGTTAAATTCCAAGATGTTATAATTTATTTGTTCAGTCCACAAAACCATCTAAGGATAGTGATGAGAAACTTAGGAGGTTTTTCCTAACTATTATACCCAAGAGATTGAGGCAACTCACTTTTGTGCTAAACACACAAAGGAAATGTAGTCCTGCGGTCTTGAACATTCTGGAACAGACTGCAGACATTTGCAATATTCATACTGCACATAATTCTGAAGCTCTGGGAGATGGGCACGATTTGCAAAAACACGAGTTATTGCAGGTGCCATAGTCCTCTTTCATGCCAATCTCTTTTTGCAGACAGCATTTTTTTTTCTGCAGGAAAAAGTAATTTTAGATATTACTCTTAATTCAGATGTACTTGTAGAATCTATTGTATGAAGAATGTGTTTTGTTATTTGAGAGTGCCATTAAAGACATTTCACTTTGTTACATTCCATTTTATAGCCTTCACACAGAGCGAGAGAAAGAGAGAGACAGAGAGAGAGAGAGAGAGAGAGAGAGAGAGAGGGCATACATTATCATCAGTTAAGCCTTTAAAACTGCCATGAATTGCAGGAGTGAGAAGAGAATTTCTGTCAATTGTTGAAAGATGTCATTTTAGAATGTTTTAGAAGTCAGCAATATAAAATAGTGCAACTGTTAGTTGGCACTAAAATTAGCTCGTAATTATTAGGACAACAGTAATTGCTCAACAACGAAAAGCTCGTTAAGTGGTAGACATAGTCGATTAACTATACATCCATGTGAATGGCTGTATATAAACACTTTGGATCTGTTGGGTTAAAATACATTTTAATACATTAATTATACTACTTTATATAGTACAACAGTGATTCAACAACATTAATGCACATAACAGCTTTTACTAAATCACTCAGCACACGATTTGACTAATATTTGACTAAGTCTTTTTTTGACTTCGATAATCAAGATTTTTTTTTACAATTTTAATATAATATTTTATTTGCCTATTAGGTTGCTAGTCTGTGTGGTAAGAATAGCACTGGGATCCAGATGTTTAATGTAAAGAATAGAGGAATGGCAGATTTCTTCACCCTACAATCAAATGGAAGAGAAAAGAAACTAGAGACAACAGGCTAACAAGAAGACACAGCCCAGCTGGACAACTCTCTCTCTCTCTCGCTCTCTCTCTCTCTCTCTCTCGCTCTCATGTCTTTTCACTCTCACTCACTCTTTCTTCTATAGACATAAGATAAGGTCTGTGGTGGTGTTTTGAAAACTCCGCTTAAATATGATCAACAGCTGGATTTGATTTGCTCATAAAACTTATACTAAGAAATTAGAGGCTGTTTCACAAGTTTATAGTGTACAAGTCACCCAAATTTTTAAAGACCTTTTCTAAAATAAAAAGTGAATTACTGCTTATCAGAGCTGCTATAATTTAAAACATTTTAATTATAAACAATGGATTAAGGAGAACTTTACTTACTACTATCTTACAACTGACTTAGATTTTGTCTGTCCAGATAAAGAACCTGTTGAGTTTTGAGCATCACAAAGGGGGGCCTTGAAGAGTGTTGCTAAACATTTTCTCCTCGCCGTGCACTTTTTGAGTAAACAGTGCTCAAGGACACTCAGGGAGGGCACACCTGGGGCAAACCAGAAACCTATGCCTGGAGCCAATATGCTAAGCCTCGAGGCACCAGACCATGGGAAGAAGGTTTGGAAGAAAAGAGGGAGGTAAAGTGAGATATTACTCTTTAATTATTTGAACGAGTGGCTGTTGACTGAGTAGAACAAGCTGGGGGTGGACGAAGACCAGAGTTTATGGTGCTGATGGCTAGCTTGCTGCCAGGCACTCTTTCTTTCAAAACATCTACTGGTGAATTTATCAAGCAAGCTGAAAAGGCTGATACCAAACACTGAAAATCACTGTTATGTGATGTGATGAGCAAATGACTGAGGGAAAAAGGGTCAGATGGTCAGATGATATGGATATGGAAAATAATTTGCAATTAGGATGACATGATTTTATAAAACTTTAAATAAGTTTAAAAAATGTGTGGTTGACCAAAGTACTTCCATATGATGGGGATTTTCTTTTTCTTCGGGTTTTATGGCTGTTGGCAGCCAGCTTTATTGTGCTTTACTGCCACCTTTTGCTCCGGTCGGTGACTAACTAAGCATTGGGCTGACACATGGAAAATGTACTTGATGGTGATTGCCAAATTAGCTTGCTGCCAGGCACTCTCTCTCTCTCTCCCTCTCTCTCTCTCTCTCTCAAAACATCTACTGGAGAATTTATCAAGCAAAAAGAGAAGGATGATACCAAACACTAAAAAAAATCAGTGTTATGTGACGTGATAAGCAAATGACTGAGGGAAAAAGGGTCAAATGGGAAACAAAGTCATGGACCAATTCTACATAGGAGATAAAGTGGATATGGAAAATAATTAGCAATTATAATGACATGAAACTTTAAAAAAAAATTGATGGAATGCAAAGTCAAATTGTGACATAAAATGCTTTATGAAAAATCAAATGCAAGAGGATACTTGTGCTGTTATGTACAGCAGTAAGGGCTCGGGTATGTACAGCAGTAAGGGCTCGGGTATGTACAGCAGTAAGGGCTCGGGTAACACTATGAATACTTAGTAAAATTCAGTATTCAATGCATTCAGGCTTACTTTTACTCTAAAAATACACTTCACTGCCTATAAAAAAGATATGACTTGTAGTACATTTATCTAACACATTATACATAACCTATAATTAAATTCACAAACTTACAGTAAGTACAAATGTACAGTGAGAATTACATTTCAAGACAAAAGTTAAAATGTCCAGAAATATAAGGGTTATTAAAGCTGTATAAGTGAGACTACCTCAGAAATAGGATGTTTAAAAAGCACATCTGGATATATCTAAACCGCTATATCTACAAGGCCACAGGGGTATGAAGCCTATCCCAGGTGACATAAGCATAGGACAGGGGCACCCTTGGTTGGCATCACAGGGAAAATGTAGAAAATCTCTTTCTCACACAAACACACACACACATATATTTATGTACTACAGGCAATTTAGAGATGCCAGTAATCATACTACACATAGGGGACTGAGAGGAAACCTGGATAAAATCTTGCACAGAACATAGAAACTCCATGCACATCCTAAAGGTACAAGGCCAACTTACTAACCCCCTTGTCCCACTTTGTCCCACACATTATATTTTATACCAAGTTATGCTCATTTTTATACTCTTATTTTTTTTTAAATATTATACTTTATAAAAGTCGTCTTAATTTTTTTCTACTTACGCAAAATAGCATTGTTGTTTTCTAAATAAAATAGCTTTTTAAAAGCAAAAATCTTTTGTTGATCAAGTACAGAAGCGTCCACACAAGGAACATTTACCAATCCTGGATCAGTAAATCTGGATCAGAGCTGTGTGGTCGACCAAATTACTTTCATATGATGGTGAGTCCTTCTTCTTCGTGTTTTATGGCTGTTGGCATCCAGCTTTATTGTGCATTACTGCCACCTTTTGCTTCAGGCGCTGACACAAAGATCCTATGTACTATGCTTACATTTTACATTTACAGCACCAGTCTTTCTGGTATTAGTCCAACACTTTAACCACTGAGCCACCAGTTCACCATCTTTACCATATTTACATGGGTTTTCTCTTGGTTCTCTGGTTTTCTTCTTCCTTTCAAAAACATGCAGTTAAGTTGATTTGCTACACTAAAATCTCATGAATTGTGAATGACTTTGTGAAGGCATGTTTCCATCCAGGTTGGGTTCCTGCCTCACACTTGAAGCTCCTAAGATATGTTCCACTGCTTCCCTGACCAGGATAAAGACAGATTTTAAGATAGATTAAATATTTATGCAGTAGTTTACAGAATTGGATATTTTCTGATGAATATTTATAATACATTATAAATGAACATTAAACAGCGTAATTTAATCTGAAGTTCATATACTGTAGAGTCCACAACAGAATGTAAAAACTTACTAACAGTTATAAAAACTTACTACCATAATTCTATACCACACTGATGCATTGTCCAATGAGTTATTGGTAATTAAAGCTTTAATCTTGCTGTTTGCTCCATCATTTCTTGTGCTGCATTTCAGCAGCATGAAGCATCCTTAATGAATGGAGGCAGCAGAACCATGGGCTGCATAAATTGACACTAGAGTAGTGTGCCCAGTATCACCCTGCCCCCTTGGGAGCTGGGAAGATGAATGTGTGTGTGCGTGCATGTGTGCTGTTTTCCATTTTTAATATTTGCACACATTTTTTTCTTCTCTGAGAATAACAGTCCCCCGTGTGTGCACACACACTCGAACGACAGGAGCGAAGCTGTTAGTTAGCTGCTCAGAAGACGCTTCCCTCGAGATGATCAAGAAAGTTTTATAACAAATAGCAAAATTTAATTTGCACTCCGATTTTCAACTAAGACAGATATTGATGTTCTGAAAAAAAGGAACTCAGTGACATGACATTTACAATTATACTGTGAGGAAATACACGAGCGAGTGTTGAGATAGGGTTGAATGCAGCTGACTAAATTCTATATCATTTCCTGACACCTGAGCTGTCATCTACTTCGGGTCTAATGACAGTCTGCCCTATCCACTAACATCATCTCAAGCATTGACTTTCTCATAGTGAGTCCAGAGGACCAGTGACATAAAAACTTTATCTGTTCATCTGAAACAGAGATGAAATTGTTTGTCATTTTCTCTGTGAACCCTTCCACATACTGGCAAAAACAGCAAAACTAATGTAATGAAATGTGTAACAAAAGGATGATCACAGAACCATTTAATAAAAATACACTCGATTGGTTGAGCCTGAAATAGTTTAATTAGTTGCTTTGCCCCCAAAATGGTTCATTATGTTAAACTCTTTCAAATGTTTTATTTTTTTATTTTTATAACACCATTAATAGATATTTAAATCCAAGTTAAACGGTTCCTCTAAGAATTATTCTAAGGTTTTTATTCGGTTGATATTATCTATCAATTACGGTTCTTTTCTGTTTCTACTTGTTATTGTTGTTATTAATAGTCATTATAATTATCATTACTATTATTATTGGTTTAAAAAAATGTTATTGTTTTATTAAAGAAAAAAATTGCATTGTGAAAAGTCATCTTTCTTTTTTACGTGCTGCTTTGTAAACTTGCAATTTAATAAAATGTTATATGTAATAAATATATTTTTAAATGTGCTGTTTAGGAACAAGTTAGTTTCAAAAATCTTGCAGCATTATCCTCAGATTAATAGCATTGAAAAAACCTTAATTTGATTAATTTGATTGACCTCCAATGGATGTTTTTTTTTAAACCTTTTCAGGGAAAAGGTACTGAACTGTAGATTTCTATAAAGAAACATAAGAAAAGCCTGTTTTAACTGTAAAATACCAGCTTAGGGACATGTCCTCAATAAGTTTACATAAGTTCATTATGATTTTTCTGGTCCAAATTCCCAAAAACATGCTATTAAAAGCTACTTGATTAAACTACAGTACCTGCTATTATATCAGACATGAGTTAGAAAACAGTTGATTAACCGCCAAACCCAAAAGAACCCTCACTTATATACTATGGACATTTTCAGAAATGTATAAAATTAAGATCTCAAATAGAAATAAGGAACAGGTTCAACTGGAACAGGTTGTCCTATCATCTGCTGTGCATACTTTACTGTAAGGATTGTACTATAGAAAGATATTTAGTGTAGTGTAGCATTTAATAATTTGATAGGTGATAATGCTTAGGACATTGAGATTCTTAATTGAGATTTAAATTATTCTATTTTAAAACGTATTATTACTTAAGAGTCAAGAAAAGTGGTTGGTTATCGGTTTTTGTTTTTGAATAGTCTGAAAATAAAGTTCTGTGAAAACAATTATAGCTAAAAAAAAAAAGAAACAGAATTGCTTATTATTTCTTAAACTATTACTGATCCGATGGACCTATGATCCGAATGATTTAATAATATAGAAATATGCTAATAGTAACAGTTTGTTTATAGGTGATTGCTGTTGTTAAAACAAGATTTAAAATGTGATTTTAACAGTTCACCAGCAATAAAATGCAAATGTGACAAACATGCACATATTTTGCTTAAGAATTAGTTATCACGTTCACAAACCCAGTTCAGATTTATAAAGCTGATGTGTTTTCATGACTAATATGCCATACGGCATCTATGCAGACTTTTTTGGAGCTTTGTATAGCCTACCTCATTATATGTGGAGTGTGGTGAAAGGTGTTCAATCGACTTTTTGAGGCAACTAGGAGAGCAAAGGGGAGAAAAACTAATTTACACTCGCCTACAGCCCGCAGATTCCTTTCTTCAGCTGAGAGCGCAGGCAGCGGGGTCGGGAGCTGGTGTGATCGAAACGGCAAGCCCTTTGCACACCAACAGGACGCTTCCTATACGATTAATTGGTTTTGTTTGTAAATCGGTTCATTACGAGTTAATTGCTGTTAACTCCAGGAAAATGAGTGGCTTAAGAGAGCTTGACCTCACAGGTGATGGTTTTGCCTGTAGAATGTGCGACCATTTCCTTATCTACCATTGTCTGGGGTCAGAAGGGGTCAGGGGAACATTGTTGTTTTTTGTGTGTGCAGGAGGGATTTTGTCATTCACAGACACAGAGCATCCAGGATCTGAGCCTGTCTACCAAGGATTTAGATGAAAGGACAAGGAGAGCTGAGTATAGATCTATTGAAATTAAAGAGATGGAGAAGAAGCCTCCCTCCCTCCTTCCTTCCCTTCAGCCACTAAAAATGGCTTTGGGGCATTGGCCGTATCTATGGTTCTTCCTTTTCTTGTCCTTCTGTGCTCATTAGCCAGAGTGTGATGGTAAATCCCACATATTTCTCTTTTGCTCATGAACTATAATAGACTTTTTTCCAAATAAGACCAAATAGCTGAATAAGAGGGAAAACCTAACTAGAGTGATAGAATTCTATAATTGAATATTTATTTATGCTTTACATTAGTTTTGGATTTTGCGCTTTTAAATATTTTTTTTGTTTTTGGCTTAAAACTTGTTGAAAATACCCATTTGTATAGAAATTATTAGGAAATAGACGAACAAATAATTTAACATTTTAAGCGTTTAACAACGTGCTTTTATATTTATATGTGATATCAGTGTTTTATGAAAGCTATCCCACTTATTGTTTATGGCACAGGACAGCAAATCTACTTCTTTTATCACATATCAACAAGATCCACACCTCAGAAGATCTTTGGGCCTCAAGAGAACACTACCAGCTTCTCATTATTAACCTCCTAATAGACAGGCAGAGTCTGGCCTGATTCCCACAGGCCTTCGCTGTAAATACAGTATCTGATTTGAGGGGGCCACTTGTCTCCTTTCCCTCCCTTAAGAGAACAGATCATCAACTCATCATCAGTGCGATCTATATGAGTACAATAATAGCAAAAACTGATGTCAGATAATATTCACAGATTTAGTTAAGTCCTAGCAAGAGTTTTACCTGCAGAAATTGCAAATTCAATGTTCTTGGTTGTTGCCCAACAAATGCAGATATGTCTCAAGATGGCATAATGAGCTTTAAATTTCATATTCTGTATCATTAATTGGTGGTTGCAAGCCACAATTTCCTGCCAAATCTCTCACTTGTGCACACTTCGCATTGTGCAGCCAAAGGCTGTTCGCACCCATCATCTGTCCTCCCATTTTGTTTTGAAGAAGGAAATCATTTTGCAGTTTCATCTTGTGCCATTGCAGCCCAGAAAGCTGGCTTGTAACATAAACATAAAATTTCACTCTGGATTACTGAATAGTTTCCAACTGTTTGTGTTGAATGAGTCTTAGTGCACTTGTGTTTGCAAATAAAACACAGGCTTTTCAAGGTACAGCAAGTGCTGAAGAGTTTAATCTTCCGCACCTGCTTTGGCACTGTTCAGTTAAACTGCTCGACCTGCCTTGGCGTTGGCTTACAGAAATAGTTGACCCCAGGCCAGCAATATTCAAAAAAGTAAAAATATTTTCATCCGAATCCAGACACTGAATGCCTAAGAACTGGGAGCTAATAACATGTACAAGCAAATAATCACAAATAATTCAAACAAATTAAAACAAGATTTAAAATGCCAACATTTTTTGGTTGTGTTTGCAAATGAAGAGAAAGTCCGTTTCCTGACCCAATTTTCATAGAGCACCATGCTAATCCCATTACATGACCTGTAATGAACACTTTAAGTCTATACTGTGCACACACTATACCTCTTACAGAGTTCTTGGCCAAACACCGTACTCATGTCAAGTGAGACCATCTTTCCCTGATATAGTTTCCTTATGTGGGTGGCATTTCTGAGAGACAAATCTAGAATACAAGTGACTACATAAATGACCTCTTGGGATAAAGGGGCCCATAGTGCAAAGCCTTGTTACTGAAGGAAAATAAACACTCCAGGACTATGTGGGATGGCCCCTTCGTTTACAGAATTTATTAATTTCTTTAGAGGAGCAGTGAGAGAAGAGGAGTGGGCTCTTAGGGAAGAAAAACTAGCTGAAGGGAAAGTAATCTAAGAGGCTAATGATCTTTGGCTTTACAAATGGGTGGGAGAGAGCACTAGTTGAAATCGGATACACCCTGAATCACCCTTGAAGGTACAACAGGCTTTCTCCCACAGGGAAAAGACAAGATGGCAGTTGATGAGGGTTATTTCTTCTCATTGGTAAGAGGCACTATTTAAATACTTTCTGTCCTGCACCCACCTTCAGAGTTAACTGTCTAGAAATAATGTCCTAGCTAAGGTTCAGGAATCACTGCTAAAATATTACAAAACAAAAATCTTAACAGACACTTTTCATTTAATAACCAGAACTATTCTTTAATACATACTACCCTACATGCAGAGCCAAATAAACCCATGTTCTTTCAAAGGCAGGATATATTATACAAGGCCAGAGCTTTCATTAAACATCATTTGAACATTTTTTTCAGGAAATGGACGGCTAGTTTGGAGGGTTTGTGTTTTAAAAACATTGCCAGTTTCTTTCCCAACTGCAGTGAAATTGTGGTTTAACACATCAGGGAGCTGTCACAGGGTAAATGCTATGTGCATATTCTAATGTGCATATTTCTCGCTCACATTCTTTTGGTAGTATTCACCGCCTGTCAGTCAGGAGGGCTTTTTACTGACGTGATGCTGAGCTGCAGATTCAGTCACCATGGTAACTTTGCAAGGTCTGTGTCACTGAAAATCCATTTAAGGATCAAATTAATCGAGGGAGGAAAAAAAGGTCTGTGCTGTTTGATTGCCGCTCTGCACCTTGACAAAGGCCATGGCACAGCAGTGCTGTCAGCTACTGAAGCGAATATGTGTGGAGGCACTAAGGGAGAACATTGCCAAGGTAGCGATGCTGCTACTGCATCAGTTCATCCTGCAGCAATGGCTGAATTAAAAGAATTTTTTTGAAATACTTAATTTAATGGTGTTTAAAGCAGGGTGCTATAAAAGAAAGCTAGCTCATAGCATGAAGTAATTCGGATGACTACTCTTCACATGCTGTTAGCCATGTTCACACTTTCAGAAAAATGACCCTTCCAAATACAGAATAGTCCAAAGCACCAAAAAAAGGTCAATAGTTGAATATGGTTCATGGAAATAGCACAATGTCTGAATATATATATATATATATATTGGGATGAAGCTTGGTATAAATGAGGAGCATGATTGCAAGCAAGCTTGAATGTCACACCAAAGACATGAGACAATCTTAATAATTAAATGCATATTAAAATGAGGAGACTCTTAATGCGCTGAAAAGGTTTCATAAAAAGTAAGTACACGCAAGCCATGTCACATGCAAATAATCCCACGGCACATACTATAGAATGATGAAAGTATATCTGATTTCTACGACATGCCAGTGACCTCGAGATACAGGTGATTTCCCAGACTGTCTCCTTTTAGTTTCACTGAAGACACATCTCTGTCACAGCTGCTGAAGGACTCCTGTTTTCCCCTGCATACCTCAACAAGTACAGACCGTCACAAGCGCTGGTGTCAGGTGTACTGCTTGCCGAGCATTCCACACCAGAACTTAGATTTTTTTTTTTATTATACTCTTTTAACAGATATGTATTCTTTCCATTTAAAAAAAAAATGACATTAATAGCTATGTTTTAACTTTTAAGCAATAGCTAGCTGTTACTTGTGGCATATACAAGTGAAGGATACTGTAATTTGTTCCAATTTTTTTCAATTATTTGTCATTTGTTCCAAATTCTTTCTTTAAAAACATTAGTAGAAAAATATCCAAGTAAAGTATCCTGTCTAAATTGTGATGCTGATAAAAAAAAGTAAAAAAAAGTTGTGCTGTACAAATACACCAGAAAGCGAAGTGGAGTTAAAATATATCTCCCCAAACCAAAAAATAACCCATAAAACAAACAAACATTAGCTTAGATTCAAACACAAAGCAGTGAATCTCAAATGCCACAAGTATGTTTCTAGCACTGGTGTGAATGACTCACTAATGAAGTCCTACAACAAGTGTCTACCATAAAGGTAAAACTAATTTTCATAAAACGTGGTGTATACAATAGTATGCTTTTTTTGAATGATGTTTTTGAATGATTTTGTTTTTGAATGATTTTGAACATGTGTATATTTTAAAGACAATCAATCCCAGTCTTCCTTAAGCAGCATTATGATAAAATGTCCATACAGTCTATTTTATATAAATAATAATGTGGATGGGCTAATGAAGTCCGGTCACTCCGGGAAACATCTGGCTTTATCTTCACATGGGATGTGCCATATTCCTCAGCAGTGATCTGACCGTGTAGCCCCCATCACCCCCATCGGCCAAATGACAAGGTCTGTGCTAACTGGTGACCCTACTAATGATCCTTATCACTGGTTGCCAGGGAAACAGGTAGCCCCCACCACCAACTGTCATCTGTAGTGCAGATTAGACATGAACTCTACTGACCTCTTTTTCTAACCGGACTAGCTTTATGGTCCTCCTATAACACTTCTAGCAAGACAGGGGAAATCTTTAATCTGCTGTGATAAATTTACCATAAATTCTCGTCTCAATAAGACGAAATGACCTATGATGCATTTGGTGGTTTACTTACATTTTAGAGTGGTAGTAGGTGTAAATAACTTTTATATATATTATCTGTAGCCAAAAAATATGACTGATTATGAAGGAACCCAAATTAAGCTATTCTACTATATAGTACAAACAAAAAGTACTCAGTTTAGCTTTGTGATCTAATAAAAATGTGGATCCATTTTTGTCCAAATATGATCTATGTTTCAATATATAAGAGAAATACAATTATATATATATTACCTGGAGAAGCAATTACACAACTGACAATGTGCAATTCTAACACACAACTGAAAAAAAAGGCCCTTAAAAGGGTCAAAGTCAGCAAGAGAAAGAGTAAGTAAGCGAGAGAGAGAGAGTGTGTGTGTGTTTTTTGGCCAATTACTACCACAAAAGATGAGCTCTCCTTGCAACAACAAACACACAACCCCTTTCTTCTGATCCTTAAAAAGATTCCAGCAAACCTGCTCCTGCATTTGTGTTTCAGACTTAAACAAGTCCCAGACAAGAGCATCCTCAACCATCTAAGATGTCTGCCCAGCGGCACAATGACACTGGTGGGGGTGTTTAAATGAGCATTTGGACACTTTTGGACTTTGGTCTGTGAATTTATTGTGACTTTTCAAGACAGACCTACTTTGATGTTTCTAAAGTAAGATGAGCTGGTAGCCAGCCTCAGGCCTGACATTAAATCTTAACATGAAGCAAAGACTACACAAAGAACAATAGTCCTTAACATTTATGATTAGAAGCCATCAGTCATTTGTTTACATTGTGTATGTACAGGTGGAAGAAAGTTTGTTGGGCCTCTTTGTCAAAAAGAAAGACAGTAACAAGGACTGAGATCAGGTTCTTTGTCTGTGTGTGTGTGTGTGTATGTGTTGTTCACATGCTCATACCCACAGCACAGATTACAACACGCCTTCTGACATATTTGAAACGTCAACTTTTTTTCCTTCACATTTACGCCGCCCCTCTTTGTTTCCCAGTGTAGGGGTTAGTCTGCACAAGATGTCACAGCAAGACTTGAAAACATGTCAAGGTCTTAAATGATACCTGAGAGGATATAATTACACTAAAGGTGCTAATAGCATTTATCCAGTCTTGTAGAGGGACCGCCATTATGGACCACATAATGGGTGGTGTTGCTTTGCTTAGAGCAGCATTGTTGGTGTGAAGGTGGCTGGGAAAAAAAAGAGAGCACTAACAGGTGTGTCGACTGTGGACTGTGACCACAGACTTCCAAAGCAGGGATTCTTTTTCATCATCACCTCTGCATGGAACAAAGGAACTTCTCGTTTTCCTTCCCCGTTTGTTTGTTTTTCCTTTCTAATGTGCTTGGCTGGCTCCAGTTAAGCAGTGTTTTCATTGGAAAGCATGGAGGCAAATCTCCCTATTAAAGTGATGACAACAGTTTATACCCCATTGTCACTGGACTTGGTGAGCTAGTCCAAAGTTTATTTGTAGTGGCAAATAGAGGGCGATTCCCAGGACGGACTAAAGAGGCCTCCCAGTGAAAGAGGTCGGAGATAGCCAAATATTATGACTGACTGCCTCTCAAATCCCCAACCTTCTTCTAAACAGATGGATATCGCAGATGCAGAGTATATCTGAGCTGCTTTTTCGCCCCTCACAGCAGCCTGACACAAACTGTGCATTGTTGCTAAACATGTCTTTGAAACAATTACAAAAACTGATATGAGACTGAGTCATTCATGTTGCTTTGTTATAGTCATATTTAAGCATGGCCAAAAACAAAGGCTGCCATTCATTAGGGACCTTGCGGTCTCTTTTGTAACAGCTTTCAGAGTGTTCAGTCTGAGAAGAGATAATTATTTTTGGTGGAGACAGACATCTCTCACAGCCGTCGTCTTGCTTTTTTCTCATTTTGTCTGGGCAGATAATTCAATCTGCTGTTAACTAGCTAAAGTTAATATCGCACACAACCTGTGCGCATCAGGAGAAACACAGCTTAGAATCTGGAAAATGAAGTTACTCTGAAAATTACAAAAAAAAATTTTTTATTGGATCAACAACTTTAAAGCAATATAGCTTAGGAAAGTTTAACATGTGACAAAAAGGTCAAACTTTAATTCAACCCTAGCTGATGTAGGAAGTAATCTACTCCTTTTTTTAACAACATGAAGGTGCAGAGAAACAAACTCAGCAAGTCTTTACTGGCTCACTTATCTTTTCCACATAAAGCATTTTTGGTTTTCTGGTTTGTCTTATTTTTCTACATTACCAAATAATTTTAAACAACAGGTGCATATAAAAAGGTTTTATTCGTTTTGTTAATATCTCAGAAAGTCAGATGAAGACTTTCCTTGTAAATGAATATGATGATTGTTCCTAAAAACTATTAATGTATTTATGTTCGCAGAAATAATCGTAATATTCTGTTGGCCCTAAAAGTACTTGTTAACATAAATATCAAAATAAATATCATCATAGAGATACAGGTTTTAACCCTTCAGTTTACTGTTACCTCCCAAATACAGTATTATACTACTCTAAGGATACTCTATACTAACTCTAAGGTGTAAATGGGTGGCTAGGTAGAAGATGCTTTATGATGGTCTGCTTGTGCTTTATTGATAGAGTCTGGAACCAGTAGGATAAAAGCAACTACTGCTGAGGAATCCGTTACTAAACAGAGAGCTAATATAAAATAATGCTATGCTCTAAGTTAAATTTGTAAAATGAATATAATTATAAAAATTTTACAAAACTGTGTAAACCCAGGTGCATATTATATAACGTTTAGTCTTTTTTTTCCTATCTTCACTTTCTTATCTTCACATTCACACGTCTTCATTTCAGCATTTCAATATCACATGATAACCCAAACTTCAGCTAAAGTTTGCAAACATTCCATACAATGTTTTCAGGAGAATCACATAGGGATTGTAGCCCTTGGCAAAATAGCTGGTCAAATGTCAAGCCCATCTGATGGAATGTTTTGTAAATAATGTGCAATAATGACTTTAAATACTCTTAGTTTTACAACAGGAGTACTTTTTCTGCGAAACAAGAAGCTTTCTGGAGATGCCCGCAGGCCAAGCTCATCATGGAGGAGTAATAGGTCTGTTAGTTCAGCTTTGGCACTTGACAATGCTGCTGCTGCTGCATTGAATTACAAACAGCCCATCGACAAGCCCTTCTTCTCTTCAAGGATATCTAATCTGGTGATAAATTGTTTTGGAATTCACAGCCTCATTGAACAGACCGTGTTTGTCTTTTTGTTCTAGACAGGTTTCTCTCCTGGTGTGTTCAGGTAGAGTATGAGGTTATGAATGTCAGCCAATCTGTCAAACTTAAGCCTACTTCACAAAAAAAGTCTTGAAAGAACTTATTAGTATTAAGACATACTTTGACCTAACAATACAGCACATTCGATTTAGAAAAATTATTAGAAATACACTGTGAACTAAATCATGTGACTATAATTACTAGCTTTTAAAATTTTGCATTGACAACACAATTTACATTTTATTTCAACACAATACGGTATCGGTACTATATACTGCCCGTCCAAAGAAAATCACCATCTGGATTTAACTAAGCAAATAGTTAAGAGCCCCTATTGGATAATTACTGCATGGAGAATTATGTTTCAGCAGGCAAAAAGTTATTTAACCCCAAATGATGCAGTGAGTAGCTTCTCATTTCTTAACGAACCATGTTGGAAGACACATCTTGCGGTTGTGGATGTTAATCTGTTTCAGAAGGGTCAAATTATCGCCATGCATGAAGCAAAGACAGCATTTAAGGAGATTACTGAAACTACTAAAATTGGCCTAAGCATAGCCCTTAAACCCCATTTGCACAGATGTATAAAGGTGATAAATGTAATCCACTCTGAATAAGGGTGTCTGCCAAATGCTGTGCATGTAAACGTAATGTAAATGAAAGAGTGTTTCAGGGAGAATTAGATGCATTGGCCATCACAAATAACTCATTAAGAATCCTTGGCATGTGCTGAAGAAGACTTTGCGCAGCAGTCCAACACGCCCCTCATCAACACAAGATCTCAGTGAAAAATTAATGCAACTCTGGGTAGGAATAAATGTTGTGACATTGTTGTGAAGCGTATCGAATATTTTTTGTATCGAATATTTTTTGCTACATTCTGACAAGAATTTCTTTTTTTTTAAATGATGAATGTGATTAGGACAAAGAATATTGATACATTATTGTGTAAATAATAATGGCAATAGTATTGATCTGTATTGATATTCATACACAGCCCTACATGTAGCTTAGTATTTATGTGTGTTTTGCTTTACTATAATATCATTGGGCCATGATAAGCAGGTGTGTATATTACTTTTGGAAAAGAAAAGAAGGATATATAGAAATGCATATCTCTTACTTTTGCAATGGTTCTATAGACAAAGCAAGAGTAATATACAGATTCCTGCGAACGCTCAAAAACATAAAGGTGAGACTTTTATATGGACATGTTACTCATGCTTTTCTTTAGGGTATAGAAGAATCTACTCATATTTCAGTTTCTTTGACAACAAATTTTATGCTTGGTTGCAAGTCGAGTTGCTAAGTTGCTGTTGGCGATATGTTAGCAATAAACAGAGGTCTAATTAGGTGTTTTATTTTGTTGGAGTGTGGTGTGAGACAGATACCACCAGTTGCCAATCCTGCATAAGTGGAGAACTTCAGGATCACGACATCCTTAAAGGACTGGTCTTAAAAAGAAAAAATGCAGTATTCATACTACAGACAAGCAGATCAACAGCACACACATTCATTAAATGAAGAAAAAATATTGATGTGTGGATAGTTGTGTGTTTTTTTCTGACCAGAATCTCTGGCACAAAATGCAACGACAAAGTTTGCAAAGTTGAGAGATGATCAACTGGCTCTGCTACTATTGTCCACAGAAAAAGCTGGGATGCAGGCGATGACCTGGCCAAGTTGAGGAGTTGAGCCAGCAGAATAGCGGCGCTTTCACCAGATGGACGGCAAGCGAAAAAAGACGAAGAGAGCACAGTTGAGCCAGGGCAGTATGGCTACAGAAAGGGCCATGTGGTTGAGGCATGATAGGGCAGGACAAAAACTTCACTCATTTGCCAGACTTTCTCCTCTCTCATGCTCCAATCATAGAACTAGAAGTGAGTCGTGGTATCCAACACGTGTTTCTCTTTTAACAGCTCGTACTTCTGACCTGCCTTCACATGAACCTTTAAAAAAATGATGGGACTGTGAAGAAGTATATTAAGCCACTTTTCTTGTCATTATCTTAATTAAGGCTGGGCTGAACAGAAAAAATCTGTGTTTTTAAACACAGTCCAATAAGCCAAAACATATGAGGCAAAAATAATATTCGCAATGCTGCTGTAAATTTGCAGCTCATTAGTGGTAAGCAAGTGAAGTGACCATCCTGGCATGTGATGACATTGGATAATTTCAAGTGTGGGGCTTTTGGTTAATATTTCATCATTTGTTACCAGACAGATTGGTGGTCCCTTGTCCCCCCTGGCTGCGTGTCAATGTTGTAATTCCTTGCTTGTGCGGTTGAGTAATTCTTTGAGTTTGAAAACAGATGTCAAAACAGTAACAATGGCATGACACAATTTGCTATCGTTTTAAGCCAACTCAACTGCTTGCACCAAAAGCGTTTGGCAAACTTTATGAAGAGCGGACACAGGATAGCGGCTGCAGTGCTTTTACTTTAGCAGCTTTCAAAAATACTTGGCATTTACACTGGCATTTAGATTTATATATTTATTTCACTTGTGTGCAATAACATTATGTGCAGGATGCAAATTTGGTTAGTTCTTACGAAGCCATGACATTTTGAAATGTGAAATAAATTGATACGGTTCAATTAAATTCTAACTGTTAAACAGGGGGGGGGGAGTAAAGCCAGCTTTCACTGGGGCCAAAATTGCTTTGTACTTTGCATTTCTATTTAATTACGGCAGCCTGAGTGTTAGGCGATGAAAGTGAGACCCTTTTGCGCCTCTGCGTTACGCTTGAAGGTCTGAAATTGTGCTGAAGGGAAGATGACGTCCGTGAAAAGCCTCGAACCGCAGCACAAAAAGCATGCCCGAAGCCACCTGCAACGTAAGAGTTCAAGCAAGTGAATGTAAAATATATTCAATATCGTGTTATAGATCTCACTTCCTACCGAAAAAACCCCCCACATAACTTCTGGAAAGCAATGAGATTTAATAGATTCAGACACTTTTCAGATGACCTGAGTTATTAAGAAAAGTTGCAAGACTCCTTGCTACAATTACAGTTGATTTGGAAGTTAATTATCTTGCAGGTTTATGTGTCGCACTTACAAGTAAAAATGCACCATGTGTTTAGCAAGTTAGAACAATACTATTCATATTCATATTTATTTTATACACACACATGCTATAATATGACCATATTTCCACTGTACAGATGATCTTTACTGTAATTTCTATTTTTAGGTGATTTTTTGTAAGATATTTTCTGGGCATTGAACCCAGGATCGAACCCAGGATCGAACCCAGGTCACAACTGCACATGTGGGTGCTGGTGGATTAACCCACTACACTATGGCACAGACCATCGTTTAGATGTTTTGCTTGACTAGACAATCGCAATAAGTATTTTATAACTTGTCTTAGTATTTTAGAATAAAATTAGGAAATTTAATTGACCATTTTTCTTCAATTAAATTAAAAACAAAAAAGTGTCTGTTTATTATATATGGAAGGTGGTAGCGCAGTGATTAAGGTGTTAGGCTGCTAACCAGAAGATTGTGGGTTTGATTCCCAGCAACACTAATTCACCACCTCTGGGCTCCTGGGCAAGACCCTCAACTTCCACTTGCACAGTTGTATAAAAAAATAAGATACATGGATAAGGGTGTCTGCCAAAAACCCAAACATGTAAATTTATATATGACATTATTACTGAAACTGAATATATATATTTTTTGTGAAACTGAGAGGCCCAACATTTTTCCAGTATATGAGTATAGAACTCAAGTATGTATTTACTTTGACAAGTAAAAATATTAATAGTTAAAGTTAACCAAATGGTTCCAGAAAATTAGCATTACAAGATGTCTGTTGTCAGTAAAGGATCACGTAAGGTTAGTGAAACTTATAATAGCTTTATAAAACACCCACAAAGGCTGTGCCCAACCAAGTTATAAATAACCCCCCCCCAAATATTTCCATTTTCTTTAGTTCGACCCAGACGAAGTGACAATAAAATATGACAAATTACTTTATCCATTTCATGTGCTGAAAAAAACAACAACAACAACAACAACAGCATTCCACTCTAATACTTAACGAACTGCACTCAGTGTAGTCTGTTGAAAAATAAACAATAAACAAAATGATTTGTTTCTCAGATATATACATGAACGTCTGCATATTTTTTAATCAAACAAAGCAAAGTCTAAACAGTAAAACAAGTCAATTAGACATGACTGTTTTGCATACCTGATATAAACACTGTAAGTGTTTTGTCTTGGTGTAATTACCAGATGTTTCTGATACCTGCTGCATTTTCCTATGTTAAAATCATAATCAAACACTGGCTGCACAGTAATATTTAGAAAACAGCTTGACACCTTTTGATTTGTCATGAAGATAATGATTGTAATTAATTGTGGTTCTTTTTTTTTTTTTTTTTTTTTTTTTTTTTTTTTAAAAATTCCCTCCTGATTCTATTTCCATTGTTATTTTGATAGCCACAGACAGCTGGTTCTAATACAATAGGGAATTAATAGCTCATCTGTAAAACATACTGAGGGTGTGTTATCAGAGGGTGATGTATAATGGCCTGTGTCAAGGGCTCTGATAAAGTGCCCCAGTCAGGCTCGGGTGGCCTCTGTAAGTGTGTTTAATGAATTAACATGTACTTCTCTTAAGCCGGCTGTCTTTTATTTTACTTACAGTTGACAGCATTCTAGCCACCACCACTACCAGTTTAAGTATTTGGGCTTTGTCTTTTTTTGCTCCTATCACAACAACATGAGAGCTTTTGCATTCCTGAGGGAGTTGTATGGACTCGGGAGTATGTATCAGCTTGGGGAAAAAAGAATGAGAGAGAAAAAGTGAGGCAGAGAGAAAATAAAATTACAGTCTGAGGTGATGCAAATGATATCCTCAGTGTATCTTCCCCAAAGCTCCTACCAGCACACTGACAGCTGATGCCAGGATTAAACAAAAAGATCAGGAACTTATGACTAATAGCTCAAAGCAATCATCTCTCATTATTTCAATTACATGGGTAAATGCATGCAATCATGGATCAAATTGCTGCTCTGAAGAGGGTCTTTTCAGCCACACGTCCCTGTTAGCAACAAAAAAGAGACCAAATGTGAAAATATTTGCATTGATTTTCCTCACAAAAATACACCTTTGTTTGACAAAAATGAACAGTCCCTCAGTCCCCCCAGTATGAGCCTTTTGAAAAGTGTCCAAAATGCAGTAAAACAAGAGAATGCTGGTCAGCACACACTGGTTCAGAGACGACACATGAGTGCTATGGAGAACACGAGCAGGAGTGGAATTTTGTTCCACTGCTGCTATCTGAGGTGAAGGGCTTTGCAAATGGCAGCCATTTCTCCCAATAATAGTAGCTGCGAACATGGCTGGGCTGGCCGATTCTGGGGTTCTCAGCAAGCTTGTGATTGATGACTCACTGACTGAGAGAAAATTGCCTTCTCATGCATAATTCATCAGGCTATCTATTTGCTGTTAAAGTAGCTGACAGGAATGTTTCTGACTGTCTGAGGGCACAATCCACTTTCGAAAATCACTTACAAGAAGTGGAATATCAAAAAATAGCCATGTAAGACCCAGTATCCGGTTAGGAGCACCCTTTTCTTCTTCAAGATACAGAGTGCAAGGGGTTGTCTCTTGCCTTTATTAGGGTGACAGATGAAATGCTTTTAGGACAATTCTACCCCATTTTATGACACCTGGCTGTGCAGACAAAAAAAGAATTCGAAAAAAACCCCAAAAAAAAAATCAGTTTTGGTCTGAATAAAGAAGAACTCTGCTTGTGTCTTATCAGAAAGTTATTGTGTCTACAAGAGTATATGTGTTTTATCTCATTGTTCTCAAGCACTTCAGACACGACAGCGAAAAAACAGCACACAAGGCTATCTTGGTTTTCTTGGCCAAACGGTCACAAAAAGGATAAGATCCCATCCTCCCAGGGGTAATTCTTAAAAGGAATCTGTTATAATACACCAGGCTATGTTTATAGACAAAAGGCAGGCCAAAGAAGTGTGTGACATTTCAAAAAACTTATGTAATGGACTTCTTAAAATCCAGTTTGTATCGACTGGCTGCCATGGTGCTGGCCTCTGTGTAACTGAGCTCCACTGCTGTCTGTCTGTAACCCCTGCATAGAAGAAGCTTGCCTGAATTTATGGCCCTGTCTAGCGTGAGACAGCAAAAATTGGGCTAAAGGACAAGAGGGAATTCTGGGACAGTAGTGCAGGTTAGTAGGCCAACCTATACCAATTTGCTTTTGCCTTTTCTTGCATTAGCTCTTCCTGAGCGGGGCTCCATCGACTTGTCACAGACATCAGTGAGATTGACTGCTAGGGCAGATGCACAGCTATAACAGGTAACCTGATCCTCCAGTCCCATCTGGCTCCCAAGCTTCCTTAATTCACACTTTGCCAAAAAGACATCAAAAGAAGCTCTGTGTGTTCTGCGGAAACATAGACTATATACATATAACTTGGATGTAAGGTGTGTATGTATTAGAACACTGGGGTCCTTTTGTGTTAACGTAGTAGCACAAGAGGCCGCTACACTTCATCATAATCAGGCAATAAATGGCATCCCAAAGGGATGACTAGAATTATGCAGATTGGCAACTTATGGATTAATCATCAATTAGCATGTTTTTTAGCAGAGAGGGGACTTTAAAATTGCATGCATTGTGTCTTCAGTGTAGCGCTTGATTTCTAATAAGAATTGCAATTAGAAAAGGCTGTGAAAGCACTGGGAGGACGAAGGCTTCTCAGACAGATGGAGTGTTTAATTGCACAAAGCCTGAGAAGATTGTCCCCTTGCCCTGAAAAGGAGGAAATGTGGAGGGGGCTGTTTTAAAGGGGAAACATGGTGGAAGTGATGTTTTTTGTTTCACAGGCCACCTCTTGGTTTGAGCGTGCCAAGTGAAAGAAAGAGAGGATAACAGAGAAGGGAAAAGGAGAAGAAAATCTAAAAGAGTGGTGCCCAGCAGTCTCCTGCAAGCATGGACAGATCACCTCATCCCCCTACTGATCGATGGAAGTGCTGTTGCCTGCCCATCACTTTTGCTGGTAATGACTTCTTCCTTACCAAAATATTTTGTCAATCTTCAGTACAGAGTCCCCACTCTTTGAATCAACACCTCGGAAATCTATCAGTGAGCTAACAATCCTGAACGATGGAGGGGGCATTAGTAACAAATCTCTGCCTGCGTAAACTCAAATATATTTCCAAGATGAAATCTTGGTCTTGTTATGTGACGCTAACACTTACAAGTGTGGTACTGGAGAAGATAACACATAAGAAGGTGGGGGGAGCAACCAAGCTGTCTGTTTGTAGAAAAGGCCAAAGATACATTCTTTAAAAACAATTGTTCTTTAACACACATCCACTACCCTTGCACCACATGTCAGAGAGAGTATCTCACATACACACGCACACACACAACATAGAGTATTATTTCTTGCTTTCAGTTTCACCATGTTAGATCTCACACAATCCCTCAGCAGTTAATGAATCACATGTAAAATGCACACACTACATATAACAGGCACTGAAAATGAACAGAATTAAAAATCTTATATTTAGCTAGACGATACACCATACATGATTGTCTACTGTGCTGGATTTCCCAAAATCCAGTGATACTCCTTCTGTAGACTACCATATGGACCAGCCTGATGACTGTGGCCATAATCAGTGCTGATACTAATTATCTAATCAGCTTTATCTGTGTGAATGGTGGAGACAGGAGAGTCTGGAATATAGACTAGGAGCAGTCCAGAACACTGACAGCAAGTGCTCCATCTAATGGTGGAGAGAGAGAAAAGCAGAAATAGGTTTAGAGAAAGAGACACGGAATCCTCCCACTCACATACAACACAGCCTCTGCAAACCTCACGTTATGGTCTGAACCAGCCAATTCATCACCACTAACAAGGTCCAGAATATGTATGACTTACGTCTGCTTCTGTTATGGTTTGTACTGAAGTAAAATTAATATTTGTTTTGCATGTTGATGGCCGGAGGGACAACATGAGGAGCCAGGGGACCTGAGGAGCACCCAGAAAGCTAAGCATAAAGTCTTTGATGAACAAACCAACTTTATTAAGTAACCGACTTAAACCATAATCCTAAAACACTTTGCTGTTGTTTGGGTGTTAGCATATGCTGGCAAATGTCCCCATAGTGATTGGCACATCACTGCAGACCAATCCGCAGGACTAATTATAAAAAAAGGAAATGTGGGAAAGCGCTACACTCTGGCAGCTAATGGACATACGGCTGCCACTTAACTCCTGATCTCAGGTCAGAGAAAAGGAAAAGATAGAAATTAGCATATCCTCAAGTTGACAAGGCCTTTGAATAATGCCAGATAATTTCAGGCTCCCTTTTTTCTTTTACCTACAAAGCCACTGAAATGGGCTACACAACAAATTGATCTAAAATGTGTGACATGTAAGCTAAGTGTCTGATCTCAGGCAAAAGAGAAAGCAGAGGAAAAGCTAGAGTGAGAAAGGGAGATGGGAGAGTGAGAAAGGGAAACTCTAGATCTGGACCAGTAAGGCAAGTTGAATAGGCTGCCAGCAATCGCGGTCACCATGTCAGGTCACACAGATACGCCTCAGCGATTGACATTGGAGAGCTGGCCGATAACCAATCCACAGCACAGCATTGAATTATAGGATTAAAGAGGGATTGCCAGCTCCACTGGTTTTCATCATATATCAATCTCACAATTTCCTTAAGCTTCTTCACAGTGCCTTAGTGGCTCACTTTAGCACGTGGGGACTTCCTGAAGTGATCGACTGTAGCTATCCACACAATCTCACCTTCGAGACCTGACATTCTTCTGGTCTGCTCGAGTGTGAATGGGCAGATCAGGACAAAGTAGCCATAGTGCTCAGGTTTGCAGAGTTGTGGCTAAAGCCCTTGGCAAGGACTATGCTGAGCAACATGTATGATTTTTTGCTCCTCAGGAGAACATTACAAGACAGTTTCAGATATTTTACTTGTTCAAAATGAAGAAAGAAGTTTTAATAGATTAAAAATGCCCATATGTTTTGGTATAAACCAGACTGTATTTCTGTTGGCTTCAGTTTGCAGTATGGAGCTACAGTATGTCCTTAAAATAATAATAAAAGTTTTAATAAAACCCACAGTAAGTGCCAAAATAATAACAGAAACAGAACAAATCAGTAGAGCTTTTCTTTAATGGCCAAATGGTTTGTAGAATTTGTGTCGTTAAAATTGCAGTGACTTCTTTAACCGAGTATGTAATGAAGAGCAGTTTTGCCTAGAGGAAAAATCTGTCTGTACTAACAGAAGCAACATAAAGTGGACCTAAAACAAATGTAATAAAGAAGGCATAAGAACTAGCCAGGCATATTATTATGCTGAAAGACATGCAGGAGTCAAAGAATAACAGACTGGCGCATCTTGAGGCGCATGTCTCTATTAGCTTTACAACCAACATGTCTATCATTTTCATGCACATTTCTCAAAATGCAATATCAGTGGAGTGATATAGAATGCAGCTAATGATACCGCAAAAAACACAAAATCAGAAACATTGTTTAGCTGCCATGTCCTGTTTTCTTTGCGTTTTATTTCATTTTCATCTGAATGCCTAGCAGATGTTAAGGTAGTCAGGGGTTATTTATTCCTTAATTGTCATTCTTATTTACAATCCACTAATTGTCAGCATTGACACTTTTTCTCTTCTGCATTTCCACAGCATGTGTAATTGTAAACTTGTTTTCTCATATAAGGCTTTTAAAGGCTGTGGTTCACAAAGATGTGGTTCTCTCGGGTTACACAAAGTAGGAAGTAAGCACAATAGACAGACCCACAGTGACCTCCAGAAAAACAAGCATTAAAATATAACAAGAATAACACATATTTTACATAGAATAACATATTTTAAGATCAATTTTACAGGCATGTATGTTCTTCTACGAAACAGTAGTTTTAAAATTAAATGCACATTTAAACCTCTACTCCTGTAATGTCTTGGTTGGAGACACTTCATACAATCGTATGAATTTGGAGACTGAGATGGAAATTGTAATACACTGTTGGTTTTGTTTATTATTTTATTTAATGATTTAGATTATTTTAAAGCTTTTTTCTTATTTCTAGGCAGGCTTTCGGCTAGAATAGTCTGTTTTTTGGGAAAAAAGGCAACAAATTTTACAATGAATATTTTTCTGGTTAGATTCCCCATTTTGGCATGAAATATACTGATTGTATGTAACTAAAAAAACGGCCTTTTATCTGAGCACATCATCATATAATCAATTTTAATGATGCATGGAAAAGTTCAGGCGGCTCACTTTCTGACACGAGCACAGGAATGATCTCCTTCTTGTTTTATCAAATATAGAACAGAGTATTTATCAGAAACACTTTTCCTGTTTTACCGTCATTTTAAGCTCACAGTTCTAATTTCTGGGAAATGTCAGCTATACGAACTTTTTGGTTGTAGCCCTTAATTAAAGCTTATTTTATTAATTAATGTATTTTTATACCTATAAATTTTATTTATACATTTGAACTAGTAACTGTGTTATTTGTTTGGGTTTTTGCTGTTTGCCTTGGTTATTAATGACAAGGAGATTTTAGAGGAGTTAAAATAATTGTACTGATTTTGGTGCATAATAATAATAATAATAACAACAATACTACTACTAATAATAATTGTAATAATTGTAATGATTGTCATTATTATTAATGGTACTATTATTTTTATTATTGCAAAAATAAATTGTTTTCATTATTTTTGTTATACAAATATTTTACTGTTACTTATAGCCATGGTATCATTCTCAGTTTTTATAGTAACTAGGGGGGATAGCAGTGATTGGTCTAAATTATAATTTAATTAATATTTATAATGATGTAATTATTTAATAAAGTTTTCTCATTTATATCTTACCAAAGATATGAATAAAGGTAAATATTTGGTGTGGGTACAACAAGATGCAATATCCATCCTGTCTCAAATATCTTAATATATGCATTAAGAATGAAGGGAAAACAGATAGTGTACACAGTAAGCAAAACATTTCTATCACATATTTGGAAATAAAACTCAAAGCCAGGCTTTTTTTCCAGCATTTTGAGTAATTGTTTTTTTCTTATGCATGCACATTAAGGCAGGTTAAGCTAGGGTGCTCGCTAAGTCATAGGAGCTCATGCTACACTGATTTTGTTTGCAGCAAAAAAACTTAGACTTTAATGTAAACATCCGTCATTTATTTAGCAGGACATCACTTAAACATGAAGGGGTAAATGTTTTGAATACCAGCGCTTTAGTCTTCACCCAGGGCCAAATGTTTCCCCTTGACCTTGCAAATTCAAGCAGCCACATACAAACACTAAGATGTCACTCATCACCAGGAGACTTTAACACCCAGCAGAACAATAGTATCCCACAAAATACCTCTTCATCTTAGCAAACCTTTATAAGCAAATACAGGAACCTCAACAAGACACAGAAAAGCATGGCAAAACTATGATAGAGAACTCCTGGATGCAAATTTCACATTGTTGTGCCAAATCATCAGCCCCACGAGGACTGAGGCAAATCTTTCAGTTAAAGGAATTAAAATATTTTTGTCAATAAGGAGGGGGAGAGGGGCTGCACAGACACGGGCATGATGTTTGTCTATGTATGTTTACAACAACTGTCATTAAAGGCACAAGAAACAAGATGGCTAATGTAAGGCGATCCCTCCCCTTGGCTGAATAATTAATGCCAGCTGCGAGGAAGAAGCAGCAACACATATTCTTCTTTCTCCATTGCTTGCCTCTCTCACCCTTCTCTAAGTGTCTCTGGGGATGGATGGGTTTCGTTCCTGGTCGCGATGAGTAGCCATTTACTGCCCGATCTGGCTTTCTTAGCGTCAACTCTCTTCCTGTCTGCTAAAACCAAATTTGCCTCATTTTAGTCACCTCGAAGCAGACTTGTGTGTGTATATATTTTCAAGAAAATTTGATTGCCCATATCGATTTTTCAATCGGCCCTTAGCTCAGGTTTTAGAAATATGTAAACTGTTGTGTTATTTCATCAGGCTCGGCTGAAGAACACATACCTCAGATACTGAACACCCAATATGGTGGAGCAATCTTTAAGCAAGACAACTCAGACATAAGTAGATTAAAAAAGCCATAATGGGGAAACAAGTGCCCATTTCAAGTGCAGTTGAAGGAAATTTAAGACCTGGAAAGTTGCATTATAAATTTTTGATCAAATTGAGGATATTTTCACACTGGCTAAAGGCTGAAACCTGAACCTATATTTTCTGTCTTTGGTTTCCTTTCTTGAAGTACCCTTAATGTGCCAAAGATGTACTACTTAAGCTCGGGTTACTGTTGTCGGTTTGTACGTTAATGTCTAAAAAGTTCAGATTGGATTTGAATCGACCAATATGCATTAAAACCGCTGTCCTTTAATCAAAATCGTATATAATCTAAAAGGGAGAGTAACAAAAGCTTCCCATTCTTTCAACATCCTGCTCTTTTTGGCCCATCTAATCCAGTTGAGGTTTGAATGTGGTCTTTCTTCTCTTACAGCAGTGGAGGGTTACTGCAGGAGATGGACAAATTAGCCCACACCTCCATTCCTGAGCCAGGCTATTGTATATCGCCACAGTCTGTTCAGGGTCTCAAAAAAAGGGCTATGGCCCGCGTGCAGTCATTTCACATGTTAAAGAATTCTTTGCAGTGTGTAATAATCAGGATTATAGATTATATTTGTTTAATCACTACAACATTTACCAATGTTGTTAAAAATAAGGCTCTGTTTGCTGTGACTGCAGGTTGGGTTTAATAAGATTATACCTTTCAGCTCAATGCACGTTTTATTAAGGATGCCATGATTTATGGAATGTATTTTTTTAATAATGTCATATTTATTTTTTATTTTTAATATATTTACAATTTAAAATTTTTAATTAAAGTTGCATAGCTTGTCTATATAGACACTAAATTGTAATCATCTATACAATAAATTAAAATGATAACTAGAATCTAAAAACATTTAAAATTTACAGTAAATACAGCACACGAGTAGTTGTTCTTTAGAAAAATTGTTAATACGATAATAAATAAATGTCGTTTACATATGAACACATAATTATATAGGATTAGGTCATGAATTAAAACACAAATATTATTTAAAAATTAAGTAAAAATGTCCGAGTAATTGAAGGGTTAAACACGAGTAAGTTTACACAGTGTGCTCTTAGAAATCGTTTGAGGTGTAGTGGGATCAATATTTTAAAACAAACTCCCACAGAACGATCAATTAAAATACCTCCCAACAGCACTTAATTTTCATAATTTAGCTGCCCCAAATTGAACTGCAGTCAATGTTCTGGTTGGGCCTTCAATGGAATAAGTGTGTTGTCTTTCAACAGATGTGACTGAAAGTGTATCGGGAACACTCTGTGCATTAAGCTCTGAATTCTAAATGAACGGCTGGCTGCAATGATCCAACCCAAGCAGACACTTAAAAACTGACACACAGGAAACCCAGGGAAATTACTTAAAGGATCAGTTACATCTAAAATGATGGAATCAATAACAATATTTTCCCTTGGACCCTATCACACTGATAAGCAAAAACCTCCCTTAAAAGCCACATTAAACTTTAATCGGGTGCAGTTTGCTCCGGCAATTGGTAATATCTGGACAGCTGTTTTCTGATGTGTTTGAAGCTTGTTTCCTTTGCCATGTCAGTGTCATCTACTAATTGCCTTTTCTTTGGGATACATGATCCTATTGAATTCAATCATAGGAGTATGAAACAGGGAAAGGCTTTTTGGGGTCTCGAGTCAGAATAAATCAGCCGGGGCTAGGATACTTGCTAAGTCTTGGCTACAATTTGTAGAAATTGCCCCAAGTGACTTTACATAGCATCTAATTCCCAAGGTTAGTTTTTTTTTTTTTGTTAGTTGGTGTGAAGACTTTGCAGGTTTCGGGGCTGGGCCTTGATTTTCTCTTTTGCTTGCACGCCTGCTTTTCACCTACACATTTTTGCACAGCAACCATAATATGGAATGTAAGCAATCTCACAAAGTTTTAAAATGTATACTGCACTGCAATTGATTTCCAGCTCACCTGATGGATGAGGTACATTTGATGTATTTGTATTGTTGTGAAGAGCAGAAGCATGGCAAACGACATAAGTCACTATACATTCAGATTTGAAATGTAATAAATGACCCCTATTGTTGTGAACAGTGGAGAATGTATGTGAGAATCACACAGCTGTCTGATGTGAGGAGGCTAGTGAGCTGGTTTATGGAGGCCCCAATCAGTATTTACTTGAAAAGCGAAACTTGGAAGAGGTTGGTTTTAATATCTCCTTCAGGGCTGGGGCCAATGCAGGCTGTGATTTCACAAGTGCAACCCGAGCAATCACTGCTATCCCCCCTGATTGCCTGGCCTGCGTCTCTGAGGATGCAAAGAGTGAAAGATTATCTTTCCCCTGAACTTCCTCTGATTACCGACTTTGAGAGGCATGCCTTCATCAGCCAACACGCCGACAGAACCTCGCAGTCATAATGTAGTATTTATTAAAGACAGGGCTATTTAAGCCGATCGATACGTTCAATCTATGTCTGTGTCTCTTGGCTTTGAGGGTTAGAATAGCTGACACAGGAGACATTCTATATTGGCTTGTGGTGAAACATTCCTTACAAAGTGTTTTAATGGGTTTATTCAAGCCAATATTGCCAACATTTCACTGAGATTTGGGGTAACAAAAACATCATACTAAATAAAAAAAAAAAAAGTTTTATAATTGGCAATGATTTGTAATCAGCAAATCTTTAAAAACCCTGTATAGCGTTGGCACCTAAAATAAACAAAATAAAAAATATGTTTGAATCTTAAATAAATATCTGAAAAATAGTTCATCTGAAAAATAGTAAATAAATGAATTCTAACAATTAACATTAAGAACAAAGGAATAACATGCTAAATGGTCACTTGTCACTTTTTGTTATTGGTAGTCACCTTTAGGACTTGTGAATACAGGAGTCAAGAGGCAAAACAAAGAGAAATTGCATCTCAGGTATTAAGTGCATGTCATTCTAACTGGCCTTCAAGAGGCACCCTGAGAACCTGTCTTTTTAGACATCCCTCGCCTGCCCACCCCCAACCCCCCATCCCCCAGCCACAGAGCGAGGTTTGATGGATTGCATTCTCTGTCTAACTCTTGACTGCTCCTTCAGCTCTAGCCAGGTATGAAGATCTTATCAGCTCTTAGTCCCATTGCCCCTGGCCTTTTCAGCCGAGTGTGGCTAGGTTTACGGAAATATCTTTAGAAATCACGTTGATGTACTGTATCAATAGCATGAAACTCTGATAGCCTGACCCAAACACATGTCACCACTTGAGACATTTTTTCTATCGTTGGATTTTTTAAAAACCTTATTACTATGCTTACAAGAGTGAAATTATCTTCAATTATTATTTATCATTTATAGTGTTTATGCCACATTAGTCTCTAAGGAAATAAAATAACTTACACAGGTCACTGTGCAGGATGCACTGATAAAGTTTAGTTTCTATTTAAAATGCTTCCGTGACCCTTCTCAACAAAGCCTCCACCCCCTGGTGTGACAACTTCCTCCCAAACCTTACATGAGCACTTACAACCCACAACTCTACACTACAGCAGGCACCTGCTTTAACCCTGACAGGAACTTATCAATTCATCTCTATTAGAACGGCACAAGTGGGGGGTAATCCTCCCATTGAGTTGTTTCAACTCTTCTGCCCAGAAACAAAGGTGGGATAATACCCTCGTTGGAATCGTCTTGTCTTGGTGGAGGATCTTCAAGAAGCTTAGCGCCAAACTCTTTGTAGCTGCTATTTGTCTTTCCACACAGTTAGTAATCCTGACGTTTGTCAAACCATCAGGGCAAACCTAATCTTTTGGAGTGTCTGCTTCGTCTATACCTTCTAAAATGCGCTTCAGGTTTGCGTTAAGCCGATAATGTTTTCTTTTCCTCACCTATCAGCAACTTGTAAGGCGAGATTGGCAACAACAACTAATTACAGGAGGGAACCCAATATAAAATATAAATTCTGTTGGATATTTTAGTTTATTTACACAAGAGAGCTTGCCTATTGGAGGCTGGAAAAATAACATCGCTCTCTGGTCTAAAGCCCTCATTAAATTAACTAGGAGTTTAACAGTTTTCAGGCTGGTGGCAAATTAGCGTTCACAGTGGTATCAATTTATATATTTTTACTGTCTTGAAGTGGGAAATTCTAATAGTAAATGCACTATAGACGCCGAAGGAAGCCCCTGCATGCCAGCTGTGAAGCTTTTTTAGGATATATTCCAATGCATCATCCAGCCAAAACGTTTCAGAGTTTGAGCTGAGAGGCAATAAAGTAATTAAAGCACCAGGGGTTCAAACATTCAATATCATTTTCCACACAAAATGTGTTTAATTAAAATTAATCATGAGCTGCATTATATCGCTACCTGTGGTGAAAAGTGGTACAGTGGTTCTCACTCTAGTCAAGCCTTTTTTTGAAGGTTGCAAATTGGGGCAAGTAGTGATTTTAAGACGTTGCCAAAGATGTTGAATTACACCAATCGTTTGCAATCGTTTTTTGCTTTTCCACAATAGTATAGCTTTTTGAAAATCAATTACTGTGTGAAGGCATTAAATTCTCAACTCAAATTTATTTTCTATATAGCACACATGTAAATTTCCCCTACTCATTTTAAAAATGCTAATAGCTCGTCCCGCCAAGATGACACAACAATCGTGTCAGCCTGCTGTATATGTTAATTATAAAGTCATTACTCCAAATAAGCAATGTTGGGTCAACTGAAAAAAAGGAGCCAATATTAGAACTTGGCATTGCAATTACTGTACATTTGAATTTAAACTAAACTGAAGAAAAAATATTTTTATGTAACCTTAAAACACACACATTTCCAACACATCAGGTTTTTAGGATGTTTAAAAAATAAATATGATAAAGTGTTGTACATTTGTAATTGTTATTTAGCAATTTAATACAAGCATCTGTAAAATGTACAAAATTGTTAGGTTTTTGCCATATAAGTGCCGGAACATGCTGCTCATTTACTAGCGGTAGCTCCACAAATTAGGTGAAATTAGAGTTTTAAAGTAGTTTAAAGGTTTAAAGGTGTTTGGACACCAGATTGAATAATGCAGTTTTTTATGATTTTCACATTACTGATTTTCTTATATTTTTATTTAGATGCAAATGAATAAACCACTAAAACGAAAAAAAAAGAAAGAAATGTGGAGTGATGCCAGTGTAATGCTGTTTTTTTGTAAATAGTTTACCCTATGGCACAGATAGTAAATGTGTAATTGTGTGATTTGGTCAGTGGGTGGCAAGTGTCACAAAAATGCCTTCAGGGACATTAAAAGGTATATAAAAGATAGACCTTCCCATGGGACACATTAATCAGTTATATTAATAAAAAATGTACAAAATAATTTTTTTGAAAAAAACATTAGACAGAGTACTTTATGCACACACATTAGCTCTATATTCAACCAAAATTTGTCCTCTCAATCTGCCCATCATGTGGCAGCAGCACAATGGACAAAATCATGGAGATAGAGGGCGAGGGTTTTAGTTAATTTTCTCATCAAACATCAGAATAAGGAAAAAAGTGTGTTTTGTGACTTAAAACGTGGCATGCTTGTTGGTGCCAGATGGGCTAGTTTAAGTATTACAGACATTTTTACACAGCCTGTACTCTTTACAAGAAATGGCACTAAAATCACTGAGTGAGTAACATTTCTGTGGGTGAAAACAACTTGTTGAGAGAGGTCACGAAGGAACGAGCGGTTGGAAATGCTGGGAAGGAATGTTTTTGGTGCATGCAAACACTCGTAGACAGTTATAACAGCTAATTTATTTTCATAGCTAAGGATCCAATCAGCCCAATATATTTATATGTAGAATTATTGCAGGTTTAGAGAAGGTCGAGACAAGACCTGGCTAGGAAAGAAGCCCAAGTAAACTGACACAAGACCTATTAACATTTCATTAGGGAAGCTTAGATGATTTTGACACTTTTAATTGTGACTTCCTTATACTGGACCACAAATTTGTTCCCTGCCAGCAGAGCTGAAGGCTTTGTGTGCTTTTTAAAAACTCTTATAGGAGCCATTGTTTCCTTTATAATGCTGTGAGGCAGCTTAGGGTTCGACTAAACTTACACAAACGGTGGCCATATCAGTCTTTCCTGTTTTTTTTGCTACTATTAGCAGCCACAATATTTGTTTTATTTACAAGTTTAACTACTGCATGTTTATTTCACAGGTCTAATAAATGTCTGGTATAAATTAGATTTGTCTGTTTAATCTAAATTGAAATAAAGTCCAAAACTTAAATAATTAAACTGCTTAAAAACCATCCAGTATGTATGAATGAGCACTTCCTATCTCACTTTTCTCAGCTTAGTACTCACTGTCCACTTAGTGTCAATTAATTGGATTTGGTTGCTGTATAATTTGAGAAGAAGGACTGCCTTATTGCCAAATGAAACTCTGCACGTGTCCTGTTCTTTCTCGGCTTTACTGTTAGTCATGGTTTACTCTTCAGTCTAGCACTTACAGATCATTAGCATGTGTAACTTCCTCCTAAGAAGACAAGGCCAAACATGCCTGAGTGCATGATTCAGCCGAGAGCCTCATGAATAGAACTGAGAAGCTAACGAATGTCCATTCTACTAGTGAAAACACCAGACGACTGCAAGATATTTCACAGTCACACAGATCTTTTAATAATTTCTGGCATGCAAACAATGGTCACGTATTAATCTAACTCATTAAAAAAATTCTATTTACCTAATATTCTAACAGAATCGAAAAGGCCATAGTAAGCACAGGCCAGGATAAGAACTTTTTTAAAATCCTGCAGTGGGTTTGTGTGTTGGCTTTAATCAAACCAATGGGACGGAGTATTCACTGCCCATGTTGAATTCAGGTTGTTTCAGTCCCACTGAGTGCTATTTTAGGCAATATGGTTGTTGTCATTGTCATACTGAGCTCTAGCACATAAAGATCATCCGGTAGAGAAGTAAAATCAATGATTTTCCCTAATCCAAAGGATGAATACTGGAGAGCAGAAAAGGCTCACTGGCCATTTGACCTTCTCTGTGTATTAAACAAACACCAGATGGTGGACATTCAGCACGTCCATTATCTGAGAGCCTGGAGTGTTGTTCATGCTGCTAATTCCCACAGAGTCCCTCTCCAAGCTTGCAATTGAACTGCATGCATGCAAGCAACTATTAGTCCATGAATATCCAAAGCTTTATTCAGATCCACCGTCTAAAGCGAGAGTCTGTTTTATCAAGCAGGAGACTTCAAGTAATACCTGCTCAGAAATTATATCCCCCCCTACATTCAAAGTTATTTGTAGATGCTGACAACAACAGATAGGTGAAATTATATTGAGGAGCTTTAAATCATTCGGCTGAGACAGAAAAGGTTTAGAATCCAAATTCAACAAATAACGATGGATGATGGTTCATGTAAAAAAGGTATATATATATATATATATATATATATATATATATATATATATATATATATATATATATATATATAAACGAGTGTCAATGGGAGACAAAGACCATATATAAATTGGGAGGAAGCATGCTGTGCTATCTTTGTGCATGCACAAACCTGGAAGGAATGCCCGGAGTAGCAAAGGAGAATTCAGGCCACAATAGTGCAGCAGGGCGCTGATGTGTGTGCTGAACCGGAGTCTTGACAAGGAAGTCCTAGCTGGCATCAAACACAAGAGTTCATTCAAACACCACTTCTAAAAAGAGATGCAAAGGTGATACCAGGGCAATGGAGCTGCTTAGATATATTCAATAAATGCTTTTGTTTTCTGTGATGGAATTTATATTATCTTGTAATATTATCCTGGTGCAATTTGTTGCAATAGATAGTAGATAGTGCAATCATAATATTTTTAAAATGTGTAATATTATCCTAGTGCAATTCGTCGGATTTAGAGCAATTTGTTGAAAGTGGAACTATTGTATTATTTTTCATTTCTTTTGTATTTATACACTCCAGTGTCTCTACTTTCAATTTGTACATCTATTTTCTATGCTGCTGTAACAAAGAAATTTCCACCAATGTGGGATGAATAAAGGTATATCTTATCTTATCTATTTTATTTTATTTTATTTTATTTTATTTTATTTTATTTTATTTTATTTTGTTTTATTTTGTTTTATTTTGTTTTGTTTTATTTTATTTTATCTTTGATATTAAGGTGGCCTCTAAGTGTGTAATATACGATGTTAATCTTATATCCTGCTGAGTAACATGAGGTTAAAGATGAAGAAATATGACTGAAAATGGTGAAAAGCATTTTAGGTATAATAAATTATAAGAGATTGTAGTTGCTTTAACTAGATTAATTTAATTTACCAGCATAACCATAGTTTTATTTTCTAAAATAATCATCTAAAGTCATTAAATCTTGTCTATTTTCATGTAACATAACTGATTCTTAAATTATTTTATTTACTTCATGTACATTTTTATCTAAACTACAGAACAGGGGGAAAAAAACAATGGCGCTAGATTTACCCCAGATTTTTTTTACACAGTCTTGTGCACACACATTGCTAATAAATATAACTTGGTAAAATGTAATTGTTGCCATCATTAAAAGTGCACAGCTAAAAAATCTTCACTTTTTAGTAATTGCAGAGTGACCTCTCTGGGTGTTTGTTGCTTTTTGATAATAATGCGTAACGCCGGACATTTGAAGTGGCATGGTGGTAATTACAGGCATCTAATTACATAGTGCCTGATGCTTGCCTTCAAGAGGTTAGTGCAGAGAGCCCACTGACCCATCAACTCACTCTTTAGAAAAGCAGAAAGAGCTAAATCTCTTCCAATTTACTGAGCTCCAGCGTGTTTAAAGGGGTGAAAACATGACATGATTCTTTGGAAAATAAGTTATTGAGACAGGCTCCTCAGACACTTTTCAAACTAAAGCCATAATTTACTCAACATGTGCAACTGGAGTTAGAGTGTGTGATACAATATACATGATGACAGGTAATGATGTTAAATTAACTGACCATGCATTGAATGTTTGCATTTCAGCAAAGGGAGGGCAGCCGTATCCATTAAATGTTTGTCTTTGCTGTTCAGATTTAACAATAGTTTTAAAAGCACTGCCAAAAAATGTATGTGCGAAAAGGTCGGCGGCACAGTGACACAGTGGGTAGCACTGCCACCTCAAATCTCCACAGTCAACTATTTGGGCACATTTCAGTGTCAGTGTCTACGTCTGTTACTTTTTAATGCGCTATGTGTTAGTGTGTGTATTCAGTCATTTCTATGAGATCAACAGTTAAGTAATAATGCCTGCAGACGTTTGGGCGGTAATGAACTGAACTATTTTCAGGATTTTTATAGATTAAATACTTTTACTACAATCAACCTTTACATCTTGCTTAAAGGAATGGTCAGTTTTAGGTTTTCTAGGTTTTCTATTTAATATATGACTCATTTAGGTTTATAAAATGCTGTCACTAGAGCCTAATTATATCCCTATTAAAATAAAACAGCAGCGAGACCAGTCAAAAATGATGTATGGCTTTTAAGGAATGGAGGAGGAAATGAACTATTTCAATTCAGCAAGATTTATTAGGATTATAAATCATTTCAACTCATTTTTGACATAAATTGCCACAACAACTAGACAACAGTCCAATGTCTTAACATCACGGGAAAGACAATCCTCCTGATTTTCTCAGGTTTCTTTGTTTGGAGCCTGTCCATCAACAGTACCCAATTAGGCCTGTCCAGTCTGTTATAAAGCAAACTGTTTACACAAGTTTGGTCAGTATTTACACTTGTTAAGGCCCAAACATAATTGAAACATAAAAAAAACCTTTGTATTATGAGTGTGTGGAGGAAGAGCCAGTGGTGTGTAACATAATATTGCAATACAGATTTTTTTTTCTGGCAAACAGAAGCAGCCAATACTTTTCTTTGAACAATGAGCAAAAATGAATATAAAAAAAATAAAGATAACATGCTATGGGACATATTTTGAGAGAAGATTTCAGGACTTAAAGCATGATGTTTTAATAAAGGTTAATAAAGATAAGATAAGATAAGATAAGATAAGATAAGATAAGATAAGATAAGATAAGATAATTCTTTTTCCAGTAGCTGCTTATTAGAAAAAAAAAGTACAAAGAATAAAGAAGAAGCAAATGAGAAAATAAAATAAGGTAAAATGGATTTACAAATATAATATATATATATGCATATATATATAATACTGATGAATTTTACATGAAGGTGCTAAAATTGTTTGTATTGTAAAATAATGTTATTGCAATATATATTACATATAAAGATGCACTATATATTACCTCTATAGAGATGTTTCTACAGATAAGAGTCAAAGTTTAAAGTCCTCAGGCAATAAATACACTGTAAATACAACAGTTGCAAAAGTAAAGAACATGTTGACTTGATCCACTTCTAAGTAGTTTATGTTTAACTTGCTGTTCCTATACTTCCAGAGAGAATTGTATATATACACACTCACCTTTCATTTCATAAGGACCCAATGTACACCTGTACAGTTATAATGATAATTCATAACAGAAATCATGTAGCACAAGAGAAAATCCTGGTCAGGATTAGTGTGGCATAAATGTTAAGAATCTGAAGCACATGGCTCACCAAATGTCCTTTTTATTTTTAAGGTCTATTTTGTGTAGGTAGGTGGTACTTGGTATGCAACAATGACTCCAACTTGTACCTCTACTGTCGCATGATGGGCAGATAAGCCTACATACCTGTATATATATTGTATATGTGTGTGGGTTTGTTTTTTTTTTGCTATCTCTTTCATGTGATCATTATTTTGTCTAATAATTATGTGTATTTCCATAAGTGTGTAAAAAATGCTGATAAAATAGAAGAATTTGAAGAATTCTGTCTATAATAGTTGTAAGCATGTATAAACTAAGCAAACTTCCATCTGCTTGGCAAAAAAAGGGAATACTAAACCATCTGGACCCCTACTTGTGCCAAAAGAAGGACATGGATAGGTGTTGTCTAACATGGCTCACCTGAGGGGTTACATTATTCCACTATAAAAAATACACACAGATAAACAGAAATTGTTTTTTTTCTCCATTTATTTATACAAAATATGCAAGATAAAGTTAGGCAACTATGCTGTGACAAGCATTTAATCTCCAGGTGGAGGCAAATAGACTCTCACTGACAGGTTAAGCAACTTTTTAATCAATTGTCTATTCCGTTGGGAAATCGTTCTTTAAGCCTTGAATGCCTGCTTCATGGCAGTATCTCCGGCTCTCTAAGGAATAACACTTCTATAACTAGCTGATGAAATGAGGTAGTTATTGGATGCTCTGTTAAAATAAAAGACTGTGTCTTTAAGACCCCCCACCACCACCATCAGCTCTCAAGAGGTCAGAATAGTAACACATGCTCAAATAAGAAGATTCAGTTGTGATTAACACTGTGACTATTTTGATAAATACTTTGAAGCTTTATTTTCTTAAGGATATGTGAGCTGGCGTGAGTTTTGGCAGGGCTGGAATGTTTAAAGTAGCGAAAGCCAGCTGCTCAGGGGGGGCTACTCATCGAGGTTTGTTTATTCACAAGCCTATAACCATTTACCATTTTCAAGCCTATCTGACCCTAAAAAAAGCGTTTGAAATCTGATTGTTTTATTAACCTTCTGAAGACTTTCTGATTCAAAAAGGTAAATATAAAAAAGTGACCATAGTATTAATGTAAGGGTTGTGAACAACTCTCTTGAGCCAGGAAGTACAAAGTATCTGTAAACAAAGGCAGCTGGTGGGGTACTCACAAAACGCAAATCTATATACACACACGCACACTCCTTCTGTCTCTGCTACTCCTTCATCTATTTCTGAGGGAACTACAGACATCCAAGGGATGTGCTAAAATTTCCTACTGTGTCTGGTCCGTTAGCAGTGGACCTGTGACAAAGCCTCACACCTCGCGACCGGGCCTGTGTCCTGTCTCTGGCTTTCCTGTCTGACATCTGCTCAGGGTTGGGATTTCATTCAAGAGGGGGGCAGAGGGAGCCAATCTGCTCTTTTTTAAAAAAGAGTCTTGAAGTGCCCTGGGTGCTGATCAGGAAGTGTTGGGTGGGTGCTGGGTTGGGGGGCTTGAGGAATCCACACTATTTCTCTTGCTGGCACCACTGGTGTGCTTTTCTCCAACCTTTCCCCATCAACGCCGCCACAACTCAAAAGCGTCTTTCATATCCTCCCACGGCTCCAGATTGACAGGCCTCAGACAGTTCAGGTGATGAGGAGGAGAGGGTGCGAATGGAGATAGAGAGGTGCCATGTTTGAACACTTCATAAAGAAGCAAGGCTGATATGCCGCAAAAACCCCACTCTTTCTGGCAATCGACCATCATGACTATTTGAGGACTTTGACAGATTGTGTTAATGTGTTTATTTGCTTGAATCGAAATGTGGACTGGAGCTGTTTTCAAGCTTTATTTATGTCGCTGACTAACTCGGTCATTGACAGAATGAGGCAACATCAATCATCATGTTTTGGTGGAACATGTTTGGTTTTGGTGGCACTACCTTCAGCATAAAAAGGTTTTTGTTTTTTAAATTTTTTATTAAGTTTGGCCAGGATAGACAGGTCAAATAAAGACAAAAGCAAAGAACAAGTATTGATCTGTTTAATGATGAGACTTAACACGTCGCTTAGTACATCGCTTTGGATAAGGGCGTCTGCTAGATGATGCAAATGTACATGCATAAAAGAAATATAAAAGATTGATACACCTAATCTGAAAAAAAGATTCCTTTTGAATGTAATTTTCGTATCATAAAATGCAGCTATATTAAATTAAACGCAAACTGTGTAATTGAAAGAACTGGATCCCATTTGTATTATCATTTGCAGCTAAACATAGATGTATAATAGGACATTAGTTTCACTGTGTAATCTTTTTTCAGTCACTACTTTAGCATGAGGGAAAATATGTTTCCAATTATTATTCTTAAAAAAGTCATGCTATAAATTTTGTAGGTATCATTTATCACTCTGTGCCAAAGATGTGCAGAAAAAAGACTTGTTCTTTCTTGTTCTATAAATTAGGATTACAGAATTTATGGGCATTTGTGTTAATTCTGCTGATAAAGAAACACCAACACCAAGGCTAGGTGTATCATGGGTTTGTGTTGGTGCAGCTGAAGAACTCCGGTGGGGTAAGAGACCCAGCATAGTCGCAGGAGCGGTGTGACAAATGTAGCCCAAAAAAAAATCCATTACATGAAGCTAGTTAACAGCCTAATTATTCTCAGGACAGAATCATCTGGGCATTAAGTGTTCATTGAACGAACCGAGAACTAATAACGACGTTTCATTTTTAATTTTCATTTTACTAATTAGAGTGAAAGAGCGTAAATCAAATCCAGTTATGAATTTACCCAGATTAGTGAAGAGAATAAAGTGAAGAGAATAAAGCAGCAGGTAATTATGAAGAATTTATTATACCCTTCAAATTTTTATTTACAGTAGAATTGAGTAAGTTTGGTTATTAGGCAACTGACTGTTGGTTAACCTTTTTAGAAAGACTTCAACAAAGGGCTGAAATATTTCTTGTAAGTCATTAGGCACATAATATCCAATTGAACTGTCAATTCTCGTACCCCGCTGCAACCACCACTACTATGTCACGACCATTCAAGTCATTAATGTAATCTACGTTTAAATTAATTACTACGTGACTTTAAACAAATTATAGTGATAGTCCTCTAAGAAGACACATTAAAACCTATTAGGACAAAGAAGGAGTTCGTGATGGTAAAGAAAATCCATGCATTCACTCCAAGAACAATAGTCTCTTTATTTAAGAACAAAAAGAAATTCACATCTAAAGCTGTTTCATCACACACACACACACACACACACACACACTGTCTAGACCAATGTATGGTTAATAACAGCTGATCATAAAAGTATGTTTATACACATACTGTAAATCCTAATTTTAAATTCTGGAAACTGTGTGGATATAAAAAAAAAGAGATTAATAGTATTTTGAGTGAAAATGTTTTTCTGTGGCTTGTATTTAAATATACTGTATAAACACCTGCACACTCTGCCTGGCATTGGACTTTTACAGTGGGGATTTTTTTACAATGGGATTTGATCCTTTGTCAGCTGCAGTATTATTGGCAGACACGATTAAAATCAAAAAAAGGATCATTTTTAAGTTAAAGTATTGTCTGTTAGAAAAACGTAAACATTTAATTGAAGTAATGTCATGCTAATAATTAAGACAGACAGTATATACATTTTTTAACAAAAATAGGTCACAATTCTTACCACCCTTAGACTTTCCCATGAATCAACCCAGTTGACATGTGTTTTTCAAGGTTTGACTGTTTGAGTGTTAAGGAACCCGTATACAGTCAACAATCGACGTTTTATTATAAATGTAATGTGACACATAAATCTAAACCACAAACAGACACAAGAAGCCCAGCAGAGTTATCTACCTAATGTGGGTTCGGTGTGAAAATAAAGGATTTGGCCGGTGCCGTGTTGTAGTGGGTTAAGGCGCAGGCACCCCATGCTCAATTGCGCTCTAGTGGCCCGGGTTCGATTCTAGCTGGGGTCCCTCTTGGTCCCACTGCCCCTCTCTTCCCTGTTTTATCTCTCTCTGTCCTATTAATAAAGGCAAAATACACAAAAAATCTTTTCAAAAATAAAGGATGGTGAAGGTTCTGTATTAAATACTTTAAAAGCATTAATAATCCTAATGCTGATCCTAATTCAAGCAGTATATTTGCCAGTGAACACATATTGCTATGTTGAGTAGGGGCAAATGTGTGTTATTAGGGGCAGGTAGACCTGATGCTTGTGATCAGAGAAAGGTCTTTGAAACTATTGCCCTCTAGAGGCCACTGCCTATGCAAGCTTATTCTCAAGACCTTGAGCTTGCCACTGCAACCACTCTCAACCACAGCACATGGAACTGGAATCAGTGAATAAACTTCTCCTGCACACCAAGAGGACTCAGTACAAACATTATATTCATCACTGATGATTTAATTAAATATTATATCTTAAGAGTAACAGACTATCAGACATAATTTCTACAAGTAATTTGAAATAATCTAATTTTTCACATTGTGGCAGATTTATTTTTTAGATAAATATAGCATACATATATGAAAGTCAGAATCTATCTATCTATCTATCTATCTATCTATCTATCTATCTATCTATCTATCTATCTAGAGGCTAATTTATTTATTACATAATAAAATTATCATTAGCAACAACAGATCAGTGCAACCTAACGATGTCGAGCGAAGAAAAAAAGTTTGCTTTACGGAGTGAAAATAGGAACGAGTAAATGTACTGGAGTTCAGGTTTAATTAACAGTGCCTTCTTTATGAGCCACTGGTGTGCATTCGCCTTGTTTTACGAAGCAAGTTCTTGTTTTTCTCATTCATCTCCTTTTGTTTCTAAGACAGGGGACAGATCTGGCTCTATTGGACGTTTAAATAGAGAGCTAATTCAAGCAGAGGGGCTCTTTCTCGACTGGGCCGGGCTCACCGGGTGCTTTTGTGCACTGCCCCTCACTCTATGTGTCCTTGCTCTCCCGGCTGGTCAGATTTTTTTGTCTGCGTTGGATAATCAGCATTTGAGTCAGATGTGGTGGGAACTGGGCCTGCTTGGGGCTCCTCTCTGAAGGTGTTTGTTGTTAAATAGAACAATTCGGCTGTCTCCTTAGAAAACCTGACAAAAGCAAATACTCCCTGCTGAAAATTTTCTTAGCCTGTAGCACAAAGGCTCAAGTTTGTTTAAGAAATTGCCGCTAAAGAAAGCGTCAACCCATTAAGGTAATTATATAGAACCTGTGTCCTATAAAGGCTTAATTGATGTTAATGTTTGTCTAATTGGGGATTCAGGGAGAGCAAAGGACTAAAGGTCTTCATAGCACTTTCAGGCAAGGCTCTGAAAGGGGTCCTTCTGGTTTTCACACTTCCCACAATGGCTGCCCGTCTTTCTCACATTACGGCCTGTTTTCAGCTATTTCCAGCATTCTGCAGCACTACTTAGAGCACAAAATAAGGGTGAAGAGCCATTGTCTGGTGCAAGCACTTCTCAAAGAGTGTTCCTGACAGGAATTGTTAGAGGACTCATGTTGAAGACAAGGGGGTGTGAGGGTGAAAGCCACTGTCATGCACTCTTGTCATGTCTCCGGTGTACGGCAATGGGACTCCTAATTGCTGCATCTGTTTTTTCATAGCACCAATTCATTTAAACCAAATACTTCAGTCAGCACCTCCTGTTCCTACCACCAAGCACAAGTTTAGCTATTGTGAGCTTTAGTGCATTTGCATGTGTTTATGTGTGCACAGGCTGGCATGTATTTGTTAAAACAGAGCATTTTCCCCCGTATGCCTCTTAATACTTGCTCCTGGAATATGTTGCAGGCTCCAGCACAAATCTCTTATCGCTATCATCCCGTATCACTGGTCTCAGTAGAGAAACCCATAAGTTGTACTGTTCAAAGAGAAAAAGGCTTAGAGACACTTGTAGCTACAGATAAATCAGTTGAAGCATTTAGTTATAATTTAGCTAATCTGAAAAAATAAGGGTGATGTAAAAAAGGGATATATTTTCACTTCATTCATTTAATTAATTATAATTTTTCGATTGATTTGTCTTGGAAAACTGTCACCTGGCCCTATTTAGACTCTGCCAATTTCAAATATTTCTCCTTAGTTTATTCTCTAAGGTGGTGTTAACAACCATTGCCATTTCCATACAAAGTTAAAATAGAACCAGTGGTGGATGGCAAACTGATTGTACTGCTGTCAGCCTCCTGCACAGGCTCTTTCTGCAGATGGGAAGTGTGAAGGATTGGGGGGAGGAAAAGACACTTCATTTAACTTGCACCAAGCTGATTGGAGTGGAGAAGGCAATTCAGATCTTGAGTGGATTTCCCATTGCAGAACCTTTACTCAATCCACACCCATTTCCGCAGGCCTCCTGTCAGTCACGGCAATCCCTGGCACAGCTCAATGGACCCCCTTCACCTGCACACAATAGAGGCATAAAAAGGGGGAGAACAACACCAGAGTCTGATAGCTATATGTAGTCATCAAAAATCAGCGCTTTACTGATGGAGGCTGTTCTGACCCTACTTGTTTGACCTTTGCCCTATGAGCTTGTTAGAGTACACATTGTGTTCTGGTTAGCTGATCTCCAGCAGAGAGGTGTACTAATGTTTTCCATCAGTCCCTGATGCGTTCCTCACCTGTGCCATCAGCTACCTTCTCTTCAATATGTCAAGAACCGATAGCTTAAGACAAACAGAACCCGCTGTATCTATAGACTAATCTTTTATGACACACTGTATCTAAAATAGATGAATAAATTGAAAACTGTCATAAAGTGGCATTATTCGTTCAGTGTCAAGAGGGAATATCAGTAACAAAAAATAAAATAACAAAGACAAGCGTTTGGCATTTTTCTGTGCCAATGCTACAGTGATCTACTATTGGATAATTAATTTCCAAGAAATAATTAAAAACCAGATGGCTCAAAGACTGTCCTCTTCAGTACGAGTGTCTATCAAAATGTCACGCTGGCAACCTAGTAACTTAATCACAGTACTTTGTTAGAGAAAATTATATCTAAAACCCCGTCTACAAAGTGTCACATTACTCATCAAAGTACTCTGCGGCTGAATAATGACCAGGGGTTACGGCCTCTAACCCTGATGCCTGACCCGTGGATACATCCGAGTCAGGCAGAAAAAGCTTTGCGGCTGCCCTCTCCCTTAGCTCAGCCTCTCTGGAACAGAAATTCGACTCCACAGCTATAATCACTTTAGTACTGTTTTTGTTCGGCGGTAAGTGGACAAAATATTTGGATGATCTTGAGCAAGCACAATAATTGAATATGTGATTTGGTAGTAGCAGGTGTTTGGAATCTTGAGCTTGTCTTTACATAATGAAGCATTCTGTAAACAAAAGCAAGTTGTTATGTTGCTTCGGCATGCTGGGGATATGCTCAAATGAAACAACTAATTTTCTTGATAGCATACTGTAATCATGCTGTTCCTCTACCACGCACTGTGCTGAGTGGTGTGTTGCCTATTAATTCATTCTCCTTCTCTCCGGTGAGAGAGAGGGCCCTCCTTCCACTAGTAAACTGCTATTATTCATTACACCTCTGGGCCTATAAGTACAAATAATCCCTGGGGTTTGAAAGAGTGCAATAATTATTATTATTTGCTTAGATGTGGTTGGAGTATGGCTCACGGGTCTAAAAAGCTTTGGATACTAAAATACACAAATAAATAAGTAAATAAATAAATATTAGCATGTCGTGCCACTGTTTGCCCTGTCAAGGGGCTGTTTAATATTCAGGTAGACAGGTCGCAGCCTGATTCCCTCAATACTTGCCCTAATTTAGTGAATATAGCGAATACAAATGCTAAAGAAATAGAAAACTAAATTTATTTTAGATAGATTTGAATGCCAAAAGCTGCTGGAAAATATAAAATCACTAAAAAAGCTAGCTATGGAGTATTAGTTGACTTATCAATAGCAAAGCAGATTAAAGAGCAGCTGGGTAAAAAGAACTTACCTGCTCCCAGATGACAGGAGGTGAAGTAATACTGGGGTAGTTTTACTGTCTTCCTACAGTTTGGAATCCGCTAAAAGGTTTTATGTTTTAAAGGGCACAAGATTTCAATAATGAGAGTTTCAATCATTTTAAGGTCCAACACTTGATAATAAACCGCTGCATTAAATCAAGCCACGGGAATAAAATAAAAAAGTTTGTGTTGCATTTCAATACACTATGAATTAACTGCTGTTTTTTAGTGATTCCACATGAGTTTTTGAAAAATTCGGGATTTGCATGTAACAGTTTCTGTTACAATCTGCATAAAACAACAACCATAATGATAATAATTATAATGCATATTTTTAAATATTAAATAATCACGTTATTATTTGCACTATCGCATAGGTATTTGCTTAATTCATGCTCTTTATTTCACTCTTTTTAATTCTGGCTGAAGAATAGTTTGTTAATTAAGTTAATAGTTGTCTGTTTCCCGCTCTCTGAGCTTGTTCCCTTGTGAATTTAGTGCTAGGTCACAGAGTCTGGCCACAAAGGTCCAAAGCCGGATCTACAGCTTCCTGCTTTGGCTTGTGATTTGGGGCAGGAATTGGACGGTGGCCACTTGTTACACCCTCTGTGACCTCTTTGTCCTGCACCTGTGAGGAATCCCCCAACCCCACAAGGCACCAAAACAGAACAAGAATCAGGTTAGAGGTTAGGGGTCAGAGCACTATGAAGAGGAAGTTTTTTTTCTTTCAAAACAACTAGACACTTATCACTCTCATCTGATTTGACAACCATCTGTCAGTCAAGGAATTTAAACACTTACTTTGCTTTTAACAGCAAATGCGCTTAATGTAAGGTGCGAAAAAAAGGTGTGAAATTGTGGATGGATGTTTTATATTAGGATGTTATTTAAAAAATGATCCCAAATCTTATAGAAAAAAAAAGAATAACAAACCGGGTTTTTTCCTTATTTATTCTTTGTAAAGACACAAAAAAACATGTTTTATAGGCGACTCTTGATTTTTTTGGCACAATTCAGGTAACAGTTGATGCCAGGTGTTTATCTGCGCTCTCAATGTGAGAGTATTATTACTTTAAAAAGTTAATTTATAATAGTTAATAATGATGAGTGTTCTGGCTAGACACATTAAAGCTTGCACACTACAGGTGCTATTCATGTCTGCCCAAAGATCCACCGATTAACACTTCTATAGAATACAATAGAGGTGAGTTGAAAGGCAATTGTATATTGCTTTAATTCAACATACAGACAGCCCAGAAAGTTAAAGTTTTAACTTTAACATGTTCGCAGGATTTTCTTTATCGATGCCCAATTTCAACTTTTTTTATAGGTTTAAATCAAATGAGATTAAAACAAATCTGCAGCTTAACTCAAAAGAACTTTCTGCATTGTACATGTAACCATTTTCTGTGTCTTTTTGTGGGTCTTTCTTGGTGTAGTTTGGAATAAGGAATAAAACCATCACTATGTACCATAGAGTCTATGTACCATAGTGGACTTTATGCATTTAGATGTTTCTGTTTTGGTGCTGATCATTTTTCTGATCAGCAAATTGTAATTTAGAGTTAGAACAGTATTCTTAAAAGAAGCAAGAAAAAAGATAAATAAAAAACCCATTATGAACAGGTTGACTTACGTCATTTAAGTACTTGCTATTTATAGCAAGTGAGTTTAATTTCTCTAAAAAGTGATATGTTTTTATTCATATTTTTAATACTATTTACATGTATTTGTCTTAGTTTTGTTGTTATTAAGTGTGTACTGTTCTGTAACAAATAAGTTAACGTTCAAAGCCATTTTTTTAATAGCTACTTCTTTCCCAGACGATAATTCGTTTTCTGCTGAAAAAAAAGATAATTGATATTTTATTTTAAGTTAAAAGCCATTTAAACATTTGCTCTTGATAGCATGATTCCACCCCAACGTAATGCAAAGGAACTGACAATAAAGTGTGAAAATTTGCCCATTAGCAATTAAAGAAAAACCCTATTTTATCATTATTTTGTAAATAGGATTTCATTTCAATAATAGTGTTGTTTGGAAACGACAGTGACTCGGATGTGTTGTGGATTCTGTATCTTCTCTATAAGAAAGTGAATGTATACACATATAAGTACCCTATTCTGCTTTTTTATTAAAACTTTCCAGCATGCTTTTATTTTAAATCTATAACAGCTTAATTAGTCACTTGCCTGTATTAATTAAATGTTTTATTACTGTCTCTGACATTGGGTATACTAGCTCCTGCATAGTAAGCTATTTTTGTTCTCAGCCAATAATGAGGTTTTTTTTATCTACAGGCTTTCATGAGCTGATTGCCTGAACATCACTTTTCTGAATGCCCATTTGGAGTTAGAATTATATTAAATAATAATGTGCCAATGTGTTTTTGTTTCTAATCATCAGTGCACAGGTCTGTCTGTCTCATATCTATCACTTCACAGACAGAAAGTTAATAGAAAAAGTCAACGACCAGGTAGCACTGCCTTTTCTACAGTTAGAATGTGAGCCTAATTATTGCCCCAATCATTCACCACTGGCTGAAAAAATGGGTTTATAATTGAGGCACGTCACAAAATTTGAACACTAACACATGAAAGGCACGTCAAAATGTTGGTCGGGACTCACCAATTTTACATTGAAGGTTTATGGATTATATTAAAAAAATGTTCTGCAGTACTCCTATGACATTGCCATCCTTGGGAAAGAAAACCTAATTGGGCGAGTGTGGTTTGGCCCAAACTCTCCCACCAGTATCAGTCTCTCTTAAATTGTGGCTCATGAGGGAATATGTGGGAGGAAGGCAAACACTTACCATGCCATTATTCCAGGCTCTCCCAGTTCACCCCCACCCCCAATCTCCAGCTCCCCCTCCCTTCTTTCCACCCGCCAGGCCCTATATGCTGCACGACAGTAAATGGAAAGGGGGGCAAGACTGACGATAGGCTTTGCAAATAGTGACACCTGCGGCGCTTCTGAAAGTGCTTCGTTCCTGCTCACTACATTGTATGGAGGTGGAGAAAGGGAGTCGAGGCCCCTTACCTGGGCGAGAGCAGGCACTCGGTCCCAACCAGGCCGTAGCTGGCAGATTGGTAATGAGCTGTTGTGTGTGGTTAGACTCAGGTTTGGGCACTGTGCCCCCCCAGAGGCCAAATGTGGTTGGGGATAATAAGAGAGTTGTGACTCTCAATGTGGTGGTGATTCATGGGGGCCATCCGTTCGGATTATCTTTCTCACCGTGGGCACAATGAGCACGGGGCTTCCCCAGGGTTATGAACAACACCGCCAGATTGGGCCAGTGAGCCCCTGGGGGAGAAGCGCCTTTCCCAGGGTACAAACACTGCAGTGCCCGTCAGGTTAATAGGAAGTATAAATAACTGTTTGTTCTAAAATGGAGTTGCAGTCAGACACAGGGAACCAACACAAAAGTCCTGCCTATGAGCACAATCAGGTAATATTTATAATGACCTTGTGACTGTTTATAACAAATTTTGAAACATATGCAACCTCTTATAATCACATTGGCATATAGATTAAATGAATCATGAATTAAAAACACTTTACAGTGTAAGTAATCAACTCCAATGTTGTGCCTGATTTTTATGTTTAAAGTTGAAGCTATTCTTAAAGTTTTGCAAGGTTATGTTGTTATCCGCACCACTGCCGTTTGTTGAACCCTCTATTTCTCACACTTTCCCAGCACTTGTTGTTATACATACAGTTTTAATGTTTGTCAGGCAAAAAGAAAAACCCAATTTAATTATAATATAATATAATTATAAAAACAGATGGGATGAAATAAAGTAGTTAAAATTATTTGTTAAAATAATATATTTAAAACAGCGAATGGGGAATAGATCTCGATAAGACCTCGAAAAGGACAAAAATAGAAAAGACAAAAAGAATCCTCAAATGACATTTAAAAAAATGTATTTATTTTACTGCAAAAAATGAATATGCTTCTTTTAGGTCTGGTATATTTTGGAAACAAATATTTTCATCCTACCTTTGACCATCAGCTGAATTTTTTTAGTGGTAATGAGCACCATTTACTGAAGTGACTAATACAAACTACCCCTGTGTTTAAGACCTGAAATGTTTATGTGTGTTAAATGTGAGAAATATCTGCTTGACAAGCTTTTCCAAATATGCTGGGCATGATGCCGCAATGTGTGGGGGTGTTAAGGGGTGTGGCGCTCTTTCTGCGCCTATGAATTACTCATCTGACTTCATTGTAATAATAATCATACACCCTGAGGTATTTAAACCATTAGATCCTTATGACAGGATGAGTAGCATAAATTATGGATAAACGATCGAGCACATTTTCAGCAGTGTGGTTTTTAAACTCTTTGGTTTCTATCTCTAAAACTTCACTGATAGGTGTGGGTTTTCTTATGATCGCCAGCAGTGTGAAGCCTCATGTAGTAACCTAGATGTCACTGTTCGGTTCTAAAGTCGTAACACTGAATATGTAAATGATTGAGCAAGCAGCCGTGTCACTCATGTCACATATTGTGTGTGTGTGTGTGTGTGTGAATAAACTGGCCTTATGACTAAAGCTATGGCCACTACTGTAGTTGTATTATTCATATTATACTTAAAGATAAATAACGAGACCTATTACTTTTTAATAAAAATACACTTTAGAATATCAAGGCTTCTATGTTTAATTATTGCAATAGGTGCTAAAGCAAAGTGTAAGGCTTGCTGTGCTATATATTTTTGGGATCTATGTGGCCGCTAGTGCAAAAGTTAAAAAAGGTTAGGATTTAATGAATACATTATCAAGAGGTATGATTGGGTCTGCTGCCACTGTTACATAAATAAATTGTTTTTTATTAAATTCCATAAAGCTATTTTAATAGATGTTATGACCAAAAGGACTTTAAATAAATCCCCCTGCATCAGTAGACTTCAAATGTCAGCACAATGTTTTAATTTATGACCAGAACAAATCGCAACACCATTCAGAAGGGTAAAAAATAGCAATAAGTAAATGCAGTCGCATACAACTACTGTAAATATATACCAATTACACACCTTTGGTTATAACAGATTTTTGCCTAACTAGACAACCAAAATCATCAACTCGTGTAAATATCTCTCACCCACTTGGAACTGTAGTCACAAAAGCGGGTAAATAATCTGCTTCAGTCTGACACTGGACACTTTCTAAAGTGGACACATTCACTAAAGAACAAATGCTAATTCAGGTGTCCTTAAGCTTTATTATCGTTCTAGTTACGATACAATAATTCAATTTAATTTAATTCAATTCATTTCAGTTCATTTTAATTTTATATGTATAGCACTTTAAAGAACAGACAGTGTCTCAAAGCAACTTTACACAGAATGCAGTAACAGTGAAAAGTGTTAGTTTCCCTAATAAACAAGACAGTGGCGAACGTGACAAGAAAAAACTCCCAGAGATGAAGTAGGCAGAAACCTTAAGAGGAACCAGAATCAAGAGGGAACCCATCCTCATCTGGGGGACACCAAATGTTTGTTTATTACAGTTTATGGTAATGGTTATCAGTGGAGGGTCAGTGGAGCAGAGTGAGTCCCAGCCTATCCTTAAAGCTCCACAAATTTAAGGAAAGGGGCAGAAAACTGGTCACTGGAGAGAGAAAGAGAGAGTGGGGGGGCGAGGGGAAAAAAGAGAGCGAGAGAGAGCGAGATAGTAAGCGAGCAACAGAACATAATATAAAAGTAAAATAAGCCATTAAGGCCCAACAAATTATGTTCATTATGTTAATGTTAATGGCACATGTTCTGTTCTAGCAGGTTAAAATTTGACATATCTTGGAACACATTAGTGTTCATTAATATTTGTTATATAATAATGTGAAACATTTCATACCTTTATTCAGAATAAAACTGAGATACAGAATAAAACTAGTTTTATTTAGTTAAGTCTTACAGCCTAAGGATTTAAGGTAATATGATAAGAATCTAACTTAATTATACTGTTTAAAGATAAAATCGAAGAGCAAATTAATTAATGTGTAAAGAAAAAAAATCAATTAATAATAATGAAATAATTAAATTATTTTGTATTATGTTGAATAGCCTAAATAGTAAAAGGTTTTTTTTTTTTTTTTTAGATATTTAGTATATATTAGGCAATAAATCACAAAGTGGCTTATGAGTCACAAACAAGTCCACATCACACTATTTTATAATGCCTATTAATATGAACCCAAAGTTTAAAGCAATATGTTAGAAAGGAACCGTACACTTTCTGTCTTTGTTGCAGATGCATGTGACCGGTGTGGGCTTGTTTATTCCTTCTCTCTGACAGCCTGTCTGTTTAGATTTCCTTCCTCGAGCATAGGGATTAGTGCTGCAGTGTCTGTGATGTAAACAGCACTGGACAATAATGTTAGCCATCTAAACAGTCTTAAAGCTCCAAGTGGCCGGCATGACAAATTAAATGATCATAAATGTCATAGGAGTGTTTGCTTGTAAAGCTGTTTGTCGACAGGTGATTAGAACGGTTGAGACTAATGATGTGAGAAATCGAATGTAGGGAAAATGTAGAGACACGTAAATTGTACATGCTTTATTTTACAGTTCAGGACTAGAATATTGATACCTGTGCTGCTTTGAGAGGAAATCTGGAAATGTGCTTTATTACATGTATTTATTTTATATACATATTCATTTATTGATAAATTGGAGGAAAAACATATCTAAGAGCTACCTGGAATCTACTGTGAAACATTTTTCAGTGTATATTAACTTTATTTCTTTAGCATTTTTTGTTTTGTTTGTTGTTTTTTTTTTTTTTTTTTTTTTTTTAAATGATATTTATCCCTAATTGGTACACCAGTGGAGGCAGGAAATATCCTTTGACCTCATGTGAGGAAGGAACCCTGCGAGGAACCTTACTCAAATAAAACCCTATCCAGAAATCGGTGACGCAAGACTTTGTTATTGTATGAATTCTTTTTAACTGAATATAGTCACATTTTTTTTTTATTTAGGACCATTTGAAAGCCAGGGGTTGGTGTCAGACTTCTAATTAGAAGATTGTAGGTTCGATTCTCACCAACAAGAGCTGGGCCGCTAAGCAAGGCCCTTAACCCCCAATTTCTCAGTTTTAAAAATGAAAAAAATTTAAGTTCCTCTGGATAAGGATAATAGCTTTAAATGTAAATTTAAATGTAAGATATAAATGTAAACATTTTTATATGTATACAGATAAAATGTCCTTTCTGCTAAATCTATCAAATGTATAATATAAATTGACCACAGCATCAGCAGTTTTAAGTTGTCAATGATCTGAAGATGATATTCCTATTGTGAATGTGGATATTGTGTTAGGACATCTTACTGTATATCTACAAAACCAAGTAAAACAGTAATCCAGAAATTTGGCACTAATTCTCATGACTGCATTTGTTCATAACAAGTTTAATTTAGACTATAGCAAAATCTCAAAGAACTCACACACACACACACAATATTATCCAAATATATAACCATAAATAGCACAAGTTTCCTGCACAGAGCACCGACCTCAACCCCATTATACCCCGTTGGAATGAACTTAAACACTGACTGTTCCCCAGACCCTCTCAACCAACATTAGTGTCTAATCTCTCAAATAATACTGTATCTTAATATAAGCAAATTCCAGAGCCACAATACAAATTCCAGAGCCACAATACAAATTCCAGAGCCACAATACAAATTCCAGGGAAAAGCATAACCGGTACAGTAGATATTATTCTAAGAATAAGAGTGAGAATAATCTGGAATAGAATATTTAAAAATGTATGGATGTGATGATCAGGTGTGTACTTTTGTCCACAAAACTAAATATATAAATAAAAGTCTTCAGCAATAGAATATAATTAAGATAATATGTAATGCATTGTACACAAGTAACTTAGTGGTTAATGTTGCTGGACTTCTAACCAGATTCTTAGCACCACCAATTTACCACTGCTGAGCAAGGTCCTTAAGCCCCATTTGCTCGGTTGTATAAATGAGAATAAGTCGAGCTGGATACTGCTGTAAATGTAAATGAATGATGCCCTGTGATGGACTGGAATCTAGTCCTGCCTTGTGTCTTCTGGATAGACTTTGGATTTACAGTACTGGCCACTAAAGTTATGGGAATGAATCCCTTGTCAGTTATGGTAACTAAAACACATTTAACTCTTTTTCCACCAGCGTGTTTTCATTTTTTCTCTCAAAGTAACTTTAAGACAATTACTCAATTTCAGCCATAAGCAAATTATTATTGCATTTAGTGCATTTCAACCCAACATTTTTACTGCATGTGTGCAAGTGATGAAAGAACACAGGTGCCCCATTAAGAGGATATACTGAGTCCGAAGCTGAGAAAATGCTCCATTCAGGGCAGAATCAGAGAAGAGCCGATGGTTTGTTCGGCTAGCCAAATAACACCTTTCATCTTCGGCTGCTTTCACGGCCATTGAAGTGGAAGATAAACTTTGCTCCCCTCTCTCTGCTCTCTCTGTTGGTGTGAGTGCTTGACACCCCCAGACACCCCCCCTTTAAGGTACTTTTACTCAGGTTGCTATGAATGGGCAAGGAGAAATTCTAAGTGCGCTGTGTTTTAACCTTGAACAAAATAGCACACACCCAGAAAAACTTATATTCATCTTAGAGACCAACAGAAATGTGTGTGACACTTTCATCAGTTATAGCCAATCTGCAGGGAAAAATTAAGGTTCTCCTATCTCTGTGGTGTGACCCTCATGTTATTTCGAAAAAACCAAAAATAAATTCTCCATATCAATTAACCTTTTCTTGTGGTGCATGATCACATTCGCCCTGACCTTTGCCTCCATCACAATATACATACCAGTAAAGGAAAGGGAGTAAAATGTATGTAAAAGAAAACCTTGATCAAAACACCTACAAAAGGACATCACAGCGATAACACCAAGACTGTGATTTATTCCCCAGAAATAGAACAACTTTCAACTAGTCATCTAGTACATCACCGGGAACATTTTGCATGTTAAGATGATAGAACTCATTTCAGCACCCTGTCACAAGCGTCAGGCCATCACCTAGCTTATATAGTTGTACATTAAAGTTGAATCCTAATGTATAAATGTTTATTTCCAGAACAGGATATAATCCACATAAACTCATTGACAGAAAGAACAGTGAGGAGGAGATCCAAAAAAATCTAATTAACTGACTTTATTATATCCAATCCGCATCAAATTGGAGCTATGCTCAGATAACTGCCCAGGCTAATGGGCAGTTATCTAATTTTCCCCACTTCTATTGGAATGATGTTAATGTCTACAGAGATAGAGACTTATTATTTTACACCGCAAGCAAGAATTTTCTTGTTTCCCTTTTTTAAACTCAGTTCTATTTTTCTTTTCTCTATTTGTGGAGGCGGTGTCTTTTGCCTTTTTGATTATGGTTACCAAGGTGACATCAGTAATGGCCTCGGGGACACATAGCTGAAGGTTTATAGGATGCAGGCCATTACTGGTAATATTTACTAATTAAAAACAGCCAGGGTCTAAACGCATGCTTGTACAATTTTTAGTTTTGCGAATCAGCCAACACACAGACCACAAATAATGATCTCAGGCTAAACAGAACACAGGAGTTAAACATGAGACATTCTAGGTACAAATGTATTGATTCTACGCTCGGAAAATGTTCTTTGTATGTTCCTCACTTAACAAAGAACTTTACTGAGCACACACTGATTCATTTTGCTGTAGATGTTTAACAGATCAAATATGTGCTTTGTTAAATAATTAATAAATATTAATGAGCAAAACATATTATTAATTATGATTTGAACCATCTGAATTTATAATATACAATTGGAGCATTTCTGTCTGAAACTATACACTCGCTCTCTGGTAGCAAAGCCAACAAGTAAAAAAAATGAAATATGTGTTATGTGTACATGTACGAGTTCTACTTATTATTTCCTCTGTTGAACATTTACATGGTTGAATTGCAGCTTTTTATCTTGTGGACATGAAACAATAAAGCAGCATAAAAAAAGGAAAATACAGCAATGAAAAGTTTTCTCCTGTTGAACTTAGGCAACTCGCCTATGAACAACATTGTTAAGTTTCAGACCTGAACTATGACACTAAATTGACATGACAGAGCAAAACAATGAATGTCTGTCATTATTAAATAATTCTATACAGCAAGCCAAGACTGTGTTACTTATAGCCTGAAATTCTTCCACAATAACAGCAGTGAGTTATAAGTGACTGCAGAACACAAGACCAACTAATGGCTTTGTTCAAATCATTCGAATAAAGTCATGCAGTCATGCAGTAACCCTAGATGTATGTATACTGTATACTGTAATGGATATTGCAAAATGTTTCAATACAGAACAATCAGGCCGGTGTTACACTAAATTTCTGGTCAACATAAAGCCAACAAATACAATTCAAATAATAGGTACTTAAAGTTTCATTTGGAACCTCACTAGGGAAACTGGGTGCTGATAGACTTTCTTCATTTTGCTGAAGAACGGTGATATTTAATTTAATTAATAAATAGAAGCATGTGTAAAGTAGGTTTTGAAAGAGATTACGGGTCAGGAATTGTAACTAAAATAAATGTTTACTTCAACATATAACATACAAAACATTGGACATATGTAACTGATGGAATTTGCGGTTGAAGCCTGGGTTAATTTAACTGAAATACAAACAGAAAAGCAGAACAGACATTAAAAGAAACTAAGACAGGTGTTATGATTTATTACCTAATAAATAATATTATTAATAATAATAATACTTATTATTATCATTATTATTATTGATGTTGTTATTGGAAAGTGATGGCTCAAATGGTTAAGGAGCTGATTTGTCGATTGGAAGACTGGGAAGACCAGGGGTCAACCCCCACCACCACCAGTCTGCCACCGTTGGGTCCTTAAGTAAGACCCTTAACACTTAATGTTCCAGGGGCGCTGTATCATACCTTCGCTCGGAACTTTCTAAGATAGGATATGTTAGGAAACCAATTTCACTGTGCTGTAAAGTGTATGTGACAGATAAAGACATTTACATTTACGGTTTGTTGTTTGAGATCTACCCAAATCCCACTGAAACCAAAGACTTTGCACTTTTTTCCCTGACATTTGGATGAACTGTGCACTTGTAAAATGTTGCACAGTAATTGATGTTGATCCTAGTATATGTGTGCAGACTGTGCTACAAATTAGCTGGAAAAGGTTATCATAATATTTAGTAAGACCAATTTGTGAACTTGAGCAGTTTCCCCTGCGGGCTGAGAGGCAAATATATATTTGTGGTTTATATTATGTTATACAAGATGCCACCTAGTAAAATAGTGGGTGGCAACAAGTCAGTGAATGGTTCGACAAACGACTCCTGGCTGTGTGTTTTGGTGGCTGAACGCTGTAAGCGTTACTCTGAGAGTGTGAAGCAACGTGTTAAGAGTTCAGCCAGCTTTCTACTACCACAAAATCCCTCCTCCAAAGTTCAGAGGATTCTTATAAACCCAATAAAAGGTCCTTCTCACTTATTTAGCTCCAAATATTAGCATGTTCAAAATGTTCCAAAACTCGGTGGTTTGGAGATTCACAACAGACAAATCAGAGCATTTACATTTCCAAAGCTAAAATTAGTCTAATACTTTTTTAAGATTAGTCTAATAGTCAAAATTGATGTGCTTCACAATAAGTTGTGCCAGATCAATTAGTCCTGATCAACTCTATATTGTTTAAGAATCCCTAAGTTTGATTATTATTATTATTATTATTATTATTTTTATTATTATTTTTATTATTAATTATTGTTGTTGTTGTTGTTATTATTATAATAATTATTATCCTGTAGCCTTTTTCCCAAAAACAACTCAAACTGTCTAACTGTTGCACTCGACAGTAAAACGCTTAAAGCCCGTGCTCATATTATTAGCTTGCAATAGTTCTTATAATTAACATGCAGAATGGGATCCTTTCCTGTGCTTATATTTCGTCGCTGCATTTTCGGTTTGATAAAGTTGTGTTTGTGTTGGTGTTTGTGTTTGTGTTGGTGTGGAGGTTTACCTTGCTCTACCGCTGCAGGTGCCCTTTTCCCCTTACACACAAACCCGCCATCCTTCCAACCCCGAGCCATTTTCTACCTCTGAAACCTTTCTTGATGGCTCCTTTTGGGTAAGACACAGAAACCGGTCATATAAAGCAGTCCAAGCTAAATCCTGCAGACGGAATTAGACTGGCCTTTCAGGGATCAGGTGACATCGAGCTGTCAGATAAAGTCTATTAATAAACCACTCTAATTTATTATTATTATTTATTATTATTATTATTATTATTATTATTATTATTATTATTATTAGTTGTAGTTGTAGTAGTTTTAGAAAGAGGAAGAGGCCCAGTAGCAGTAACAACAGCAACAACAACAATAATTATTATTATCATCATCATCATCATCATGTAATCAGATGAGTTGTCATCAGTTGCAGCGTTTTTGTTTATTTGTTTTGTTTTGTACGTTTATGTTTTATTAATTGCCCCACTCGCAGTTAAAATATAAAATACATTTCAAACTGAAGCAGGCAAAATGTAATAATTAATCTGACACCTGGATATTCGCACCGCACCGAATCGAGGAAAATATTTTGCCGACATTGATGCTGTTTAACAGAATCGGGTAGCTGATGGTGTGCAAAGATAACCAGTCAGGAAACAGGATCAATTATCCGTTCATTTTAACATGAGTAAGAAGGAGATATATATATATACTAAAAGAATAAAATGGCATTTAGTACTTGTGTTTATTAATATCTTATAATGACTATTTCTAAAAAATAAAAATAAAATAATTCTATTTGCGTCGCTTAAATTATGATGATGATGATTATTATTACTGTCATTATTATTATTACTGTTATTAATATTTTGTATTAATACTAATATTATATTGATATTATTAATACTATTACTATTGATATTATTATATTATTATTATTGGTATTATTAATACTATTATTATTATTATTATTATTTATTACTGTTATTATTAATATTGTTGATATTAATACTACTACTATTATTATTATTATTATCACTGTTATTATTATTATTATTATTATTAATATTGCTGATATTAATACTATATTATTATTATTAATAATCACTATTATTATTGTTTGTTGATATTATTAATACTATTATTATTAATAATATTATTGTTATGAACCCTATTATTGTTATTATTATTATTATTATTATTATTATTATTATTATAGTTAAAGCCTTTAGATATTATGTATGTAAACAGGCGTCTATGCTGTACTACACACTGCTCCAGGTTGGGCTTTCTATGGTTGTACTGTGGGTATAAGCCGACAGACAGTCCATCTGTAGATTTTCCCCCCGTTTCTTTCAGTCCTGAAGCTTTTGCTCTTCATCATCTGCTGGGGTTTGTCACAGCTCATGGCACCGGTGCAACTGATTCAGAGCGGCTTGATGGATTTGCTTTGCTGTGGCTTTATGCTTTGAATGATCGCGACTCAAACTAGTGTAAAATGAGGAGCTGTGTGAGAAAAGACTTCGCTCCGGGGCCATTTCTCCTCTTTCATGATGCCGAGTGTCAGGCTCTATCCCCGAGCGCCGCGCGCTCAAGTTTGTGTTGTTTTGACAGGTGTGTGTGTGTGTGTGTGTCTCTGCGTGTGTGTGTGTGTGTTGATAGATGAAGTAAGATAGCTAACACACGGTGAGCTCGTCGCATTGACATGAAAGTCTTTTACATAAACTACATCAACCACCACCACCTATTTTATATATAATAATAATAATAATAATAATAATAATACCTATCGCATAAATCATAGGTCTTCTGTAGACGATCTATTATTCTGGGGGTCTGTGGACTATAACGCCAGTGTGAAGCTGAATAAGGTATTATAAAAGTCTTCTGAGATGTTATAAACCAGTGAGCCTCCACAATGAAATACCTCCATAAGACTGCCATTTTTCTTCCTATTTAAAACATATTTTTGGACATCCTTCCTTTTTTTTTTAATGAAGGTCACTCTCTCACCTCGTTTGACCAAATCCGCCAACACCTTCACACAAGCACCCAGATTCATCCTGAACCGAATACAGGCGCACGATTTGCGTCAGACTTTTTAAGCGTACAGCGCCATCTGCCGACTGCCACATTACACTCAGCGAGATTAGCATGCAAACAAAAGCAAGGATTCATTAACCCAAAGTCCCAACCGCAACACACACACACACACACCTTTCTGTGCAAAAATCATTTAAAGACGCCTTCAAAAATACAGGAGAATTTAAGATTTGAACATCATTTCAAATACAGTACAAAGCATCAAACAGCAATAAATAAACACATGAGGTTAAAGAATTCATGAGCAAAAATAATAATAAAAAAAGGAACTGGCTAAAAATCACATTTGCTGCTGATATGAAAGATATAACATAAACGTTTGTCATGTCTGAGTAGTGATCTTATGTCATTTACTTTTTTGACACAAACATTTCTGCAAAATCTAATAAAAATTGTGTTATTCTGACCTAAAATCATATCTTTATCTATCTTTAAACTGCTTTGAGACAATGTCTATTGCTAAAAGCGCTAAATAAAATATTAAATTATATTTGTGTGGGCAAGTGGATATGATGTGCACACTGCAATATTTGAGACAACAAAACAGCGAAAATATAAATAATATTAAATAAAATAGTTTTTTTTTTTTTATTACAATTCACAGAAGAAAAAAGTGCTGTATTTAAACTTGTTTGCTCATCACACAAATGTACTGTCGAATACTCCACATACCACATACACACATGTACATACACCCCCTCCCCATTTAATGCACCCTACAAATCACAGAAGCCAACAAATACTGCAAGGACTTAAAGATTTTTTTTTTTGTGATAGTTACACATCCACTAAGGCAACAGTCACCACAGCATCGTAGTGTGATTTTGTGATATTGTTCTGCAGGTTAATTCATGATGGCTTTTAAAAATCTCTCTCCTTCAGCATCACTGTTACAGTTTTACTAAATTGCTCTGGCTGTTTTCAAAATAATTTTATTATATACAAAAATTCTTATATTTTGGAAAAAAATTTGGTCCTTCACTTAGTTTAGCATGAATGTCAGTGTTAGGAATGTGCAGGGAAATAATAATGAGTTTATTCTAAATGACTTAGGCTCTAAATATTTCAATTTCCTGTTATGAAAGTAAAATTGTTAATGTGGTAGCAACGTATAAGTGTTGAAATTAGTATTGTTAAAATGTGCTGTGTTGTGTATTTGGCTTCATTTGTGTTGTGTCTTAAAGCGACAGGCAGCAAACTATAGTGCGCTGACTCGATCTCCCAGCATGCTCATTATGGCTTCTTCAGACTCCACGTCCTCTGTGACATCAGCGTGAGGGTTAATGAGGTGAGCAGGATACTGCAGACCATTTTGCTCAGCAAAATGTTCCCAGCGCATGTCATCACTCTCGTGGGTGATGTATCGCTCCTGCATCTTACACTCTAAATTACGCAGGTCCAGCCACATTTGGTAGTCCTGTCAAAGAAGCATAGCAGCAAAGCTTATTAACTGAAACAAGTTGCCTATTATGTCTCATTTGCTTCATACTCCATCACATATGCTAACCATTCATGTATTCTTAAATAATGAGCAGAATTTTCAGTGGCTTTAAGACTAAAAAATGTTGACACAGAAAAGCTTTGAAAGCTCTACATGATTATATAGAGCACGAATATAGTCACATCCCGTTCATTAGTATATCCCAGACAGTATCCTTAAATCAGCAATTTATTTTTGCAAGGATGTCAGAATTTGGCGGAAATTCATTGTTGTCATGTCAAAACAGGTGTTGAAAACTGCACCTGTAATTGCATTTTCCATTCCTGGATTCAAACAATAATGCAAATTGTGTATATTTGATTGCTTTTTTAATTTGGACAAACATAATAAAAATGTTGTATTTCTGATGTCTTACATATTTAAAGACATAAAGTCATAAAGAAATAGAAATAATATAAAACCTGACAAAATTTAAAATGAATTTTTAATCTAATTTTAATTTTGAATTTGTGTTTCGGATGAAATTCGTCTATTAATATTGAGGGTTGGAATATAATCATGAATATAATCATGTTTGGTTTTGGAAGTGACATCATTTTAAGGTGCCTTGCAGGTCACTGACCAAAAATAAAAAATGTTCAAAACACACCTTCTTTTCAGTCGGACCACCTAGTTGAATGTATTTTTAAGCTTTTTAGACATGAAAATAATTTTAATTTGTAACATTTACTAAAAAAGACTGGTAAATGATTTATACTGATAGATTGGTAGATTGTTAAGTTCTCAATAAAACTAATTTTGGGTATAACTGTGTGCACAAAACCTTTTGTCAGTAGTTTGGGATTATTTTTATTTTATTTTATTTTGAGAGGTGCATGACATGAGACTCAAAATGTACTTAGATTTTTCATTTTAAATTTAGCAGACATTCAGTGTTCATGTAAACAAAATTAATATGCAATTTGCATTTTTAGTTGAATTATTTATTTAATTAACTATTCGAACACAATTTGCTATTCTTTTTTGAAAATTGTTTGTAAATCTTACATAGAATATTTTTTTTATGCAGACTTATGATACAAACGTGTACATCAACTCATTGGGGAAAAAATAATCAACGCTTACAAATTCTTTTTTTTTGTGGAAGAAGGTGAAGGTTAAATAACTAATCAGTAGAAATTCGGCTACAAAATGATCCAAAAACGATAATGAACTAATACATTTTCGCAACATACTTTTATTTTCAGTGCTTAAAGTGTGTGTGGAATAAGGGGTGACTCCATACCATCATTTTTAAAAGTGACCAATAACCAGCCTCGAAAAATAAATAAAATACAAAACTACTTAAGAGTTTTATAACAGTCATATTTTCTTGTTTTTTTAGCACTTCTGAAATGTTAGACTGGCTACCCGAAGATGTATTAATAAATAATCCATAAATAATGTTGACATACTAAACATGTATTAGTACATTTATAAATAATTCACTGTTTCCTGTAGGTGTCTATCTTAGGGGTCAAACACTTGAATTAATCATGGGGTTTAATTGTTTCTCTTATAGACAGCAGTCAGTATAGTAACTGAACAAGTATTCAAACAAACTTGTCCGCTGGCGTGTGCTCACCTTTGTGGGCGCATATAGTTTGTTCAATAAAATTTGGGTGCCCCTCAAGTGTTATTTTAACAATCACGTTTTTATTTTTTCTCAGATTGTTGTCAGATTTCAGACTCGGATAGCCAAAGTAAAAACATTAAATAGGTTGTTTGCATATGACGTCCTTGCTGTCTCGCAAGATGCAGCTGGTGGGCCGGAGGTCATTTTTCTATATAGAAAATACTGGCAGCAACTCAAACTGCCTGTGTTTTACGTTGTTTACGCGCAAACCGGTCAAACAAATAAATGGAAAGTATTTATCGTTGCTCATAAGGATGGAAATTGGCTTAAAAAACAAAAGAAGAAGTGCAGTCAGTAAACCGGATTATTACGTGACATTTTAATTTACATTTACAGCTTCTGGCAGACGCCCTGATCCAGAGCGATTTACATTTATATGAGCAATAGGGGATTAAGGGCCTTGCTCAGGGGTCCAGCAGTGGTAGCTTGGTGGTGCTGGAAAAAATTGAACCCCGAATCTCCAAGTAGTAGTCTTTACACCTTAACTACTGAGCTACAGACTCCTGTGACATCAGCTACAGGGAGAGTAAAACCTGAGCACTGAACACACAGTTATACAAGATACAGGAGAGCATAAATATGTCACCCTGCCATGCAATTACACTTAGCTACAATGAATTCTCCATCTTCTTTTTGTAATAATTCATGCTTTAAACGTGTTTTAGTGGATCTTTTAAAGTGTTTAGGCTTTAATAAAGAAATCAACTATAATGCTAAAATCCAGAGGGGCAGCAGTGTTAAATTATTATTTTTAATCAACAGGAAAAATAGAAATGTTCCTGATATGGACAAAAAAACAAACAGTTGTTATTGTTGAGCTCCTCGGTACAGAGGTGAGCCACTGACTCATCAAATGATGAAAGAAATTTAATTATCCACACTTTTGTACGTTTTTATTGTAAAAAGATGTCTGGGGAACAAGGTAGTTGCTTATATGACGATGAAGGCAAACATTTAGAATGGCAAAAAATTTGCTTTTCTATATGATGTAAGGATAACCTTCTGCATGTTTGGTAATTTTTATCTTTTATTGGAAATACTGTTTAAACTGCTACAATACAAACTTTACTCTATGTCTTCCATTGTGTTTTTTTTCTTCCGGCACTCCAAAAGGATTTTTCGCACTATCCGAATCACGTGATTGCAAACAAGCTATATAAACCTCTGGCTGCTTCATAGTAGCGGTGGTCAGCAGCTGTTTGGGAAGCACTATTATCTACGGATGAACTGCAGCATATGAAATACCAAAACTTCTGTTATTGTATTGTTTTAAATATAATATGTACCAGGATTTTTTCGGTTACCAGCAATCCTAGTGCAAAATGACAGAATCATGCTTCAAAAAAGATGCTACAGACGTGCCATCGCTGCCGCAGCCGTGTCAGACGCATGCTAAGCTACAACAGCAAAAGCAGCTTAGCTGTCAGGTTCTGCTAATTATGTCAATCAGAATGTTAGCTTTTTTCTTGTACCTCTCTGTATTTTTATCTGTCTAGATATTCATCATACCAGTAATCGATGCAACTCATTGTACCACAAAGTCACTTCATTTTGCCACCACCAGTACTTTTCTACTGCTCTTCTATTACTGCTCATCTGCCTCACAGTTTTGCTTGTCAGGTGACATCATAACATAACAATAGACAGGTCATGTCTGCAGCCCAACCAAGTTTAATTTTCTGTATTATGCAAGTTTCTCTACAGAACAGACAGTTTATTTACTTTTCTTGCATTTGGCAGTCACCCTTATCCAGAGCGACTTATATTTAGCTCATTTATACGCCCAAGCATTGGTGGTTAATGGCTTCACTTGAGGGTCCAGTAGTTGAAACTTGGTGATGCTGGGAATCATTTTTTATATTGCCGTTATTAATATCTGGAAAGTGATTATTCATAAAAATATGTTCACAAAGTGAATTAATTTACATGTTAAGAATTGTTATTGCTTGAGTTAATTATATTTTTATTAAACCTTATGGCCGTACTAATAAACAATTAAACAAGATTTATATATGCTTAGATACTAATGAGTCATCAGAGAGCTGTGCATTATAGTAAACTAAATTAACTCTTTGTGCAGACGTGTGCTAGAGAAAGGAAACAAGACTGACCTGTAGCCAGGGATGACTGAGGGACTTGTCCACACTGTAGCGCTTCCTCATTTTGACTTGCAGCAGGTTATTAATGAGGTCAATTGCTAGAACAACAAAGCAGGCTGTCAGTGGTCGGGCCATGGTGGGAAAGCTTTAGGATTAGGGGCTCGTGGGGATAACGAGCAAAACCAACATTATTAACATTATTTCAGGGGTCACAGAGCTCTGAGAAAACCCAAGAGCCCTTCACCTCAAAGCCTTATCCTTTGGGATTGTTGGGCATTACATGAATAGGCCATGACAAGAACTTAACATACTCACACTGACCCCTTCTTCCTTTAACCCCTTTTTCCTGTTCTTCTTTTATTTCCCCTTTTCCCCCTCTCATCCTCCAAATTTCCACCCTCTTGCACTTATTTCAAAGGGAAGTTAGCGGCTTTGCTATAACAAACATTGTTTTAAGAGCTTTGAAAAATAAAAAGCACAATAGTTGTTTATATAAGACATTAATGATCATTTAAAATGATTAAAAACAAACCCACAATACATTCATCAATAATAAAAACACTGATGAAGAAACTGCATTATGCCAAATATTAACTGAACTAGTCAGTGCTATTGCTTATTAAAAAGGAAACATACCCAAAGGAATAAAAAGAATAAAACAATCTGAAATCCATTTACACATGCGGCATAGTGAGTGTGAATGATAGTTACCCTAACAACAGCAGATTTCTGACTGACATGCAAGTCTTTAGGGGGCAGTTAAGAGTGATGGAACAAAGAACCTTTAAGAAACCTTTTTATTTTCTCTACTATATACACTTGAAAATGCACTTATTACTTACACTTCATTAACAACATGGGTTCTATTTAAAGTTTACTCAGGAAAAGATTATTCTTAAAAAAAAGTAATAAAGCACTGTTTAGTGGTTCTGGCTAAATCCAATCACATCGATGAGTTTCTTTACACACACTTTTATCTTCAGTTACACACCTTTCAACATAAAGTCTCAGCTTTCCAGCTGTATACGAAATATACATCTTAAAAAAGTAATAACACACAACTGTTTCGCTGCAAAATGTACATAAAGGAAAATCCTATAATAAAACAATACAGTTATAGAATTTAAATATTAACGGTTGACTGGCACAACCGTCACAGAAGATACACGGGCAAGTTAATGTCAATGACAATTTACGCTTATTTGTGCTATTTTTTTCTTTCCTTCCAAAAGCCCCTACACATTAATATCATCACTCTTTCTCCATATATATATGTCTATTTTTAACATTAGCCCTGTCTATGCTTTTTGTCCATTTTTTATCTGGGACTAACAACCATGACAAAATTGTAAAGATAAATGTTATATCAATGTAGCATAATAGCATCCTAAGCAAAAATGATAATAAATAATAATAATAATAATAATAATAATAATAATAATAATAACAACCCAAAAAATTTGTTTTTTTATAAATTTTTTATTAGTAATTTTTATAAATTTATTGGGTAAAACTTGGGTTGAAATGGGTTAAAATAACCCAACAATAGGTAGGTGCTATATCAACACACCATTGGGTGACCTGTTGAGTCATTTTTAACCCCACATGTGTATGTAAGAAAAAAAATAATAAGCATGCGGTAAAAATAGTCAGTGACGTTTATCAATCAAAAGTAAATCATTTTTCTTTAAAACCACATTCCAAAGTGTTTCAGATCTCTTAAACAGCAGTAATTTTCAACTTCATATATTTTGCTTTAATTATTGTAAAGAATGCTACATTTTAAATGTTTTAAAATATTAAATGTTGTGAAATGTTCATAAATCTCACAAAAATAGAATTATGATCGTCTATTTTGTGTAAACCGCAAAAGCGGAGATTTTGGCTTGTCCGTGCTGTTATTATCTTTGTTTGACATCATTTAGTGCCACGCGATCTTTTTTGTTTGTACAACAAAATGCATTGCTACAAACCATTTTTGCTCAACATGCCTTTATGGGTAAGAATTATATTGCCACTTGTAGTTCCTAGAGGGCCAAAACCCTGCAGATTTTACTTTCAACCATATTTTAAACCACAAAAACGAGCCTAAAGACATAATTAGCTGGATCAGTTAATTAATTAGGGGTTGGATCTAAACTCTGCAGGGCGGTGGCCTTCCAGGAATATATGGATGTGATGGTTAAGAGTCCCGATACATTTGTCCATATCATGTACATAAGAGCGAATTTGATGTGAGCTTTCTTGTAAGCATACCTTCTGGAGTCACCTTCTTCCATGGGTTGGGTGGGTACATGAAAGCAGCATTTTGGATCTGGTCATGGATGTCCTCATCCTCATTAAATGGAAATGTTCCACTGAGGCTGACATAGATAATGACCCCAACACTCCACATGTCTAGAGAACGATTGTAGCCCTTGTTTCTCAGCACCTCAGGTGCCAGGTAGGCTGGTGTGCCTACAACTGAGCGTCTGAAAGACTTCTCACCTATGATCCGAGCAAACCCAAAATCGCACAGTTTTACCTGTAAAAGAGCGATGAGTGTTGGCTGAGTGCTAAAACCTTGATGCTAGACGCAGACAGCCCCTTTAACTTGACTGTGGTGCAACAAATAGCATCCATTATTTTCCCCAACCCGCTTTTTTCCACCACAGACACTATAATAAGCAGTTGCCAGAGATAGTGCTAAACTCAAATGAAATTATCATGCAGTTAAAAGCAGTTACAGTACTACTCTCCTGCTGATTCTTCCTCTCACAATTTACATGCACATAGGAAGAAAAGCTTTTTGAGAGCCACTGCAGATCAGCTGAAATCATAGAAAGTGAAAATGACAAGTATGTTAGCTATTCTGTCTTTGTGGGGTTTTTTTGTAAGCTTGTTCTGGAAAATATTTGTTGTAAATAATGCAAAAGAGATTTGGTTTAGTATTCCTCCGAGATGTTTGCTGATGCCCAAACACAGTGAGACATTTAGTCAGCTCGAGTGCTTCCAGAGCAAGCTTCACACGCTAGACGGGTAAAACAATGAGGAGATAATTTAGCAGTCTTTCAGCGCAGAGACATGGGACACGTTTGGTGTGCTGAACACTGAATAAACTGTAATTATCTCTGCTTATTGTTATTCTTTTGCTTTTGTAAAAGCAGATTAATTCATGTGCATTTTACAGTTTATTCGCTTTATTTGTGAAATGCTATTCTTCCAGCATGCTACTTACTTGTGGAAAGGACTCAGCGGATGCAAGTAAGACGTTCTCAGGTTTAAGGTCACAGTGTACGATGTTTTTAAAGTGAAGATGCCGGAGTGCTACAAGGATCTGCCAAAAAAAACCCCGACAAAAAGAAGGCTTAATTGGGACGAAACACAAATTGTTATACTCTCACTGACAGACAATTTGAGATTATAACACAATTATAATGCTTGTGTCTTTTGTGTCTCACTCTGTGTGTTGACCAAGTCCATGCCTAAGAGTCTCACCTGTGTGACGAGAAATTTAGTGATGCGTTCTGGCAGCCTCCCTTTCTCAGAAGACAGTATCATCTCCAGCATGTCTCCATGGAGCTTCTCCATGACGACAAACACACGCTCGGGCGTCTCAAACATGCACTCTAGGTTCACCACCCCAGGGTGATGAAGGTTCTACAAAATACAAAGCTCTGGGTAAAATCTTACAAAAGCGGTTTTCACTGCACCGATTAGTTTTGTATACATGAAATGGCCAAGGTTTGTGGACACTTTACTAGCATAGCCATAGTCTTCCTCAAACTGTTGCCACAAAGCTGAAAGCACACATTATTTTTCTTTACTGGATCGAAGAGACCCAAACACTGCTTCAGCATTGCAATCTCAATTTTATTGTGAGAAGTGGGAAGTGGTGGCTCATCTCATGGTTAAGGTATTAGACTACCAACCTAAAGATTGTGGGTTCAATTCCCAGCTCCACCAAGCTACCACTGTTGGGCCCCTGAGCACAGCCCTTAACCCCTAATTGCTCAGTTGTAAATGTAAGTCGCTCTGGATAAGAGCGTCTGCCAAATGATGTAAATGTAAATGTTATTGAACACCTTAAGGATGAACTCAACTAACTTGTGCCATTCCATAAGTATGGCAACTATAATAGAATTAACGGTAAGGTTAAATCTGGAATAGTATAGTCAAAATCACATAAATCTGGTGGTCCGTTGTCTTGATACTTTTGTCCATATAGTGTATGTTAACGGACATTTTTACTTCTAAAAAGTATTATATCACAGGTTCTTACAAACAGAGAAGTCATAGCAAAGTGGTTAAGATGTTGGACTGCTAATTGGAAGATTAGGGTCAGATCAGTGAGGATTCCCAGTACCACCAATTTGCCACTGCTGGGCCCCTGAGCAAGGTCCTTAACCCCTACTTGTTTAATTGTATGAATGAAATAAATGTAGGTCGCTCTGAAAGGCTATTTTACACACCATTTATCTACAGTCGCTGTTGGCACAGTTCTTTCTGCTTTTTTTGCTGCCATTTAATTTTTACATACACAGTTTACTCATCCAGTAGACACGTCTATCCATGTGAACCTCACTTGAGCAGATGACGTTTAGTGGGTCGTGTTAAGAGACAGCTGTGGCAGCCTAAAGTGTCCATTGAGCCACCATATATATATATATATTTTTTTTTTTTAATTTAATTAAAGGCTTCTATGTAAATGTGTGTGTTTATCCACCTGCAGAATGGCAACCTCATTGCGCAGCTGACTCTCTTGTTTAGTAGGAAAGCGCAGTTTGTCTATGATCTTGATTGCCACATCTCTCCCCGTTTTTCTGTGTTTACCTGCAGTATTCAAGCCACGAGAACAAAATAGTTTGGTACCATATTTAGAATTTATTAATTGAATCAAAGTCAACCTCAGACATACATCTTAACCGTACTGCAGTAATTTACGATGCTCTCGACATATTATGTGTTATTGTGTGCTCTATTTATATATCAACAAACAACAAGCAACAGAGTAAATACAGTTTAATTACCGCCATAGACAATGCCAAACTGCCCAGATCCAAGAACTTCATCAGGGAATATCTGATAAACTGTGCTAATGTCCTATAAGAGAAAAAAAAATAACCATGTGAGAAAGACTGCTAAATAAATTATATCAACACTTTCCTGGCTAAACAAAGGCTTTATTTTTCTGCTGTGTCTAATCTGGGCTTCCAGTTACAGTGTCTGAATTAGGAATAAATATTCCTTGTATTGCACTAAGACTCTGTCAGAGAAGCATGGGTAACTATGGCAATCCCACGGCCACACGGGTGATCAAAATAAGCTCCAGCAGAGGTATTGAGTGTTTAAATTGCACTGAAACTCAAGGCTACAGCTACTGGCAAGCGTACAGTTTCCTCCAGCACACAGCAATACAGTTCAGAGTGAGAGATTGAAAATATGACATCAAAGCCTTTTCATATTTTGCAGCAGAAATATATCTGCGCCAGAGGACTGATAACTCATGCTAGTCAGTTACTAATAAACGATGTGTGTTATATATATATATATATATTTAGGATAAACACCTTTCTGCTCTGATTAATTGTTTATAACAGCCAGACATACATCCAGAGCTGTTCTAATTATTCATATTTTAATAATGTAAACAATTTTGATATATATTTTTTTTGTCAAAGTGTACATTTTTACCATTTCTATTATGTTGCTTTTCAACAGTCAGGCTCACTACCAGATACATAAATAATAGAAATAAATCATGCTTACTACATTCTCCTGGATCTGACAGTTCGACACAGAGATGCTGATAGAGACGTCTTCTGTTGGAAAAGAAAACAAATGCTGGAGTCAGGGAAGCCAGATTGAGGTGGTTTGGACATGTACAATGGAGGGATAGTGAATATATTGGTAGGAAGCTACCAGGCAGAAGGCAACGAGGAAGACAAAAAAGGAGGTACATGGATGTGATAAACGAGTACATGAAGTTAGTTGGGGTAAGTGAAGAAGATGTAGAGAATAGGATTAGGTGGAGACAGATAATTCGCTAAAAGGAAATCAGATTCATATTCATGGAGACATGGAGAGTATACTGAGTAGATGGATGCAATAAATTATTTAATTGTGACTCTATTAAAAAAAGGTATGGATTATGATATGTCTCACATTGATCTTTATTCAACTAGCATCCCAAAATCATTAAAAAATGATAGCAAACATTTTATGTTTTTTTCTAGGTTTTGTTCTATTACTAGAAGTTGTAAACTCTTTTATTTTGACAAACATGTCAGTGAAAAATGTTAACTCATACATCTCAAAACAACATTTTATAGCTTTATAGTTTTGTACTGTGAAAATAAATACTACACGTGATATTGCATGTTAGAAAGCTAAATCTCCCCCCGACTGAGCCTGGTTTCTCCCAAGAGTTTTGGTTTCTTGCCGCTGTGGTCTCTGGCTTGCTTAGTTAGGGACTCTTCATTTTCAGATACCAGTTGAACTGAGTGTTTTAGTTAGTGTTTAATGTTGTCTTATTTGATTCTGTAAAGCTGCTTTGACACAATTTCTATTGTTAAAAAGCACTGGATGAATAAAGGTGCTTTGACTTGACTTTATATACTGTATACAGGTGCATCTCAATAAATTAGAATGTTGTGGAAAAGTTAATTTATTTCAGAAATTTAACTCACATTGTAAACCTTGTGTATTAAATAAATTAAATAACAGAAGTAGTTTAAGTCTTTGGTTTTTTTAATTGTGATGATTTAGGCTCACATTTAACAAAAACCCACCAATTCACTACCTCAATAAATTAGAATATGGTGACATGCCAATCAGCTGATCAACTCAAAACACCTGCAAAGGTTTCCTGAGCCTTCAAAATGGTCTCTCACTGTGGTTCACTAGGATACACAATCATGGGGAAGACTGCTGATCTGACAGTTGTCCAGAAGACAATCATTGACACCCTTCACAAGAAGGGTAAGCCACAACCATTCACTGCCAAAGAAGCTGGCTGTTCACAGTGTTCTGTATCCAAGCATGTTAACAGAGTTGAGTGGAAGGAACAAGTGTGGAAGAAAAAGATGCAGAACCCAACCGAGAGAACCGCAGCCTTGAAAGGCCTGTCAAGCTAAATCGATTCAAGAATTTGGGTAAACTTCACAAGGAATGGACTGAGCCACCATACACAGACATGTCAAGGAATTTGGAGGAAGGGTGGGGGAAGCTCATAGCCCAAGTTGCTTGAAGTCCTGTGTTACGTTTCTACAGTCTGTGGTGATTTGGTGTGCACTGTTATCTGCTGGTGTTGGTCCACTGTGTTTTTTCAAAACCAAAGTCATTGCACTCGTTTACCAAGAAATTTTAAAGCACTCATGCTTCCTTTTGCTGACCAGCTTTTTGAAGATGCTGATTACATTTTCCAGCAGGATTTGGCACCTGCCCACACAGCCAAAAGCACCAAAAGTTAACTAAATGACCACATGGTGTTGGTGCGCTTGACCTTAACCCCATAGATTCTATTGTTAAGGAGAAAAATAAGAAACAAAAGACCAAAAAATGCAGATGAGCTGAAGGCCACTGCAAAGAAACCTGGGCTCCCATACCACCTCAGCAGTGCCACAGACTGATCACCTTCATGCCACGCCGAATTGAGGCCCCTACCAAGTATTGAGTACATATACAGTAAATAAACATACTTTCCAGAAGGCCAATAATTCACTAAAAATGTTTTTTATTGGTCTTATAAAGTATTCTAATTTATTGGGGTAGTGAATTGGTGGGTTTTTGTTAAATGTGAGCTAAAATCATCACAATTAAAAAAACCAAATACCTAAACTACTTCAGTCTGTGTGCATTGAATTTATTTAATACACAAGTTTCACAATTTGGGTTGAATTACTGAAATAAATAAACGTTTTCACTACATTCTATTTTATTAAAATGCACCTGTATGTATATATATATAGATCCATTAGGGTTTGAGGTTTGCCATAGTTAAACCCGAGTGTCTTTCACAGACCTCAACCCTACCGATCACATTTCGGGTGAACTGGAACATTGATTGCTGATCTCACTAATACTATTGTGGCTGAATAACCAAATCAAAACTATGTTCTACAATCTAGTGGAAAACCTGCTCAGAGGTATTAAGGTTATTATAGAAGTAGGAGTGGGAGTGAAGCAATAAAGAAACACTTTACAGAGATGTAATGCTAATAGTGTTTCAGTACTTTTGTAAAAGCAGAATATTTTCTGCATTTAATAGCCTTATTACAATGTCTAGAAAATCACAGCTCATATTGTGAATTAGTAATTCTCCTGATCCATGAGTTTAGTTGAGTACACTACAAACACATTATAGTTAATGTTTAATCTCAGATCACACTTTTGGTGCACATAGAACAAACTAGAGCAATTACAAAGGGTTTCACTAATGCCTTGTTAATGGCCTATTGTTAATATATTCTAAATAACATTTTTTTTAAACACATGTATTTTTAAACATTAACTGCACTGTATTCTATTTAATATACATCTTTACAGTGGCCTTTCTAAAACTTGAATAAGCTTAAATGAAATATAAAAAGGGTTTGTGAATTACTAAGTATAAATGACTTTCAGAGTTATGATCTTACTGTGGTAGCTGTGGCGGCTGCTGTGAGCTGTGCCCTTGGATATAACAGGCATGAGGGCATGCTGGATGGCTGTTTGCCACATATGAGCCACATCCTGGCCAGTTCCACTGATCAGCACGCTGCCGTGGAACAAAGAGTAGTCTTCCTGAGATAGGTTCTCTCCTACATAATACACTAGACTGGCAGTGGCAATCTCAAAGCAGTGCGGGTTGGCACCTTCAGGAAGCAAGCTGAAGTTCTGAGCAGGCTCCAGGGACAGAATCTCAGACAAGGGGATTTCCTGTAGATCCAAATAAAAACTTTAAACTAGAGATAAGCCGAATGTTGTAATATAAAGATTGTTTTAGATACAAAAATATAATGACTGTAATAAAAATTCACCCTGAATAACATGCACATAAATTTATGATTTAAAAAAAGATTCTTAATAGAATCTCAGATTTAATTGGCACCAAAAGTTGTCTGTCTTTTTATTTATTGACATGTTGACTTTGGTCTTGCCTTTTATTAGTCTATCCAGTTCTTTCAGCTCTTTATTCGTGCATCCTGCTAAAACAGATCTTATTCCAAACTTTTATGCTATTGTCAACCACATCAAGCCATACCATTAAAATAACTAAGAGATTGTATAAATAACATTAATTATCACCCTATAAAGGTTAGAATATTTTAGTTAACAAGTTATCAGTACTTTTTCGAGTTAGTGTGTGGGAAGCAGGAAAAATGAAAAAGACTATCGAATGTAAGCAATTTGACTTTGGCCAAAGTGTGGTGGCTGGACATGTGGATAAGGACATCTTCAAAACACCAGTCTGAAAAGAATGTTACTGGTATGCAGTCCAAAAAAGGCGAGCCGGAGAGTGTGTGCAGGAGGCGATGGTATTATCATGCATTAAAAGTAAAAAGCCATCCACAGGTAGTGTGATGCACTGAAATATTCCGCTGGGAATCATGTAGCTGTTACTTGTTCCAGCTACCAAAAGAAACATGGTTGCAGACCACGCACACACCTTTTTGGCAATAGTATTCCCTAATAGCAGTGTCTGCTTTCAGAAAGATAATGCTCTGACTTACGAAAGAAAAAAAATGATTTGATAAACATGACTAAATGGTAAAAAGTCTTAAAGTTCACAGATATTAATTCGATCAAGCGTTTGTGGAATGTTTTAAACAAACAGAACTGATTCATAGAGAGCATCACCTCGTAATTAACAAGACTTAAAGACTCTATCTATCTTGTATATTTTAATACAACACACTCTTAAGGGTCTCGTGAAGTTCTGGTTTGACAAGGCAGAGCTGATTTGGCAGCATAGAGCTAGACCGAGACAATATAAGGCAGGGGTGTTTAATGTTATGGCTGATCAATGGGGAAGAGGTGGCTTAATGGTTAAGGCATTGGACTGATACCAGAAAGACTGGGGTTTGATTCCCAGCACCACCAAGCCACCACTGTTGGTCCTGAGCAAGGCCCTTAACCCCTAAAAGGTCAGCTGTATAGAAGAGATAAATGTTAGTCGCTCTGGATAAGGATGTAAATCAATATATGCTCATCATAATCTTCATTTTTTTAACCATCATCAACATAGTATTAACAACAATACATAAAAGAACTCTAGCAGGTTTGCTTTTGTTTGACTATAAAAACTTTAAAAGCTGTTTAATATTGTCAGTCATTTAAACATAATTCCAAACATTTATATCTTACTAACTGTCTTTACAAAATAAAAAATGCTTTTCTGACAATTTTCTTAATATTAGCAAGACTGAATCTTTTGTTCTCCCCTCTCACCAGGTTAGGAACTTGGGGGTCATCTTTGATAACGCACTTTCATTTGAATAGCACATCAATAGCTTAACCCGATCTTGCTACTTTCATCTTCATAATATTGCTTGCCTCCGTCTATCCCTCATCCCTCACAGTACTGCCATTATTGTTTACTTGCTTGTCACCTCTTGCATTGATTACTGTAACTCTCTGTTATTTAGTTTACCACACAAGCTGCTTTAAAAACTCCAGTTGATTCAGAATTCTGCTGCTCATATGATAACCTGCACGCCGTCTATACAACACATTACACCATCTCTTCAATAGCTTTATTAGCTTCCCATCAAAAGTCTCACCTACAAAACTATTCATACAGCCCTACACTTTCTCACAAACTCTTCACTCCTCTTCACCTAGTCTTCTCCATACACCCTCTGTTCGATTAAAAACCATGGGAACATCGAGCCTTCAGCTGTGCTGCTCCTTACATCTGGAATTCTCTCCCATCTGACATCTGTCACTTAGACTTGTTACCAGATTCAAACTCACCTATTTAGAATAGCTTAATTTCTATCTGCAGTCGATTGTGTGTTCTTTTGTGTATATGTTCTCCCTTATTAGTCTTATTTTATCACTGTACTATTATTATTATTTTGTTGTAAAGTGATTTTGAGTGATCTGAAAGGTGTCCTGAATAAAAAATTATCATAAATATTATTATTATTATAGTTGATAGTAGATTTTGTGTGGTGTCAGTTTTAGTCTTTAGACAGACATTAAACTGTTAACATTTTGAATGTGCATCTTTACATCTATATACAAGCACAGAAGTTTAGCCAAGCAAAGCTTTATCAAATGCCATTTTAGTTTTTGCACTCGATAGACTGAAAGTGTAGTTTGTCATTTTTAATACAAATTATGAATTAAGAAAAACTAATAAAAATATCTGTTGCTCTGTGACATGGAACACAAAAGTACTTCCAAACTACACAGCGCCATCCAACAACTGAGCACCAGAATCAATAAGCATATTACAAATATAAACTAACATAAAAATACATTATATGCCATCTTATGAGTATAATACAACAGAATAAAGATAAATATCCCATAACCCATAAAGTGACTGATTGAACTCACCTTATAATATTTGCTTCCTGTATCATTCTGGAACAACGTAATGCACTTGCTATCCAGTCGCCAATAATGCCTCTTACGCTAATGTAAAATCATACAGTGAAATAGTCAAATTACATTTTTGTAAAATAATTTTTTTTTATCACAAACTTTGTGTGAAAATGCCATCCTTGATGACACAGTTAAAGGACGTGGCAGTGTTTTTACATACTTTTGAATTTTTCTACTAGTATATGATTAGAGACACTCTAATCATGAGGACAGTGGTTTTACATACCCATTAATGTCTCTAATCATATACGAGTAACAGCTTTTTTTTATTTGTGGACGACTAAATGCGCATCATTTAAAGACCATTAGATTTCTCACCAGTGTGTCCTTGCTGGTGAAGTGCACGAGCCATCCCTCCTTCATGACATTGCTGTTTTTCCTTTTGATGTGCTTCACTGACTGGACCACTCGCATCAGAGGGATGTTGTTGCTAGTGCACGGACTTTAAAACACAAAAAAATGCTGTCTGCAGAGTTTTTTAACCCAACTTTATCAAATTTTTTGCCAATAACTCTACACCTTTTTGTATTGATTTTGGTGGTTAAATAAATAGCTTACAACGCTGGATGTTTTACTATTATGTTCATGCTGTGGAGAGAGGTACCTGATGATTCTGTTAGAATCATCGGGATCTGGATCATGGAAGTCTCCTAGCTCACAATGGCCAACATCCAGAAGAACTGAAGAGTCGGCAACCAAGGATTCCTCCATGTCATCTATAATGGGACTGTTTCTCTCACTGTCATGGTCATCAGAACCTTCTGCCAGCAACACATCTGACTCAGCACCCGGACTCAACAGGTCTGCAACCAAAAGAAGGGCAGGGCGGGGAAGTGAAGGGAAAAGAAAAAAGGAAGGGCAGTGAAAACAAAGGAGGGAAAGAGAAGAGAAGAGAAGAGAAGAGAAGAGAAGAGAAGAGAAGAGAAGAGAAGAGAAGAGAAGAGAAGAGAAGAGAAGAGAAGAGAAGAGAAGAGAAGAGAAGAGAAGAGAAGAGAAGAGAAGAGAAGAGAAGAGAAGAGAAGAGAAGAGAAGAGAAGAGAAGTTCAAGTTAAATATTTCTTATGGCTGGGTGCCTAACCCTAGCAAAACGGGTAAGTAAAATTAGTTTTGTTATATACTAGTTTTTCTGGAAAGCTACAGTACAGTGTACAGTATTAATATTACTTAAAACCAAAATAAATCAGGACCTTCTGTTAATATAAGACTAACAAAAGCAATTAGATAACTTTTAATTGTAAATCTTAAAAACAAAGTTAATACTTTATGCCATGCTATAATTTTACTTTTATTATTTATTTTGTAGTCAACAGAGTATGAGTGGAGTGGCAAAAATTTTGCCTCCACGCTCAAGCATTTTAAAATTGCTTTACTCCACATCCGCTCTGGATTTTCATTTTGCCATTCCTCCCTCACTCATCTACATTTGCAGCATTAAGCAGACGCCCTTATACAGAGCGACTTACATTAGAGAGGACGAAAACGACGAGGGAAAAAGACATAAAATCATAAAGTGAGAATGCTGAAGCAAGAAATTAATAAACCAGCCACAAAGGGCTAAACAGAATTCATCAGCAAAGAAGACAGGATTCAGGTGCACTTACTGTATCGCATAGCAGTTGTCGAGGATTAAAACTCTGGGATGGAATACGGAAACGCAGATGTATTAACCCGCTGTTTAACTGTTTATAAACTGTTTATAAATGAATTCGTTCATGCTTAGTTGCATTATAGGCCATGAGTTAACATAAATTGAGGGTTTATGAGTGGATAAAAGCACAATGCTCCGACTTTCAAAAAATCTGCTCCAAACTCCAGGCAATTTCATGTCGCTCCACTCCTCACTGCGCTCCCTCCCCGCTCCGCTCACATACTCTGGTAGTCATGCGATAGTTGATGCTTGTTTTATGTAAATGCAGCAGTGTTCTAATTATTCGAAACAGCATTTTGCTTTGCATTAATTGCCTTTTTTTTAGAGTAACTATTCAACCTTCCCGGCTTTGAATTGAGCAATTGAGCCTTCTTCTCCTTGAAATGATTTAAAATAATATAAATGAATACGTTAGGGTAGTATTTTAACTGAACAGTAAGATAAATATTGTTGTATTTGGTGTGAAAAACAACTATGTTGATTGTGACATTAAGGTGCATGTAGAGACTGTGAAGTTATACTTGCCTCCATTTCTTGACACCTCTCCAAGGCAGTTGTTTGGCACTTTAGGTGCACATCGTTTGTGGCAGTTGAATTTGCAATCTGTAAGAGTGTGAGAAGGAAAAGATGATGAGAAAATCATGCTAAAGTGAGAGAGAGAGAGAGAGAGAGAGAGAGAGAGAGAGAGAGAGACCTGGCACGCTGAGATGAGCGTGTGTTATGCTATTGGTTGACAGGCTGAGACCTTGCACATTGCCAAAGCACATTAAAGCTGTTTCTATCAGCAAGCTGACAGCACTCTTTACTGCCTGACACCCTCCATACCTTCCACTCACATCAAAGCAGTTACACTGTGGACCCTGGATTAATTACTGTTTATCTTCAATTATATCTATATTTATTAATACTAATATTATCTATCTAATCTATTCATCTATATTATTGCATTAATTTGTCTGCACAAACATGATTTAAGTAAAGCTTGGGTACAAGGCTAAGTTATGTGAATGTGAAAGTGTGTATTGTAATGCATCCTTTGTGAATTTGAATTAAAAATAACAACTTATTAAGAGACAAACAATATGCAGGACCATATGACAAATATACAGTGGTGCAAATTACTCGTATGTCAAATTTTCCATATTTATATTAAAAAGCCATTAATCCGTTCTGGGTCCCCAAAAAAACACCAATTTTTTTGTTACATGTGTTTAAATTTAAAAAATGTACTTATAAATAATGAATATTGTATTTAAAAAAACAATACAATAGGATGTACTGCAAAAAAATGGTTTTAATAAGTATAATGTACAGCATTTACCTTGGAGATCAGACGACTTCACTTGCTAACGCGCGTGCTAACGCGCATGTCTGACTAGCTATCGAGTGAGACACAGGATGCTGACTGGATGTTAGCGGTTGGGTGTCTGAAGCTGGCTTGGAACTTGAATTTTAGCTCGCCACTCAAAGCAAAAAAATGTGAACGAAAAGGCTCGAATCTTAAAATACTTGTTAGTTGGGACACTCGTAAGTCAAGGTACCACTGTAATTTCCAAGATATTCTGAAATATATACAAAAAATATATTTCTAATAAATATATATTTTCAAATATTTTTACATATATAAATGTTCTACAAATACTTTTTTACAGTGGCAGTGAAGAGCCGATTTCCTGAAATGTCCCAGCGTGTCCTTAAAAATAATGTTTAATAACATATCCAGCTTAAAATTCACTGCATTTGAAGCTCATTTGGGTACATTGGGAAATCTTTTCTTCACTCTCACTGAATTAGACAAAAATCACCGCTGGATTTTATACCCACATCTAAACATTAATCAGTCAACCCTGCTTTCTTGATGTACGGGTGGATGTGGACCAATGTTCATTCTTTCATGTTTGAGATTCTGTTTAAATCAGGATTACAACTGAGCTTTTGTTTATGTTCACTTATCAAAATTTATGTGTAGATAAAAGCTTAAATTAAATCTTTTCATTATATGAAGTGACCGATTTTGTAAATGTTGTAAATTGTTTTTTTGACCCTGTTTTGAAATATATCTTTTATTTACTTTTAAGCATCACAGATTTAACATATATTTAAAACATCTTTTGGTCAGATTTTTTTACCGTATGAGGACAAGCAGTAAAGTGTGTTTCAGCCTCAGATGTTACATTGACTAAGGTTTGATGAATATGGCATGCAACACTGGAAAAACTTCTCATTTTAAATGTCATCTGTTTTTTTGGATTCTACAGGAATTTCAGGAGACATGTGTCAAGTTTATTAACTATCTACCTGGAAACGAAACTGTTGTGACTCTTTACTTTCCACATAAAAGAAAAAAGCCCCCTTTTTTTTGCAAATATGCACTAATCCAGTGATGTGAAGTATAGACAAGTATAGTATAGACTTTCCATAAATGAATCATCTATAGTTGCACATCTTGTAGAGACACTGACTTATAATTTCTTATCTTCGAACATGATGCTGAACAAAACAAAACAAAACTGTGGTTGCTTTTCAGGTCAGGCAGGCAGGCAGGCACAATCTTTCCCAATTAAAGCTGCTATGTAGTCACCACATTCCTCCATCAGTCTGAAGGTCTAGCTATGTGAATACAGTATAGAGCCAATTATGCAATTATGTGCAATTTTTATAAAAAATATTCTTTAACACCTTCAGAAAACAATTGCTGAACGGTTGATGGAGCAATGCTTGAGCTTTTTACCTTCAATATGTACTGGATCAGTAAACTGAATATAATTTCAGTTTTTGGTACACCAGAGTTCTTAGGGCGTAAATACTTTAAAAAATATTTGCTCTTCTCAATGAGAAGGATTAATTGTAAAGGTGTCTGGGTGTACACGCTCACTGGCTTGCATTTGGCTTGCACTTTGTACAGAAAAATGAATCAGACTGAGACCTTTGAGGCTGCAGACAAAGTGAGTGAACAACAGTTTGATTTCGCAGCACGACTTTTACGTAAGTGAAGTGAGCTCATACCTTTGCACTGCAGGCCCTGGCGGAACAGGCCCTTGAGCAGCTTCTTGCAGTGCTGGCAAACGGTGGGGCGCGTGTAGGAGTGGATGACAAACGTATGAGGCACCTTTACTTTGGATAGCAAAATCTTGTCAAGCTCGATCGGGCGCCCGATATACGACTGCGAGTTGGAGCGCCCTCTTCCAGGAAACATGTCCTTCTGCTGGGGAGACGCAAAATAGATGCTAGACAGCAAATGACTGAAAACGACACATAATGCTGGATATCAAGTAAGCCGCACTCATTTTGATAGGAAAGCAAGAATAGTGCCAGGTTAATTCGTTTCGGAACAAAGTGTTAATCGCACATGCCTTTTTTTTCACTATCATGAACACAGCAAAGTTGCCTGTGTGAAATTACACCCAGAGCGTACACTGAAGACCAGTTTAGCACTGTAGGTGTTCATTTAACACTGGTGAGTTAGCTGTGCACATGCTGTACTTTCTACATGAAAACGTAGGCTTTTCAAATGTTTCATCACACACAGCTGTCACCTCCAGACTTGTGCACAAGACTACATTCTTGAAGAAGCAAACAAGAAAATTTGTCAAGAAAAACAGGTTGTGGGGGATGGATGGTAAAATTTGCATTAAATCGAGAACAACAAGTTTTCAGCACCAAGCTGTTTTTAATGTGCTGCTGATTGGCATTCGTGCAGATGTCTTACCACCTGTTGAGAATAGGCCTGACATCACGCAGGTGTACCAAATCAAGTGCACACGGCACTCCGAAGAAAGCTAGTGATCGATAGCTTCCGTATCTTTGTGTCGTACACTTAACTAAGGGATTGCGGTACTTTAAATTTATTAGGATGAATGTACAATAAACATTTGACTTCAGACCGCTAATATCCCTATAGATTAGCGCACAGCCTTATGCAAACATCCGAAACTTACTCAGTACTTTGACACTTACATCAAAATACACCTGTGCTAAAAGTAAATGTTAAAGTGCTAAAAAATTAAATCCTTTTTTTTAAAAAAGTCGGTCCAACAACTTCACCATATACGTTGTGTTGTGGAGGAGGTGACTGTTTTATTTTGTATTTCCTCAGCTTTTTTTGGCTGCTGCCAGCATCTCTGCTGATTTGTCTGACAGCTCCAGTTTATTCTGGGGAATAACACACATGCTTAGATGTACACATAACTTTCATGGCTATAAAGCTACAAAATTTAGGTAACATCAACAAAACATATGCAAGAAGCCAAATTTTCTTACACTTCCAATTTCAATTTCAACAGATCTCCAGACTAGCGGTGAGCAGAATATATTTATGTATTTATATATTAATATTTATGGCATTTGGCGGGCGCTCTTATACAGAGTGATTTACATTTATATCTAACTAAGCAATTGTGGGTTGAGGGCCTTGCTTCGGGGCACAGCTAGGTGGCGTTAAGAATTGAACCCACGACCTTTTCAGTCAGCAGTCCAACATCTTAACCACTGAGCTACTGTTGCTCCCAATAAAGAATAGCAAAAGAGAATCTTTTCACTAAGATTGTAATTCCAGATCAACACATTTTCAAAAAACACTGTTATAAAACTGTGATAAAGTTTCAACAATACAGATTTTAAGACTTTTAGTTTTTTTCCTATTAAAAAAATTAATAATAGGCTATTATTTAAATGAACACAATCATATTTAGTTTATTTATATTTTGTTATAGGGTTTGCAGTCTGGAAACATCCAACAGACTTTTTTATCAGTTAATATTCTCTGACTTATTAAGGGTTATTTTAAACCAGGCCTAAGAAACAGTAAAAGAGTAAAAAGCAAGAATACTTGAAATAAATAGTCTGTAAACACATGTGCAATATTGTAATGAAGTGATGTTATATTCTAATATAAGTCACAGCCATTGCAAAAAAAATGTCAAGGCTGTAACCACGAAGTAGTGAAGCAGTGTGATTTTATCCTAAGATGAGCAACATTTTGACAACATTTAAGCAACTTAATCATAAACACCTCAATGACTTTTAAAAAAAGATTTGCAAGCAATTATTACAAGTGACTATTTAATTAAATGTAAAAATTCAAATATATGTTTCAAATAGGGGGTCACCTACAATCTAAACCCCTTAAAAAATGGACACCACTAGATTATAGCTTAGCCGTACACTTGGGTCCCTGCATGATTTAATTAAAACCTGCATCCACACTGCCTCTACGTGTGGAGGACTGCACCCCTTTCCTAAACCCATTCTATTTAACTGAACAGTCAAACAAACTTATTACTAAAATAGCTTAATTATAAATATTATAGAATATACACTGTGTAGGACACCTTAACAGCACACAGTGAAAAATGGTTTTGTATGCTGTAAAATTAAGGATGACCAAAAATGTCCTGGTCCGCGTAGGGTTAACACTGGCATTTTTGACCATGAACCTAAAGATACCAAAACTAAAAGCATAGTGACATGTTTACAATCTGCTTTTATTGTGTATGAATGATTGTTTCTGTGTTTTAGTGAGTGTTTACTATTGTGCTTTGGTACACTCTCTATTGATAAAAGCTTGACTTATGTGACTTATGTATATCTTGCAACAGGACTTTTCATCTGAAACGATCCTTTTTCCAAGCTGAGAATTCATAAAGAGCTCCTAAAATGTTTGAACAGCACCAGGATTTCCTCTCTTATATGCAGAAACAAAGATCTGCTGTAAGGAAATGATGTTTCTGAAGAGATGATCCAGGTTGTTACAAATTCTGTGCTTTTAGGTTCTCCTTGCAACATCATGCCATCCTTTTTGGTATCCTTTTAGATATATTTGATTTGTGTCGCTTTTATATTTTATATTAATTGAACGGCACCAGCGTTTGTTTGAAAGCAGACTGAGACTTATCTTTTTATCGGTCTCGGTCCACTCGTTCAGCGTGCACCAGGGTCCGGATGGCAGTGTTGAACTGCGCAATCGCACAAGTTTGTTTTAATCAAACCAAAAGTAACAAGTGTGAACACCTGGAACTAACAGACCTAAACTCTGTTCCAGCATGGTAGTGATGTAGAAAGGTAGATCTAACGGAACAGGCTAGTGCTCTAATATGTGATCTGTGAGGTAAATTGGGCAGAGTCAGCAGATGTTGCTTTTTTTGCAGTCAACAGCTGATTAACAGTTTCTCTTTAAACAAACTCAAGTGTGTATCACAGCATTTCTGGTGTCAGGATAAAATGTCTCAACCTTTGGGAAATAGGGATTTAAAGGCTGCCATATGATGACTGTAAAAAAGAGAAAGGAAGAAAAAAAGGAAGGTAGAGCACAATGTTAAATTGTCACTTGCCAGATATGAGCATGGTATTCCTTCATCAAAAAAAAAAAAAAGTAACCCTGTGCACATTAATGTGTAATGATGTCCACAAACAATTTCATTCATTATATTAATTATCTCGAAGTTATAAGCGTTGGGGAGTTTCCATACCAAAAAGATTAGATAAACAGTTGTACTATAAATTGGTAGAAAGGCTGACACTGGAGACTTCTTTAAAAATGGCAAACACATCTTACAAGCAGAGGTGTGGCAATAAGGCAGACATGGCAGGCCCCGACTACTGACTATTTCAACAATTGGAAATGTCATTATCAATATAACATAATATCTGCATCCCCCTTGGGTCCCCCCCTCCTCGCTTTATGCTGGCTGTACTTGTTCCTGATGCTTGGCCGCTGTTTTCAAACCAACGCAGCGTTTTCTCACGCATTTGCTAATTTAAACATGAAGACTTATTTTTCTGGCAGAAAGGTAAGGGGAGTAAAAGAGGAAAGATGGCAGCAGTAAATAATAGAGATCAGATTAACTTAAGGATATTTATATATCAAACAAATGTTTCTACTTTTAATTCCAGCTTATTTTGTGTAATTATTTGCTAGAAAGTCTGATTACTAATAGAGTTACTGGGAAACAGGTTAGCGCGGGTTGCACTTAGCAGCAGTGTGTATTATGTAGTGTTTAGCAGGTGACAATCCAGTAGTGTAAATATGAAGATTGTACAGTATTGTATCTTCTGCTATAACGATCAAGACTGATATTTGGTTAAAGAATAAGAACTTTGTTTTAAAATAATAAACATATTTATTATTTTATGTATCATTATGTGTGTTTTATGTAGGTCTTTTTATATATTGTATGAATAAATGTTTACACTTTAAAAACTATATGTGTTGATTAGTTTTAAACAATATTCAAGTTGTAGCAATTAAATTTTTCCACACAGATGGAATTCAGGGTTTTAATTTCCTGTTGGTTGTTTCTCTTGAATCTTTTATCATTTTTAATATATTGAATCAACATCTTTCTGCTATGAAAACTCATTAAAATCACACCGACAACTTAAAAGGTTTAATCAAATCAACAATTTAGAGTTTTCTTCAATTTATGTGGTGGTAACAGAGACCTTACATTATTTTTACAGTGTAGACATTTAGTCATTCAAGACATACATAAAACGCAGATAATAATATATAACTTGTTTCTTTTCTATAACAAAGTGCTTATTTACAGTCAGGGTTTACTGTTAAATCATTTGCACATGAAAAGTTTGGCCATAAAGGCGGATTTAAAACAGTGTACATTTGTTGGATTGTAGTTTATTTATTGTGATGGCATAACTGAGTGCGCATACAAATTTTTTGAAGGTAGGGTCAGTTAGTTAATCATTTGTGGGGCGACACACATTTTTGTTGATTACATTTTTTAAAGTGTACACTTTTAAAAATCTTTCTTTTTTTTTTTAACTGCAGATTGAAATCGATAAAAAGTTAACTGACTAAATTAATTAATTTCTTACAAGCAAATAAACCAAAAAAGCAATTAATTTAAATTAAAACTATCAAAGCAATATAATTTTTGTAGGTTGTGAAATTAATATAAAATTTATTATAATAGGATTTATGTAAAAAACTAGTTGGAATACTTAAAAAACTAGCTAAGTACTAAATTATATTGATAATATAATATTGATATTAATATTTAATGACCAAGAAGAAAAGATCATGTGTCTAACTCAATGTAGATTGTTGGCTGAACTTAATGATATTAGAAGTTGTCATAATTCAAATATATTTATGTAAACTGTTGTGTTAATTGTTTTTGTTAATGTAGATCATTAAGATATATGAACAAAATAATCTTTACAAAAAATCCTGTAAGAAATAGGACTATTTTCAGAATGTGCACATTGATATAAAACCTGTGATTTTTGCAGATGGAACAATGAACAATAGGCTTATATTCTTCAAATACAGTAACTTATTCACGTAATTAGTGATTTTTGACACAGTCTGTATATACACAATACTACAAAGGAGACATTTTATTCCAAAGTAACACATCATACTTAATCAACTAATCGGAAATTATATAAGAAGTCCACCTGGGACACAAGATGGAAGTACAACAAAAGTAGATGGCTGTTTTGGTAGATGATATGAGTAAAGGTGTATTTTCAGCACTTACCTCGATGCTGGGACTGACAGGAGACTGGACACAGACAAAAAACAGAAAAACAGTGTTAATGGACAAAAAAGAATACCCCAAATAATCATTTAAAGTATTCTGTTGGAATTAGTTTTTATAAAAAATTAACATGTGAACTTTTATGTAATTACATATCCATAACCTAATTGCTTGTTACTGTTACTCGCAGTGTTACTGTAACAACACAATAGTGTTACTATTAAATGCAGCCTGAAACACACCAGTAAAGCTTCATCAGAGGGACTGAGGGATGGTTCTGCAGAAATAGAGCGAGTGTTGGTCAGCCCAGTAAGAGACACATTCGACAGCCGCCGTTTCCGAATACCACTGCAATTGTTTGGGATTTTGAAAGCGCACCGCTTGTGGTAATTCAGTCCACAACCTGTAACCAAAACACAATGATTAATAAACAACACATAAGATCTGATTGTATTGTCCTGTAAAACATTACAACAAAATCATTTATTAAAACAACAGGTCCAATGCTAATTATTAAACAGCTTTTGCTGTTTATAAAATAAAATAAAACCACATAAATGTTGTGCAAAATTAATCAAAGCTAGTCGCTAAGATTAGACAAATGAGTTACGCTGCTTGCATTAACTCATGGTTTGCTTGTAAAAACTACGTATACATTTAACACAAATAATTTGTAACAAGGGAAGATTAATAATTTAATTGAGGCACAATGTAGACATACAGAACAAAGCTGTCCAAAATCTGACCAAAACTCCATAGTGCAACATGCAACGCTGCGAGGTCCTAAAAAGGACAATAATTATGTCAGTCTGTGCAGTCATTTTTGGGTGTTTTTTACATACAGGGTGTGCCATAAGTTTCCATACATACAAAAATAAACCAATTTCCCAGATCCCCAGATCTTATTCCTTAATTCATATCTTCTTGGAAGTCCAAGGTTTATCAGGAAAAGATACAAAACATAAATCATCGCAAGGAACGCCATTACAAGCATAATATATGTGTTCTTTTTTTTCCTGTATTTTTTCTATGTATGGAAACTTATGGGACACCATGTATTAGGACTGCATAAAATCTGATCTCTTAAAACTTGATCTAAAGGATACCTTCACACTTGAGTCCTTGTCTGACCAGACCCCACAACATCTCTCCACAGTGGTCACAGAAGGCTGGAGCGCGGTACGAGTGGACGAACAGAGTGTGAGGTCTGATCTGGAAGTCCTCTACTGTAGCTGAAGCTTTACCGAAAGAAGAAATAAAGGGTAGGTAGAAATAAAGGAAGCAGTAAAGGTTAACAAAAAGGAAGAAATAAAAAAATATCACACCAAAATTTTTAGGCAATAGGTTGAATAAGTAAACCTGAATGTTTATGTACCCCTCCTGCCTTTCGCCCTTGCAGAGGCGGCTGGGACGGGCTCCAGCAGATCCCTGTGACCCCGAATTAGGGAATAAGCGGGTATAGAAAGTGAATGAATGAATGAATGTTTATGTCTGTTCTTAATAAACATATATTTTTTTAATCCTGCATACAAGAATCTTATTTATTTTCCTTTATTTTAATAGATTTTTTTTCACCCTGCTTGCCTATGAACTTCATAGGGGACTTTGAACTTCATAGGGAAATTTAGTTCTCAAAAAAATTCTGTGCCATTATGAATCAATGTCATAAGTTATTAAGAAAAAAAGGCAAACAAATGGTGCAGAGGGAGATATTTTTATTCGTTAGTGTCTCTTCTCAGGGGGCTTCCCTCTGAGGAGGTGCGCCTCCGGAGGTGCAGATGGACGAGAGTTCCGGCCAAAGCTGCTGTGTCAGAGGGCAGACTGGCACAGTTTATTCTCGGCAGCCTGGCCCTCTTCTCCGAACATGAGCGTGAGTCTGTCAGGGTTAATGGGCTGGAGATTAGTGGCTTCCCCAAGAGGGGCTGATGGTCAGTAGCAAATTAATTGAGGGTTTGATTCAGGCCATCTAAATGCTGTGAAAGATCACAGAGGAGCCAATCCAAAGCGTCAAGGCACTGACTTCTCCGAATGAAATTGCTTTCAGACATCCTTTTAATGACATACTGCTGAGTTTCAGATGGACATGTTTGTCTCTTTCGGGTTTTGTTATTCTTACAAACAACAACTTTAGATTTCTTCTCCTAGTTAATTAAGGGGTAAAAAAATACTGACATTATATTAGGTTGTCTCTGGTGTAGAACTTTTAATAATTAGTTGATGATAAGTTGATAAAGATGTATGTGATGAAACACAATAACAAAGCAAAGATATGTGTGGCATGTTTATAATCCACTAATCCACCTAAACAAACCCAGGCAGTATTTATATTTGCAAATTATGCTATGAAAGAGCATTTCGGGGGAAACGGGTGGAGTGTTTTGATTGGCTCTTGTTGGTTTCACGACAGCGGACCAATAGCAGCTGAGTGGCAAACGCAGCGGGAGGACTACGTGCTGGAGCACATGCCCTTAGCCTCCTCTCCAACATGGCTTCCCCGAAGCCTGCTCAAGTAGAATACATTCTGATTAGCCATTCTCTGGCTAAATTGCCTCAATTCATTTAAATTATTGTTTTGCCTTTTGTTTAAAGGCCAAAATATGTTTGCAAGTTTGAAATACCTGTAAACTGTCATTAAATGCTTCAGGGAAATGAGGGTGGCACGAAAAATCCACCCTGTGCTGCTGAGTTAAAGTAAGTAAAAGATACGTGCTTTACTGTCTGTGTCTCCAAGTACAGAGCTGTTTTTGAAGAGCAATAATAATATTGTATGTGCCAGTCTTTTACAGTATTTTACAGAAATATCAACGCAAACAACAACGCAAACAAAGCAAATGTTGCCATATTATTTCTTTGTCTAATTTAGGATATCTGAGACAACATAAACCTCTGTGTGTGTGTGTGTGTGTGTGCTAGAAAAGCAGTGAATCAACAACTATTATGCCTTTAATTTCTTTTCAAGGTGATTTCTAGTCAATGTTTTCTTTCTGCAGCATTATGTTAGTCTGGATGTACAGTATGTGCGCATGTTGTTGACATGACACCCTGAGTTGAACTTGTGTATTATTATCTCTCTGCTTTCTGGTGGATGTCGAGTTCACAAACTTTATCCTAGTGTAACACAATGGAGACTATTAGTTATTCAGGAGATGATGTTTTTATTGCATGCTGCCTGCACTGATCACTGCGAGATATATAATCAGGGTTATCATAGACAAGGAACAGATGTTTATTCACAAACTCACTAGAGCCAAAAGGCCTATCAGTCAATTAGAAGAAGAAGCTATGATTTTAAAACACGCATTTTTACTGTAAAATAACATTTGAATACACAACATTTTAACATAATATTTGGTTTTTAATAAGCTACTAATGACCTGCCTTTATTACGTTCATTCATTTTAGGTTTAATTTGATAAAAAGGCAGGTAATTTGCTTAAAAAGAGTTATAGTAAAATGATTTATGACTGCTGTATATCCACAGCAGTTACCTGACATGTTTGAAAGTATACAATAAATCCTCAGAGTTTAACACAAATTATTTCAATTAGTAAACTTAAAATTTTAATTCAAAAAGGATGAAGAAGAAACAACTATACAAGATTGTTTTTGAGCCGTGTTTTATATCCTGCTGAACTGGCAGTGGACAATATGCATGTGAATGCAATGATTTAATCATTTACTGCTGTAAAATGTATAAATATAACCTGGTACAGCTGAGTTATGCCAGATTTTTTTTCTGTAATAAGACCTGCATTATGCAATATCTAGAACAGTGGAGGTGATTTTGCCAAGGAGGATGTGATCCTGGATTAACATCCTTTGTTAATCCTGGATCAACATTACAGTAAACCAATCATAACCATCTGATGTCATTGGTGTGTGCCGACCAAACCCGCCTCAATCCATTTTTAAATCTTTTCCTACTTGTAAACCAAATTTTAATAACGTAAATGTATTTAATATTATACTTAAATTACATTTGTAATACATTACATGCTGTACTGAACAATTGCCTACAACACATACGCAGATTAGTTAATAAGTGAACATTTCCCTCGCCTTCGTGACCAAAAATGTGCAGTAAAATTTATTAAGATGTGTATGCATGAATAAAAGTAAAGTCATTGATTTTTGATCATCATTGTCATTAGGTTGTTCCATAAACGCTTGATAAATGCTTGAAGATGCTTTAGATAACACCTCCTTATATTATGAAAGGAAAGGAGAAATGAAGAAAACCCGGATGAGAACCTGACTGCAAGGCTGAGGCTGTAAACTATATAGATACATTGGGGTACTTTCTATAATTACTCATAATATGAAGATGTGTACTAGTTTAAAATAGTGCATCCCTTTAGCAATACTACAAAAGAAAAAGTCAGTGGGGTAAAAAACAAAAAAGAAACAAACATAAAATGTCAAATCATGATGTTAATGATTGCAAAAGCAGTAAGAGTCTAATAAAACACTGTATTTATCCCATTTAATGACTGAATAACAACTTTTATATTTAAAAGGAACCAAACTCCATAGATCTGTTAATGGAAATACAGATTTTTTTTTCCTTTTATGTCTTTACATCTAAAACAAATGAAGCTGAAACATTAGACACAAATGGATTTTATTCATTAAATTTATTATAACAATAATAATCTACAATTGTTTTGAGATTAATATTATTATTAGATTCATGACACTCCAGTCATATAGCTTTACGACCAGTTAACCTTTGTTTTTTAATTATAATTATGGGTGAGTGGTGGCTTAGTGGTTAAGGTGTTGGACTAATATCAGAAAGACCGGGGTTCAATTCCCAGCACCACCTCTATAAACAGGAGATAAATGTAAGTCGCTCTGGATAAGGACGTTTGCCAAATGCTGTAATTGTAAACAGATTATATCAGTAACTGGCTGTGATTTAGCTGCTAGATTTAAAACAGAAGACAAATAGTAGAAACAGTAAAATGCTAAAACTGGAGATTTTAATTATGAAACACTAACATAAGTACATTTTTGTATAGGTGGAAAAACCATGATCATTTTAAGTTTTATCGAATCTACCCTTTTTGTACTGATTGTTAAATGAGCCAATCATTATGAATCATTCTACCTAACTACACTCGAGTCAAAATTAACAGCTACCGATGGAACTTTACAGCAGTAAATTATGTTATTCTACCACAAAGTTACTCCTCAATCATCAGAGGGTTTGTCTTTGACATTTTGCACATTCTGGTTTTCTACCTAGTTTTCTAAGCTAACCATAAAATACACTTACACAAACATCAGAATAGTCTGAAGAAAAGCGGTGAAATATCAGTCGTTCTTTATCCCCTTACAACAGACTCTACTCACTTACCTGTCCTAGCTCAAAGGGGAGGAGGGGGCGGTACAGAAAGAAAAAAGGCCTTCCAAGTATTTGTAAAACCACTTTTGCAGTATCAAACATGATACCTCCAGCACTTCCCCCTCCTGGGTGACACAGCTCCGGCTTTGCACTGCATGCAGCAGCCAAACTTGGATGAGCGTCATGTTTCTCACACGCCAAAAAGAGGGGGTGACAAAGATAGCTAAATGAGTACAGTGTTGTCGTGTGAAACCTCAATGACTGATGCTTTGTGAAAATAGTCACAGTATATTCTAGGATTTTTTTTTAGGTTTTTTTTTTTTGGTTTATGTGTTTATAAGCCACTCCAATACTGTTCGATGGACAGCTGTCAAATTTTAACATGCCAAAAAAAAAAAACTTGTGCTAAAACACTGTCTATTTTATTGCCTTGCATTTAGTTTGTGTTTTATGCAAATAAATGTGGCCTAGGCAAACATGCAGGCCACATTTACACTGCAAATGACCCAATCTGGATTTTTTTTCCTTTAGTATGATGATACAGACGGGATATGACTGAAAATCGTGTAAGTAGGAAAAAAGCCTCATTCGTATGTGTAAATAAATTGGATGTGAATCGGATACGTGCATTAGCGCCTGCTATGTAAGCAGACAGATCAGATTTTTTGGCACCTGATGTCAGCTAACAGCTGTATATAAGTTAGCGCAACTATGTATTTTGATATTTATTATTTTTGTTTACTTAACATCTGTTTTGTCTGTAAACATAAATAAAAATGAATGCACTATCAAGTCAAGGAAACTTAGTGATTAATGCTACATCCGGCCCGGCTGCAACAAGGGCTTTCCTCTTTTTTATCTCCACCTGAAAAGAACATTGTTTTGACAACCTTTTAATATGGTGAGGAAGCAAAATATTGAATAATAATTTCATCCTCGTCTATTGCGTCCATTTTTTACTTCTGTCCCGGTCAGTAAGTGTACACTGGGTTGTTTTCATGTGTATAGTGTAAATGCAGATGTAGGATACAGGTCAGATTTAGAAGATGATGTAAGCGGGTCATCAAAAAAAACCAGATTTGCAGTGTAAATGCAGCCATAGTAATAATCTAATCTAATAAAAGACTAAATTTATGTGTGGCGTAGTGTGTCAACATATATGGTTTTATTACACATCAGGCATCCCAAGTTTAATTCCCAGTTTGTCTACCTTTTCCAATCCCATCCCCAATCTCTCTTTCTCTCACTGCATTTTTCAATCAATAAAGACCAAAATGCCCAAAAATATATTTAAAAAAAAGAAGAAGACTGAATCTTACCCGAGAGCACTACCTCCACCAGGTCTCCCTCCATGATATCAGCTGCACACTTGACCAGCTGCAGAATGTTCTCAGACGTTGGGTCATGACGGAAAAGTAGAATTTTGTCATATAGTCCATAGAAGCCACACTCTGGGAACTGCAAGTCAAATTAGTATAATCTACTGTTAAACACACTCTTTTATACCAGCTTGTATGCTATAACAGAAATTGGTTTATTTCTATAAGGAAACCAGGCTTTAAACACAGCTTTTCTTGAATGTCCTTTAATAATAGTGTGAGAACTAAAGATAAAATAAGGCTAATGTTGAGTATTCTGTTAGCTGACTATCATGACATAGAAAGAATCATGTAATGTATAACATCCATATTTGCAGTTTTCCATCGAAAAAGTACAAAAATTCTGATCACACACAAATCACACAATCCCGCCGTTCACCATTTTTATTTATTTCTGGTTTTTTTGCACCTTTCCTAAACAGTTTTACAAACAACAGTCACACAATCAATTGAATGTCAAAGAAGAGAGCAACATATTGACTGCCCCGTGTAGGCTGCTGGGGAAACGACCTGCTAGACTCGTTCTCTATTGATCACTGCTGGGCTGAGTTACAACCACACGGCATGGAGCACTTGTTCAGCGCTGCACTATTCACAATAAAGACTCATACTGGGCCAATTATTTTCTCTATTTACATAGTAAAAACCAAGGAAACTCATATTTGCACAATAATTACCCTCCAGGACATTTATGCAGCACGTGCCAGTAAATATTTTGACTCTTTTGATATCAAAACAGAGAAAAAAAAAAGACACATTATGCTCTTCATTAGCTGCTTATAAGTGATTTTTACCTGAGATGCCCATTACACTATAAAATAGGCAGTGTGCGTATAACAGATATACACCATAACATTAAAACCACTGACAAGTAAAGGGAGTAAGATGTTTTGGCAACTGTTATAAACTGTAAAATATATTAGGCAACAAAGTGATGAGTCAGTTGTCAAAGTCAGTTGTTGAAAGCAAGTGATGGGCAAATGTAACAATCTAAGAAATTTAATCAGTACGTTATTTCTAATAAGCAAGCCGATGGTGACTGTGGCAAGAAAATTCCCTGAGATGAAGTTGGAAGAACCCTTAAGAGGAACCAGACTCGTCTGGGGGACACTGAACTTTTGTTAATTACTGCTTATGTTAAAGGTGATCAAATGTAATAGAAAATGTAGCTTTGGGTTAGTGGAACATTGTGAGTCTCAATCCATCCTCGAAGCGCCTCAAATTCGAGGAAAAGGGCAGAAAACTGCTCACTGTTGAATGAGAATGTGACTGTATAGCTGCGGATTTATCCAGATGCCCCTGCATTCTACCAAAGTACCTGCAGATTTATCCAGATTCCCCTGCATTCTACCAAAAGCACCTGCAGGTTTATTCAGATGGCCCTGCATTCTAACAAAAGCTCCTGCAATGGAGCTAAATCATTAAGCAATGGACAAGGATGGCCTGGTCTGATGAATCCTAGAGAGAGAGAGAGAGAGAGAGAGAGAGAGAGAGAGAGAGAGAATGTGGCTGTATTGCTGTGGATTTTATCCAGATGCCCCTGCATTCTACCAAAAGCACCTGCAATGGAGCCGAATCACTGGACTGGTAAAGGTGGACTGCTGATTGGATGATCATGGGTTCAATCCCCCAGGACCACCAAGCTGATACTGCTGGGCCCCTAAGTAATACACTTAATATATATGACAGGGTCCAAAAAAATTCCAAATTCCAAAAATGTAAATGTTTTGGTGGCTCAAATTAACAATAATTAAAAAAAAAAAACAATAAATAAAATTCCTAATAAAATTATTTAAGTATTTATATGTTGATTTTGTGCTTTGGGAAACATGGCTAACTGATGCATTTTCTTCTACATGTCCTCTTTTCCATCGAATAAGCTTTTGTCAGTCATGAAAGATTACATAAATGGACATAATGAGACACATTTTAGGGACTTAAATTTAAAATGAATTGTAGGACATTGTGTGTACACAGCAATATATTTAATGCATAAGCTGTAACTGACTGCAGTGTACAACATTAAATGGTAGATTCTGCTAAATGTTATATTCTGTTCTACTGCTGATGATGTGTTGCCGGTGATCTATTAACGCAGCTTTACGTGATTAAATCTACACTGCAGATTAGTGAGGGCATGTGTGGGTTTGTATTTTTCATTTTGCTCATTCTAAGGAGTTCGTTACAATAAAGACACACTGAGGCGAGTGAACATTCTGAGGTCGCCATGACAGCAGCCTCGCTGTAGCAGCATGGGTTGTCATGGCAGCAGAAGCCCAAGGCTCTTTCCTGATTGAGCGCTATTCATTTGTTGGAGACAAATGGATGTGCATGTACCAAGCCATCAAAGCCAGAGCGACACCCACCGATCCTCATCATTAACCCCTTGAGAGATGCATGGCTTGAAGCTCGGGAATCTTCTCTAACTCCATGGTATGGCCTGTTAGGGTGTTTCACAGTGCCCGCCTTGAATGATGCATCTTCAGGGCTGTTATTTTCAACACTCTTTCTCCCTCTCATTTTCTTTTGTTGTTTTTGTGGATGACAGACTAACACTGTCTGCGAGGTACATCAATTTGGACACTGTCTTCTCTTCAAACACCAGGTTGTTGAAGCTGGGTGTCAAGGTGGAGCAAGGCTGAAAGGGGCAGGTGTGCCAATGCAAAAGATGGCCAGGGAGAGAGGCAGATATAGAGAGAGAGAGGAAGAAGAGGGAAAGTAAGCACACTCTGAAAGCTGCTGGGAAAAGTGAATCATCTCTTTCTCTTAATATATATACTAAAAGCCATTTAAGACAGGTCTCATCTAGGTCATCTAGGATTTAGTAGCGCCGGTTCAATGAAAGGATTAACATTATTTAATAAAAATATAATTAAACATTTATTTTATAAAAAAAAACAAAAAACAATTTTTTTAACCCACCTTGTCCAACAAAATACAATTTTATAAAAGGCACTGGAATAAAGACTAAAACCTAAAGAATGATAATATACTTTAAGTTTACTGCTTCTGCATGATAGTCCATTGCTTACAATGGTATTACTTACCAAAATATAAATAACATTTCTGTTAACAATATTATGTCCTCCATGTTATACAGTTGGGGACTTTTATGCTTATATAGTTACCCAAAATAGTTTCAATGTATATATGGCCAAACGTTTGTAAACACCTCACCAGAACACCTATATAAGTATGATTATTATTAGTATTATTATTATTATTATTATTATTATTATATCATTGTTGGCACAAAGTTAGACGCAAACATGCCTTTGCATGTTGTAATATTCCATTATCCCAACCATTAGTCCAACCCATGACAATGTCACTGTGCATAAAGACATGATGTAGAAGAACTCGAGTATCCCTGGCCTCAACGCCACTGTGGTAAAGTGAAACTCAACCTTATTGCACTAATACTATTGTGACTGAATAAATACATTTATATAATCAAAAGGCTTTCTAGATTCCTTGATTACATTTTGATTGCATAGAAGTGGTTTAAAATAATTCATACACACAATCAGTTTCCATCCTAAAAGTACTGGGTCAATTCACTGGTGTCAGATTTTATCAGAGCACTTAACCCTCACCTGCTTGCTTGTATAAATGAGAGAAATGTAAGTCATTCTGAATAACAGTATTTTCCTAATGTCTTAAAACTAAAATTAGAATTACTCATTTTAAAACACAAAATGGTAAAATATTTTTATAATTGTATTTGTTAACAACTTTACACTTTGTCCAACATAATTATATTAATCAACTGAATTAAAACTAAATAAGCTATCATTCCATCATTCCAGGCAGACAGATGAGGTTATCCTCAATAAGGCAATGTTACTCTATTAGCGCAGGTTGTTTATTGCTATAAGCGAGATGTAGTCATAAGCATAAGGTATAAGTTGCATAAAGAGATTGTATATTTCATTAAGACTTATTTAAATGATGTCTAATTACCATAACACATGTAACAATATCATATCGGAAATCAACACTGATTTAAGTCATTTGTGTGTATATATAGACAGCCCACGGTCGTCAGTGAGCTGTGGCTCATCACACTGTCATGTACTTCCTGTAGATGAAGCACAGTCTAGATTCTGACATTAGCCAGTGATAAAATGTAAAATAGACCTACATTTTGTCATAAAAGAGAAAAGAAGGATTTAATAAGAAATCATATAAATTAATTACGTAACTTATATTTTGAAAAAAATAGCCAACTGTACTAACAAATCTAAACATTTACCGAATTTAAAAGATGCCCTTACATACAGATCCAGAGCAACTTATATTAACATAATTTCTATTACTAAGCAGTCGCATGTTAAGAGTCTTATTTAAAGATAAGCAATGGCAGCAGTCGGAATATTGTAACTAATGGTTTTCCACTATTGCTCATTCTTTAACAAATGATTAAAATAGTCTATTATAACCATTTTAAGTTACTTTGACCATACAATGATATACAAGTCAAATCCTGTTCTGTGTAGTAAACCGCAGTATTATGTTGCTGTTAATAATTTAACTTATTTCCAGGCTTGTGCTTTTGGTGTTTTCAAATCTTTTTGAAACATTAACGTTCTGCAATGAATGATGTTGTAAAGTGCACTGAATCAGGCGTATACTGTGTTGAGGAACAAACTCCTACAGTTTCAGGCTTTTAGACTTCCTTTGACTGCTTGTCATTTCTACCAGCAGTCAAATCCTGAATATAATGTAAGATTTTCATTGTGGTGGTTAAAAAAAAAAAAAAAAAAAAAAAAAGAAAGCTTTCACCTTGGTTAACTCTTTTTTTTAGTTTCCAGTCTAATTGCTTTGGTCTTATTCTGAAACATTAATGACAGATTTGATTTATTCAAATCAGTTCCGAGCTCAAGATTACAAGCAGCGCTGCTACTGCCTCTACCTACTTTACCATCAAATAGACACCTACTGTATAATTCTTAGCTCCTGTTTGTAAATGATGTGATAATTCTACAAACACAAGGCCCATTATTGCTAAGAAGAGAATCTTAGCCAGGTAAAAGAATAATAATTACAATTTTTATAAACTCTGTATGTCGCAACTAGAATAGTTTACATACATACATGCTTATAGGGGTTGGCGGTAAACCCGAAATTTTATTTCATGGTATGAGTAATTTTATTTTATAGTAACCTTATAATAAATTTATTTAAATAGGATGTTATTCTGGAAAATCAACAAAAGGGCTTTGTATAATAAATAAATATGAAATATGAACTCCAATCAACCCTTAATATAACAACAAATTCCACTGTATCTCACATTTCACAGTGGGCAAACATTTGTAAGGATTCCGCCTCCCAACCACTGGATGGCGGCATCACCAGAAAACTAGCCCAGCAGATGTACTTCCGGTGTCACTTCCTGCTGGGCTTACTATTTAAGCTAACCTCATTGCGAAGTATTGTTTGCTTCAGGGACGTACTAAGTGTTGATGTTCTTTGTTTATGCTCTCGGTTTGGATTTATGCCTGTTTATTGACCTTGGTTGTCTGCCTGGCGTTTTGGATTTGTTTACCTGTTCACTGGATATCTTCTGAATTATGGATCCCTTTCCGCCTACTTCTTCACAACATTATTATTATCATTATCATTATAAACTTTCCTTAACATATTCTCACAGGTATAAAATGAATATCACTTAAAATTCTTAAATATGACAACAAATATGAATACACTTTTAAAAAAGTCCTTACATGCAGCATCTTCAGGGCTCACAAAATGTTTACATTACTGGTAGTCCCCTGAGCAGGTATCCTTTAGTTTTTGTTGGTAATGAATAATGAACCCCCCCCCCCACCACCACCACCACCACCTTATTGGTCACTTAATTTTAGTCTGAATGGTTTAACAGTAAACCCCATAAACAGTAAGGATCGATCTGTACTATTCTATTCTCTGCACTTCCTTAAGTAGTACTTTTAAAATAGCATATTTCATGATAAATTAACTAAGAACGTATTTCATTTTTTTAAGCTTGGTTATTTTTATTTTTCAATTTTACCTTACTGTGACAAGCCTTTGCTTCCGCCTCTTTTGTTTCTGTTTATAGAAATCTACAATAATGCAGAGGTTCTTGGTTGACGGTTGTATCTTCTTTTTTTTTAAGTAAGTTGTACTTTACCTGCATAGAGAACAAAGACAGTCAGTCTTCCTTTCAGTCAGACTAACACTCCAGGCCATATCCCCATACTGATCAAGCCATGGAACACACACAAACCATCAACCAATCAGAGCCATGGCTAGGCATGTTGAGTCTGCAGGCTAGCAGGTGCTAGCTGTGCTGTGACAACCACTGGTCAATACTGTTGGAGCATTGTGCTTTTGTTTTTCTCCCTCCCTCTGCGCCTACAAGGCCAGAAAAGCCTAAACGTTTTGCCAATGACAGGCATGGGGCCACATTCAAGGCCTAACAGAAAGGGCAAACAGATTCTCACTAAGCTCTGCAAATGCTTAAGCCATTTGATGGTCAAACCTATTGCTATATTTTTACAAATAAAGTGTACAACATGGACTTGACTGATTAAGGTGTAAGATAAACTTATTTGCAGGAAAGCAAAGTACATGACATCCTCTTCCAGATCCTTGACATTAATTCCGATATTTTACTGATGATGAGCTTTATTAAACTTCTCTGCACAGTATGCGGTGTAACTATCATTAAACAAAATGAACGTGCAAATTTAGCCGCTAAGACACACACGAAATGTTGTCTAACTTTATAACACATGAGTGACTATGCAAAAGCAGACAAATGTTACCTGCATAGCTTGTTCTTAAAATAAGCGGAATCGACACTGACGCTCCATCACATACGGATGATTAATAGACGGTTCATGTACATTATTGTACAGAGGCATGCAGCTAGCTAAGCTGTGCTATGTTTGGTTTGTGCATACATTTTTATAAGTTAATGTTGTCACTCAGCTTCTTGGTTTATGAATTCTCAGCACGTTTTTGTTTGTAAAGAGATAATTGTGTTTTGCAGGTCTTGCCTAAACCATGGAAATGAGGTAACCTTTAAGCTAAGCACATTAACACAGAGAAAAACCACTGCATATTTTAGCTACTGCAATATGCAATGTTTACTTTATTACCAAAAGCAATTAAAAAAGGATTTCTTCTGTTGGCCCTTCACAGTAATTTCAGTAGAGAACAGGATGTCTTTGTTGTTCAGCAGCACTGTTGAACTGACAACAACAAAGACTGCTGTCTTTGATGAGTAACATTCCTCTCGATTAGCCTACATGATATGTACTGTATAAACACTGCAACAGACCAACCATTCTGTAAGCTCGAAAAGAGCCCTCCTGATAAGCTCTTGTTTCTTTAGGAACTTATTTGAAGGGGTGGATTGGAGGATCTAAGGAAGAAATCTTGACCCTCCAACACAGATGATTGTCTGTGCATGTGTAAATGTGTAAAGGCATGGGGCCACATTCAAGGCCTAACAGAAAGGGCAAACAGATTCTCACTAAGCTCTGCAAATGCTTAAGCCATTTGATGGTCAAAACTATTGCTATATTTTTACAAATAAAGTGTACAACATGGACTTGACTGATTAAGGTGTAAGATAAACGTATTTGCAGGAAAGCAAAGTACATGACATCCTCTTCCAGATCCTGTCTTACTTTTACATCTGTATAACATCTACACTTCTGAAAAGGAACTTTCTAGTGGAAATCTCTTTTTACTAGATTTTAGAGTATGTCTGTGGCGATTTGCTTATTCAGCCACAGGTTCAAGCCCCACCACCACTAGTCAGCCACTGTTGGATCCTTGAGCAAAACCCTTAACTCTTCCTTCTCCAGGAGCGATGTATCATAGCTGACCCTGCGCTCTGACCCAAACTTATCAAGATTAGATATGTGAACAAACACATTTCGCTGTGCTGTGAAGTGTATGGGATGAATAAACCCATTTACATTACTGTACTTTACTTTACTTTAACAGTATTAATGAGCTCAAGCACTGACGCTTGGAGATTTTGGGGGAATTTACAGATACTAGCTAAACTGAACTGAAGTGTTTTTAGTGAGTGCTCACTGTATTGTATTTGACTGTCAAGCTGCTTTGGCACAATCCCTATTGTTATACGTGCCATATAAATAAAGAGGACACAAGCTGACGTTTGGACTGAGATCGGTGGTACAGGTCATCCCAACAGTTTCTAGTAGGATTAAGGACAAGACAGGGGCTTTGTGATGGAGCAGGTTTCAGCTGCTTAGTTACAATGAAGCAATAATGTAATAATACAGCTATTCAAGACATTCTAGAGAATTGGCCTTCAACTTTGTGACAACAGTTTGGGGACACACCTATAGTGTGTGTATATATATATAATATATATGTAAGTAAACGTCAAATAATTGAACTTTAAATTTATTTGCATTTACAGCAATCGGCTGATGGCCTTATCCGACGTACAAAACTCGTTTGAGTCGCTATCAATGAATAGATCATTCCTGGTGCGTTAGATTACAAACTAAGTGTAACTCCACAGAAAGACACTGCTTGCATACATTAGCATGTCATTAATACTTCAGAGGACAACCTGGATGAAAAGCGTATTCTCATTTAAGGCAAAACGACACACTGTATCTAATTAAGGCACTCTTTTAGGCCTGCTAAGATTCTCATTGTCACCTTAATAGCTGTATGTTCGCACATTATTAGTGAGTGTTTTGCAGCTCTCCTGCTCAGCGCCAGCATGCCCACTATCTAACCCTTTGGCACAGCGAGCTCACGCTTAAGCACCACACAGGTTCTACTGGGCTTTAAGGTGCTATGGCAGATCATTAAAATTACATGACGGGCTTAGCAGGTGGTATGCCTTTAAATTGACATTAATTCCGATATTTTACTGATGATGAGCTTTATTAAACTTCTCTGCACAGTATGCGGTGTAACTATCATTAAACAAAATGAACGTGCAAATTTAGCCGCTAAGACACACACGAAATGTTGTCTAACTTTATAACACATGAGTGACTATGCAAAAGCAGACAAATGTTACCTGCATAGCTTGTTCTTAAAATAAGCGGAATCGACACTGACGCTCCATCACATACGGATGATTAATAGACGGTTCATGTACATTATTGTACAGAGGCATGCAGCTAGCTAAGCTGTGCTATGTTTGGTTTGTGCATACATTTTTAAAAGTTAATGTTGTCACTCAGCTTCTTGGTTTATGAATTCTCAGCACGTTTTTGTTTGTAAAGAGATAATTGTGTTTTGCAGGTCTTGCCTAAACCATGGAAATGAGGTAACCTTTAAGCTAAGCACATTAACACAGAGAAAAACCACTGCATATTTTAGCTACTGCAATATGCAATGTTTACTTTATTACCAAAAGCAATTAAAAAAGGATTTCTTCTGTTGGCCCTTCACAGTAATTTCAGTAGAGAACAGGATGTCTTTGTTGTTCAGCAGCACTGTTGAACTGACAACAACAAAGACTGCTGTCTTTGATGAGTAACATTCCTCTCAATTAGCCTACATGATATGTACTGTATAAACACTGCAACAGACCAACCATTCTGTAAGCTCGAAAAGAGCCCTCCTGATAAGCTCTTGTTTCTTTAGGAACTTATTTGAAGGGGTGGATTGGAGGATCTAAGGAAGAAATCTTGACCCTCCAACACAGATGATTGTCTGTGCATGTGTAAATACACGTACAAACACACGCTATCACATCTCTCCATGCTAATGAAGGCAGCTCTTTCAGCGATCTTCAAAACAGCTGCTTCACAATAGCCTCTGTACAGTACCCATCTCCTGCCGGTGTGTGTGTGTGTGTGTGTGTGTGTGCGTGCGCGGGCGCATGTAAGTGCATGACCTCGCTGCGCATGGCTCTCGTCATCATAATGGCACTCAGATGAGTACTTCACAGGCAATCATAATCAGTTGCCAGGCAACTAGAGGGACCACTCTCCTGCACACGTTAAAGGACCATCGTTGCTAAGATGACCATATAAGCTAACATCACTAATTCACAGCTACTATCTTTGGTGACGTGAATATATAATTTCCTTTAATACCTACGTCTTTCAAAGACGACGGTATAAAACGCAGCCTATTCAGGTTCTACACAATGCTTAATGGTGGAATATGACTCTCTTTTATGGGAATGAATGAAAAGGCTCTGTCAGCTCAGCACCATTGTCATTAAAGCTCAGGCTTTAAAGCGAGCATGCTTTAAAATCATTTCAGGTACAAATAGATGGAAGTAAATTCTGGAAAATGTTACAGGTTTTTTCAGGTACTGGTGCTTTTTAACCTGCTGTCGAAGTAACTGTACCTCTGCAACTTTAAGTCAATTTGACTTTTAACATTTCACTGCAGCAATAACAGATTTTAGTCCACTATTGCATGTTTCCAGACAAATATCAAGCAAAAGCAGTCTGAAAATATCCCTAAAACCCACACAACACAGTGCACAAGTTCAAATTATCTATCCAATGAATTTTTAAATAAACGTATATGTCCCAGATTTTTCTGCTTGCTTAAAGCTGCATTGGGCTTAAAATACTAAAATACGCCATCAGCAACAAACCTAAACCAAACTGAACGAAAGGAGCCATCAACCGCTCTGCTCCTCCATTAGCCTATGTGTCTATAGACTGAGCAATAGAAATTGTTAACACTTAGCATGAGAAGTGCAGCTACCCCACTGATTAATAGGAACGCATGCACAAGTGGTAATGCAAAAAGGTGCAAACTTGAAACAAAGGCGCCATCACTTTAATTAAACCTGATAATCCCGAGCACTAATGGATTCACAGTCTATTAGGCATCCCCTTGATAGCAGTAAGGACTTTTGGCAGTGTGAGAAAGAAGAAGATATTAGAGGAAGCTTTCATTCTTGGAGATTTCAAAAAGAAAGGTCAAAGTAAGATTTTAAAGCTTGAAATTGAATGGCATACTTATAGAAAAGATTGGACTGGGTTCTGATTTTGAATGGCATTCCTGGGTCACTACAGTAAATACCAAAAATCGGTCATGATGATTGGGTAATGAATTGAAGACTTCTTGAACAGACGAATTTCTTCCAGAAATTTATTTTGAAATAGATCTTTATTGTCATTTTGCAGAGAGCAGAGTGAATCAGGTGTGGGGAAAAGAAAAGCTGGAGCGAAGGGTTATAAAATGCTTTGAGAACAGAGTGGAAATTTTTACAAAGTCAATGAAATGCAATAATCTAGTGACTACAGTTACACCCTGATTTTTAAAGCTGAATGTTTTGCATATTTTACTATATAATATTCAAATATTATTTTCGGTTTTATTTATTTGTATAGCACTTTTAACAACAGACATAGTCTCAAAGCAGCTTCACACAGATTGCAGAAACAGTGAAAGTACATGAGATAAAGTTGGAAGAAATCTTCAGAAAAAACAGACTCAAGAGGGAACCCATCCTCCTTTGAGTGACAGCGCATGTTTTTGCTAATTACAGCTTATGGTATTGGTGATCAAATGTATTGTAAACTGTAGTCTTGGGTCAGTGAAGCAGATTGAGTCCCAGTCCATCCTCAAAGCTCCTCAAATTCAAGGAAAGGGGCAGGAAACTGGTCACTGGTACCTCAGAAGAGAGTTAACCCACCCCCGAGAGAGAGAAAAAGAAAGATATGGATTATTAAGTGTATTGTTGTGTAAAGGTTAAGGACATACTGTGTAGTTTGTGTAGTTAACTCCAGCAAGACTAGCTATGGCAGCATAACTAAACGGGAGAGCCAGGAGGTATCACAAAGATTACTGTATCTGTAATTGTGGAGCTCTGTACACATCCGTTAAAGCCTTCATACAGATAAGTTTTACACCTCATGACCTGAATGTGCAGTTATGTGTTGCAGAAACGCTGTAAAGATGGAAGATCACAATTGTGGAGAATGTTACTGATACTGTAGCATTATAGTTCCCAAGTGTCAACATGTTCCAGTGTAATTAATACCGATTAAGACATCGGTTGACAATGCTGGTGTGGAAGACTTTGTGTGTCCTCCACAGACCTTCGACCTTAACCCCATCAAACACCTTTGACATGACTTGGAACAATGACTGCACCCTAAAATGGTCTCACCTGACCTCATAAATAAATAAATAAATTTTCATAGAGGAAAGACTACCCAGAAAAGTAGAATTATAATACTAGCGAATAGGTAGTGGTGGCTTACATGGTTTAGGTGCTGAATAGGTTTTTGGACAACCAGAAAGACCAGGGTTCAAGCCACAACACTGCCAGACTTCCCTTCCTGCTCCAAGGGGGGTTTATTCTATCTGACTCTGCGCTCTGAACCCCAACTTTCCAAGCTCACTGTGGTGTAAAGTATATGTGATATGTGATAAGAAGACTTTTATTAAATTTGAAGACACCAAAAGATGTGATGGTCAGATGGTCAGATAGTATCCACAAATTCTTATTTCCTATAGTGTTCCTATTTTTATTACTACCTGCTGCCAATTAAACTTTTAATCAGTTATCTAGTTTAAATTATATGTATTGAAATATCGAGACCACATCTGGTGTTTCTATCATACACTAAAGGTATTTGGGATTGAGATTATATAAATAGTTGATAGATTAAAATGTGAAACATTTGACTGACAGGTTTCTTGTTAAACAGGTGTGACTGATAAATTTACCATCATGTAACTCATGATCATAGCAGCAGAAAAATCTCAGAATTTGACTAAACAATAATCCACAAATTTACAGAAAAGTTATTTGGAAAGAATTATATCATTTTGCTAATTATTAACTCCTAAGGTGAGTTTCAATACTTATCGCTGCATTAAAGATTGGGTGGTCTGCCATTAAAAGTGTCATGTTCTTGGACATATGTAGTGGTAACTATTAGGTAATAAACTTGAGATTGTCAAAAAATGTGGGTCTATCAGCTAATATTTATCTTCTAATGTCAAACCAAAATGAATTTTGGTTAAGGGCCTTGCTTAGAGGCCGAGCAGTGGCAGCTTGGTTGTGGTGGGAATCAAACCCTGATCTTCCAATTAGCAGTCCAACATTTTAACCACTGAGCTACCACTTCCATCCGACAGGAGCATCGACCTGCCAGTGCATTCAGGAGCATTTTATAGCATGTCTGTGTTATTGTATTTAAACATTTGTGAACATCTCTTCGGATCCATTTGTGTTTCATTTTCTATCTTTTGCCACAAATTTGGAAGCACGGATTTGTGTAAAATATCTCTGTGTGCATTAACTCTACAGCACTACAGCAAAAACCTGAATACTTTCAGATGATTTGGCTTAGTTGTTTAGAAAGTAACAATATTTTGCAAACAGAGCAACAATTTTTTGGATTGTGCCTCCAGAAACTGGGAAAAAACAATCATCTTCTGACACTTGTTACTATCATCCTGCACTAAAAGACATTTTGCAGGCTCGGAGCTCTAGCCAGACAGCTGGCATGCTCACATTTCCTCTTCTTAGCAGCCCTGATTTTCTGGGAGAGCTCACACTACCCTCGCACAAACTGCACTTGTGACTTCTTGAGGTTCGAGTCAGATTTGCACAGTCCTTAAGCACACTGTATTTGTAGACTTGAGAGAGATTTGAAATGCCCTGATATGTTTCATGGCCTCCTACTCAGACTCTGAATCATAGAAAAAAGCATAAGTGGCTTCTCTTTGCATTGCATCTGAGGCTGTGTTACAATGCACAAGAGCTTTTAAGGCTATTTTTAATTCTCTCTGATTACGTTGTGGTGGTGCATTTGGTATGTGAGCCTTTAGTGGGGTCTTACCCGACTCTTAATACCACCAACAGAACACAGCGTGGCATTACAGCGAGAGAGACATTTTGTGTATTGATGGTGAATATTATTTTCATTAAAGCAAGAAACCCTGTTAAGAAAACTCCAAACCTCTACACTACGACCACAACTGTACCACATACACCATCTGGAGCAGTTTAGAATCAATATTTATTTTATTAACATGACTACACATAAAAAATTTAAATAAAACACATTACACATTAAAAGACTGTGTTACCGCTCGTCTGCACTGGTCTGGAGATGAAAAATTTTTCCTGGGCTGAGACAAGTGAGCTAGCTTCAGGGTTAGCTGAACTCTCCTCACGAGGTCTAGCTTTTTTTGGAAAAGTCCACCTTGAAAACAGATTTTTAAGTATGTCCGAGACCAAGTAAATTTTTCCTCTTTTGTCAGCCAACGTTGGCTGTAAAAAAATTTAAATTCAACTGTATTAATGTGTGCAAATCGTTACAGACATGTTTTGCTAGTCGAATTTGGCTGTAACAGTTTCAGCCAATCAGAGGACGGAAAAATGCTGACATTATTACGGGCCGGCTAGCTGTCCCTGAGAGGCGAACTTGAAATCTGATTGGTTAAAGAAACAGTCCTGTTGCTCATATAGTTTGATAGATGGGCAGTACTACTGATTCTGAAGACCCTGTGCAGATTAGATTAACCTGGCAACACATAGAGGCTGAAATCTGATTGGACACAAAAAAAAAACTAGCATCAACATACACATACTGGAAGCAGTGCAGCCAAGAAAAACACTACAAAATAAAGAGAAAAGACTTTTAGGAATAAGTAATACAATTTCGTGGAACAAATATTAGAATTTAGGTTGTAAATGTAGGTCAGTGATTCTGATAGTGTTTAGGCAGCAGAGAAGGACTTGCTGGCCCTGACTGCACATCACTGATATTTCTACTAATGTGACTGTTGTTGGGGAATGTGAACAGTGCAATGGCTAACTGTATCTTTATTAGTGTTTCTGCATCACACTGAAATACACGTATCATTATAGCAGAACTGAAGACAGGTGTAACCCAATGTGTAGGCAGATTAAGCTACTACAATAGCAAGGCATTAATCTAGTCCATCTGTCTGTGGTCGGGATACAGTAAGCAGTGTAGGGGGTCTTACATTAATGTGTAAATATTATAAGTATCGGTATACCCGTTATGCTATAAGCAAGAAACAGTGACAGTGAAACACCATTTTTCTGTCGTTTGACTGCACAGCAATGTCACCATCATTTCCATGCGCAGAAATCAACATGTGACTGTTTAACGTGATAAGAGCTCTAAGCTCCTATACTCCTAAGACGCTCCCTATCTGAGAATGTGTCTACAAGGTGTTAAAGGATTTAAGGTTAAATCTGTTGTTCATAGCCCCACTCTTTTTTTCTTTCAATATATTCCACACTAAGTGTCTATTTATTCCAAACACAAGCTGACAATTCCGGGCCTTGAAAAAAAAGGTGTTCCTTGTTCAGCCATTACTTGATTACAGTTATAAAAAAGATGTGCCACAATCTAACACCTATGCTTCTAAAAACAGAGTGAAAACAGAGCGAAACTGTTGAAAAGTGAAACAAAACAAAAACAAATAAACAATATTACAGAAGAGGTTGCAAAGATGGAAAAAAGACTTTGCTATTGCATTCAGCCTTCACCATTTTCATGATGGAAAGAGAGAACCAATCAATATTAAACGCTCTAATTGCATGAAACCTTACATTAAATAACGAGCCTGTATAGACGGATGCTGAAGCTTTCACAGTGAAATAATGACATGAAATGGTACATTAAACACATGTTCTTATCGGAATATAATCCACAGCACTATTACCACCCTAACATAGACTATAATTCTTAAAAGAAACTATTGGAAAGTAGCAAAACAATTTAGCTAAAACAATTTAGCTACATTATCGATAACGTCAGCAATAGAAACTTATGAGGAAACATCGGAGTCTAAACAAACCTGAACCAGTAAAGTGAAGACAACATTTACGAAACTACAAACAAAATATGTATTATCACGGTTTGTTCTTTTACATTCTATTTCCAGTAATAATACAAAAGTTCAGAAAGCTGGTCATAGTCATGTGGAGGTTTACAGCATGTTTATTTGCATTGTTTTAACTGAATTCAATAGGAACAGTGACAGTGTTGCTTCTAGTTAGTAACACAACTAGATTTTCTGCTAGAAATCAGCTTTTCGGTGTGGAAGTACTGTAGCTAAGGGTTAATCGTTTTATTATTAAATGCCAAAAAATAATGAATAAACTAATACAGCGGTGCCTTGACGCATGAGCTTAATTTGATCATTGACGGAGTTCGTAACTTAAATTACTCGTATGTCAAATCAATTTTTCCCAATGAAATGAATTGAAATGCCATTAATCTATTTAGGGTCCCCGAAAAAACACAGCAATTTCTTTTACGTTTCCAAATAACGTTATAATGTTGTATAAAAAAACAACACAATAGAATGTAGTGCAATAAACTGGTTTTATTAAGTATAATGTATAGCATTTACCTTGGTGATCAGACGACTCCACTTGCTAACGCGCATGTCTGACTAGCTTTTGAGTGAGACACGGGATGCTGGGCAGATGTTGCACCATTTACTGTGGCGTTCGCTAAATAGCGGTTGGGTGTGAAGCTGGCTCGCAACCCTGAATGTTAGCTCGCAACTCAAAGCAAAAAGTCGGACTATCCAAAGTATAGGTGTAACTCAATATTTAAAATAATTGCATAGGATAAAATAAATGCAGATTAATCAATTAAAAATGTAAATAATTGTTAATTAATTCAATATCAAATTTATTGTTTGTTGCAGGTTTTAGTTTAAGTTAGAATACTTGTATTAGCTCTCCGCACAGGATCTGCGTTGCATGTTCTTGTGACCTAGCTAATACTACAGATACTATTAATTACAGTAATACAAACGTGATTTAAATGATGATCCCATCTTCTGACCAATCACAATCAAGAATCACCACCTTTTAAAATACTTTATTTGCATCAGTTGATCAGTAAAAATGCTGAAGCATGGACGACCTGTAAACTATTCCACACTGTTAGTTCACTTCCTGCCAAAAGAAAGATCAGTGTCAGGGGAACTAGTATAGACTACATGCGAATATGTTTTTTACAATGATAAACTTTTTGTTGTTGCTGTAATAACTAGACATTCGGTGTCCCCCAGATGAAGATGAGTTCCCTCTTGATTCTGGTTCCTCTTAAGGTTTTTTCCCACTTCATCTCTGAGAGTTGCCACAGTTGCCACCGGCTTGTTCATTAGGTACCAAACTAACACTCTTCACTGTTACTGCATTCCGTGTAAAGCTGCTTTGAGACAATTGTTGTGTTTATATTGTTATTGTGAAGTTGTTTTCTGTATATTGCCTATAAGAAAAATTTTGATTACAAATGTTTACCCCTCTCTTACTAACTCAATAACTGATTTACGTTATACTTTACTTGCCTCTAATTTATCCAATTTTTCTCTATATTACTTAATAGTAGTATGTGTGTAGCAGTGAAATTGCGACAGCTACGTTCAGACTCATATATTTATTCCTTTTTTCTTTTTTTTTTTACGTAGTAAATTTAGTTTTAGTGAGATATTTTAACCTATCATTTTGGTTGGAAATGTAAAATAAAAATTAAACTCGCATCCAGTTTTGAAATTTATGATGGGGGGAAAAATATTGCAAAATAAGTTCAGTGTAGCAATTTAATTCAATCTAATTCGATTCAATTCAATTTTATTTTATTTGTTCAGCGCTTTTTACAATAGTTATTGTCTCAAAGCAACTGTACACAATCAAAGATCATTATGAAATGTGAATGAAGTAGAAACCAGTTCGTCCCTGATGTATAGCTATTAGTTCGAAATGTTTTCTTGTGATGAATAAATTGCTAGCTTTGTTTATTTAGTCACGTAAATCAGTGCAAAAAAAATGATTTGATCAGAATGTTAATTATTACAGAACATTAATAATAATAATAATAATATCCATAATAATGTCCATAAATAATGTGAGTATAGACAGAATCTGTTCTGTGAGTGGAAAGTTCTCGTATAAACCACAGCATGATTCAGAATAATATATATATTGATTTAAGAAGTTTTAATAAGTATTATTGTGTGCTGTGGAGGTCCAGGGGTTTTATGGCACATGCAGGAGTGGAATATAAATAAGGCTTTAAGAGTCACTGATCCAAAATCGAGACTCGAGCTTTGGTTTTTGGCTCTACATGAAGTAGTTTTAACACAATTCACATCCCTCTGAAAAGTTAAAGCTACACTCACTCTCTCATCACTCACTTATTCATCACTCCCTCACTCATAACTCACTCTCTCATCTACTTACTGTAACTCTCTTACTCATCACTCACTCTCTCACTCTCTCATCACTCACTCTCTCATCACTTACTGTAACTTTCTCACTCATCACTCACTCTCTTATCACTCACCCTCTCACTCATTCATCACTTACTCTCTCATCACTTACTGTAACTCTCTTACTCATCACTCACTCTCTCACTCTCTCATCACTCACTCTCTCATCACTTACTGTAACTTTCTCACTCATCACTCACTCTCTTATCACTCACCCTCTCACTCATTCATCACTTACTCTCGCATCACTTACTGTAACTCTCTTACTCATTACTCACTCTCTCATCACTCACTCTCTCATCACTTACTGTAACTCTCTTACTCATCACTCACTCTCTCATCACTCACTCTCTCATCACTTACTGTAACTTTCCCACTCATCACTCACTCTCTCATCACTCACTCTCTCATCACTTACTGTAACTCTATTACTCATCACTCACTCTCTTATCACTCACTCTCGTAGCACTTACTCTAACTCTCTCAGTCATCGATAACTCTCTCATCACTCACTCTCTCATCACTCACGCTCTCATCACTCACTCTAACTCTCTCACTCACTCGACTTTGACTATGTAAAGGTGGCGAGCATCATCAGCTCCATTAAAAACGAAACGGAACCGTTACCTTCTGGTCGACGATGGAACACGCCATTTCCCGAACCTGCGCGAGGCTGAAGTCTCCAGAGTCGAGCAGCACAGGCTCGCGACTCAAACCGATCTGCATGTGGAAGGAGACTCCATGCGAGCCGGGCACGGGGCTCGGAGCACGGATTACCGGAGGAACACTCATTGGGAAAATCCGTGTGAAACGGGAAACGGGAAAAGCGCTCGCGGTCGGATTAGTCAACTAATCAGTCAGTGTGTTTCGTCAGGCAGCGCGCTCGCTTTTCTAATGAACGCCCACCCGCCCGCGCGGGGAGCAGAACTTCCTTCCACTCGCACCAAATTCCTGACGATGTCATAAAGGTAAATGACGAAAGAATAAATAATGATAAATTGGAGTTGATTTAGAGACGCTGTTAAAAGCGAACAGTCATTTGGATGATGGTGATGATGATGATGGTGGTGGTGATGATGATGGTGGTGATGATGGTGATGGAGCTCTATAGACGTCAGATAGGCTTAATGTTGGGGTCTGTTAGACACCGCCTCCCGGCACTTCCGGTGATCAGAAAATCAGAAAGATCTGCGTTTACATCACCTTTATACACAGCAAATAACATTAAATGATAGTTGTTAGCACAGATTTTTTTTTTGCTATAAGGCACTTAGTGTGTGTGTGTGTGTGTGTGTGTGTGTGTGTGTGTTCATATTTACCTCCTAGTGGGCACAAATACACCTGCTTATTTTAGGGATGCTGTATCTGAAATGCACCCCTGATGAAGTGTAACTTTCAACAGCACTGACCGGTAGGATATAACAATCACTAATAGAGACTACAATATTTTAATTCAAGAAACTTTTACAGCAACTGTAGAAATAAATACAGGCTCACAAAATGGTTTTTTTTAAATTTACAGTTACAGGATGAAAGATTTCTTGTGGACAATCTCGATAAAAGCAACACTTAAATTACATTTAAAAAAGAGTCTTTATTAAAACAGCCCTAACAGCACCGACTGGTTTGATGATATAAGCTGAATGTTTATCTATCTATTTTTATCTGTCATTTGTCTGACACCTTTATCCAGAGCAAATTACATCTCATTTATACAACTGAGCAATTAGTGATCAAGGGCCTTGCTCAGGGGCCCAACAGTGGTAATCCACTATCCTATTATAGTCCTCCACGTCCGCTGCGCTCTCAGGACTCAGGCCATCTAATAAAACCTAGAATAACAAAATCAACTGCAGCTGGCAGATCCTCCTCTTATCTAGTGCCTAAACTTTGGAATAATTTACCCTGCACTGTTTGGGAGGCAGACACACTCTGCCAGTTTAACACTAGATTAAAGACACATCTCTTTAACCTGGCCTACGCATAATACACACATTTTTATTATTCAAATCCGTTAAAGGATTATCAGGCTGCAATAATCAGGTCAACCGGAACTGGAAAACACTTCAATAACACACAATATATTTGTTTATCACCAGTCGAATTGCGTCTACACTAACATTTCTGTTCTTTGTTATTCCGAGCTCACTGTTGCCACTATCACTTGGAGACAATAAGGCAGCTTCTCAGTGATCTCTTGTCTTCCAAGCGGCCACCCGGACAAGACCATGGAAAATTTGCTGCAGCATGGGTAACCTACTGGTTTATCTGGTCAGAGGAGAACTGACCCCCTGACTGAGCCTGTTACTCCCAAGGTTTTTTCTCCATTCTGTCACCGATGGAGTTTTGGTGCCTTGCCACCGTCGCCTCTGGCTTGCTTAGTTGGGGACTTTATTTATAGATATCAATCAAATTGACTGTTCTAATAATGTCTAATATTGTTGTTTCTAAAGTATTTCTGTTAAGCTGCTTTGAAACAATCCCGCTGTAAAAGCGCTGTATAAATAAAGGTGACTTGACTTGGCTTGACACTGTTCTACCACATCCCCCATTTACGATATCTGCAAAAAAAAAGCAGTTAGACAGAAGACAGTATGCAATAATCTGTAATACAATCAACAGTGTTTCTATTTTCCACAAAAAAATCACAGACATGCATATCATGCATAGCATTAGGACAAGTCAGACCTTCTGGATTAATATATTCTGGAAAAGACAGGTGGAGTATCTGTAAGTTTACAGGTGACATGGCAACTATTCTCAGATCTGTCTGGGAGATCAGATTGATATCAGTTACAGTAATATTACAATTAGAAAAAATACACGTTATACAGTGTTATTAAATTGTGTCAACAGATTTGTCTAAATGACAAATGACATTTGTGTGTTTTGTTGCAAAACAATATGATCTTAAAAAGTTTTAATCTATTTTTTGCTGCATAAATAAATTACCCGCCCACCATTACCACCACCACCACACCACTACTTCCAGCTTTCTTTACCAGAAAGAATTCTATTTTACTTTGCCAGCTTTACATCATCTGGTCTCCCACTCAGCATCAAACCTCTTATGTTTTTAACTAGACTTTTTCAAATAAATAATCGATGTTTGCACACCAGTCTGTGTTTGTAGGAACATCCCATTGACATTTATCTTCCCTAAACATTTATCTTCTCCCTTTACGTGTCAGTCTGAACAATTAAAGCTGCTTTGTAATCCAGACCTTCTGCAGTCAGTTCTACAATCTCACATCTGTTAGGACATCTGTTAGGTCAATTTCCTTCCAGGTTTATATTAGGTTTGGAGAATTAAATTCATGTTTTTTTTCCTAGGAGGGGTCTTCAGGTTGGTTGGATGTTGTTTGTTGCTTAAAATTGTTATAACAGTGCCACAGACTCTTAAAAAAAGATTTTTGTTTTGCACTTCTTCTTGGCTGCTGTATAACCATTTTTTTTGTATTTCTTTGTAAGACTTTTTTTATCGAAGGTGAACATTTTCCTAGGCTTTAATTTTCTTTTAACAGACTGAGACAGATTCTTATTTAATATCTCCTGAACTTTGGTCCATCAAATCATCTATCAACTCTGGCAAAAAGCCCAGATTCTAAGGATAAACTTTGTACCCAGGCATGATGTCTTTTTGCTTTTCACACAAAAAAAAAGGAAATAGAACTGCCTGTTGTACATTGTACAGTTTTTATAACCGGATTTCTGTGCTGTCAGGTGTTCAAATATATTACACAAGCCTTGTGTATTAAGTGTTAAGTTTGTTAATAATTTACTGGGCTGTAATAATGATTTGTTAATTTAATAATAAGATTCACAGGCAGTTGAGGTGATATTTATTTTTGTCATTTGAGTTGGAGACGGTTTGACACTATTAAATGCTAATTATAACAGATTTTTTTCTTTTGCATCTGCAGTTTATACTTCTAGTAGTACTAGTTTTTTTTACTATAATTCCAGCTTTGGGGTAAACTAAAACATTAAATGCAGAGCCGGGCCAAGGCATAAGCAAATTAAGCAGATGCTGAGGACCCCCTGTGGACACCAGGGTTCCCCCAAAAGTACATGAAATGGAAGATTTTTTTTAATATGTTATGTCAATTAACAATGATAATTATACCAAAAAAAGCAATATTAAATTAAAAAAGGCTATACTATAGTAATGGGGACAGGGTGAATTTACAGCCACATTTACAGTGACTGATTAACGTTAAGGTTATTAAAGTTTATTGAAGAAGCAGCAGCACTGAACTCTTATTAAAGTCACAAAAAGGGACATCTTCTTCTGCTGAGGACTCTTATGGGATTGCTACAGAGTAATATTACTTGGTTACAGAACTTCAGTGTTTTTAAGAGAATTTTCACTGTACAATTCTGCCAACTTTAACTTTCACTTCAGTACATTTCCTAAATGAACTTTAATACATTTCTCCAAAGTCTATTCGTTACATACTACAAACAAAGAACATTGACTGCAATCAGGTGGATTTGGGAAATCAGTGGTCTTGTCTTTGATTTGTTAGTTAGGTCATTGAATAAACTTTTTTGCACATATGCACATAAACGACTTCTCTGACCATTATTAAAATTAAAACTGCTATTATTATTACCTGTGGGGGACCGGCGATACTTTCTAATTGGTAAGTTTTCTACTCGGTAAGTTTAACTTCTACTAAAGGCGTTTTTCAGTAAAATAGCTATAATTTTACTCGAGTGTTGCTTTCAGGCCCTTTATACACCTCTGGTTTTACTGTTACTATTAAAAATCGTAGAAGGGTTATTGGTATGATATAAGTCAAGTCAAGCCACCTTTATTTTTCTAGCACTTTTTTAGAAATTGTATCTAAGTTGCTTTACAAATCAAATCCAAAGACAGTATTAAAACTTACTAAAACCTAAAACACTCAGTTAAATTAATATCTGTCCCCAACTAAGCAAGCCAGAGGCGACAGTGGCAAGGAAACAAAACTCCATCAGTGATAGAATGGAGAAAAAAAAATTTGGGAAAAACTCAGGATCCTTTATCTGACCAGAAAAACCTGCAGCAAATTTTTCGTGGTCTTGTCTGGATGGCCCAAGGTCCTGACTGGGGAAACTGCCTCTGGGGCTTACTGTCTATGTACTGACCCACCAACTGGGCTGGCAACACAGCTACAACAAGTAAAATTAATAACGAGTGTGTTAGACTTAATAATGTGCTGACTATAATTTGTCATATTGGTGGCATTGGCTGTATGTACCCAGACTTTCTCTTACAAACATCCGAACATTACAGCCTCACATATACGTCTTGCTTAAGTGGGCAAATACCCACAGCCTTGTTCTTGTTTCTTGTTTTCTTGTTTAATGTTTACGTATCATGTTAATTTGTTTATGTTAAAATTCATGTTTATGTCTCGGATAAGCTATGCTAGCTAGCTAAGATAAGCTGTGCTAACTAGCTAAGCTAGCCAAGTCAGTTCTTGTTTAATGCTTTTGTTTACTTTCTGGTTCCTCTTGTCTTCCTGTCTTGTGCTTCCCCTTGTCCTTGTGTCTTGTTTGTCATTGGTTAGCTCGGTCATGTGTGTGTTCAAGGGTTCTTGTTTGTCTTGGTCACTTGTGTGTGTCAATGGTAAAGTGTTCATGCAAGTGTTCATGCAAAGTTTAGTTCAGTTTAGTTGATGTATATTGCCACCTTGTAAAAAAACTGCACCTTGGGTTCTCAATATGTTTCACCTCAGTGGAGTTGTTACAGTGCCGTTTCAATGGACAGTTGTCCTATTCAGGATGTGTCGTCAGTTCATACTGTAGGCCAGGATAAAGCAGTTACTAAATAGGAATAATTATTCGGTGTTTCTAAATGGCTGTGCTTTCAACTGCTAAAGTAAATAAAGGGAATTTATATTATATCTTGTTTGTGTTTTTACAATTATGCATTTATTGTATATACTGTTCATTTAAAGTTGCTTCTGCAACTTCTTCAGTATATTTGTGTATACTTGTACATACTTAAAAAAAAAAAAAGATTTATTTTAAAATTACAAAAAGAAATCTGGTTCAGTTTATATAAGTTTCAGTTATATAAATTTTAGTCTTTTCCCACTTTCCTGGCTTGTGTGTCAATGTTTAAAATAGTATTTTGTGTTATTTTTTTTTCAAGAGTTGTTTTCCCCTGAATTCTCCTTGTTTGTGGATCGATTCAGACACTGCATGCGTCTCTTTGTTTGTGAAATAAGGGGATAAGAATCGACTGCAGAACTGAATTTAGCTGCAGTGACATAAACAAGCATATTGTTTCCACCGCAGGTGACTAACCTTTTGTGATGACTTGCACGTCCTGTCACATTTTGATGCCTCAAAGTCTTCTTAATGGTGTGCAATTTCTTGCTTGACAAAGACAGCTGAAATTATTCCACTCTCAAGACCGTAAAAATAACCTTTAAATCAATCTAAATTACCAAAGACGAGGAGTCAAAAGATTATCTGTGCATGTCACACGGTTAAAAAAAAAGTTGAAAATGCGGCGCTGGCACTGGCATGTGCCAAAGCACCCCTTTGATGGATAATAAGGTTTCTCCGTGTTAGGAGTTATTACGGGTCAGGACCCCTGGTGCCTGCCATTATGACTTCTAATTGCAATTTACAATATAAATGGGGGAGAGTTTTGGTAACTGGTCGAAATAGGAAAGGAATGATTAGAGACTTGTCAGAAATGACAATTATCAGTTAAGCAGACCTTTACTTTCTGCCTCACACTCTCCCGCTCTGTCTTTCTTTTTCTACCTCTCTTGTCTTTCTCTTTGTCTCTTCTTTCTCTGCCTTTTTTTTACTGTGTTAGGATCCCTCACACAGCAATTAACTCAGCTCCTACCAAAATCTTACCACGGTTCTGATTGACAGGGTGAACATCTATGTTCATAATGATGGAGACAGAAGCAATTGGCCTGTCACTGTTTTTTTTTTTTATTCTCTGTGGTTTGGACAGATATTGTAGCACTTTAGGCTGCTGGGTGTTGTTTTAGTTGCTGCTCGGTTTTTGTGAACAAAGAAGTCATCCACAAATTCATTATGCTTACCACAGAACCAGTAACAATAATAATATTAGTATTATGAGTGGTCAAGCAACAGGGTTCTGGATTCTTATTTTTATGTTTTATCAACTCTGACATTTTAAATATTACTTTATTGCCTAAACTTATAATGTCTTTATTATGTCCCATACAAATATTTTTTTAAATACATTTTAAATGTACTGTCAAAAATATAGCTGTTAAAGTATATCTAAAAATATATTTACATACATATTCATTTATTCATTCATTCATTTTTTTATACATCTTCTATACCCGCTTATTCCCTAATTCGGGGTCACAAAGATCTGCTCGAGCCTATCCCTGCTGTCTCTGAAAGGGCAAAAGGCAGGAGGGGGACACCAAGAGCAGGTCACCAGTCTTACATACATATATTTTATACATTTTATTATACAGATTTGTTTGGCTATTTTTTAAATATATAAAAAAAGGTGCTAGAACTTGAATTCAGGATGCCTGGAATACAATGGCACCAGATACCTACTGTATAGAGTGGTTTCCTGGAAACTGGTACTTTAAGTTCATCTGTTGCTTTTACAATTTAAAAAAAGCAAAAAATTTCGGCTGTATGTCTGCAATGCTTTATTGCAGACATATAAACTAATAAACTTTTTATTTCACACCCTCACTCACTATTATTATTTTTTTTCACCAAAACCAAATTCAGGGAGCTAATAAACTGATATATAAACCGAAGATAAATAATAATTTGAAGTGTGTAGGTTCAAAACATAACATTTTTATTGGTCAGAAATACATCAACCGAAAAGTCTCATAGGAAAGTATTTGTCATTTAGAAAGTGTAGCTCAGAAAAATTTGTGTCTAGAAAAATGCTTTCCATTAATACAAAATAAATATTATGTTTGATTTACGTCCTGCACTTGAGTCAATTCAGCACTGAATCACATATTCCCTGCAATATCACCACCACTTAGGTTTGCTCGGTATAGGAAGAAGACTGGCTTGCGTTAATGCTTTCGAAGTAGTTATTTTCATCCAGATCAGAGTGTAATTGTTGTGTTTCCTTTCAGGAACTCAAGCTGCATCAAAAACGCTAAGGAAATGCTTCTGAAGCACATGTGTCATCAGTTCAATGGAAGAGTGACACATCTTGGCGGGTGACGTAAGCAACCAGTAAACAAAGATGCAACCAAGCAACATATCAGTAAGCTTGTTTTTTCTCAACAGCACATTGTGTGTTTGTGCAACAAAATGTCTAACAGAAAGAGCAAGAGACGTGATTAGTGCTTTATTTGTTTTTTTGTTGTGCTGTGTTCAGGAAGGACAGCCAGGTTTGCAGTCCTCTGGCCCTGCTGTAAAGGCTCAGCGAAAGCTGATGTCCAGGGAATTGCAAGTTGAGTTTGCGACAGTGGGCTCGTCCCTATCTCACTCCTCATCTGTTAGCTCGCTAGCTCCTGTGCAGCCGGTGGAAGCATGCATTTTGGCTTCTTCACCCGAAGCAGAAAGCCATGTGCTTTATCTATCTTACTCCAAGGAGGCTGATGTGAGAAGCATCAGTAGCAAGGAAGCTGTGGACTGAAGGCCCATACCAAGTACTACCGGTCCCCCTACTCTTCAGGTACCAATACCAAAAAGCTGCACCTTCTGTGTCTGGTTTAAAAGCTGGGCACCTACGTTCACAGAGCCGCCCTGCAATGAACTCAGAAAAGCTGTTTATCTGCTTCGGTGCACCCAAATAGGGTCAATAAGCAGGTGGGTGGTTAAGCTCATCACACTCTTCTGGTTTACAGTATAGTCAGGCTTCTGGTTTTTCCTCTCTGTCTTGGTCCAGGTCACACTATACTAGGAGTAAGACAGCTTTCAAGGCTTTTTTTTTGGCGGTTTCTCTGGTGGACACCTATGATGTGGTGGGCTAGTCATCTCCACACACATTTGTCCAATTCTATCAACTGGACCGGGCTTCAACCCCAGACGCACAGGTTCTTTTGTCTTAATTCCTCAGCATCCTTGATGCTTACTGGTACGCTGCTTTAATGTATGGTTATGCTTCCTAGTCACTGACCATGAGGTGTCACTCTTCGATTGGACTAATTACACATGATCACACATGATCAGGACCGAAGTCACATGGGAGCCTTTTCATACAAAATCTAGAGACATTTTCATTTACCTAAATTGGCCATGTTGTGGGGGAAAACAAACCTAGATTTTATTTAAATGGACTAAATATTGAATAAAATAAAGCACCAAGTGTCCATAAGTACTAAAGCAAACTGGTTTTAACAATACTTCTTATTCATATACCACTGACACCTGAGTATGTAATTGACATGTTGACATGTATATTGGTATTTATTGTCTAAGCACATTAACCTTAGCCTATAGTATCATCAGACTGTTTTATGTTCTGTGATCATATATTACACAATAGCGCCTATTTTGTATGCAGTTCTCAGCTTCCAGTATAAACAGCCTAACCTCTTTAATGCGATGCTAATATATGATGCAGCGTCTGTGACATAACAGCACACAGTCATCCCAAAGTGGGTGCATCAAAAGAGAATAAGCATGTCTGACACTCAGCCAGAGCTGCACAAGGACTGCTCATCAATCTTTTATGGGTCTGTTTGGCCAGCGTACCTCCTTCACATGCTTCATCCATTTATTTATACTTTGCTTAATATAATCTAAATAAATTAAACCTATAATGAGTATGAAAGTGAGAATCATAGCAAGTGAGACACAGGGGATGAAGACTGAACAAGGTGTGGTACTAGGAAGAAACAGTTTGTTGCTAGCGCACAGTTGTCTAGGAAGTCTCTATGCTGTAGCATTAAGATTTCCCCTTACTGGAACTAAGAGACCCAAACACTGTCCAAGCATGACAATGCTCATGTGCACAAAACCCAGTAAAATAGTGCGTTATGGTTGGTGTAAAATAACACATGTAACACATAGCATTGTCCGATGTCTAAAGTACAGAATATGTTTTTAGATTTCCAACTAAGCAGCAAAATATCAAACTTGTCTTAAGCACAATGCACAGAATCTAATCTAAGTGGATCACCAAGGGTTTTATACCTCTTTTAAAGGAACCTGTACTGGCACCTTGATGATATTGGAGGTTCAACTATAGTGATATGATGATATGGATATTTATTATTTAAATATTAAACTATTAAAACATATGCAATGGTGCTGGTACTATAAGTGATCATATCTTACATGTTTAATCATCTATTTGGTATAGAGACTTTCTACAAACTGACGCTGTTGCCTTAGCAGAGATCATGTTTTTTGCCGTAATGCTTTGTGTTAAATTAAAATTAAACCCAGCAGTCCTGTAAAGTTTGTCTTTGAATGTATTTGCTGTTCGAATATACCAGTCGAGTGAACTGTAAACAGCCTGGTCACAGTTTTCAAACGAGACATTCTGAAACATTGGTAACAACTGGGAAGTGGTAGCTCAGTGGTTAGGGTGTTGGACTGCTACAGTAATGATGATGATGATCAGTGTTCGATTTTCCGGCACCCCAAATCTGTCTTCTGGGCACCTGAGCAAGGCCCTTAACCCACAATTGCTCAGTTATATAAAAGAGATAAATGTAAGTCGCTCTGGTTGAAGGCATCTGCCCAAATGGGGGAAGTGGTAGCACAGTGGCTAAGTTGTTGGACTATTAACTTGAAGACTGGGGTTCGATTCCCAGCTCCACCATGCCACCACCGCAGGGCCCCTGAGCAAGGCCCTCAAACCCCTAATTGCTCAGTTGCATAACAAGGAATACTGTATGTCGCTCTGGATAAGAGCGTCTGCCAAATGCTGCAAATGTAAATGTAAATGCAAATGCTGTAAATATAAATATAAATGTAAACTTGTAGGACAGACTTCCGAATGTCATGAATTGGAATTTAAAACAGCCTGGAAAAGTCATGGACATTTGGGTGTTACTAAATGGTTAATTTGTAATATACATCAGAGAAAATGTCTTATTAAATGCTTACTTTAATATGTTAAGGCATAAATTAAATGTGGGTCTTTCTTGGAACAGATCTGCTTTGTCCGCTTGTGTTTACGATACAATAGTTGTGCTTTGGCACAGCTTACAGTCCCCATGGTGAAAACACACTTTCTGCAATGACACCTCTGACGACTCCACAAAAAAGGTCCTGTTTATAATGCCATAGTTTGCTGGGTGAAATTCAAATAACAATGGGATGCATATATACTGCCTGCTATAATGCCAGTCCCCTGATTGGAGTGTGAAGTAAAGTGTTTTGGGTAAAGCCTAACAACATTCTGTCGGAGTTTCACTCCAATACTCATCTGAACTGCTGCGGAAAATAAGGGAAAAACAATCCGTTTTGGTGGGATACACTAAGAAATCTTTGACCTTGTTTTTGCATCAATAAAGTGTGTGTGTGTGTGTACGTGCATGCTTCGCTATGAAAATACAGTGCATTATTAAGTCTAAAAAATATATTTTTAATTGCATAATTGACTGGATAAAATTCAGAAAATATTGCATATATAATGAATACATATAAACATATAATGTTACGCATAATGTTATATCTATCTATCTAGATATATATATATGTGTGTGTGTGTGTGTGTGTGTGTGTGTGTGTGTGTGTAAATAAAGCAGATCCATTTCTGATTAGTGCTAAAGTGCATAATATAATGACGGTAGTATAGCTTTACTCAGTCCTAGTAATATGTTTTAATATGAATTAATATATGCATTAATATGAGTATAAAATTATGCACAGAGGTTTTCACATCTGTTCTCCTGCCGTCTGTTCTATAGTCTGTTCTATATACACACTGTGTATAGTTTTATACTTAATTTTTAAATCAGTAAGCATGTGCTGTATTATTTTTGTCTCATTATGGCTTGAGGGTGTGTTAATTTAAAAGGAGTAGAAGGAGGAGGGTGTGTGTTTGTGTGTGCGTGTGTATTGTGTTGTGTTGTGTGCTTTCTTAGTCACATGTATGCCCCTGCTGGAACACTTAATTTATGGTTCTGGGAATTCATTGATGAAATCTTGGTAACACTAAATAAATTTATCCCACACATAAGGCCATAGAGCCCTCCGCAGCTCAGCCATAAAACTGCATTTGTAAAAAAAAAAATATATATATATATATATATATATATATATATATATATATATATATATATATATATATCTATATATACTATATTCTACAATTGCATTTTTAAAACAAATAAAATATGAATGCTGACATAGTGATATATACTATTAATGTAAAACGTAATTTAAAAAAATATAGGAAAACAAAACAATTATAGTTAAAGTATATAGATAGATAGATAGATAGATAGATAGATAGATAGATAGATAGATAGATAGATAGATAGATAGATGTGTTTGTATACATTCATTATTATGTCTAGGAAGAATACAGTCAAATATCAGATTATATTCCATGTGTTTACAGAATCTTTGTTAGGAAATATTGACACACCTTTCTTTTTTCCCTTCGCAGAACATAAACAGACAACAGCATAACACTATAATCAAACAGAGAAAAGTGCCCACATGCCCACTCTTATTTTTGATACTTAACAAGAAAATTGAATACCAAACATCAGACAACATATTGCAACACTGCCAGGGGCGGCCCGGTGCAGAGCAAATAAAAAACAACAAAGAGCACCTTTAATTATTTTGTGTCTCCCAATAACAACTTTAATTGGCTCAGCAAAGCAGGCAGGGCCCATCGAGGCAGAAGTATTGGCTCAGTGGGGACTTTAAGGCGACTCGTTGCATCCCCTAATGGCTCCTTTTTCTGGTTTTGTAGCTGCACCCTGCTAATGACTCAGTTGTCACCACTCTCGTTATCGTGGGGCCGACCCCAGCAGGGACATGGCTTAATTGGCGAAGGGGTGTGGCTCGAATTAGACTTGATGGCGGTCACTGTTGCATGAATGAGCAGACTTGATAATAGATTCCCAGGAGATGGTATTAATCTACAGTTTCAAACCTGTAAATTGAACACTCGCTCTTAGAAAGGCCTCTCCGGGAGCATGTACTCTTTGAGGGTTGTTTGTGTGGAAATGGGGAAATGACATCTTTGTTTGCGTTATGTGGCCTACACAAACCAATCAGACGCCGGGTTTTAACCTGAGGAGGAGTCACAGCAGTTTTACTAATGCCATACTGTGCACTAGAAACAACTAAGCTGAAACTGAAAGTGTAATAACTAGGGTTAAGTCAATAGATGTTCAAAGATGCTATGGTTTATTCTAAATCGACAATAATTGATAACATATCACATTTTCTCTTAGCACAGAATTGTTGGATCATAATTAAAAATTTTATTTTAATTGGAAATATAGATGCATAAGGTCATATTTACTAACATTCTAGTACAAAATAATGTCACTAACTCTGCATACAATTAACAACATGCAATTACAGTTATTTATTTAGCTGCAAAATCATCCAGTAGCCATTTTGGCAGAACTTGTCATGGCGATTGGAAATGTGTGGACATGACTGTCATACTGCACAAGTAACTAATTTGGTGCACAAGAGCATTAGGCTAGCAAACAAGCTACATGTTTTCTGCCACAATAAATCAAAAACAATCTGAGTTTGGTAACATTACGATTTGATTAATACTGGATAGAATTTTAGGATTTTAAAATATTTTAACACAGAGCATATACAAATCTTGTAAATATGGAACTTAAACTAGGACTTATTTTTATTAAAATATGTTTACATAATATTTATTTTAAACACATATCTAAAAATGTTTGTTTTCTGAGAGACGGAGCCAGAAATGTACATTTTTATAATAGGAAGTGAATCTACCGCAGTAGGAAATATATGAGGATATTATAAGGATATATATGGATTAAATGGATTATATGTATCATCATTTATGCATCGAAACAAGGTGAAATGTTCGGAAATCTTTGTTGCTTTGTATGTAGTATCCAAATTCTATTCCCTTTTATTTTATCATAGAATAAACAATACTGGATATCCTCAGATCAGATATACTTTATTAATCCCTGAAAGACATGTCCTAAGAGTGTATTTAAATATTTCTATGTTTACCCTGTTTAACAAGATTTTCTTCTTTTAGGCTTAATGTATAAACCTCATTAAAATAGTCTCTTAATAGACATTGATGGAATACTTTTCAGAAACACATTTGCTGGATTTGACTTTGAGTCTCTTTGAGCCTTGTTTTCGTTCCCTTACAAACTGCTGAGCCACATGAGAATTATTCATCATTCGATCTCATGATTTGCCTTACAGTTCGGTGGAGCAACCAGCACCTTGCTTATTGAGTGTTAAAGCTGAAATGAAAAGAAAAGCTCGACCGTCTTAAACAACAACAAGGAGCACAGCTGCACAGAGTCCATCATGTCCGCTCCTATCTAAAGCTAATTAACGTGTGAGAAAATAGAACGTGAAGAGAATATCACATTGGGGTGGCATTCGTAAATGCCTGAGGCTCTGGGCATCCTGCTATTCGTTACTGGCTAAAGGTCTGATTGACAAGAGTGAGTAAATCTCAGCAAAGACAGAAGTTGCCATTTCTTTAAATGAAAAATATGACCTTTTTTATTTCTTAGCAATCGAATACTTAAATAAAAGAGCAATCTGACGAGAGCTAGACGCACTCCAAATGTTTGTTTTAGAGCGAAAAGCAGTTCATTGATTTTTGCAGGTTGTTCTGTGTTTCCTTGTGTTCTTTGTGTCTTTGGCATTTGAATTTCAGCAGCTAAGCAGTGTTAAAGCTGCTGCTATCCTAGAGTGTAACAACAATGGTATTATCCACACTCGCACACACGCACACACACACACATAGCCATCTGCCGTGTCTGTCAGAGGAACTGACAGTCTTACCAAATATCACAGAAGCCACTGTGTGATGTCACACAAGAAACAGCTTCCAAAGCAGTCTTTCATTGCTCCTACTTTAGAGGTAGCATCACGCTCAGCCTCAGTGTGTTTCACTCACCGCTGCTTATACTATCATCCTAGGTGAGAATTTTATAAAGCTTTTGCGCAGTTGTTATGCTATAGCTGAATGTTCGTAATGTGAACACCATTCTCGTGAATATATGCTGCATTTGACACCAGAACATTTGAACTCTCCCGACTCCCAACACTCTCTGTGCCAATTAAAACACTTGCAGATGTCAACAAAGCGCCATGCCTAGGCATGACACTTCTGTCAATCATGATTTTTTACAGTGATAAAAAAAATCGCAAATTTGCCCCAAGCAATTGTTGAAAAGCATATTCCAGCACTGATTCCCTTTGACCTCCTTTCTCTTCCCCCTTAATCCATCTCCCGAACTAGTACATCAGAGCTCCTGGCACATACAGTATATAATATGTAGCTAGTTAATTGCAAATCATCTGTGATGTACACGGCTGCTTCACTAATTGCCACTGGAAGCTGTGCTCATTAGCTCATCTCATCTGGCTCAGTACACAAGCTAAACAACCTGCAAACGATCCAGCAATTACTGTTATTTTACCACTCCAAGACCAAGCATGCATGAAAATAGCCGTGGTAAAGAACAAAAGACATTTGGCTGCAAAATATCTAAAAATGCTCCACCACGAGAAGAGGCTCATTAAGGAACATTTGTGGGGTGTGTGTGTGTGTATGTGTGTTTTCTCCCCTACAAAACCACACAGCAGGGCACTCCTAAAGGACTCGCCGAGGCTTTCTTAAGGGGAGCAGCACGCCCACAGATCATTTATTGACCAAACTGAGTTTCCTTGTTTACCAATAAAGTGGTGCTACATTGACGACGTGTTTGTAACATAGATATCGCACGCAATGGCCTACTTCTTAGCCGAAAGCGGAGATGTACAGCTGTGTGTATGCGTGCGTGTGTGCGTAGTAAGTGAGAAAAGGAGGCTTTTTCATTTACATTAAGCATGTTTTCTGTCATGTTCTCACATAAGCACTCACTGTCACACATGCATGCCTTAGCAGATTCCACCAGATGCCTATGAATTTATTCATTTATACAAAAACACATGCCCTGTCTTGTATGAATGAATAATTATAAGCGGTAGTAAGACAGCCACCCAGAGCTCTGGCAGGTAATCAGCTTCCAGGTAGTTGTTAGAATCATATAGAACTATGGAGAAAAAGAACAACAACAACATACATTAGCAGTACCTTGCTAAATGCTAAAAAGAATCTAAAAAAAATATTGTTCTAATTTATTGATAGTTCAGATAAAAATTATTTTAAGAAAAAAGCCTGCAAAAAATACCACGATGCAGCTAAGCCATGCTAATAAATGTAAAAGCTTACTAGCGGTTGATCAAGTTAATTGGGTCCGTTCTCTTTTAGTACATTAGCACGTTTGGGTTAAGCATTGCTTTTGGAGAAAGATGCATTAATAAGATTTGCATATTATCTGTGTTGCTGTGTTAAAGCATTATTTTAGTATTTCTTTAAATTTAGCACTCAAAACATACTAATGTTAATTTTTTTTTTTTTATTTTACAAGTATATAGGCAAAAGTTGCTAGTAAAAACCTGTCTGTAATAATTATGTATTAATATTTATGTGATACACAATTTTTTAGAGGCATTACAGATGTAATGTGCAATGTTATTATAGCTGTAAACAGTAGTATGAGCACAAGAGTCACGCATTGTTTTACCTTTGTTTATCTGGGTTTGATACATGTGTGTAGCCACCTTGCCAGCACACCCATGTAACTTGTCCTCATATCTCTGTTAGTTGTAGCAGTACAATATTCCTTCTCTGAAACTAAAAGACAGCATGAAGATGCCTCTATGCACAAGGCCCATAATTGCATGTTATGGGTTATGGTCGGTAAGGAGGAACTTAAAAGCACTGACCTTAACCCCACTGAACATCTTAGCCATGCCCCAGAAGTAAAAAAGTTATCAAGTGGGTATATTCCAGACAAAATCCTAACTAGAATTTCTGTTTAAAAAAACACATATGGATGTATAATTCACATGTCCCATAATTTTGTCCATATAATGTATCATCAAGCAGGGTTTCTGGGTTCTAGCCCAATTACATCTTCAGATTCATGTAAATGATCTGTAACAGCCCATAATAATATGGTCTTTGTAAAAAGAGATACTCTTTAAAAAAAATAGAAACACTTGTATTTTTGTAGAAATTCTTTGATGTAGCATTGTTTGTTTAAATACTCCAGTAATATGACCTTATGTGGTTAAGGTGTTGGACTGCTAACCCGGAAGATTGTGGGTTCCATTTCTGGCAGCACCAAGCTGCCACTGCTGGGCCCCTGAGCAAGGCCCTCGGTTGTATAAATGAGATAAATATAAGTTGCTTTGGTTAAGGGTGTCTGCCAAATGCCAGAAATGTAAATGTAAATAGAGACATGTGACCTAAGAAAATTTAGCAATACCTATACCTAATTTTGGGTCATGGGGATCTGCTGGAATCTATCCCAGTCGTCTCTGAAAGGGCAAAAGGCAGGAGGGCACACCCTGAACAGGTTGCCAGTTCATCACAGGACCACACACTCACTTCTTTTGGCAATTACAAAACATACATGTTTTGGACTGTGAGAGAAAATCCATGCAAGCACAGGGAGAACACACAAACTCCAGACAGAAAGGCCCCTGTGCGGGATTTGAACTCGGGCCTTCTTGCTGTGAGGCAACAGTGCTAACCACTAAGCTGCCGATTTAGTGAAATTGTCATATTTTTTGAAACAATTTAATAAACTAACTGTAAAAGACTAACAATGGTAACACGATAATTAAGTAATTGAAGTTAAAAGCAATTCTTTTAACACTTTTGTTTAATTACAGAACAAACTAATACCGCATGATTACAGCTAGCCTTGGTGTTATTTAGCACCAGAGAGGTGGTAAAAGATTTCGGACAATGACCACTGACCATGCTTCTTTCAGTTTTAGAAAAGATACACTTACCTAGTCTGTCATGTGTCTTGGTTTTTCATGACATCCAATATGAACACTATATAGAAAAAACTGTTGAGAACCCTAACCATCATATTAGTGTATTTTGAACATCCTATTCTATATTCAGTTCAACTCTTTTTCCTATAATAACCTCCACACATCCAAAAGGATCTTCAATAGATTTTGGAGAAGGAGTGTTGGGATTTTTTTATTTAGTTATGATAGTATTTGTTGTATGAGTTCAGGCTCTAATGTTGGGTGAGGAGGTCTAGGGTCCTAAAATTGTTTAGTTGGGTTAAGGTCAGGGCTTCCACTCACTAAAACGCATTATGTCTTCATAAAGCTCAGAGGATTTGTGCATAGACGTTCTGTTTTTGAACCTCTGAGTTTTAATGAAGAGAACTCTTAATGCTACAGCAAATAGAGACGTCCTAAACAACTGCGGGTTTTTAACTTGGTAAAGGTTTGGGGAAAACACACTTATAGGAGTTCTGATAAGGTGTCCACAAACTGTTAGTTATATAGTTTACTCCAAATGACCAAAGCTGTAACGAAACTCAGCAGAAACCTGAAGTGTATTCCAGGGAAAGCACAATTTATAATTAGAGACAGTAGCAGTTTATAGGGAGGTGCCAGTCCAGGCCAGAAAACAATCACACAAACACTCACACACCCAGTCAGATAAATTGGTTAAATTTATTGTTTGAGTTTAAATTACATTTAAACTCAAACAATAAAGCTTGACAAAGTGTGTTGTGGTACTTGTAATTTTTCTTTTAAACTGTGTAAAAACTCGCATCTGTATATGTGATCCTTCAAATGATCCTTTAAATATTCCGTTAGCCACTTAAAAAAATTATTTTTTTCATGTTTCTTAGGTGTAAAACGTGTTATTTATTTGCCCTTCTTGATTATCTAACTTTTTAACTTTTATAAAATTAATAAAATTATAAAACAGATACCATTCCAGCTCAGAAATTGTACTGTAGACTTTTAGTCTGGATTTGTCCTTGGTTCTATTCATCTAAATAGATGAATAGAGTACAGCAGTACCTGAAAGAGTTACAGAGTAAATAACGTTTTACTCTAAAAATCCACTACATGCAAATGCCCAAGTTAAAGTAATATACATTACTAACAATATAAGAGATCATGGCAGCACCACAACTATCAGAGGAATGCGCTGGCACCGATGACCCGGGTTCGATTCTGGTTCAGGTCCTTTCCGGTCCCACCCCCTCTGTTTCCCCTGTTTCTAATCTAATCTTTTTGCCAATAAAGGCAAAATGAGTTAAAATATAACTTAAAAAAGAAAAAACAATAAGCAGAAAGTACAGATTGGTGCCTTTATTTCTGAGGGTGTTTAGTTATTGTACAGAATAAAGGGTGATTTTGTTGAAGTCATGTTGTTATGTTATTAGTTGCAGTTTGTTTAGTCTTATTTTAGTCTGAAAAAAGAAAACTCATTGGTGCAATGTTTGAACGTCACGTCCATGAAAAAACATCATAAGTGTCATAATGCTTCTATAAACAATGCAGCTCTTTGCTGTCCCTCCTTCCTACTTTCTTTCCTGTAACTACCTCTTTCACGCACTGTTTTATACACACCCGGGCATGCACACACAGCTCGTTTTGATGTGTTTACACTATGAAAAGACATTCATTTTCCAAATCCTACCACAAAATCATTATCTCTCACACGTGAGGGAGGGGAGAGAAGAGCATGTGTGGGCGAACAACAGGCTTTTCTGCACAATCCTCATAAAAAGAGAATGAGAGAGAATAGGTTAGCTGAAATTAATAAAAAAAAAGAAATAAATAAAAGACAAAAAAAGCTACTCCAGACTCCAGAGGAGGGGAGGGGAGGCCATTAGTGTAGGCATGATTGACAGATAGAAGGACACTGTACTGCAGACCTAGGTAATTATTATCCCACACTGTGTGTGTGTACCTGTGTGCACACACACACACACATATATATATGTATATATATATATATATATATATATATATAATATATATATATATATATATATATACTGCTCAAAAAAATAAAGGGAACACTAAAACAACATATCCTAGATCTGAATAAATGAAATATTCTTATTAAATATTTTGTTCTTTACATAGTTGAATGTGCTGACAACAAAATCACACAAAAATTATCAATGAAAATCAAATTTATTAACCCATGGAGGTCTGGATTTGGAGTCACACTCAAAATTGAAGTGGAAAAACACACTACAGGCTGATCCAACTTTGACGTAATGTCCTTAAAACAAGTCAAAATGAGGCTCAGTAGTGTGTGTGACCTCCACGTGCCTGTATGACCTCCCTACAACGCCTGGGCATGCTCCTGATGAGGTGGGATCTCCTCCCAGACCTGGACTAAAGCATCCGCCAACTCCTGGACAGTCTGTGGTGCAACGTGGATGGAGCGAGACATGATGTCCCAGATGTGTTCAATTGGATTCAGGTCTGGGGAACGGGCAGGCCAGTTCATATCATCAATGCCTTCACAAGGGGTCTGAGGATCTCATCTCGGTACCTAATCGCAGTCAGGCTACCTCTGGAGAGCACATGGAGGGCTGTGCGGCCCTCCAAAGAAATGCCACCCCACACCATTACTGACCCACTGCCAAACCGGTCATGCTGGAGGATGTTGCAGGCAGCAGAACGTTCTCCACGGCGTCTCCAGACTCTGTCACGTCTGTCACGTGCTCAGTGTAAACCTGCTTTCATCTGTGAAGAGCACAGGGCACCAGTGGCGAATTTGCCAATCTTGGTGTTCTCTAGAAAATGACAAACGTCCTGCACGGTGTTGGGCTGTAAGCACAACCCCCACCTGTGGACGTCGGGCCCTCATACCACCCTCATGGAGTCTGTTTTTGACCGTTTGAGCAGACACATGCACATTTGTGGCCTGCTGGAGGTCATTTTGCAGGGCTCTGGCAGTGCTCCTCCTGTTCCTCCTTGCACAAAGGCGGAGGTAGCGGTCCTGCTGCTGGGGACACTACGCTGACAGACACAGCAAACCTTCTTGCCACAGCTCGCATTGATGTGCCATCCTGGATGAGCTGCACTACCTGAGCCACTTGTGTGGGTTGTAGACTCCATCTCATGCTACCACTAGAGTGAAAGCACCACCAGCATTCAAAAGTGACCAAAACATCAGCCAGAAAGCATAGAAACTGAGAAGTGGTCTATGGTCACCACCTGCAGAACCACTCCTTTATTGGGGGTGTCTTGCTAATTGCCTATACTTTCCACCTGTTGTCTATACCATTTGCACAACAGCATGTGAAATTGATTGTCAATCAGTGTTGCTTCCTAAGTGGGCAGTTTGATTTTTACAGACGTGTGATTGACTTGAAGTTACATTGTGTTGTTTAAGTGTTCCCTTTATTTTTTTGAGCAGTGTATATATGAAATACAAGAAAGGAAAGTGAATATGAGATGGACAAAGTAGGCTAAAATAGTTAGAAATCCTGAAATAGTTGATTTTATCTTCAAGCAGAGACTTGTGTGTGTGTCTGGTTTTAATCGAATGAATCAAATGATTGCATATTAATTCCATGTTTAATATAACATTTTTTATCTATTTTTTAATTCCTTTAAGGAAGCACATTATTTCATGTAGAGGAAAAACAAACTCGGGTTCTTTGATTGACCCTTTTAAAATCTTTCTCACTTGCCGGCATGAGGCCTAAAGTCATGAGACTCTCAGGCGAGCACAATAACTAGCCGTCATTTAATGCTCGGGTCAATACGAACTCAGGCTGGAAAAAAATGTTGCTGGTGATGTGGCGCGATACTGCGGCTAGAATATATTGCTCATTCATGCTGCGCTAACATTAGCTAACACCTGTCCCAACACTTCTATACATTTTCCTTCAGATTAAAGATCTGCTAGGCCTTTTCTATGAACCCTTTGTAAGCTGTAAGAAATTGCAAGCAAGCATTTAATAACAGTACACCACTTATGACAAGAATACCAATAACATACCAATATGGCTCTGAAGAATGGCCATGATCTCCCATTAAGCTAGAACTTTTTCTCGCAGCAGTTTCATTGTAAGCTGCCAGGAAACAAGGCCATTACAAGCTTCAATAAGTGTATCAGTGGCCTGAGAAGTATATCTGACCCTAAGAAATGGCTGCTGTGCTTTGAGCCAAACTAATGAAGCTCCAGGTTTGAGTCTCACCATCTCAGAGCTTTCCCACCTTTCACCGGCTCCACCAGGGGAATCCACTTGAATAAATATGGAACATATTGTCGCAGGCCTTATTGTGGGGCTAATTAATGGAGCAGAAGCCTAAAGAAATTCTGAGTACACCAAGTTCCAATTATTGAGCGAGCCAGGCAGTAGTTGATTTGCCATTTGTTATATTAAGTATTTCAGATTAGCCAAGTCCAGGTGTAATTAAAAATTGTGCCATTTGCACCCACAACATGTGGAAACTTGTTAATTCCCAACTTTTCCTCATTCACTTGTGACTTAACAGATGGCAGTAGAATGAAAGAGAGAGCATTTTCAATAAAAAAAAAATGTTACTGTTGAACAGAGCATACCTTAATAAATTGGAATTTGGCAACACATTCTCATTTGACAGAAGTGAGGGCAATGAAGAAAATTCAGTGGGGAAAAAATAACATAGCATCCTCAGAGCACTATGAAGGGTTAGTCAGAAAATACTGACTAATTATATGTTGTCTGTTCATCTACATCTCATGGGTATGGAGATCTGTCTGCTTGGGTGGTGTTTCTTATGAGCTGAGAAGCCTGAAATCACTGTTCTTCCAAAACATTTCAAAATTGCTTGCTGACTAGAGAGGATGTTTTGCCGTGTTACTATGGTGATGCTCCATCTGCCATACAATAAAAGGCTTATGCCTGAACAATCATAATTATATACAAACATCTCTGTCAATAAAATATATTTCCAAACCTAACGATAGAAATCAGAACAGTCCCTACATAAGGCTAATTCCTGAACATCTATGTGTTTGTGTTTGGCCCCTTAACCTTGATATGAAGCAAAACAGAAAGCAAAGGCATTACACGAGCCTTCGATCCAGAAATCCAACAGGCTAGCAGGAAACAACAGGACACGAACCCCACATAGCCCTGTTCTTTTTTTATTAAGCTTTTTTTTTTTTTTTTATTAGTCACCTCGGAAGACTACAGATACATACAGATCTTCAAATTTAACCAACCCAGAATACAGATTTCTTTTGCGCTATCAGCACCTGTCCTCCCACACTGCCCCCCCCCCTCTCTCTCTCAATCTCTCTCTCCTGCACTCTCTCTCTCTTTCACTCTTTCTCAATCTCGATTTCCCTTTTTCTTTTACACCCAATACTCTCTGCACTGAAGCTACTCACACTGACACTGGCAACTGGTTAACATAACGGGAGTAAAAAAGTGGGAAGAAAAACCTGAGTTTTGGAATAACAACCCTTATTCCTCTATCCTACAGCCTCCAGATGCTGACCTACCAACCGATTAAATGATATATATGTTTTTCTGGTCTTCCCCAAAGACTAATATAATCAGAATCCAGTCTTTTTGATATTAGAAGATTAGTAGGCTAGTGTGTCGAATTTCATTGTATCAGTCAACCTTTAAATCAGAGATTTCTTTTGTTACTGTTGTTATCGTTATTTGTTCAAAAACACACAAATAGGCATAGCCCTGATGAGGTGTTGTTTGGTTTTAATTCAAAATGCCTTTCTTCCAGACATATTAACAACACAAGGCATTAGGAAAGTGGCACCGCAAACAAGTCAAATTAATGAGCGAAAAATATTTTGATGATACATTAATGTGTCAAGGGATATGATTTAAAAAGATTTTTTTTTTTTTTTTCTAATTAGGTTTTTGCACAGAGACCAGTCTGAGGTCGACACTCAACACACACAAAGAGGAAGACCTGGACATGAATCTTTGTTTAGCACTGCCATCTACAGGTCTCTGAGGATGTGTCGTGTGGCCATAAAACATCTGAATGGTAAACTATTACATTAATATAGTTTTAAATGCGATGCATTAAGTCCAGATAAAAGCACTTTATATATAGATTATATATTTGTTTGCCTTAATGCCTGTGACAGTTGCTGCTGGCCTGCTACATTACATCTGGCTGCTATGGCATAAGGTTGATACTAAAAACATTGCTTCTGCTAGGGGGCGCTGTGTACCACACCTGTTATATACCTGATTATTCGACACTAGTCCGAAATCATCAAAGGTTTTTCTATAGATTGTTATATATATTATTTTATTATTATAATGTGGTTGAGAAACTTGAGACTGTGGTTCACTTGGGCATTTTTTCAGGATATTCGTAAAAAAAAGCATCCAAGCATGGGCCTCATTTAAGTCAGCACATATCTATGGATATGAGGTCAAAGTTCTATGGGCACTCTTCCATTTCATGTTTTGAGGACATGGGGAAAAAATTGAAGAACCCAATGGAAACCTATGCAGAGCTTTGAGCTGTAGACACGTGATGAACTTGGCATAAAGGATGAAAAATGAGGAAGCCACACTATATACTGCCCTATTATACTACCTACAGTACTGTATGTTTAATATAAATCAGAAGAATTACAGATCTAGTTTTAGTCTTACTCCTATAAATGCTTTCCATTTTTCCAGAGTGTTACTGTGGGGATTTGTTCGTTTTTAGTCACAATAGTATTAGTTTGTTCAGACTTTAATATTGGACAAGGAGGTCTAGGGTGCAGTCAGTGTTTAGTGGGGTTGAGTCAGAGTCGGGCTGTCTGCAGAAACACCAAAGTTTTTTTTCACTCAAATTCTAACACACCATGTCTTCATAAAGCTCAGAGAGTTTTGTGCACTGCTGCATTGTCATCATGAAAAAGTGTTTGCCTTTTAGTTTTTGAAAAGCTAAATATTTATGCTACAGCATATATCAGGACATTAAAAACAGCCCTAAAGTCACACCAAAAAAAATATTGTAGAGAAAGAAATTGTATATTACAGGCTACAGGCAATATCAAAATCTAATCTTAATAAATAAAAAGTCACAAACGCATGTTTATCATCTTAAAGCATGAGTTGAAATTGGCTTGTTAACATTTTCCAGTCTATAAACAGAGGTCTTGTACAGACAAACCGCCTGTAGTAACACACTCTTTTCTCTGTATGTACTGTACACAGACACTTCTTATAAACACTCCCTCAAACAAAGACTACATGTTTATAATACATGTTTACCTGTGCATTGCACTACAAATCATTTTGCACTACGCGCTGCTTCCCCCCAAAAATGTCGTTTTATGTATAAAATATCTCTTTTGCACAATTTTATTTACAGTATCTATATAAAGTATTTTGTACAGTGTCAGTTTTGGTTTGGAGGTCAGCTAATTATTTTTCTTATACTTATTTGTTTATATTTATGTGTAACCATCAAGTAGCACCGTAATCCTGCGAGACACGACTTTTCATTAACTATATGTCCACACGTAGCAGAATGTTAATAAAGCTTGAATTGTCATGAATCGAAAACAAAATGGAAAAGGAACAGTATTAAAAACTAAATGTATATTCCCATATTCTGTACAAATTTGGACAATTATTATACACCTTCTTGCAGCTTGTTGTTTACTGTATATAGTCAAGGCCTGTCTTGTGTAGCTTTTTTATTCCTAATGTCTAACACATCATGCTAATTGGCTGGTGCTTATTTATGAGTGGAAAGTTCCTCAGAATCCTGGTAATGAGTTAAGACCTGGGCTAAATTTCACCACCATTTCCATCACACCTTTGTTAACTAACCTGAGCATATGAAATGTCAGGAAGCTGGCCGAACTCCAATAAAAGCTTTAGCACCTTCTGCATTTTTTTGCAGAAATCATTGGAGAATTAGGTAGAACCGAATAAAAATTACTTTATTAAAAAAATGTTCTGACCTTTTTCTAATAGTGCTATAACGGTAAGAAATCGGAAGCTGGCTGGATGTGGACTTTCGTTTGCTTTTCGATAAGCTAGTCCACATTATACAAACACTAGATATATAGTAAATTTAAAAGTTATTAATTCTGCATATAGCATCCAATCACATCATAAAACATCATCATCAACCTCAGTCTCAAAGAGTCAGTTATAACTCCTTTAAAAAGCTTTACTATGCGAAGACTTTTATTAAGAATGTACTGTTAATAGTAGTTGTAGGCAGTTATGTAATTAAATTCCCTCACTACTCAGTGTTTACATTATCAGACCACACTGTCCATCTGGTTGTGCATAGTGGTGCGAAATAAGAAAAAAGCCTATATATGAACAGAAAGTGGTCAAGATTTGTAATTTACACCGAATGATGTAGATAAAGAATCAAGTGTATACAATAAAACACCTCTTATAATAATACCCAGAACAATATCAATACAAAATCGGCTGCAGGCAGCTGATCCTTTTTCTATCTAGTGCCCAAACTTTGAAATAATTTAGCCAACACTGTTTAGAAGTCAGACACATACTGTCAGTTTAAAATTAGATTAAAGGCCCATCTCCTTAACCTGGGTTACATATAACACACACTTTCATTATCCAAATTTGTTAAAGGATTATTAGGCTGCAATAAGCCGGTCTACCAGAACCGGGAACAATTCCAATAACACACACTGCATTTGTCCGTCATAAGCAGAATGACATCTACACTAATATAAATCTATTTCTTTCCTAGTTCTGACTAGAGCAAAATACAGCATAGCAACTTTAATGTGTCATTTTTCTGTAGAACTTTCTAAACTGAGGGGTCAGTGCAGGTCAGTGGTGGGCTGTCAGACTCACAGCGGGGCCTTATAATAAATGAGTTTTTTTTTATTATTTCTTTGTAAATGACAGAAGAGAAATATCAACAAAATTGCATATGATTATTTCGTTGTGGTTGATCTGGAATATTCTACATTATAAAGAAAATGCATTATAAAAACTACACTAAAATAACTAGATTCACTATCAAAGGCCAGCGAAGGTTTTGTAACAGATAGAAACAGAGAACAACAAGCTATTTTGTTGTTTGTTTGTGTTATACGAGTAAAGACACACGGGATGGTTTTGCCTTTGACAGCCAACAGCTAAACCAGGGCAACTTTAAATCCCAAAGGCTTTGAATGCCACATAATGTCAGCCGTGCAAAAAATATGCATATCACTGCACACGCTGTAAAAGGGAATGCGTAGATGTGTGTTACTTGTCTGTTTACAGTTGGTCACTGATGGGCCTGACGGAAAACCAACAGTATGTCACTGGTAGCAGGTCAGTGTCAGTCAATTACACAAATGTTTAAAGCATCTTAATTTGTATCTACACTATGTGTGCTGGAAGAATTCACTGCCATTAAGAAATACTGTTGCCATGAAAGAGTTTCCACCTATGTTCATATAGAGGGTTTGAGTCAGATAAACAACCAAATGGACCCAAAGCCGATGACTGTCCAGATCAGAACATTTCATTTGCTGTGATCCATTATCCAATTATGTTATGCACCTACCCATTGGTCTGTGGTCAAAATGCTGACATTACTAATGTATGAAATTTTGGTGTCATCGAGCCAGGTAAGACTTTTGTTCTCATGCATATTAATGAGCTATAGGCATTTATAGGTCTGTGATTTGCTCACTAGATGGCCTTACTTGGGCCACTTCCCGTCGATACGGAACACAATGTACTGTAAATACCCCACCAGATATGCAGATGCTCAAACCCGCTCACCATTAGGATCACTTTGTATACTTCTTATACACTGCTTCTAACACTTCCCTTATGTATATACATATGTGCCTATGTGTTTTTTCCTATATTTGGACATATGAATATTTAATATCAATTTAAAGCAAAACTGAGAGATTTAAGTAATATAACTAAACAATTAAAACTAAAGAAAAGACTTTCTGTAAAATCTACTTAAAAAAAAACAATTTCTAGTGAGGAATAAATCATTTATTCTCACTTGAAATGGCTAAATTCCCACACAGGTGTATCACATCAGGTACAAATGATTAGAACATTGATACTCAGCTTTTTGAAGGAGGCTGGCCCTATTTGTAACTTAGACATTTAGTTTGGTGTGCTCTTGACTGTTGAAGTGATAGTGAACACCATGGAGATCTTTTGAAAGAAGATTGTAGCAGTTTAGAAGTCCGGAAAGAGATTTAAAAAGATCTCAAAAGATTAGCCATTCCACTGTCTGCAAAATAGTCCACAAGTTAAGGACATTCAAAACAACTGACAACATGCCCAGGTCTGCCTGTCCAAGCAACTTCACCCCGAGAGCAGACCGCAAGATGCTAAAAGAAGTCACCAAAAACCCTAAAGTGTCATTACGGGACCTACAGCAGGCTCTTGCTACTGTTGATGAGAAGGTGCATGACTCTACAATCAGAAAGAGACTACACATGTAACTTTCATGGGAGGTTGTGCAAGGAGAAAACCGTTGCTCTCTAAGAAACACACAAAGACCAGACTAAAGTTTCCCAGAGAGAACGCAGACCAAGGCCAATGTTTTTTGGACAGATGAGTCACACTGCAACAGAGAACATATTTGGCATAAACCAAATACAGCATTCCAGGACAAGAACCTCATACCAACTGTGAAACCTGGAGGTGTCCTGGTTTGGGGATGCTTTGCTGCAGCAGGATCTGGCCAGCTAACCATAATAGAATCCACCATGAATTCTACCACACAGCTACCACATCAGAGGGTGCTTGAGAAACATTTGTGATCATCTGTAAAAAAGTTAAAGCTGAAGCGGAACTGAACCCTGAAACATGACAATGACCCAAAACATACCAGTAAATCCACCAAGGACTGGCTGAAAACTAAGAAATTGAGAGTCCTGGAATGACAGAGTAAAAGCTCAGATCTGAATTCCATTGACGTGGGGCAACTTGAAATGGGCTGAACATGCATGGAACCCCTCAAACAGTTAGAATACACATTTTTGTTAAAATCTTGTATATAATGTAAATTTTTGCAATCGCATCAATTTCTTTTCCAGAGAAAAATAAGATTAGCCATCCACCTGTTAATATTTCTCAATAAGAAGAATTAAATATTCAATCGGGTGTCCTCATTTTTTCACATGACTGTATATAAAGAGAGAGAACAGAGAGACATGATTCTTGTGTAGTAGTTATTAATGTAAATTATTTATATATTCATTCATTCTAATATCCATTTCTTTAAAAGGAATTCATATGTACAATAATCTCATTAACTGGAGCTAAATATTCCATTAGTTCTAAAAATAAATGATAAGCCTTTAGAAGAGAATCCTCATACGATGCATTCTCAACGTTTTCTGTTGTCTTCAGCAATGCGAAAGTAGTTCAGTGCGAGAGCTACATTTTTAGCTCAGCACATTTGTCTGTTTGAATGCTAATTTGTGTGGGAGAGCCTCTCCATCAGCGCTGCGAGTTTATTTGCGATTTTGCATCAGTTCTGATTATCCGATAATATCTGATATAGGCCTATATATGTATCTGTAATGTACAAAGTGTTCATTCAAATTAATTAATTAATAAAGTAAGCCACTTGCTCATTTATCATCTAGTAATATCTGCTTAGTTTGTTTTTTTTTTATAAATAAGAAGCTGTAACAAGCTACTCCGGGCAGTATGGTACACTGCTCTAATTTTCACACTATAATACAATAAACAGTAGAAGGGAGTAGAAGAATTAATACTACAAGCTATTTCTTTCATATCTTTCATTGTTCTGAAACTAATGAGAAAATAGTTTCTGGACAGTTGTGTCTGGAAAATGTTAAAGTGATTATTTATTTAATTACTCAAGAATTATACACATCTAACTCAGATTTTGACTGCCTTTGAATGAGGAAAAATTACATGTAAGAAGAAATCTTAAAAAAAAGTTAACAGACAATGTGCCATGCACAAAAACAAGGCCAAAAAGGAAGAGATTTTAGATTGAGCCAAATGATGTCACTGTTGAGTGCCGCCATAAGAACTACAAAGTCAGCGTGTCGCAGCTTGCAGCATTAATATGTTCTGAAAAACCAAGAAGCGTGCAGAAAAAAATGAAGTGAGTGAAGGAAAGCGGGTGAAAACAGCGTCAAACAAAAGTCCAGCTGTGAGCCTGTAGAACCAGCAGCTAATTGAAGTCGGAAAAGATGGAAAGCCGAATGTGTCAGAATACCGTAATTTACATTTGAAATGCATCCACAGCGCATTACTTTCACAAAGCCTTTCATTGAGCAGTCAAATGAGTGTTTCTATGGATTTTTTTGTCTCGGTTATTTATTTATTGATGTTTTCCGTCATCAGTATGAATAGTTAGCTGTGTGAGGCATGAGTTTGAGCAGCATTGCAACAGCAGGTGGCAACTCTAGTGGCATAGACAAATTTGAACGCAGTTAAACAGCCTGCCAATCAATTCCTGATTCCCCTAGACGAGTGTGACATTAGTTTGTATGTTAGGCCTACCATGTCAGTGTAATCTTTTATATGTGTGTAAACTTTTCTGACAGAGCTGTTTGTAAGAGAATCCGAACGTACTTTAATGACCACATTTAATTTACTTCACTCTCATTTCTAGAGGTGTTCATGAATTTATAAATGCACCGAAGCCCATATGAGTCCATATTTATTATATGGGTATATCAACACTCTGTAAGGAATTAAATCACAGATTAATATTATAAAAAACAATAAAAGCCCAATCTACATGACTGTTGTGATACATTTTAATCCTAAATTTTACAGTTTAAGTCTGACCCCTGGTTCCATCTATTGACACGCTGCACACAGAAGACAATAAGAAGGTGCAACAGTCTGTACCAGAGGCCAGGTGCACTGATCGACAGGGTCTGAGACAGCTGTTAAGAGTTAAATGGAGATCAAAATGTTCTGTCAAATGAAATTGCTAATTACAACTTCCACCAAAATCCCACAGTGCAGTAGGTACTGATGGCCCCTATAATAGGAGCCATTGGCATAATGAGTAAGAGGGAGAGAAGCCACGAAAAAAGGGAAGCTGTGCATTGACTGACATCTTTGATGCCTAAACCAATTAGATTGGGCCGAATGAAGCAGATCTGATGCTAGACCCTCACCACCTCCACCACTTCCACCCCTACCAGCCCACTACACCCTACCCACCTCCTTTTCTCAAATTTATTATATTCTGTCACAGATGCAAGGTTCAATTTGTCAATTTGGTATCAGAATGTGTGTGTGCAGCAGAAGGAGAAAAAAAAGGGGAACAAGAGAGATTGACAGGGTTTGGAGGGCCCAGAGAACAAATGAGGGTGTCTGATAATGGGCATTCCACGCACCGTGTGACATTTCCTACCCAGCTGTCCGTGGGCCTTGTCTGCTGTCGAGAAGAATCGGGCCCTTTGTTCAGGCACAGTGTTGAATGGAGGCCCTGAGCAGTTTCCCATAGAGGAAACTGAGAGGCTAATAGAGCGAGTGCAATGTGTTGCCAGGTTCTTTCATTATGGCCATATTTTCCGAAGAGCTGTGTTAACGAGGCGGCGCCTCAGGTTGAAAGTAACAAGCTGTCTATCACTCCACACACATACACACAGAGAGAGTGAGGCAAAGAGCGAGAGAAAGACAGAGGGACATAGGTATGGTGTTAATGAGAGTCACAGAAAGCACAGGCTTTCCTTCTCAACCCGTCAGCAAAGAGGTGAGTGTAGTGACATGCCTTTATGGTTTGTAAGTGGTTTCAGACTTTTAATAGTGGTTAAAAGAAGCTAAAAGCATGAACCTTTCCATGCACTTAAGTTTGTAGGCTTTTGAATTCAAATTTCTCAAAAATCAAGGGTGCAAAACCCATTTTAAACTAGTTTCCTGCTGTATAGGATTAGTGGCTGACTTATTCTAATAGATATGTTAAATAAAAAGACAATTAGCTAATGAACTGTTTATAAGCTCTGTTCGTTTATTGCAGCAAATCTTACACACATTCCTCTACTATATTAATATGCAGTGTCATATAGTGTCTTGACTAGTGACCTGGAGACATTTTTAAAAACTGAATGCATAGGTAGGTGGTAGGACATGTTAAAAATGAGATCCTGCTGCTTTAACAGTATGCCAACAACATGCTTTCAGCTAAGGGTTAACTGAAAAAGGGGTTCTGTAGAGATTTTATCCTGTACTTTACTATATCGTAAAGATAGTTTAAGCTAAACTAATGAACATTTTCCGTTCCTGATGTCTGAGGTCTGTCTCCTAGTTTTCATTTTATTCGTTTTTTTACAGTTTGTTACATGTTTATTACACAATTAGTTATACATTTCATTCTGTCTATTACAGCTGTATTTTATAGAAAACACACGTGGTACATTAATTTATAATTGTTTTTCTTTTTGTTTATTTATTACTGTATTTATTCACTTGTCTTTGTTTTAATCATAATAAGACTGCCAGAGATTTGTGATCAGAAACATTCATACTACATATAAAGATCAGATGTAAATTCCTTATGTCATAAAAGTATTTATGGAGCTTTTCATTTTCAACCAAATTTAAGGATGTAATTTCTTAAAATGTAAACTTTGTAATGCAAGCAGGATGAAAGCACAATAGTGCATATATTTAATTTATTCTACAGATACCGTACAACTATTATTTAAAAAAAAAAAAACATTTTAAAAACAGCTTGTAGTTAGTTTTATCCTTCTCACTTGTGCCGAAATGTTTCTTAAAATGCCGACATCGCTTAACTTTGCTGGATCCTCATCCTCACTAAAAGAAACACAGGTACTTTGCTTTTACTGGCAGTGTGAAATCCTGGGCCTCAGGCTTTATATAGAGCCGTGTTTATCCTGTAGTGCAGGACTAATGACATGACCAGTACATATTTCTTCATTGTATAATAAGAAATAATTATGCAATTTAAAAATTCCAGCACTACATGGCTTCATTTTCTTTTCTTTGTCATTATTAGTTACTAGAACATTTTTTACAATTTAACTCTCACGAAACGCAATTCTAAGAAAACGTAAGTAAACCTGTTTAATATTGAACCTGAAATCGTTTTTCTTTCACATCATTTTAAATGCATTTCTACTGAAATCTGAAAACCATTTATATTTCTAGTACTGTTTGTCATAATACTCTAAGGAAACGAGTGCACCACATTTTCTCCAATGTTTCTAGAAGGTCTAATTATACTTTAGTTTTATATTTGTTCTTTTTATAAATGAACATCATTTTATAAAATGTAAAAAAAAAAGAATCCTTTTCGAATCCCTAAGCAATCCTCTGTGTTTTGGAAGAGCATGTGGACAGTTCTTTTGCTATTCCTCAAAAAAAATCTGGGTTTGAGATTAAAAGATAAATGTAATGATAGACAAAATTATCTTGTTTATTTATTTTCTGATATTTACATCCAGAAATGTTGCATGAAACCTGCATGTCTTTTCGTATTTCTTTGTATTTCTTCCAAAAATTGGCATTTCAGCTATAAAATCTGGTGTCACAAAGGAGTAAAACATTAACAGATTAATAAAGAACAGATTCACTGGGGAAAAAAATGTTGAAAGTGTTTTTTACAATTATTTATTTTGTAGCATTTGTTTATAGTAATTAGTCGTCTAATTGATATTATTTGTGACTTCTGGTATTTCAGGAAGCAGGCCGCTGGTCGTACTTGTTAAAAAGCCAGCATATTCATTATCCTTTTTGTGCATTCAAATTTCACACTTTCCTTACAACAATAAGAGTTTATTAGGCTGTCAAAGCATATGAGAGCACATATACTGAGGCCCTACCATTGTAGTGTTTTTAATAGATAAAAAGTTAAAAAACTAAAAGTTTTCCTATTGATCATGGTTATATTTTTCAATGTTTGGGTGTTCTTTTAGACATGTTTTGTGTATTTGTAATATGTGAAAAAAAGTTTGAAAGTATGTGAAAGTAAATTTGAATAGTTTCAGCAGTGGCAGGCGGTGGATTTGGTTCTTGGGCCTTTAGTGGAGACTTACCCTACTAATCCACCTCTTAATACCACAATCATTACTATAAAAAGCGCAACATAACACAACGTGTCATTGAAGAGAGAGAGACATTTTGCGTATTGAGGGTGAAAACCATTTTTATTAAAGCAAGAAACCCCATTAAGACTCTAAACCTCTACACTACAACAGCAACTGTACTACATACATCATCTGAAGCAGTTCAGAATCAATATTTACCTTAACATTAATATTAAAATTTTTAAAAATTAAATAAAATGTATAATACATTTACAGGCTGTAAGCCAGCGTTACCGGTCGGTGGCACTGTTCTGGTAGTGAAAAAGTCTGCCTTAAAAATGTATTTTTAAGTATGTCCAAGACAAAGTCAATTTCAACTTTAAATCTGTGGACATGAAAATTCTAATTTGACTGTACAGATGCATTTTGCTAGTCTGTAGGCTGTGAGAATTTACTCTTATCAACCAATCAGAGGACAGAAAAATTCCTGATGTCATTGTGTCCCAGCTAGCAGGAGACGGGTTTAAAAATCTGATTGGTTGAAGAAATTTAATTCAATTCAATTTTATTTGTATAGCGCATTTTACAATAGTGATTGTCACAAAGCAGCTTTACACAATCGAAGAAATTAAGATAAAAATAAGACAGAAATCAGTTAGTCCCTGATGAGCAAGCCGGGGGGGCGACGGTGGCAAGGAAAAACTCCCTGAGATGGAAATAGGAAAAAACCTTGAGAGGAACCAGACTCAACAGAGAACCCATCCTCATTTGGGTGAAAAACAGGTAGCAGGAATTGAGTGGTTACATTATGTGTGTGTGTGAGCAGTTTAAATCATTAGTCCTTAAAGAACAGCTGGAACGTCTTTTATGGCGGAGTGGGACGTCCTTGGTCACCCTGGTGATGTATCATCCACTGGAGCAGGTCACAGGGAAGGGTCCAACAGGTCCAGGGTGGAGATGGGATCTGGATCACCGGCAGCTCCGTTGTGGCTCAACAGTGAGAGAGAGAGAGAGAGAGAGAGAGAGAGAGGGAAAGGAAGACAAAAAAAAAGGAAAACAGTTAAGTGACAATGTAATCACACGGTTTGGATTGATTAAGTGAATAATGTAGAGTGCAAGAATGGACTCCGGCAAGACTAACTAGGTCAGCATAACTAAAAGGAGAACCAGAGGGAAACACAGACATGAGGGCTCCCTGATATGTTAAGCAACCAGCCGGTCTCATCATCAACAACTTGATCAATAAGAGAGGGGAAGACAGCATCTAAACATACCAGATCACCATAATACTCAACACCCATGAGTCCCACAGTTCTGTTCCTTTATCTAAGGGGAATCAATACAAAATGCTTGACTAAATAAATAAGTTTTTAACCTGGACTTAAACACTGAGACTGTGTCTGATTCTCGAACATTTATAGGGAGGCTATTCCATAACTTTGGGGCTCTGTACGAAAAGGCTCTGCCCCCTGCTGTAGTTTTTATAATGCGCGGTACTGACAGGTAGCCTGCATCCTTTGATCGAAGTAGGCGTGGCGGAACGTAAGACACTAGAAGTTCACTTAGGTACTGCGGCGTGAGACCATTTAGAGCTTTATAGGTCAGGTGTAGTATTTTAAAGTCAATGCGGTATCTCACTGGGAGCCAATGCAGTGTGGATAAGACCGGCGTGATGTGCTCATATCTTTTAGTTTTAGTAAGGACTCTCGCTGCTGCGTTCTGGACTAACTGAAGTTTATTAATGCACCTAGTTGAACATCCAGACAGTAAAGCGTTACAATAATCCAGCCTGGATGTGATAAATGCATGAACTAATTTTTCTGCATCATTAACAGTCTTATATAATGATATTAACCAATTAGCAATCTGCCACTACTAATAGAGTTTAAGTTACATGGGCAGCACTTCTGATTCTGAAGGCTTTGGCAGATTTTAGTACCATGGCAGCACATAGAAACTGAAATCTAATTGGACAAAAAATCTAACATTCACATACACGTATTAGAAGCAGTGCAGCCAAGAAAAACGCTATGAAATGAAGAGAATAAACTGTTGGAAATAAATTAATACAATTTAATTGAACATATATTAGACATCAGGTTGTAAATGTAGGTCAGCTGACCAAAGCTAGTGATTATGATTGACATACTAAAACCACTGATTTTTGTATATCAATTATAATCACTGGCTTTCAGTAGTCGATTAACCCTTGTCTGGGTTGCAGTGAACTAACACCAATCCTGTAAACTCAGGGTAAGTAGCTGGACTAAACCATGAAGGCAACAGCAATTTGCTATAGGGTAAAATGCACTCACATCGCTAGGAACAGACATTCACATTGCAAGAACAATTTTTTTTTGGAAAGGTGAGTGAAGATTGATCCAAACCAAGAAATCTTACACGGTCACAGAGATCTAAATCTGGATTAATTTGTAAATCCCTAAAATGTGAAGCAGCAACAGTACCCACAGTACCACCCTATATGCTACATTAGCTAATTCATTTATCCTGTCTATCCTTATAAGTCTATCCTTATATCTTCCTACTTAATTGTTTCTGTATCTAGCCCACCGTAACAATTTAATTTCCCCACTGTGGGATCAATAAAGATTATCTTATCTTATCTTATCTTATCCTGGGATCAGTGGCCATTGGGTGGGATGCCAGTCCACAGAATAATGTACCTGGCATATAAAGTATATTATAAATAAAAAAATAAATGTATTCATCTAATTTGTAATTGCAAATGGTCTTGATTAACCAGCTATCAGTCACATACTGAAGGTTTACCTTATTCGCTGTAAAATAATAATGTAATAAAATAATACGAAAAGTGTTGCATTTATATTATTTGTTTGATGTTTTTTTTTTAAAGAAGGTCTGGCCTTCATGAAGATTTTCATAGGAGCTGGAACAGTGAGATGAAGTCTTCCTGCCAACCTCTCTTCGGTCTGACCTTTGAGAACTTGCCTGCTTGTCACAACACATCTCCTTCTGGCACTGACCTAATAAACTGCACTGGCCCCAGTCACTTAGCTGAACTTGACAGTCAGTAAGGCCTCCTCTGAAGCATCGGTTTTTACCATCCAAAGTCTGCTGCATATGGTTTTCCTAATGCTTCTCCCAATATGTCAACTCATGAAATAAATACATAAAGCGTCGATATGATACAAGTAAGCAAGATATTTTATAGTGTGTAAATACTGACAACAACAGATCCTGAGTTGTGGATGACTAAAGTTATGCAGGTCATAAAACAAACTGTCATAACTGATATATCAAACCTCCAGTCATAATTCAGTTCAATTCAATTTTATTTGTGTAGCGGTTTTAACAACGACTCAAAGCAGCTTTACACAAAATGCAGTAACAGTGAAAAGTGTAAGTTTGTCCCTATGTACAGTACTGTATATTGTACCGTAATGTGATTACTCTCTTCTAGAAGAGAACACAACTGTAGTTATTTATTTAATACAGTGGCTAAATTAACTTAAAACAAAGCATCAACATGTGTTGACATTTCCCAACAGCACAGAAGTGATACATTTATAAATTACTTTAATTCCAAGATTGATACTATTCAAGATAAAATTGTGAACATGCAGCAAAGGAGGAACAATTCCACTTATTCGTTACTATAAGAGAGAAAGAACTTTTTAAACTCATCAAATCATCTAAGCCAACAACATGTATGTTAGATCTTTAGATCCTATCACTGTACTGAGACTGCTCTAATTAGTGTAACAAATGACCTGCTGCTATCAGCTGATACTGGTTGTCTCTCCCTATTAGTGCTATTGGACCTCAGTGCTGCTTTTGACACTGTCGACCACAACATTCTTTTAAATAGATTAGAAAGCTTTGTTGACATCAGCAGAAGTGCGTTAGCATGGTTTAAATCATACTTATCTGACCGCCAACAATTTGTAGCAGTGAACGTGGAAATATCATATCGCTTGCAAGTAAAGTATAGAGTACCCTATAGTAGCTTTCACTGCTATGCTGATGACACTCAGCTATATATTTGTTCGCAGCCCGGCAAAACTTAACAATTCGAAAAAACTAACTGAATGCATAGTTGATATAAAAAACTGGATGACAAATAATTTCTTATCCCTAAATCAGGAAATAAAGCCTCTGCCTGTAATAATCTAGATCACAGTCTAACACTTAAGATGGCTGCTCTGTCAACCCTTCATTGTTTGTAAAACCCTTCATTGCCTTTGTAAAAATGCATTTTATCATCTTAAAAATATATTTAAATTACAACCTATGCTTTAGTTTATGCGTTTATGACCTCCAGAATATTGTAACACTTTACTGGGTGGTTGTTCTGCTCTCCTAATAAACAAGCTCCATCTGGTCCAAAACGCAGCAGCTAGAGTTCTTACTAGGAACACAAAGTATGATCATATTAGCCCGGTTCTGTCAACACTGCACTGGCTCCCTATTAACTATCGAATAGATTTTAAAATCCTGTTAATTACTTATAAATGGTTTGGCACCTCAGTACCTGAGTGAGCTCCTATCCTATTATAGTCCTCCATTCCCGCTGCGCAATTTGGTAATACCTAGAATAACAAAATCAACTGCAGGTGGCAGATCCTTTTATTTTGTAGCGCCCAAACTTTAGAATAATTTACCCTGCACTGTTTGGAAGGCAGACACATTCTGCGAGAGAATGCAGTTTCTCAGTGATGACCTTGTCCTCTAGACGGCCATCCGGACAAGACCACGGACACTTTGCTGCAGCATGGGTAACCTACTGGTTTATCTGGTCAGAGGAGAACAGGCCCCCCCAACTGAGCCTGGTTTCTTCCAAGGTTTTTTTCTCCATTCTGTCACCGATGGAGTTTTGGTTTCTTGCCGCTGTCGCTTCTGGCTTGCTTAGTTGGGGACTCAAAATTTATAGATAGCAATCAATTTGAGTGTTTTAATAAGTGTTTAATATTGTCTTTTCTGATGTATTTCTGTAAAGCTGCTTTAAAACAATCCTGATTGTTAAAAGTGCTATATAAACAAAGGTGACTTGACTTAAATCCGACTAGACTAGACAGACCAGCAGGTTATTTCATGCTGCAGCAAAGTTTCCGTGGTCTTGTCCCGATGGCTGTCTAGAAATCAAGGTCATCACTGGGAAACTGGCTTTGGGACGGTCTCTTTGCTGATCCACTGGACTGGATACATTTTGTGACTATATTCGATTTTTTTTAACAACCAACTTACATCTGCTTTTAAAACGACTCAAAGTAGACATACTGGTTGGAAAAAGAAAGAAAAACAGCGTAATATTTAATAGAGACTCAATAAACAAAGAAATTCGCCTAGGTCAGCCAAACAATGCGCACTCTGCCTGAACTGTCGAAACTGTCGAAATCCATGTGCTTTTTCCTACTTACATGGGTAATATTCCATCTCTGCCACATTAGAAGAAAAAATCGGAAATGGGTCACTTGATACATGCAGCCTTAATTTACTTGCCTTTTAAATGTACCATCAGCCTTAATGAGGTATTTATTAAGTTGTAAATTAGATGTACTTAATGTACTTTCTCAATTTAAATATATAACATAGATTTTTGCGACAAATCAACCATTAAATTAAAGTTAATAAATAACCTAAAGTACCTAAAAAGCTTTTTTAACTGTAAGGTTTTCATGTTCTTGTCTATTGGTTTTCATGTTGTATGTTGTTTTATATTCTTTGTTTGTTTTGTGTCTAGGCTTGGCAGTGTTTTGTTTACTTCCCTGTTCCTCATGTCTTCCTGTCATTGGTTAGTTTGGTCCTAAGCGTTCACAGGTGTTCATCGTTTTGTCTTGTGCATATATACCCCCTTGCATCCTCCTGTCTTTGTGATTTGTTGTGGTTCGTTGTGACCTCACTGGATTGAATGGGGTAACCCTAACAGACTTTTTTCGCTTTGGTCTCGATGACTGGCTTCAGTCTAACATACTTCGTGCCCCGGGCCAAGCTTCACGATGGCCACTGCGCCCTAGCCAAGCTTCACGATGGCCATCGCGGCCCCAGCCAAGCTTCACAATGGCCGTCGCCCCAGCCAAGCTTCACGATGGCCGGCTAGCTAAGGCCCATGAAGAGGATTTACTCTTATCCGCAGCACTGCCTTTAATGGGGGTAGCCATCCTCTGTGTCTGTGCCACATACTGCTTGGCCTGCGCTTCCAAGCCTGCCCAAGAGCCAGATCCGGAGCCAGACCCAGCAATTCATGCCCAGCCAGAGGAGGCTTGCGCCATGCCTGCCATGCCCGAATCTGATATTATGCCTGCCATGCCAGAGACTGATATTGTTATGCCTGCCATGCCGGATACTGATATTTTTATGGCTGCCATGCCTGAGTCTGTTATTGTTATGCCTGATATACCCAAGTCTGTTATTGTTATGAATGATATACCCGCATTCGTTATTGTTATGCCTGCCACACCGGCCCCGCCATGGTCCACTGATCCGCCAGGCCCACCTTGGTCCACTAATCATGCCAGGTCTGCCAACCCTGCTCAGACCCTGCCTGCCAAAACATCCCCTAAATATTTTGGGTGGGGTGTAAGAGTAGTGTCTCCCTGGCAGGGAGCAGGACCAGAACATACTGTCTTGGTGACTGAGCCGGATCGTGGGCCATCCCACAATGGTTCCATGATCCGCTTCATCCTCCAGGCCATGCAGAGTTCCACAGCGTCCCTGTGGAGCAGGATTTGGGGTTCTGCGGGCTTTATGGGCCTGGACCGCCATCCCACCCCCTAGACCACTATTATTCCTCCGCCCTCCTTAAGATGTTGGGGGGGGGGGTTATGTAAGGTTTTCATGTTCTTGTCTATTGGTTTTTTCTTGTTCTATGTTTTATGTTTTGTGTCTAGGCTAAGCTATGCTAGCTAGCTGAGCTATGCTATGATAGCTGGATTAACTAGCCTAGGTAGTGTTTTGTTTACTTCCCTGTTCCTCATGTCTTCTGTCATGTGACTTTCCTTGTCTTTGTCATTGGTTAGTTTGATCCTTAGTGTTCACAGGTGTTCATCGTTTTGTCTTGTGCATATATACCCCCTTGAAGCCTCCTGTCTTTGTGTTTTGTTGTTCCCTGTGCCACTGTGGTGAGTGCTTGTCCATGCTAAAGTCCATGCTAAAGTCCATGCTAAAGTCCATGCTAAAGTCCATGCTAAAGTCCATGCTAAAGTCCATGCTAAAGTCCATGCTAAAGTCCATGCTAAAGTCCATGCTAAAGTCCAAAGTGTTCATGTGTGTTTCTGTTTAAGTCTAGTCTAGTTTATGTTTGTTGTTTTGCTAAGTGTGTCCATGTATTTAAGTTAACTTCAGTTTATATTTGTATTTTCATTCTGTTGTAAATAAACTGTACCCTGGGTTCTGAATATATCTCGCCTTAGTGGAGTCCGTTACATTAACTGTTAAATATGGAGGCAGCTTCTTTGCACAAAACAGGAAGAAAGATTTTTGGGCTTGTAAGTATTAATTTTAATTACAATAATTGGGTTTTTTTTACATCGTCTCAATTCAGAGGAAAAATGACAGTAATTAAAACTGAATCTATAAGCAATTCAGAGGCAATAGTGGAAAAGAAAAACTCCCCGAGACAACAAACCACGCTCAAACAGAAACCCACCTTATTTGGGTTACACCAGAGTGTGTGATTTAAGATGAATGTATGGAAGGAAGGATTGATGGATGGATTAAAAATAGTCAGCTAAATAAACAAAAGTTAAAAATCATCCACTTTTATGTCTTTTGTCCCCAAACTGCTCTTACAAAGTTTTAACACCACATAGTCTGTAATTGAGATGATTAGCCAAGACCGGAGTAAAAATTGACATAAGTACCTGACCTCACTAATGCCTAATGCTTTTTTGTCTGAATGTGCAAATTCTCACATCTATGCTCCAGCTGTTTTCTAAATATTTTGGAAAGCTTTTTCAGAAAAGTGGTTGAGAGGTTAAGATAAGTACAAAGGTTACATATACAATACACAAATGGGTTTGATGGTCAGGTATCCACAAGGAAGTGGATCTACAGGGATGGATGGATGGATAGATGGATGGATTCGTGGATAGCAATTAATAAATTCAACATTTCCATGTTAAAGTTTTGCATTAATACCACATTTAAAGTGTTTTGAACTAAATATACTCAATGCATCTTTATGAACTTTGTGAAATGTTTTTCATTTATGTTCTATGATCATCCATAACAATCTTTTAAGTGCTTTCTCTTCTCTATAAAACATATTTGTTAGTAGAGATTGGGACATATTACAAAACAAGAAGAATTGTTAGAGTATTATTACAGTGAGAGTCACATTACTGATGTCATGCTCTGAGCACAGAAATGTCCCTTGCTTCTCTTCTCTCTTGCTGCTCTTTTTCTCTCTCTTTCTCTTTTACTCTCGCTCTTTCTCTCTCTCACACACACACATCCAATCACTCAATTGCTCTCTCTGTTTCTCCCTAGAGAGAGAGAGTGTGTGTGTGTGTGTGTGTGTGGGTGAGAGAGAATGGAAGAGAGAGAGAGCTCAAGTACTACCTCTCTCTCCCATTCTCTCACACTCTCTCTCTCTCTCTCTCTCTCTCTCTCTCTCTCACACACACACCTTCTCTCTTTTACACTCTCTCTCTCTCTCTCTCTCTCTCTCTCTTTCTCTCATACACACACAAACACACACACTCTCTCTCCCTCTCACTCACTCTTTTTTTTTCTCTCTCACTCTCTTTGTTTTATAATGTTTTCATTGATGTCAAATCCTCAGTTTAAAACATGAGAAGCAGTGTGGTTATTCTCCCCTGAGTCTTCCTCCTCGCACTGCACCACTATTTACTCCACGCCTTAATTCCTCTTTATTCTGCACGGCGAGGGATGTCAAAGGCTGTGAATTTAATATTGATTTAATAAAATACTTTTACTGTAACATGTCAGGCCGCATTAGGCTCAGGCAGCGAGCAGCTGGAGCGGGAAGCTGCCTTTGCACGCGATGTGACCTTCGATGCGCACTCATTATTTATTAAAGTGACAGCAGCGCAAGGGGAGAAATCATGAAACATTTGTGTACACGTCATGTCCCGGAAGTGGATCAACGTAAGGCGTATAGCTTGTAGTGTCTAAACAAACAGTCTGGACCACTTGCGGTCAGGGTGCGAAGGCTTCAACAACCAAAGGGGTTGAAAACATGCTGAATTAAATTTTGCCCCTCCCTTTTCCTGCTTCTCGTCCATCTCTCCACCGGTTTGCCGGGTTTGAGACACAGCAAAGAGGAGGCGGTTGCGCCTGTCAGCATAGTGATGGTCGGTTGTTCCCGCTTACACAGTACCAACACTTTAATATGATCTCACACAAACATGCACACCCCTAGGGAATGGAATTACTTTCTGCAAAAGCAAAGAACCATATAAAAACTCTTCTCTGGTGTGGGGGTTAGTCTGTGTAGCCACCAACTGTACCACTTGAAAATCAACATTTTATTTGTTCGCTTGATGTTTTTATCTGCATTTAATCACCCCAAATTTAATCTGACGCACCGTTGCTAAAGGCAGGTCAAATTGTGCGTGCAAATTGATTAAATTTAGATGAAAGTTGACGCATTCCGTTTGTGCATGTGCACGGGTGGAAAAACAGCAAACAAATAGTTTACACCCACAACTTGTGTAAAAGCTGAAAAGGGAAAGTTTGTCATATTTTTGCAATTGCTAACATTTCTGCCTGCAAAACAGCCAATTATTCTTATCCAAGGAATCCAGCATTTCAAAAAACAATAAATCTATAGGAGTTGTTGACATTTCTTGAATAAAGTTTGGGGTTTTTTAGATTCAGAGTCTGGGCCAGGCTCCAAATTAAAATAGATCCACTTGTCCAAAATGGCATCAACTTGGGGAAAATAACATAACTGTGCAGAAAGGTTGCCTTCTTAATCTTACACTTGTCACATAATAGACAAACATTTTGTAATCTTATCCCCTCTGTTCTTAGTAAAGTTGTGCATATGTAGTGTAGATACTATATTACTAACCTTTTATCCCAGTCCCAGGAATTCATCGAACTTGGCAGAATATACCTTATCCAGACAAGAAACATTCCTCACATAGTCCCTCACTTGCAAATACCTAACAACAATTGCTCCCAGGCAAATTGTACTGCTCCTGAAGCTGGCTAAAGGAGGCAAAACAAATCCATTTATAAATAGGTCTCCAGAAGTCCAGATACCCAAATCTCCATAGTACAAGAGACAAATAAAGGATTCCCTCCCATTTATTCATTCTGTTTTCAAGTGCAAATAGTACTATGACTTATACTATTATGATTATAGACCAATTTAGATAACTTTGTGGGCGATAGGATTACTGCAGAAATGAATAGCACTGATTTTGGAATTGTTTTAAATGTTTTAAAAGCTTTTAGATGGTTGTTCAATTTGTTAGAACTGAAATTTGTGTTGGTAGTGTGTGTATACAACCACCATGAAATTATAAAGATCCACCCAGTGTGTTGTTTTTTTAATCTTGTTATATAATTTTTTTTTAAAGTAGATGTCTGTTTTATGACATCACATGGACCAGGGCCACACCCAGGATTGTTCACTGACACTGACAGTGTTAAGCAGTGTTGCCAGATTGGGCAGATTTCCCCTAACTGTTTTTCTTTTGATTAGGTCAGCCCAAAAAATATGCATTGGTCTGGTTGATCAAATTAGGGTTTTTATATATATATATAATTTTTTTTTACAGTTCAAAACACTAACATGTTTATCATAAGGCCTTATAAAACTTGCCAGAACAAATGATACCCCTTCTATCACCAATAAAAATTACTATTTAAATGATTTTTACATTTATTTATAAAATAATGCATGATGATCAAAGCAGTTCTATTTAGACATAAATCTTTATTTATTTATTTTCTTACATCACACGAATACTTCTCGAACTATTGCCACAACATTGAAAGGATACAGTTGTGTTAAATGCCTTTGTATGTTGCAGCATTACATTATTCCTTTACTGGAAAATACACATTTATGTGTCTACCTGCTGCTAGCGTTGCGTGAGAGCAGAGGGTGGGAATCTCTAGGCACCTCACGATTCAATTTAAGATCGATTCAGATTCTGAGGACTGCTGTTATTGATGGATCTTTAGTTTTATTGCAGATTTTCATGATTTAATTTCATTATTTTAATTTTGGATTTTTAAACAAATTTACTTGCACAAGCTTTTATTAATAAAACAAACGGAAATTATTCGATGACAACAACAAAGTTACAAATAATCAACAGAAAATAAAAAAAAACATTTGACTGTAGCACATTACCCAGTACAACAGCAACAGCCTAATAGATTTAAATTACGGCTTCGTCTGATATCACATACTATGTTGAAATAGTTACGCTCTTCTTGTCCATTAAAATGTATGTTCTTATAGTATGGTTTACGGTATGTATGATTAAATTTGAACGTACTATTTCTGCTATTTTCATATGAGCAGGTGACATACGGCAATAACAGCAATGCTAATTTTATGTTGGATAATGTTTAACATGGAAGATGTTAAACGAGTGCAATTTAACTACAAGGAACAATAATTTTTTTTCCAAGTAAAACAATTAAAAAGTGCAGCGTCACTGCTTTCTGCCACTTCCGCATATGACGAGTCGTCTTTTCTAAATGATTATAGCTGTCTTTTTTTATCTTGTAGTTTCATTTTTATTCATTTTTACAATCTTAAAAGCTCTTTATTCCACAAATACTGAAAGTGTTTAATTGGTTGCACTAACAAATTTACTTACAATACTTAAATACTTTTAAAAGCAAGTACTTTTATTTAAGTTAAACTTTTTTTTTTTTTTTACAACTTTCACTTGTAACGTGTCAGGAATGAGACACAAATAAGGAACCAGGATATAAACAGATAGACGTGCTTAAATATAACGGGCACTGGAGAAGGAAAATTGAGATACAGACAGGCGACAGATGGAAAGGGGATTAAACTAAGATACTCTGGAACTTATCTTTGGCACTGGTGTAGGTATAGATCAGGACTGGAGTCCGGTAACGTGCATGTAGACCAGACGGTGTGGGAGTGAGAGAATGGTGGTTAAATAGTGGGCTCACGCATGATTATTAACTGCCTACAGATGGAGGTTATTAGAATTTGGGTAATTGCTAGCGTAAAGGAACTGGGTTAGTATCTGGTGACGACAGTGACTCTGTGACATAATAGAGTAACTCAAGTTGATTGGTGTATTTTGTGTGGAAAAAATCTTGGGCCCTATAAAAGAATATGAGGTTTCACCCCAATACCACACCCATTCCACAGAAAACATACTATTGCATTACGGTACTGCATCTGCAGGTGCCCAGAAACTTGTTTAAACAGAAATAAGCCACATTCTGTTTATCCAAATCGGTTCCGGGACTTATTCATATGTGGAAATAAATGGAATATGAATCGAATTCGTGCATTAGCGTCTGCCTAATAAGCAGACACATCAATGCGAGTCAAGCGTAATTAAATAAGCCACAGTGGTGCATGACGTCGACGTGGACACCGTATATAGAGTCAAACCCGAAATGATTCATACCCCTGGCAAATTCTGACTTAAAGTTACTTTTATTCAACCAGCAAGTTTTTTTTTTGACCGGAAATGACACAGGCTTCTCCCAAAAGATAATAAGACAATGTACAAGAGGCATCATTGTGGAAAAAAATATTTCTCAGCATTTATTTACATTTAAACAAAAAGTGGCATGTCCAAAATTATTCATACACTTTGCAAACTGTCAAAGTCTATAGGAAAATCCAAAGTTCTATACCATTCCAAATAGTCCAAGCTGTTCTAAAGCATCCTAATTACCCTGATTCATTGGGAACAACTGTTTTAATCAACTCAACAGGTGAAAAACAGAAGCTCTTTGCTGTTGGTTTGTAGACAGTCATGGCTAAGGCAAAGGAGCTTACTAAGGATGTAATTATACTGGTCTAAATGCAGCTATGCATTGTGGCTGCTCACAAGTCAGGAAAGGGCGATAAGACCATATCTAAATGTTTTGAAGTTCCAGTGGCTACAGTGCAAAGTATTATAAAAAATACAAGATGTTCCGCACTGTGAAAACTCTCAGAGGACGTGGTCGGAAGCCAAAAGTGACACCTGTGCTGGCCAGGAGGAGTGAGAGAGAAAAGTAAAAAAGAATCCAAGGATCACCAACAAGGCCATCCTGATGAATCCGGGCTCTGCAGGTGGCAACATCTCAAGGCAAACAGTCCAACGGACACTGCACACTGCTGGGTTCCACGGACGCAGCCCAAGGAGGACACCACTTCTCCAGATAAGGCACACAAAATCCCGCGTGGCCTTTGAAATGCTTATCTGGACAAAGAAGAAGACTTCTGGTCTTCTGTTTTATGGTTAGATGAAACAAAAATGTAATTGTTTGGCCACAATGATGTAGCCTTTATTTGGCATAAAAAAGGAGAAGCCTTCAACCCTAAGAACACCATCCCCACTGTCAAACGGTGGTGGGAACCTAATGTTTTGGGGGTGTTTTTCAGCCGGTGGACCAGGGAACCTAATCACAGTAAAAGGCACCATGAAAAAGGAGCAATACATCAAAATTCTCAACAACAACATCAGGCAGTGTGCAGAAAAAGTTGGCCTTGGGCACCAGTGGACATTTCAGCACGACAACGACCCAAAACACACATCAAAAGTGGTGAAGAAAGGTCTGGTTAGCAGACAAAAACATTAATGTTTTGCAGTGGCCCAGCCAGAGTCCTGACTTGAATCCAATTGAGAATCTGTGGAGGGAGCTAAAGATCAGGGTGATGGCAAGGAGACCGTCCAACCTGATAGAGTTGGAGCTCGTCGCTAAAGATGAATGGGCAAAAATACCAGTGGAGTCATGCAAAAAAACTGATCAGCAATTATAGGAAGCATTTGATTGCTGTAATAGCTAATAAAGGCTTTTCTATTGATTATTGAGAAGGGTATGAATCATTTTGGACATGCCACTTTTTGTTCAAATGTAAATAAAAGCTGAAATATATTTTTCCACAATGATGCCTCTTGTACATCGTCTCATTATCTTGGGAGAAGCCTGTGTCATTTCCGGTCAAAAAAAAAAAAACTTGCTGGTCGAATAAAAGTCAGAATTTGCCAGGGGTATGAATAATTTTGGGCTTGACTGTATAACTATGTATTTTAATATAATTTTTGTTCACTTAATCTGTTTTGTCTGTAATAATTTACAAACAATTAACGCACTATCATATTTATAATTTAGCGATCAATGTTACATTTGCCCAGACTTTAACAAGGGCTCTCCTCTTTTTCTCCACCTAAAGAGATCATTGTTTTTCCGACCTTTAACTATGGTGAGGAAGCAAAATCCTGAATAATCATTTTGTCTTCAACCATTACGTCCTTGTTTCATGCCATTTTTTACTTCCTTTTCCGGTCAGTACGTCTACATTGGGTTGTTTTGACGTGTATAGTGTAAATGCAGATATTGGATCCGGGTCCGTTTTAAAAGATAATGTAAGCAGGTCATCAATACATAGTCACAGTATAAATGCAGCCATAGTCTATATATGGCTTATATACTTAGTTTACAGAGTATATCAAGTCATCATTTTATATACCGAACAGTATAACAATGAATAGTAACATTCAGTACATTCACTAATTATTTATAAACATTTAAAATAACTAAAATTCCTAAGACGTCTAATCTAGGTGATGTAAGGTACCACTTAGAGATGACATTTTTCTGTGACCAGTTATTCACAAAAACACATTAGGAGAAAATCATGAGCTCTAAATCATTTGACCTTGGCTTGCTTACAAAATATTCTTGCTTGAATGCACCAAATGCACAGATGAGCTCTGATTGTGAAATCTTCTTTCAGTAAATTACTTCGAATGAGAGGAGATCTTTTGCTGTTGCCAATGGTTACCACCACTAGGACAAACACACGCGTGTTGGGTTATTCTCTCCATTAGTTTCTAGGCAACATGTTCTGGACCTTGTAGTGTAACCTGTCACACTGATATTCCCAGGAGACAACAAACAAATACGCATTTCTGCTTCTCAGGGCTTTTTATATGCTTTAGTGTGCTTGATGGGGCTTAATTTGCTAAAATATTATGCACTTTGAAAACAAGAGGATGATTTGAAGTTTTCCACATTTGAGGCAAATTAATAGGGGTGTTAAGGTTAGATAACAAATTCTTTTTTATACCAGGCTCAAGCAATGTGAAAGAAACCGGAGCAAATCTCCATGGGGTACACAACGGGCAGCTTAGAGGTCACAGCAGCTTTGAGAACGCTGGGGTCAGTAGGTCAGTAAAAAATTACCGGTGCACTATTCTCAGTGTAACAGCGCCACCTACATACACTTAGGAAACAAATGGCACTGCATTGTACCTTAACTTGTTAATGCAGTAGCTGATTTTATTAATGTTTAACATGTATGATTCACAAAGACTGGCCAATATTATACAAAGTCAGCTTAATTAAAATTAAATTAAAATTATTTTATTTACAATAGGTACAATACAATATTTTAAAATCATTTTTTCATTTTACTGTCAGGTTTTTACTTGGTATGATTGTAGGTTGTAATTGTTAAGACAGTTTATAACCCTTCACAAGCTTCTCACAGTACTAAGAATGATTTTTCAATAGACAGGTTTTTTATTTTTTAGTTTAGTTCAAAAATTTAGAAATTCAGGTCAGGTTTTGTGAGCTACTGCAATACTTTTACTTTTGAAATTATGTTTAGGATCACTGACATGCTGCAAGACCCAGTTGGACTGATGTTTTAAGATATTGCTTTAGTTCATTTAGAGAATTCCTGCATCACTTAAACACCTTCACACCCTATATTTACATTTCCATGCCTGGTCAGGAGAGTATTGTTCAGATAAATACCCTCACTATTCTTTATTAGAGGAAATGAATTAAGTTTTTATATTTACATCTATTTTAACATTATTTATTATTTTAATTGTCTTGATTGCTTGTGGTATAAGTTCAGTTGTTTGACAGTTGTTCCACTCAGTGGGCCTTAATGGTGTGATTCGGATGTTTAATGTATATTTTGTGTTATACACTAATGCAAGATGATCAGTAAGGGGAATAACTAAACTAAAACTAAATGCTGTTATTAATGGTGTTACTTTTTTTAGTAGAATGTAATTAAATTACATTTATAATAATAATTGATTTCATGAAATGTCCATTTTATTTATTTACTCTAATATCTAGGAATTCAAGGTATTTGACATATTTAAACATTTTTTAAAAAGAAATAGTTACTTTTTACATTTACAGCATTTGGAAGACTTTTTTATCCAGAGTAACTTACATTTATCTCTTTATACAACTGAGCAATTGTGGGTTAAGGGCCTTGTTCAGGAGCTCACAGTGGTGGCTTGGCGTGCTGGAAATCGAACCCCAGTCTTTCTGGTATCAGTCCAACACCTTAATCCCTAAACCACCACTTCCCCACCGGTACATTTAGAGTTAGATCATTATATTACATCATTTCCTATATTATCCTCAGTGTTTGGCATGTTGTGTACTAGTAAATAACTAGTAACTATAACCAATTATTAATTATTTATTATTTAAAGTAACATGACCAACACAGAGAATAATATAGATATATGTAAAATATTACTACATAAATATGCATAAAAGGGGGCATCTTATATTCCTCCTTGTTTTTTTAAGGAGGACAATATACATAAAAATTAGCTGACTAGCTTGTTGCTAACATATAATAAAAAAAGCTTCTTCCATGTTTTTTCCTGCCTTTTTCCGGTCTAAATTTACAGAGGTCGTAAATGACACCATTCTCAGCTCTAACCTCCTACTACCAAGGCTGGCAGCGGGATAACTTGTGCTTGTGCTGCCATCTGATGTTGTGTCTAGAAAATTTTTGATAAATATGTGTATATTTAGATCAGGCAATAGAAATAGACAAACAGATTAGTCTCTCTCTCTTTCTCTCTCTCATATATATATATATATTTACATGATATATTGATGTATTGCAATTAAGAATTAATTTGGTACCCAAATCCCTCTGCTGAGAAAATAAGCTATTAGTCATGAGTTAAACACCTTGCTGAATTGAATATAAATCTAAACAATTAGGCAGTAGTGATTATTGTCCTCAGTAAGTATTTAACTCAGTTTCCTTTTGGGACTGTGTAGGTGCTAACATAAGGCTCTTAATTGACTAGCTGAACCAATTATACAAAAAGGAGTCTGGCTGGGTTTTCCTGTTCTCTGCCTTCCAACAAATTCTGTACACAACTGACATTTTTTGCTGAACTAAATATTTCCCTTGGGTGTTTATTGTTGTTGCGGGCTTTTATGTTGTTTAATATTGCTGAGGATAGTTTACAGATGTAAGCCAGATACTATTCTAACATTATAACCCTAAAACCACAAAACTGCAGAATAATTCTTATACAGAATCCCCACAAATTCCTTTTGGCTTTTAAGATCAATTTTTATTAATGTTTATTTGAACTCACATACAGATTTGCCACTTTTAAATGTGCAAATAATACGAACACATATATTTATCTGATTATTGGTTGTAAATCATGGTTATAATGGTGTAAGACAGGTTATATAGTGAACTTTGATTACCTGTATAGTGAGCTGCATCCAGTCTAATTGTATCTGTTTCTATACCTCTCTTAAAACTCTCTCAAAACTACCTCCATCATGAATTTAAATGTCACACCCCTTTATTTTCCAACACCAATCACAATGCAGCTTTCCTTCTGTGGTTGCTATGAAACATTTTTTTGCATCCCCAAGGATAATTCATTTATCTTCAGCATGCAAATATATGGACAATTAACCTCCTTTGTTTGCATAATAAATTTGGGTATTTAATGGGAGCACATCCAACATGCAGGCACACAGTGCGTTGCAGAGAAACACAAAGCCGGGCCGCATTGTTCCGGGCAGAATGCCCTATCTACTGCAATCATTTTCTGCTACCTGATTTCAGTGAGAGAGAGAGAGCCAGGAAAGGGATGGTAAATTACCCCAAGCGCCGTGCACTACTTTAATTACAGCCTTCAAGACAAGAGAAGGGCTCCATTGATGTGCAGATGAGGGTGGACTGCTGGATGGGGTGTTGAGCTGAAAAAGCCCATGTTTTGGTGAGTCGCTGTCAAAAGAACAGCTGGTTTGCCATTTTTCTCTCAAATTAGATTTCAGCAAAGCAATGCAATGTAGAACGCTCTGCAAGGGCAAAAATCTCTAAAGTTATTACTCTTTTTCTTGTTCTCCCTCTTTTAACCACTAGCATTAGAAAAAAAAGTCGATCCGGTGTTAATTAGCCTAAGAGGAGCGAGGAAGCAAACATCAGCATTCACTATGGGTTCAAAGGTTGAATTGAAATGATCTTAGACAGGATGCCTTTTGAAATCCGGCTTTTCAGGTTTTCCATAATAGACAGTGATTTAGGAACAGACTGGTATATACCATTTGTATTCAAAAATATATTCTAATCACTACTGAATATTCAAAACTAAAAGCTGCATTAATAATGGAGTAGTAAAAAAAATAATCCATCAAGGCAATAACAGTTCCTGTTGGGAATGGGATGTTGATGGTATGGCTGATAGTGCAGTTAGTGACTAAAAGAGGAGTTCAAAGGTGGAGAGGTGCAGAAATTGTGTCATCAACAGGAATATGTTCTTTATTTAACACCAATACTGTTTTTGGGCATACGCTTATTGAACAGATAAGAGATTAGGAGGAACCACTCTAAAACAGAAACCCATCCTTATTTGGGTCACACCAGAGTGTGTGATTTAATTGGATGTATGGATGGATGGATGGATGGATGGATAGATAGATAGATGGATAGATAGATAATCTGACCTTTAAATCCATATTTACGGTGGCACAGACATTGTGTCTTCTCCACAGCCTCTTATTTCCACTCCTGCCTTTTGTCTTTTAACATTTCTTCTGATTAGCAGCCACATTCTATCACTCCACAGACAACTCAATTTTCATTCAGAGGGGGAGGGAGATGGAATGGGTGACATCAAGGACCCCAGCGGGCCGGCTGCTGAAGCTGATAATTAGACTCCGCCGAACCGCCAGGGTCAAAGAGGCAAAATTATTTGGCTTTTGTAGACAGCAATTTCCCTAAGCCACACGAGACAAGCCATCACAAGCTGTTGCACATGTGCATCGGGGAAGCCTTCCGCCTGGAGTTGAAGCCCATCCTGTATTCCCTACAGAAATTCAAGTACTAAAAGTAACAATGAAGGGGGTGGATAGAGCATTCAATTTGTTTCTTTCTGAGGGATCGGCCTGCCAATTTTTAGAACCAGTTCACAGCTCTGACACAGTTCGATAATCATGCGAGATCTTTAATCTGTTTTTTTTCTGTCTCCACAGCTCTCCATCTTTCCTTTCTAAGGACAGAGTTGTGCTTCGGGGTCGCAACCTTCACTTAGCCTATCAAATGTGGCAGAATTTAATGATGAGCTTGTCCTTTGTGCATTGTGGACTTTAAAAAAAAGTAAGAGCTTTAGTATTGCATAGCTGTGAGACAGGATTCCTTCATACGAAATGCCAGAAATGTAAAGTTGCTAGATTATGACTCACAAACTGGAAAATACATAATCCCCTTTGGGAATAACCTTGAGCTGATGAATATAATTTGGCTTGTAGTCAGTTGGAAAGGTTTTAAATGGCAAATAGTTTGAAAACAACCAATCCATCTGGACTACAAATTGACAGAATATTTTTAAGATGGTCTATAAAACCCTTGGAACAAGAATCCGTCCCTGTGTGCTTTATCCAACCTGATCTTCTGTGTGGCTTGATAAACATTGCTTAACTGACACACTAAGGTCTAATTTTCCCAGCAGGTGCTCAGAAATCATTTGCAGTTGCAGTTTACAGTTCTTACTTTGTGCAACACCTTTTTGCAAATCAGACAGTACAGTAAGGAATATCTTCATTTTTGTTATCAACTCAATTAAATCAATATTCTTGGCTTGGTTACATACGTAGACAATCTATCCTCTTAACTATGACTATATGCCACAATAAAGTGCTGTGAATGTCAAGATTTCCCCTGGCATTATAAGACCCCAACTTGTGAATATTCACCTCCTGACAGGTGCAACAAAACAAGCAGAAGTTGGAAAAGTTGTGGCGAATTTTTTTCCGGCAGCCTTTTCAGTGAAGTGTTTTTGTGAGACACGAGCTGTCGCAGTGGCAGTGGATGCAAACAGGGGGACAGCTGTGTAATTATACTATTTTTACTGCCAGCAGCTCAGTGTGCAAGAGGAGAATTAGCATCACACCTGTGCATAATTGGCTAAATTAGCTTGCATAATGCCAGAGCAGATCAGCATTGGCCGCTAGTGGGGGAGGGAGCAGTGCATGGAGAATCTCAGGAGTTGTTTGGACTCCCCTTGGAATTTTAGTCAGAGTAAGAAAAGCACGGTCTGTAATCTTATAGCTCAGGCTGAGGGTGCATTCGTGGACCCCCTTCGCAAGTGTTGTCAAACAATAAGCAAGTTGAGGCGCTGATCTAGTTTTTGTGGATCTGTTTGAGCGGGAAAAAGAAGCAAACAACCCAGCACTTATTTGCTCTAATCCTTTTCTGCTTCACTTAACACTAAATGTCTCAGCAATTATAATACCCTGGAAACAGGTAATGAACGTATTATTTGTATGCATATGATGCTTGTATGAGGGCAAGCAACCAATTCATAAGGCACAGATGCCATTAAATAGGCTGAAAATGTCTACTGCAAGTAGCAACAGGAGACTTCCCTTCAAATACAACTTACTAAGACAAAAATATAAGAAAGAAATCTTAGGGATAAAAGTGCCCAATTATGTACTGTCAAGTTCAACGTCCCCCTAGTGTTCCCAATAGGAAGCAATGCACCTTGAAATGGTTTTCACAAGTAATATTTTGCACGCAATGTTTGTCGTTCTTAACCTTTGCGTGTTGATAAGCATACTAATTGTTCTCTCTTTCTGTCAAGCTGCACATGCTACTCCTGAGATACCAGTGAGCTTTACTGCTTCTACCCAGTCCGATGTCCTGCTTTAGCCTGATGATGTCTTGCATTTCTGTGAATAAAACTATGCAGATAAGTTTGGACTGAAATTTCACCAACAGTTTTGCATTTTAATATTGACCAGCTGATAACTTCAATAATAAGTATTTATGTTCAAAACTAGAAGGGGTCACCACAGCAAATCATCCGTCTCCACCTAACCCTATTCTCTACCTCCTCTTTACACACACCCAATAACTTCATGTCCTCGTTTATCGCATCCGTATGCCTCCTCTTTGGTCTTCCACTTTGCCTTCTGCCTGGTAGCTTCATTTCTAACATCTGCCTACCAACATATTCACTATCCCTCCTCTGTACATGTCCAAACCACCTTAACCTTGCTTCCCTGACTTTCTCAAAAGTACACGATTATAGTAAAGAATTAAATTAATTCTAACACTATCCAGTGTCCCAGACTCTTTCTTATATATATATAGCTTAGATTCATTTTAACGTAATCCTTAAAGTTCATGTTCTGAATTGTTATATTGTGGTATAGTCATGTCCATTGACTACATTTTGCACAATGTATAGAATTGTGTACTTTGTGTACACTATTATATTCTCTTCAGTTTACATTACATGTACATGTACTATACTTCGTTCATTGCTGCAATGTTTGACAAATAAGCAAATGGGAAAAAACACTATATAGTGTTTTCTCCTGTGCACTTGTGTAACAAAAATTTTGGGACCTAAATGGGATCTATTTTTAATTTATAGTCTTCCTCCTACGCCTGTAATAAGCACACTACTGGAAAGGCTTCCCACTAGATTGTAGATTGATGTGAGGATTCGGGTTACACAAGCCCAATAGTATTAGTGACCTCAGACACTGTTGTTGGGTGAGAAAGTCTCAGGTGCAGGCAGTGTTTCAATTCAACCCAAAGGTGTCGAGTCTGAGTGGAAGGCAATCGTGTTCTTCCGCTCTACCAAAAACACACCATGTTTCCATACCGTAGAGTGTGTAATTATTAAAGAACCATGAATCATCAACTAAGCCAACACAGATCAACAGTTTTTTTTTATTTACAGACTTCTGTTTAAATAAATTAACTCTGTATCTTTTTCTTTTATAGCTAAATGATGTCTTTTTTTCCAAATAATTAGAGAAAATCTTTATTGTTTTTTTTTAACCCAGAGTTTTGTTACATGTTGTTTTAGCAACGTATCTACATATATTAAGCAATTATCCTTTAATAAAGCATATTTAATGAACTTTAAGTACGTAGGCATTTATATTTGTAATATATATATATATATATATATATATATATATATATATATATGAAGGGCAGAAGAGGTCCACCCTGGACAGGTCGCCAGTCCATCACAGGGCCATCCACAACACCACACACACCACACACACACTTATAGACAATTTAGATTTAACAATCAATCTAACATACATGTTTTTGGACTGTGGGGGGAAACCGGAGTAAACCCTGGCAAGCACAGAGAGAACATGCAAACTCCCGACAGGGAATCAAACCCAGGCCTGTGTGGCAACAGTGCTAACCACCAATATAACCATAATAATAATAACAATTTTAATTACAAAATAATATATATATATATTCATTTATTAATAAAATTGACTTAAGATTAAGTCATTTAAAGCAGGTTACAGTTTCCGAATAGGTGCAGTGACAGTGACTGATGTACACGGTGGCGCTGCAGGTTGGGGTAAATGTTTGCGTTTGTCGCCATCTACTGGAATATAATAATAGTAGCGCATTAAAAAAAATTAAGTAATCGTGATATCCCAACTTTTTGTTGTCTTGCTAATATAATTTAGCGTCGTCAAATTAGAATCGATAACGAAAAATTAAAACGATCAAGTAATAAATAAAACAAAAATGTTAAATGAACTGGAGCACTGACTAAGTGGTGTGTATGGTAAAAACTAAACTCTTGAAATTAATTCAAACAGCAAATAAACTAAACGTTTCGATTTAGAAAAATAGTAGACTGTTTTAATATTTCTCTTTTACGAATGTTTTAATAATAGCAATAATTTCTCACCACCAACCTGTAAAAGCGGGGGGGGGGGCTTTTAATTTGCCAAAGACGTAAGTAAGACTTTTACTATGACACTCTTTGAGCAGGAAGCGGAAGTAAAGACTGCAGTTTTTGTAGCGCGTATCAGTTTGAATTTGACCAATCAGAAGCGAGGATGGGCGGGCTTTATTAAGCAGTGGGATTTTTAAAAACGTTACTGTTAGAATTTTTTTTAATCACTAAAAGAACACCATTTTGCTTTTAAGCTGTACTTTTACACTCGAATTTATACCGACGAAATACGTAACTTTCAACTCTTTAAGTTTTAAAGCTTAACCTAAACCTTTCGCTTTAGACATTTAATAACTTTAGAGTGGTGGTGTGTGAGGGGGACGGCGGTTTCTGTGATGAAAACATTCACCACCCGAACGCGCTTCAGTTCCGTTTCTGTGATTAAAGGAAAGGAAATACAGAGAAATACTGAGAGTGCACAGTAAAACGTAGATTCTGGGTTTGTTTTGTTTTGTTTTGTTTTTGAAAATTCGTATTTGATTTAAACAAAACTCTTAAAAGCTGTCGGGAAATAATCCTAACCATGAAGAAACAAACGAAGAAACGCGCCGTTGAGCACGATGACGACATCAATGACAGTATGTGTTGTTTGTGGATAGATGGATCTATAGATGGATCTATAGATGGATCTATAGATGGATCTATAGATGGATCTATAGATGGATCTATAGATGGATAGATACTGATTAAGCAAAGTACAGTGTCCTGTAGGATTATGACATCTTGACATCAATGACAGTGTGTGTTGTGTATAGATGGATCTATAGATGGCCATAGATGGATCTATAGATGGCCATAGATGGATCTATAGATGGCATGGATCTATAGATGGATCTATAGATGGATCTATAGATGGCCATAGATGGATCTATAGATGGCCATAGATGGATCTATAGATGGCCATAGATGGATCTATAGATGGATCTATAGATGGCTATAGATGGATCTATAGATGGCCATAGATGGAGCTATAGATGGATCTATAGATGGCCATAGATGGATCTGTAGATGGATCTATAGATGGCCATAGATGGATAGATACTGATTAAGCAAAGTACAGTGTCCTGTAGGATTATGACATCTTGTATAAAATGTAAGAACGATGACATCATCAATGACAGTATGTGTTGTTTGTGTATAGATAGATAGACGGCTATAGATGAATCTATAGATAGATAGATAGATCTATAGATAGATAGCTATAAATGGCTATAGATCTAGATAGATAAATAGATGGCTATAGATCTAGATAGATAAATAGATGGCTGTAGATAGATAGATCTAGATAAATGGCTATAGGTAGATCGAGATAGATAGATGTCTTGTAGGATTATGACATCTTGTATGAAGTTGTGTGTATGTGTGTGTATATATGGGCTGGGGTTTGGTCGCTTCAGCATCGACATTTAAATGTGTGTATCTGCAATAGTCAAATTACGGGATGTTCGTGTAAAGTGTTGTTTATATTTGACTGCATTACAGTTCAGAACGTATGATATGTGAATTAATTACAAAGTGTAATAAGAGTGAAAGTTTATCACTTGCATGTTGTTTTAAGGTTTGTTACTGTGTAAACATTTCAAACAAGTTTAAAGCAATCAGACACATTTTATATTTGATTCTTTAATTTCTGTAATTAAATATTTTTTTTAAAAACCCCTAAAGAACTGATTGTCATTTGCATCTTGCACTCCGATAACCGTTTCTGTTATCTCATCTGATGGAATTTTATTCCATTTTGCAATATATATCGCAGAAAATAAATATATACCTGTCTGCTTTTTCTAATATGGTGCCACCCAAATATTTATATATTAGTTCCAATAAATTTAATATGTCCAAAACTGCAAATTTAGAGCTAATGTTTCTTTTGTTTTGTAGTCTGTAAGCTCTGCAGGAGATGTGATGATTGTCCAGATAAATACGGAGAGAAGATCACAGTTAAGGAAGCCAATCTCTCTGTGCACTATTATTGCTTGGTAAGGAACCACTAGTGTCTGGAAAGTGTATAATGTGTATTGGTTTTGATTGACCCGTCCGCAAACAGGTGATAAACAGTGTCCGTGTAGCTTGTAGGACTGTCAGAGGGTCAGTATAGACAGTGCGTTGGTGGACCAGTAAGTAAAGACTTTAGGTTGTTATTAGAGGGCTATTGGATTCTGGGTAAGGCTCTTATGCTAAGTTGCATTCACAGGGTTCGATTCCCAGGCAGGGGTCTTTCTGTGTGGAGTTTGCATGTTTTCCCCAGGCTTGTGTGGGTTTACTCCGGGTACTCCGGTTTCCTCCCACTGTCCAAAAACATGTACGTTGGGTTGATTGGTGATTCTAAATTGCCCATAGAAGTGAGCTGTCCAGGGTGTCCCCCTCCTGCCCTTAACCCTTTCAGAGACGGCTGGAATAGACTCCAGCAGATCCCCGTGACCCCAAATTAGGGAATAAGCGGGCATAGAAGATGATTGAGTGCTTGCTGTGTCGTTACACAGTAAAGACAGTATATCGCATGTAATTTAAGGCAGAAAGCACACACACACTCACTGCTTCACTGATGTGTACCGTCTGAATATTTATTATTGGAATTAAGATTTGGAATGCTGCATGATGCGTACACTGATGAGCATTACATTTTTTGCCAACTACTGATAGGAACGTGTACTGGTAACTAGGTATTACAACAATTTGCGGCATCAAAGTTGTTGTGTGTGTATAATCAATGTATAATCTGCAGGTGCGTTATACCACGGCTGACCTGTGCTATTACCCCAAATAGTTACCAAACTTTAAATGATACTTTCACTGTACTGTAATGTATATGTGGCAAGTCACCTTTATTTATATATCGCTTTTAACAATCAAGATTTTAAAGCAGCTTTACAGAATCACATTACCAATAGCAAAGGCTGGGTTTCCGTTGAATATTTGCACATAAAGGCATCAGTGATGTGAGTAAATACAATAGTAACCACTGTAAATCATGTTTCAGCTTATGTCCAGTGGAATTTTCCAGAGAGGACAGGAAAACGAGGGCATTCATGGGTTTCTGGTGGATGACATCAAAAAGGAGGCCCAGAGATCTGCGAAACTGGTAAATTGAGGCTCTTAATATTCTTTATTTGCTATTTAAAGCATGGCATAATAAATGTTTACGTTTAAATATTAGACAGTGGTTGGCATAGATTATATATGTTTGTGATTTATACATTATTTATTCTGTTTTAATGCAGCGGTGTATGGTCTGTAAAAAGCTGGGCGCTTCAATTGGCTGCTCCATCAAACAATGTAGACAGATGGTCCACCTACCTTGTGGAATGGAACAAGAGTTTATTTTCCAGTTCACTGACTTGTTTCCGTAAGTAAAGTTATTTGGGGCTTCGTTCATATTCACAGAATAAAAACAACATAACATAACAACATAGAACAGTTTTAGACACATGGCTTTACATTTGGACAAGTACAAGTACAGACACATTCACCGATTGTCAAACTGAAAGCCCAGGATCAAGTACAGCTTTCTGACATTCAGTGGCTCGCAAAAGTGTCAAACTGAAAGCCCAGGATCAAGTACAGCTTTCTGACATTCAGTGGCTCGCATAAAGTTGACCGTGTGATTGGATTGATGAACTTTCTTTTCCCACTGGATCAGAATTGCCCTGAATTTACTATGTAATATGTTATGTAGTGATATAACTCAATCAAAACCATATCTTACTTAGTACCTCTGCTTACATTTAAATAAAATATACATATACAGAAGTTGCTGTTTCCAAAAATGGAAAATAGGACATAAACTAAGATTTTTAAACATCTTGGTACTACATATTCTTACAGTTACATCAGCTCACATAAGTGCAAAATGGTCAAATAGATACTCTATTAGATTTTTTATTAATATTTGTATTTAAACCTCACTATAGTTGGCTCTAGTGGACTGCACCAGCAGCGTAAACTATTGTAATACACCTCTGACTGGTCTCCTTAAGAAAACTATTAGATAGCCGCAGCTCATACAGAACGCTGCCACCAGGATCCTGACTAGAACTAGTAAATCTGAACATATCACGCCAGTGTAACCGGCTGCCAGTTACATACACTCACTAAATACAAATCAATCAGATAACTCGGAACATTAAGATCAAATCAGTTCAAAATACCAAGGATTTACTTTTAACAACAGGAATCTGCTATTATATATATATCTTAATGATTTATGTAGCTATTACACAGCCCACAGCTTTCAGAAGCCATCTATAAATGCAGGCTTAAAAACATTTCTTTAGTTCTGCATTTACTGTAAGCACAGTGACGGTTTATATTCTTAACTATTTGTTGAAACATTTTTAAACTTTAATTTCCCTGTTCCCTTGATTATTTTTTATTATAATTTAAATTCCTCCTATGTAATGCACTTTAAATAACCATTGTGAGAGAAAAAATTCTTACTATTCCCTGCTGATTATGTACATTTGCCCACTGTCAAAGAAATGATCAATCTATAATTTTAATAGTAGGGTTATTCTAAAGGTGAGAGAACAACATCATAAACATCCAGAAAAACACATTTCAAAAAGGTTTTAATTAAACCTTTTTGCATTTTAATAAGTATTTGACTGCTTTGCAAACAGGACTTATCACTTGGTACAATCACAGAGGTCCGACCTTTCCTGTAGTTGGCCACCAGGTTTGCCTCTCAGGAGGGATTTTGGTTCATTGATCATTTCTTTGTCAGTGGTCAAATGTAGAACATCAGCAAAGGATCAAATGATATTTTTATCTCACTGTATAAAATGTGCTATATAAATAAACTTGCCTTGTTATACTGCATCCTCAAACTATGCTCAATCTGGGGAGAAAAGTGCACTGCTCAAAAAAGTCCTGTTTAGACGTCTCGCAGCAATTTGAAGTTTGTAAGATTGTGTTAGTGCCTTATAGGATTTTGTGGCAATACTTACCTTATAAATGAAGTGTTTTAAAATCTTTTTTCACTTAATAATGTTGGTTCTTATTGTCAGATCATTTTGTCAAAAGCATCGCCCCACTCAGATCTGCTCATCCAGCCCCACACTGCCCCTGTCCTGCTCCATCTGCTTGGAGCCCATAAAGCCTGTTCTTTCCTACTCTGTGCTTAAGTGTCCTGCATGTCATGGAAGCTGGTTTCATAGGGACTGCGTTCAGGTAAACTTTGCACAATATTTCAATCCTCACACTCTTTCCATTTATTTGACTACTGCTGGGGGAAAAAGTTTTTTCGTAACTAAGATGATATTCCATCCCACAGAATCAGGCAAACAGTGCTGCCTTGTATTTCTTCAGATGTACTCTATGTAACAATTCAGACCAGTTCCAGCAAGAAATGCTCAGAATGGGAATACACATCCCAGAAAGGTATTTTTTTTTCTATTTGTACTGTTTATTTGTTTCTCTATACAAGTTATATCCATCGTAATTATTAGATCAGTATCAAACTTTAACTTTCAAAAAACAATTTATTTCTGTCTGTTAGAGATGCGTCCTGGGAGTTGGAAGAGAATGCATACGGGGAACTTTTGCAGGTGTATGAGCACTGTGATGCTGTTAAATGTTCCTGTGAAAAAGGTCGTGATTACAGTGCGCAGTCAGGGTAAGCAAACGAGTTGCTTTGTTTGTATTGTGTTGATCTTAATTATTATAAGTATGTTTTGAATTTAACCTGCAGTTACAAATTTAACCTGAAGCAAAACTTCAATAAATATAATAAATTAATGTGAATGTCAGCGTTAAAACAATCAGAAAAGACTTGGGCATGATACATTTGAAATAGTTAAAGGATTAGTGCACCCAAAAAAATTACAATTCATTAATTACTCACCCTCATGTTGTTCCAAACCTGTACCTTTGGAACACAATTTCAGATATTTTGGATTAAATCTCCCTCCTATAGACAGCACTTTCTACCACTTTCAAGGCCCAGAAATGTAAAGATGATCAACAAAGTAGTCCATGTGACATCAGTGGTTCGGCTGTAATATTGCAAAGCTTTGAGAAATTGCGCAAAGAAAATAAAAAACAATATTAATCATTTTTACACAATACACACAAAGAAAGGCGCACAAACTGTACATAAAAACAGTCTTCATAAACGTGTGAAGATTTGGTCAGTGAGGGTGGGCTTTTTTTTTTTTGCTCTGCCCCACTTATTTAAACCAGAACATACAGTTAATGAAGTGACTTTGTGTACAGCGTTTGCTTTCTTTAGTAGCGGTGCAACGGGAGAACCACATCTATTGGGAAGTTTACGAACAGAAAAGAAAAATCAAGATTGCCACAGATTTATTTAATGCATCATATCTTGCAATCACCACAGACGTGGGGTGGACCTCAAGGGCTACCGAAAGCTCCATAACTGTAACGGCTCACTACATTTACATTTACATTTACATTTGCAGTATTTGGCAGAAGCCCTTATCCAGAGCGACTTACAATATTCCATCTAGATCACAGTTTATTTAACATTTCATATGTACCTGCATTATTTAATGTAAAAATAAAATAAACTTTAATCCTGTTTTGATTTTGTTTGGAAGTTCTCCACTTTAGTGAGGCATCAAAAAAACTTTATTGTGGTTTCCGGATTGTTGAATAAATGCAGGACTTCCAGTTTGCTGTTCAGTTTATTTAGTTTTTTTTTAATGAATAGAAAAATGTGTTGCGATGTTTGTTTAAAATGGAAATTGCTTGTATGAGAGCGGAAAAATATTTAGACAGTGTGTAAAATGTGGTTTTACAATAAGGTTAAAGTGCCCATAGATAGCTTTTTATTATTATTATTATTATTATTAGGGTTCAACTAAGCGTAATTCTCACACTTGTTGAAGCTTGTACGCTGTGATGTCAGTTCGCATTATTAAACTATTCTTTTTGACATTATGGAGTGAAAACACATTGAACTTGAGGTCACTGGTGATCTGCCTCCAATAACACACACACAAAGTAAATGTAATTCTTTACTACACATCTCTCTTCACAGAAAATGTAGACATTTTTTTAATGTTATTATAAATTTAGGTCCGTTTTCAGGTTTTACATGTTACACTTCAATGACTGAGGATTAAATATTTAATTTAAAATTGAATTAAGTTGGTAATATTTTTGCTAAAACCATAGGTGCCATATGGCTATTTTTGTTAAAATCAAAAGTTATTTGATGCAAGTTTTCATTGAATAAATGCATACTTTAATAAATGACTTAAAAACCGTGATGTGATCCGAACCGTGAGCTTTGTGAAGTTACTCCACAAGTTCAAAGTCATCATGCCAGAACTGGGTCAGTGCAGGCGCCTCCACATTGCTTGCGTCATGATACTGCCGTAACGGCTTTGCAATATTACAGTTGAACCACTAATGTCACATCTTCAATTGTGTTCCGAAGAAGAAAAAAGGGTTTGGAACAACACAAGGGTAAATATATATAATGACAGGGTTTTTATTTTTGGGTAAACTATCCACTGTAAGCTTTTTCTAGATGGTATCTGGAGTTATTTTGTTTCACATTTGTGTATATTTCAGTCGGTTAACAATTAAATCTGGTTATTTAAAATATACACAATTGTGACACACTGCAGAGTTAATTAGTGCTATCTGTGCTCGAGAGCGTCCTTTGATTTTCGGGGTAAACGGTAATGCTTACCTTTTTTTCTAAAATAAAAGTGTAAAACATCCCATTTTCCAGTGTTAAAATTGGGTTTTAGAACAATGATGACTTGCAGTGTGATGCATTCCTTTCTGGGGGTTTTTTAACAACATCTCCATGGTAAAAACTTTAACAGTTTATAAATTCCTTGTTCTATAAAGAATTTGGTCAGTTTTCTGTTCATTAAGATAAAACGCCTTTCCTGAAACAGTATTTTGGGGTTTGTAGGTTTTTTGAAATTGTTCGTTGTAAGTTTTGCGGCTCCAGTGGAACCCACCGAAAATGTTCGTCTCTCAAGCTTTATGATACCACTTGGAGTTGTGATGATTGCAAAGCTGCTGTTGAGGGAACAGGTAAGATAAATCAAACTCATTCAGCCATACTGTGTTTGAGTTACTGTTTGAGTTACAAGCTTTCCTGTCAAAGAAGGACAATGATTAGAAGCATCTGTCCACTCCTGTTCTGTAACAATCCAATAATTAGTCGAGCACCTGATTACTGTATGTCTCCGTTATGATCAGCAGTTTTATTTTCTTAACTTGTGTTCTATAAGAACTTACTTTGTTTCTAACAGTGTCCACACTGCCAAATCATGTCAAGTCACCGTTGGCAGAAAGGCAAGAGAGGAAAAGGCTGATAAAAAGATGTCTCTCCAGTATTCACTCATCGTTTCTCTCTAAAAGGTAGCAGCAGTAGTAAAGCAAGGCTCAGTCTATCGTTTGGTTTATTCTGAATTGTTTGCTTAATGTCTCAGTATATGTGCCATTTTTACATAAGATGATTCATTATTTCGAGGCCTGCAGGTTTCATAGCAGTTTGTTTGTTTGTATGTATGTATCAGGTTCTGCACGGATGCAAATCCCTCAGAGATCTTAAGGGATCTGGCCACTCAAGTGTCAGTGCAACAGATTACAACCGTGCTTGTAAAAAACGATGGTGTAGTTGAAGCTGCCCTTCAGGCTGTGCGGCAGAGTGACTTCAACCCCTGCCACACGCTGTCTGTGAGCTTCAACAGGGAAAAACCGAGCCAAAAGGTGGGCACACAGCGCCGCTTTCTTAGACTCCTACTGCAGAAATTACAGAACTCCAGTATCTTTGAAGGACCTCAGTATTCCAAAATACTGGTTCTCAACTCACAAGGTATGTAAACATAATAATATTTTTAAAGTTACATTTATTGGCTTAGATCTAAATTTGAACTTGTGTAAATGTAGCCAGTAAGTCCCTGTAAATGATTTACGAGGGGCGGTCATAAAATTGTTATTGCTTAGTTCTTTTTATAGTCAATTTTATTTATATAGCACTTTTTTTAACTTTGTGTCAGCATTTTTACAGAATCAAATAAAACAATATTAAACACTCACTAAAACACTCAGTTCATCCTTCACCTAAAGCGACACACACCTTGAAATGACAGATGAGCTGGTGGAGAACGTCTATGTAAAATTCAGTTTGGCTGGTGAGAAGGAGTTTCACCTCGTCGTAGTCTTTATAACACCCGCCACAAAGTTGTTACTTCTAGTGATGGAAGAGTAAAGAAGTCACTGAATGTAAAGTTGGGGGGTGAGAGAGATGATTTAAAGAGGCATTTTGTTAATTAAATAAGGCCAAAAAACCTTCAGAAATAAAGCATATTTATTCTGTTGTGGCTGAATACCATAAGCAAAACTGAGCAGCCTACAAAACACTTACATGAGGAACTTTAGACTATGGGTTTGCCAAACAAAAATACAGCAAAAAACTAATCTAAATATTATAAATTTTGAAGATTATTAAAGAAATAAAGTAAATGGTAATAAAATAAAAGTTTACAATTAAGAAATAATTACATTTTTTATGACCTAAAGAACGAATCAATTTAGAATTTACACACTGAGAGGTAGCAGAACACACTAAAGTACTTTGTAATTTGTAAATATTTATTCACTCTTACTTGAGTCATATTATTTTTAGTACTTCTACTTGCATTTAAGTCAGTGATTTCTTAATTGGCAAAATGTTTACTTTTTTAAGAACTTTTTCCACTACTAGGAAAAGCATTTCTTGTGAGCATTGATTTCTCCCATTTTGGGTTTTTTAACCAAGAAGAAATGTTGAACATTCTCATTTCCTGACATAATTTTATGACCACCCTTTTTTGTATTGTATGTTTTAAAGTTTTGGGGGTTTTTTTGTAAGGCACATTAGTTAGTTTCTAAAAAGGTTTAGGTGTCTCAAGTTACAAGTTCATTTTTAATTAAAATGTTATAATTTGCTGTTTATTTGAGCTTTTACCTCCTTATGGTTTGCTTTTTCTATCTTTAACCTTAAACTGCAATTGTGGCTTTTAAATGCTAGTGTTTTTGTGTGCAGCCCTGAGAGATGATCTGTATTTTGAGATTGGCAGTCTCTTGGCCCTTTCTCTGGTCCATGGAGGTCCTCCTGTGGCCTTCTTCTCTCGAGCACTCTACTATACCCTGTTTCATTACCCCACTGATTACAAGTTTACTGCTAAAGATCTGGGAGATGTCACAATACAACACAACATCAGAAAGGTACATCTTGCAGTCTGTTGTTATAGCAAAATAGTGCAATATAATAGACATTAGTGGCAGTATGTGTTTTTGTCATGCAATCATGAAGCTGGATTAATATGTTTCAGATAGCACAGTCGAGCTCTTTAAAGGAACTGAGAAGAGTGGTGCGATCTATAGCACACTATTTGCAAGTTGCCGGGTGCTGGAGAGAGATTACTAAACTTTCTGACAAAAACCTGCTAATGGAGGACATTCTAAACTTCCACTTCATCATAAGAATGCAGTTGCCTCTTCAAAGGTTGGTCCTTCAAACATTAAAACCGGTTACCAGATATTTAAGAAGCCTTTTAACATGGTGCATTTTTCTGGGTTTTTATGTTGGTTTCATAATTCTGGAGAAATTTACATTTATGATGTTTGGCAGACGTCCTTTTCTAGAGCAACTTACATTTATCACTTTTATATAACTGAGCATTCGGGCCTTGCTCATGGGCTCATGGGGTAACTTGGTTGTGGTGCCAGGAATTAAACCCTGATCTTTAAATTGGAAGTACAACACCTTAAGCACTGTGCTACCACTTTCCCACATATTCTGTTCTTTGTGATGTCACTGTTTTCTTCTCTCTTTTTTTTCTCTCTCACTTGATGATTGCCTTCACAGTGTTTTATAGTGCATCTTTAGCAGTCAGAGGAGGAAAAGATACGTTTTAAAGCATAATGTAAAACATACTTTGGGGACCAGAATATGGATAAAAATGAGAAAATCCTACAGTTACATCTGTTTTTCATAAAGGTTCTTCAGAACCATCTTATTAATGACAAGTGTATGATAATTGCATTTGTATGTGTGTTTGGATGTAAGTGCACATGTTTACCAGGGCATCTTTTTTTTTTTCTAGAACTTGTCTTTATTAAATGCCCATTTTAAAGTTTGTCAAAATTATACAATAGATTACAGAGATGATGCAGTATAAAATGAAGTAGTCACTTCACAGGCACACAGGCCTAGCCTACAGAGGCTGCTGTTGTTTAATTATAGTATGTTATAAACAAGAGTATAAGTTGTAAATTCTCTGATTGCTATTTTGTAGATTTCGTGAAGGCCTTAAAACTTTAGGAGTGTTTGATCGAGTCCAGTCCTCCCCAGAGGCCTTTTGCCCAATTTTTTGTGGCCCAAAAGAAACAATGACTGCCGCCACTATGTTTTCTCTATTTACTGCTCGTTTTTCTGAAGACGAAGAACAGAAAGCAAAAGAAAATGTGACTGTAAATTTCTGGAAGCAATACATACACGAGTGCGAAGGTTTGTTATTTCCTTTGTTTGTTTAAGCATTTTTCATTTAGATAATTAAATTGTGTAATGAGATAATGAATAAAGCTATTAATATACTGTCTTTACACTAATTAAAAATCACATTGGTTGTCTCCTACTTTGACTTCAGATGGACAGTGTGCTGCGTCACTGGATGATGTTCTTATATTTTCCACTGGTACTGATGCGGTCCCTGCCGTGAGCTTTGACCCACCTCCGTCGTTATCATTTTATTTGCCTCCGGAACCATCTTTTGCTTTTCCTCAAAGTCACACTGAAATGAACCACCTCATTCTGCCTCTGCTTTCTTCGTACGAGCTCTTCAAGAAGCAATTGGAATATGCTGTTTGTCAAGTATCTGTAATGCAGGGCATGTAAAAGCTGATGGCTAATGGCTTTTAGTTTAAATGTACAGCGCTCCTCAAATATATGTTATGATGCTAAATATATGTCAAAACAAATGCTTATGGAAAATATGCACTATATGGCACAGAGATTGTAGACACCAGATCATAATCCACATACTTTTCGAAATGTTCCTTACCAGATTCTTTCCTACACATTAAATTTTATTTATCCTTTATATTTCTTCGACTAGATTTGCTCTTTAGGTAATGGGAGCATGAGTGATGTGAGGTGGAGTTTTAGGGTGCAGTTTGGGTTTAGGGCTTCTTAAATTCCACCTTGGCACAGGGGCTTTATATTCTAAAACAGGCCTCCTTTAATTCAGTAAAAAGATATTATAATGCTACAGCATAAGGACATGCTATACAGTTTAGTTGCAACTGTTGGGTATGATGAGCAGGTGTCCAAAAATCTTTGGTCATGTAGTGCACATTTCTATGTTTATAAATTGAACAATTGTATCATTTTGTATGCATTACTTTAAAAAGTGAAGTTTTAATCTGTTTCATTGGAAAATAATCTGTATTTCCAGAAAATCAGTTAATAATTCTGTTATGTAAGTACAAGTGCTCATAGTAATCTCTGAGTTTAAAATGGTTTGCCCTCAACAACGACAATTTTTCTCTAAGCAGTCAGTTTATAATAAAAGGTTTGGAATTCTGGATATTGCACAAAGATTTGGCCACAGAAAAAGTGAACAAATACAGTGTGATGAACCAGACAGAGAGGGATCCATAATGCAGAGTAATGGTTTAATGAGCAGTAGGGCAAGGCAAAGACAAAATCCAAAGAGTAGGCAGTAGTCGGTACACGAAGATCAAAACCAGTAATTAAGCAAACAATCCAAACGTTAGACAAGTGCAAAGTCCGATAAACAGAAGGGTAGTCGAAAAGCCGGGAAACCAATGACGCTAACAATGGCATGAACGCTAGTATGCTGTGACTAACAAACAATACTACACGCCATAGTAGGCCATGTGCTCAACTTAAATACCCCACCTATGACCTTTGACCTGGAGATGAAGAAGAGCTGTCAATACTCGGGCGGCGGCGCCCTCTGGTGGCCGGATGAAGGTGTTCTTACATACAGCATAATTTCGAAGAATTACTGGATTTAAAAATACTTTGGTTTAATTATTAAGTCATGTTCAATATCCTGAATTCTAAACCTTTTATTCCTTTGAAAAACGATTTACTATTGTTCAAACAGCAAATTGTCGATAAGACACCAAACTGAGTTTATATTGCCGATCAAAGCTAACTGTTGATCATACAGTTTTCTGTAGAAGAATAAGTGAGTAGATGCACGTCAGACTGTTATAAAGAGAAAACAGCTTTCATGATCAAACGAAAAATTCTGCATTTATTTTCTGTAAGTATGTTGTCTTCTATTTACATCATTTAAAAACTGTCCTTGTGTTTATTCAAAATTATGTTGTATAGTTTATCATAAGATTAAATGCGTTGCCTTGTTCTATTTTTTGTTCTTTTGGTTCTTTATTGCACAAAAATGATGTGAAATCTTTCACTTTCTTTGCTTTTTCCTGTTATTATAGTTTAGCATCTAATACTGGAGAGGTTCTTAGCTCATTTCTTTGTGATCTAAGGAAAAGTAAATGCCTTATTCATTTTCTGTAACCTTTTTAACCTGGTGAAGGTCAGCAAGGGTCTCCTGGATCCCTCCAGGACCCACTGGCTATAAGGAATGCCAGTCTGTTGTAAGGAATAAAGAACAGCTGCTTCCATTTACCAATTCATATCTGTACATGGTATTAGAAGGTAGGAAGCAAACTAAAAACACAGAGGAAACCTTTAAAAGAAAGTAATTGCATACAGAAAAAAAAACATTTTTGTATTATATATTTTATTAATTGTAGTTAAATTTGGTTTATCATGTTAAAATACAATAATTTAATAATGAGTTCATTTTAAAGTGCACTGGGTATGTATTGCTGTCCTGTTATATAACACATCCTTAAAGTTTAATTGATAAAACATTTCCTTAACATCAGGTATAAATAAATAACTTTGTGTTTATATAAATGTGTAAATGGAATCATGAATGGAGTCTATTGAGGCAAGAATTGTTAATGTGGGTTTATATGATAATGCATTTTATGAAAGGAAATATGGCTGCGAGAAATATGTCAAAAGGAGTTATAAGTAGAGCTACAGGGACTCCCTTCTGGAGTCAGGTCAGGTGATGTCTACAGCAAATAAACCTTTAACTAGGCCAAACACATAACGGACGCTCTACAAGTTATGATTTATAGCCATGCTATGGTTTAACTGTAAGTTAAATTGTGGGACACATAATAAATTTTTTTGTCTGAGCTGAGTGTTTACTATTTTAAAACAATTTTTATGATGTAAAAAATTATAACCGTGCATAAACTGTGACCAAAAATTGGCATTTTACAAAGTTAAGTTCAACTTTTAGAACTTCCGTTCACTGCATCCACACTAGCTTTGAGCACCTCCAAGTGATGGCAGTCCAACTGGAAATAGGGCATCAGTGGGGATCAGGCAACTAATATAGAATTTACTATATATGATTTCTCCTCAGTGCTCAAATCTATCTATCTGTTTGTAAATTAAAAATGGCTAGATCCTAATGTGACATGACAGTATTGCTTATAGTCCTAGAACAGCCGTAGTTAGAGGTGACAATCCAGATGCTTTATTTTGGTTGGAGCCACTTACTCCTGCAGAGAATGGTTGAATACGACAAGCTAATAAACAATGGATAAATATAAATATAATTATGCATTACTGAAAATGATGCTATATAGTTGTTAGGCAGCATTGCATTGGTGGCAAATCAATAGAAAGTGTATGAAACTTACATGCATCGAGGGTGTGTACTAGAAAATAGTAATCGCATGTATTTCAGGTACCACATCCACTCACATTAGCTTAAAAAGCATGAAACATGAATTGATTTTTAAGTTTTAGACCATATTTTCTCGTATTTCGCTTTCAGTTATATTTTGCCTGCTCAGTTTTTCATCTGAATCTAATTGAAGTTTATATTTAGCACACAATCACATCATGTAAATAGCACAACGGTTACAGAGATATATTACTCTGTGGTCAAAGAGTGAGTTCATGAGGTGATCTGAAGCCTCAGCCTCACTAAAAAGCCCAGAAAGAGAACTTACTCCCTCTTTTCAGCCTATTGGAACTGTAAATATGTGAATAATTAAAGTGACATGCAGCTTTAGACTGGACCTTTGACAGGATTCTGTTGTAGTTTCCTTGTTTCAACTTTGACATTCGCCGCACGGCCGTTAGGTGTCGCTGTGCTCGGCTGCGTAATTGCCACGTCATCCGCCAACCTGTCAGTGAATAAATAAAAAAAATGGCGGCCTCCATCCGGGAAAAACAGACAGGTCTGTTCCTTTCTGGTTATTTATTTTAGAGAGTATATAACGTTCATTACATTTATACTAATGTGTTTATAATTAAAATTAAAATAGACCACCGTGGCCCGTTATAACCTACTACAAATATATACATAAATAAACTTGTACTTTCAGCTACCGAGCCAGCAAATATTCTGGCTCGTTAAATGCATAACATGACCAGAATTATTAATCAACAACTTGTTAAATGTCGCTAAAATATCGAGCCTTTAACGACTATATCACTGTCACGCTGATTAAAGGAAAATATAATACTGTAGTAAACTTGCAGTATAAATTAACTTCCTTTAAAGCTTCATGTTTTGCTAACTTGCTAAGTAAAGATTGTTTTGGTCGTTATTTTATACACGTGCACGAAAAAATCTCCTGTGATTTAAATGCCAGTCTGATTATCAGTTATGAAGATGGTAGAAATAAAGCTGGACTGAAAACTGGAGGGCTGTGAGGAGTTTAGAGAACAGAAGCATTTTCCAGATACCGGGTTTAAAGACTGCTTCCCGAAAACTGGCATAAATAAACCCTGTCTTTCTTTCGGAATGAAACCTCTGGTCTTTTATACATGTTGTGTCTGTAGCCATGTGGGTAAAAATACATTTGCAGTCATTTCTTAGCTGTTATCTAGTTCTTTTTTTCCTTTCTTTTCTGTCTCTTTTATTTATTATTTTTATCAGTTATAAATATATAGTTATAAATATAAACATTCAGCCAGGGGAACCAATTAATCTAATAATTTAACTTCGAAAACAAAAAGGCAATGACAATAAAATAACATTATGGAAAAGCATATTTTTGTAAAGTATTGGTTATTTACACTGTTTGTCAGAAATATAAAATCAAAAAAAAAAAAAGATGTCATTAAATTCCCCCCCAAAAAACTGTGTAACAATGCAGCACGTACAAACAAACAAAAACTCTTCCAAAAAAAAGTGCAGCAGGGACACAATAGCAAAAAAAAGGTGAGGGGCCGATTCCTTTTCAGCTCCAAAGAAAAAAGTGCAGAGAGGATCAATCTCAGGGAACTTTTTTTTCAAACATATTTTTGGGGGCATTTTGCTTTTTTTTTTATAGGACAAACAGATGAAATGGGGTAGATAGAGAGGGGTGGGACCAGAAAGGAATCGACTGCACATGTGGGTGCTGGCGCCCTAACCCACTTCACCACGGCGCCAGCCGGGAACATTTTTTTTTTATAAAAACATAGCTGGGTTGAATCGGTGTAGCAACCTAAGAGATTCCTCTTTAATTTTATTATTAATTAAATATTTCTAAGGTTAAGACCAAACCTTTTTGGACCAAGGAATATATGATTATTTCAAAATAAAATTAAAGTCGGAATAGTAATTATATCTTTTTGAAAGAGCTGCTGAATCCTCCTATTCCTGAAAAAGGGGCCTGGACATAAAGCAAATCTTACCTATTATTGTTTTACAGGGATGTATCCATGAGATAGAAAAAATAGAGTGGAAAAAATAGTTCCTTAAAAGTGAAATAGCTGCCCTGGGGATGGCAGTCATTACTGTAGCAAAGTCTTCTGGAGTGATCGGAATACCATATTTAGCTAGGACGTCAGAATGAGAAAACAAAAGACTATATGAGTTGGGAAACAAAAATAATATTATAGCTGTTATCTAGCTGTTATCATGAATTTATAGAGGATGTGAACCTACTTCATGCTGGGGCGCCACCACCATTCAGGGAGGATCATGTTCCGCTAGTGTAAATAAATACCAGTACCTTGTTGTGACTGCGTAAAGCATTGAAGTTCTGATGGAAGTGGAATTACAGAAGGATTAAAAGAAAAAGAAAAGTACCAATTAAAATTTAACACGGAGCAAATCTGTTATGAAAAATTAATAACATAGATCCATATGAATTGCAAGAATGGCTTTTAGATCCCCAATCACAGCCTCCTAGCCTCTTCTACCAAAGTAATTATTCGATAAAATAACATTATTTTTACTCAATGAATGCTTTCTGGTACTTTCATACACCTCTGGGTTTATGCTATAATAATAATGTTTATCTTTCTTTAGCTGCCTTGAAGCGAATGTTAAACTTTAACACACCACCCTTAAAAAACACTACAGTTGAACCAGTATGGAAGGTAATGGATCCTAATTCTTCACATTAGATGTATTATATGTGTTTCTTTTTCATTTTATGCTTAACCGCAGTTGGTTTATCTGTTTAGGTACTCATTTATGATCGATTTGGTCAAGACATCATCTCTCCCCTTCTCTCTGTGAAGGAGTTAAGAGACATGGGCATCACTCTCCACCTGTAAGAAGCCCGACAATGTCTAGTTACTGAAATCTCTCTTTCTCCTAAAGTCCCTTTTAATGTTGTTTTTATGTTGTTTTTCAGGTTATTACACTCAGACAGAGACCCCATTCCAGATGTACCTGCTATTTATTTTGTCATGCCCACAGAGGAAAACATAGACAGGATATGTCAAGTAAACATATACCTAATATTCTAACCATAAGATTGAATAAGCTTTCATTGATTCACTCAGGAAGATTTCAGAATCAGAATCTCAGCAGGGCTTCCAATGAATTCTGTGCTGAATTTATTTAATTTATTTGAACTTACAGGACCTGCGGAACCAAGTCTATGAATCATATTATCTGAACTTTATCTCTGCAATCTCCAGAAGCAAACTGGAAGACATAGCAAGTGCAGCTCTTGCAGCAAATGCTGTGAATCAGGTGACCAAAGTAAGTTTAAAAAAAAAAAAAAAAAAAAAAAAAAAAAAAAAAAAGGTAGTAGTAACACTTTAGCATTTGTCAAGTGTTGTGCAAAAATCTTAGGCACCCTTTAGTACAATTTGTGGTGTATATTTTATATGTCCTGCAATAAAAAATGTAAATCTTAATCATTTTTTTATGTTGGTAAAAACAAAATGAAAATAATACAATGTACTTAAAATGACAGTCTCCAAAATAAGTATCCTGGATATACCAGTAAGTTTCTATCTGATAAACAGGCTAATATGTGTATTATGAAAAGGGTTTTCCACCATTTATTAATGTTAAATGTTCTTTATAGTACTTTTTAAACATTTTTCATTTAAGCATTTCTTTGCATGTCCTAAATGTTCAATTTTTATAATGAGAAGTTGTTGACTTAACCCCCAGTTGCTCAGTTGTATGAAAAAGATAAACGTAAGTGGCTCTGGATAAGGGTGTCTGCCAAATGCCGAAAATGTAAATGTTATCAGCAAAATACATGTGACTGCATGCTTCCATTACAGCCTGTTCGCTGGTTGATTTGGATTCAAAATAAACTCAACTGAACTGAATTAATGATCAAATCAGCTGTGCTGCTGTTACTGGTCTGAATGAAGGCCTATAGATATAGTGGCAATATGATTTATATGATTTATTCCTCTAATACCATAAAGTGTGGTATTACAGACATGAAGAAAAGAAAGGAACAAGTTTTTCTGTATTTTTTTTTTTCTACCGTTCCACCGTAAACCACTCTTGTACTTGGTGATTTGTTTAATCTAGCGAGCTGTTTTAGCCGTGCTTGTGAGGTTCAATCCTTTATTAGACTCGTGTTTTGTTCCTCTATTCACTTGGGTAATTTTAAAGAACTTGCAAATCCATTTCCAATCTAAATACAGTTTCTGTACATAGTTTATTATAAAAAGTTTCAAATTATTCATGGACTTTTGTCAAGTCATTTTAGATGTAAGATCTCTGTTTTTATAGATTTTTTTTTTATTAACTTGTATTTGAAGCCTAAATGCCAGAGTTTTAATTAATTACTACTTGCTTTATAATAGCGTTGTTTTAGAAATATAAGATTCTCCTCTATTTCCGAAATATTTATTCCTGCGAATAAGAGATAAGCCATAAACAATAACATTACACTGAACGCAAAAAGTTACAGCTTGCAGTGCTGCTATCTTTCTAGTGCTGCTATGGAAAATTAATCAACGCTTTTTGCTTATTCATGTTTTTAAAATTCATGACCGCCTTGTTGGACACTATGCTAACTTACTGTATATTGCCTTGTGTTTTTATTGTTTTTTAAGGTGTTTGATCAGTATTTAAACTTCATAACCCTAGAAGATGATATGTTTGTCCTCTGCAATCAAAATAAAGAACAGATCTCCTATCATGGTGAGCGATATGATTGACATACATGTACCCGCTACTCTCTTCCTGTGTCATCAGCTAATTTTGTAACACACATCCGTTTGCATCACCTTAAGGGGTATATATGATGTGCTGACAGTAAATTTTATAAAACCCTTTTACTGAGTTCTAAAAAATGTGAAATGATATGAAAATATTTACAGTAGAATAGTAATAATGGCTGTGGAATTGTAGTATTTTTGAAATGCACACTACAGTATTACATTTGTAGTTTGGACAACTAAATATTTTCAGAGCGCTGCACTTTAGTAAGGCTTTTATAATTTAAAAACATATCTTAAAAACTTTTTTTCATTCTAAGGCAACATTTTTGACCTCCAGACTTTTAAGTATTTTATAATGCTTTAAAATACAATTGATACACAGTCCATCTTTTGTACAATGGCTCTGAAATTTTCACACATTAAAAAAAATACAACCTTTACACAAATAAACAAATAAATCACATTTACACACTGCTTCCGAAACTTTTATCTGTCGTGGTGGTATTTGTAGGAGCGAAATGCGGGTGGTTTTCCATGTACAGTGCCGAATTGGTGAAAAAATGGTCTTGGGAAGAGTCTATTTATTGCTGTATGACAATGTTCACATGCATCCAGAAGATTATCCTTCACAATAAAGACCACCTAAGGCTGAGTTTTCTGAGTTAAAACTTTTATCCGCAAATTGATTAAAATGTAACCTTCGCTTCAAAAGGTCTCTCACCACTGTGCGCTTGTCCCTTGGCATGCACACTGCACCTCGATATGGCTAAAACCTTTTGCTTCGCAATTTAGTGACCAATGTTTTTAAATGCCAGTAGTAGTCAGCTGAATGCTTTCTGTGCGCTTCAAAAATCAGAATACAGTGCTCGAATTCAAGTTTTCCCTATTGCCGCTCTTTTTTTTTTTTTTTTTACTTTTGTCTTTTTCTTTTTTCCTTCTGATCGTTTATTATTTTCACGTACTTAGCTCCAATCATTCATTATTCTGTTATATTGACCTTTTCCCTGGTTGCACAATCCCTATGTCTTTACTTCATAGTTGCACAACGCCATCCTCATATGACGTGTTACCCAGTTTGTTCTGACACATTGTCACCATTGTCATACATTTTCCCTTTAACCTACTAATTTATTTTCCCCTAAAAATAAATAAGTAGTAATTCCCCTTTTACGATGTGTGTTGTCTTCTGAGGCGCTTTTTTAAATCCTATTTATAATTATGTTTCCAACATATTTAAGCACAACAACCAAGGCCACAGGATGACCGAGAGGTTTAAATTTACCTAAGGCTTAGGTCATGCTATACCATAATATTAGGGGTGGGAAAAAATCGATGATTCTTTCTTTAACGATTCCTGAATCGATTCAAATAAGATCGCGATGTTGCAGGCCTGCACGTACAAGACACAGAAAAAAGTGTAACTGGGTGTTTCGTTGCAGGTTTGTCTAAACACTTGAACTTAATAAAATAAAGAACAAAAGCAGTAAAAATTGTACTGAACTGGTTCATTAGATACAGCCTTTTCTTCTATCTCGCACCCCTGCGCGCATGCACTCTCAGAAGGGAAAAATGCATTTATCCACACACACAGAATGAGCGCTGACACAAAATTACCACATCTAAACTTTACAAACAGTTTAGTCTGTTACATAAGCACTGAGTGACGCACGTATGTATGAGGCACAAATTTGCCTAATTTAAACAAAAAAATCAAATCAGGACTTAATTTAAAATCGACTGTGTGGCACCACTTTGCAACGCTTAAATGAATTACTCGGTCGATGGTGGGTTTTATTGCCAAGGATTTGTGCCTGTAATCCGTCGTGGATAACACAGGGTTTCGCACACCGTTGCAGGTTGCCCTTACAGGGTTATTCAAGTGTTCTTCCTAATTGTTATAATAATCTGACGTTTTGATGTTTCATTCAGAGCTTGTTCATTCTGAACACAACTTTGTTAATAAAAGAAAATTTATGAAACCAAATCATCATTTTTAAAGAGGGATGATGTTGTCATTGTTTATAGAAATTCCAACTATAAACAAAAAGCATAGAAACTCCAATTCTGGTTAAAATGTAAAGATGTAAACATGTATTTACACAGCAGAAAATTTTGAAAAAATGTAGATCTGAAATCGGATCATGACTCCCAGAATCGGAATCAGATTGGACCCCTATATAATAGAGCTATAATATCATACAGCTATAATCAGCTAAAATGTATTATATAGCTATAATATAATTCTATAAAGGGGCCTCTGTTAAATGTTTGGTAAAAAATGTTTGAGCACTATTCATATATTAGTACAAGTGCCTGTGAATCAACCGTTACTATGGAAACAATGATATATTCGAAAGTGTCAAAGCTGTACTATTCTAAAATGTAAATTATAATCCAAAGATCTACCCCCACAAGAAATAAGTGTTGTTTTAGTGACTGACCATTTACTAAACTATTTTTCAGCGATCAATAAACCAGATATTATGGACACCGATATGGAGGCTATAATGGACAATATTGTTGATAGTCTCTTCTGCTTCTTTGTCACTCTTGGTAAGTAGTACTTTTTTATTATATATTGCAATAAAAGCTCTGCTCATATTTACACTTAAAACACTTATTTTGTTATTGTATAGTACAATAAAATTATGAAAATAATTTTTGCATTGCGAATTTATTTGTATTGCAAATTAAAGGTATATCAGTGCACAAATTATTTTTTAACTACATAGGAGCTATTGTATTCATATTGTGATTTTTTTTTATTATCTGTAGATTTCAATTGCATTAATAAGTCATCCCCTGGAACATTTTTGTGTGGCTTGGAAAATGTGCACAAAGTCTAATATCCCCTTCTTTTGGCAAGTAATTAGGCTTTCCTGTTTCTTTAGGTGCTGTTCCAATAATCAGATGTCCAAGAGGAAACGCAGCTGAAATGGTTGCTGTGGTAAGCTGTCTCAACTTTCAAGCCATGAAAGCTGGTCTGAAGAATCTTTGTCTTCTTTTTGCCTCTGTCTAAAGGCTCATTAACCTCTAAAAAAAACTTCAACTTTATTAAATGCTGCCTATTTTCAGTAGCTAAGGATTTATGAACTTTTTTTTAGAAACTTGACAAGAAACTGAGAGAGAATTTACGAGATGCTCGTAACAGCCTGTTTACGGGTGATACCATGGGCACAGGCCAGTTTAGGTAAGACACACAAACATAACAAGAGAACTATGCATATCTACTGTATAATCCCCAAAAAAGATCCAGTAATCCAGCTAGTTTTTTCTCTGGCCACATACACTTTGCCATGAAATTAAGTGGATATAAAAGCGTTTTCTATGCTCTCTGAATACCCAGCTCCCAGCCCTACATAGCTAAGTAAAGGATCCTGTGAAGATACAGCCCAGAGGAGGGCATATTAGTCATTTGTTATATATTTTTTTTATTTATTTTTATTTATGTATTCACTATATTTATGTTGTTCTTCTCTGTCTGCACCTTAATTCTTGCAGTTTCCAGAGGCCATTATTTGTTCTTGCTGACCGCAATTTGGATCTTGCTACTCCACTCCATCACACATGGACCTACCAAGCTCTCATCCATGACGTCTTGGTGAGAAAATCGTACTTTCTATTATTTACGGTGGCTGAAAAAGTGCAAGGCACCAGAAACAAGCTGAACACAAAAGCTGCAAATTCTCACAAAACAACCACATACATGCTGCAAATATCACAGAGCAAACAGGTCTGGGACCTGCTTATTGTTTAGTGCTATGAGTCAGTGGTGTTATTAATGAACTGAATTATACGTTTTTTTTACCATTCTGATGGTATGATTCCTTGTTCTTTTATACTATTAGCCTAAATATTCTGACAAATTACACATTTGTGAATTGATAATTAGGTCCTGGACAGGTTCGTCACTGTTTTAAGGGCTCCCTTGTGGGATCCCCATTTCTGTTTTTGTGGTTACAGTGTGAGGACTTGCAGCATGTGTGCTGTCGCCCTAATGATGTTTTTTTTTTTCCATTTGCACGTTTTCCTAATCGAGTTAAATTCTCTCAGCCACTGTAATCATTAGCATAATACCACTACCTGTGACATGGCTGCCAGGTTTCTTAAAATGGAAAATACAATTAATTATAAGTCTTATGGAAAGATGTTGCCTTTTACAGTTATCATCTATATGACACAGATTTTACTAAATGTGGATGTAAGCATTAAGCTGTGTGTTGTGTGCCAAAAAACCATATATATATATAATATAATTGCTTCAGAATTCCTTCCTATTAAAATTAAAAGAGTTCTTAGTGTTATAATACATAGCAGACATCTAATGTGTGAGAAAATGGGCATTTTCTGGGAAGGGTTAATCTGTAAAAAGTTTTTCTTAACATATGTCACCAGATGATTGCACTGTTTATCTAATAGTAGATTTATTTTTTATATTCTAGGACATGCTAGCAGGAAAACAATCAGGAGAGAATATTTATGCATTACATGAAAGATAAATAATACTGTGTAATAAAGTGTGTTTGCATCTGTATCAGGACTTCCATCTGAACCGGGTCAGTCTGGAGGAATCTGTGGGATCAGAAAATAGCCCAGCTGGGGCACGGCCCAAAAAAAAGAACATAAAGAGCTATGATCTTACAGCTGCAGACAAATTCTGGCAGAAGCACAAAGGAAGGTAAGTAACTAATGTTTTGAAATCTTGATACTGATATGCTATAGCAGTTTATTTTACATAGACAAGGATAGGAATTGGAGGAACAGTAATAAAGAGGTCCAAAATTGGTATGTTTGTGCATCTGAATGACAAATTAAATTAAGATTTTGCTGACAGTCTTTTGCATAAGGTTTTTTTTAACCCATATTTTCCCCTTTTGCTTAAAGCGTTACATGAAAAATATACTAGGCCAAACTTGGCTTTATGTGCTGAGCTCAGTCTTGTTCATGTTTTAGCCCATTCCCTGAGGTTGCAGAATCAGTACAGGAGGAGTTGGACACATATAGAACTCAGGAGGGTGAAGTTAAGCGTCTCAAGAGCATTATGGTAAGTACAAAGAAGTTGCTTTTTAAGGGGTCAGTCTAGATTATACAATGTTTCCTCATAGAGGCACAGCTGACATTTTGGTTAACTTTAAAGGGCTTAGAAGGGGAAGATGAGGGAGCCATCAGCATGTTGTCAGATAACACCGCCAAACTTACATCTGCTGTCAGGTGAGACCGTGTGTAGTTAAATTTGAAACAAAAAAATTCTAAACTAAATAAAATTCTAAATTTAATTCAAATAAGTACAACATTTCTCTCAGATATTTTGTGCTCTTACGTAACAAAATATTTCCCCAAAAAGTTCTCTACCTGAGCTTTTAGAAAAAAAGAGACTGATTGACCTCCACACCAATGTGGCTACAGCCGTTTTGGACCACATTAAGGTAAGCATTGTTTAGTGCTATTTTGGAATTTACTACCTCTCCTTCTCTTTCTCTTAATTTAAAAAAAAATGGTTGCATTTTTCTTTGTTGGGATATATATGTAGAAATCATGTATTAGGCAAGTGGAATAGAAAAGCCTAAAGGTATTTTTCAGTTGTTCATTATTCATCGTTTTTTCAGAATAAAAAATCTAGAATAAACTAGTTTTGGTGTGACATCAAACATCAATTCTTGGATGTGCACACTTTGTACACTTGGAAACTCTTTCCAAACTCTGCTACTAATGTAATGTAAGGGTGTGGCAAGATCTCGCGGCACAAGATCTCGCGAGCTCCGACTGGTCTCGTGGGAATGTATTGATAGAAGATGTCCCGCTACATTTAAATTGTTTATGTGGCAAAATTGGCTGCATTTACAATGCATTTTTCAATGCTTAGTTCCAATTTGGTGACTATATCTGGTTTTTTTTTTTTTTTTTTGTTTTTTTTATGACCCGCTATTGTAATGCGTGTAATATGAATGTCTCGGTATCGACGTCCGAGCAAAAGCTGCAACAGCTGCCACCACAATAATTAATTACGGACGTGGCAAAAATTTTGTAAAGTTTTTATATGTTATTAATTACAGCATAATTAATTAAAATAGTTTTAATAAGTTTTATGTCATAAAGTAATTTTGTGTTTTTTAGTTTTATCATTGAGGATTTCTTTAATAAGGTCTAAAAAATCCTGTAAAAGTAAAAAAAATCTATATTCTTTACCTCTCTTAAAACATGTTTTTCTCATAATTCCATTTCTGAAACTTATAGCGATCAGCTAAATTCAGATAACCATGAATTTTGTTAATGACAAGGTATAAAAAAAATTGAAAACAGATTTGTTAAGGGCTTAAAATCAGCCGATTTCATCAGCTTGAAATTATATAGCATCACCATTGATCTGTCAGCTCCGTCTTTCTCATCAGCAGGCAGTGTTTTTGTTTTTAAAAAAATGCTTTGTCTACTGCTCGCATAGTTTTTTCCAGACAGAGCATCCGTAAACTCTTGAAGTGGCTTTAATTCCTTGTTTACTAATTCAAGGACCTCAATGTCCTGCCAGGATGGAACCAGATGTTGTGTACTACCATTTTCAGAAAGAATTTGTGACGGAGCCCTCTGCTGTTCCAGTATTCGTTTCTATCATTTGCTGCTTTCTGCTCCATTATGTAAGGCATTTTGTGATCAGCCTTACCATGTTCTTGCAAGTTAAGTTCTTTCTGTGCTTTATTCAGTTCTTTTCAACTATAGAAAAAGGTGGAATATAAGAAATAGAAAGTGGGAAAAAGGTGGAAATTTCCTACCAGCCTTTTGTGCATTTACATTAAACAGCATTTACTGGATAACAAAAAAAGTGTAACCAACAGTGAATGTTGTACATTAGAGGTGGGCGGTAAGACCAAAATTTTATTTCACGATATAGTTAACATATGGTGTATAGTTCACGATATAGTAGTTTCACGATATAGGCAGTTAATCCAGAAAATCAACCAAAAAAGTGCTTTAAATAATAAATAAACTTAAAACCTTCAGAAATAAAAAGATAAAAATAACTTGTTTTATTACCTTTTTACTTTTATTTGGGCCTTGAAGTAGATGAAGTAAGAACTTGAATTAACCTTACCATAACAACAAATTCCACTCTGTCGCATTTCACAGTTGTGTGTGCAACCTTATTGTTATAAACTTTCCTTAATTACCATCTTTTTAAAAGTATAAAATAAATACCATTTACAATAAATACCATTTAATATGAAAATAGAAACTTTAAAAAATAAACACCTAAAAAACCTAATTTGTTTTTCTATTACAGTTGACATTTTATTCCAAGATAGTGATTTATACCGTCATACCACCCCTAAAGAATTATTTGATCCCCTGCTGGTTTTTGTAGACTTGATTTTGAAGGTGGGTTTATTCTAACAGAGAGAGACCGAAATAAAACCAAAAACACCCAGAAAAACACATTTCAAAAAATTATAACTATTTAAATTTGAAAAAGTGAAATAAGTATTCGATCCCCTAATCAATCAGCATAATTTTTGACCTCCAGCAAACTGAGATTAGGAGAATTTCCACAGAAACAATTAATCAATTAGATTCCAAACTATCTACTATAGCCAAGACCAAAGAGCTGTTCAAGGATGGCAGCAACAAGATTGTAGACTCGAAGCATAAATGGGCAACAAGATCATCGCCCAGCAGCTTGGTGAGAAGGTGACAGTTGATGCAACTATTTGCAAATAGAGGAAACACAAAATAACTGTCAGTCACACATGGTCTGGGGCTCTGTCTAAAGTTTTCTAGTGAACATCTGAATGATTCATAGGAGAACTGGGAGAGAGTGTCAAGACGACAATCAAGCTTTTTGGCAATAACTCAACTTGTTGTGTTTGGAGGAGGAGAAATGCTGCCTATGACTCCAGGAACATCCTCACCATCAAATCTGGATGTGGAAACATTATTGTTTGGGTGTGTTTTGCTGCTAAGGGGACAGGACAACTTTACTGCATTAAAGAGATGATGGACAGGGCCATGTAACATCAACTACTGAGTGAGAACATGCTTCCCTCAGCCAGAGCACTAAAAATCAGTCGTGAATTGACATTCCAGCACCACAATGACGCAAAACACACCGGCCAAGACAACAAAAGAGTGCCTAAAAATGAAGCAACTTAAGGTCCTCAAGTGGCCTGGACAGTCTCCAGACATTAATCCCTGTGAAGGGAGCTAGGTTTGTGCTGCCAAATGTCAGCTTCGAAAACCTCAATAACTTGAAGAAGATCTGCAGAAAGATGTGGGACAAATTCCTTCCTGAGATGTGTGCAAACCTAGTGGTCAACTACAAGAAACGTCTGACCTGTAATTGGCAACAAGAGTTTTGTTTCACTCATTGAAATGCAAATCAATTTTTAACTTTTTTGAAATTAGTTTTTCTGGAAGTTTTTACTATTCTCTTACAGTTTTTATTAAAATTATAGACTGATAATTTCTTTGTAAGTGGGCAAACAAACAAAATCAGCAGGGGATCAAATCATTTTTCCTTCACTGTAAATAAGCAGGAAAAGCAGAATGGATTAGTGATCTGGTTTGCCAGAGGTGGGTCAGACAAAGGCAAAGACAAGCATTTAGTCTTCTGGAGTGTTTCTTCGGATGTTTTGCTAGTATTTTATGGGGTTATATATCTGCCACAGTTCTGCATGTAAAAGATCATATTTTAAGTGTGCAGAAATGAGTTTTGTGTAGAAAAAGCCTTACAAAGAAGATATTATTGCTATATCGCGCGCATGAAAATTATTTTTTGCAGTTTTTGGATATGCGTAGCAGCACTCTTTTGCGTATCCAACAGCTTGCTTGCTCAACACAACCCAGCGTTACAATATGCCACAATTTTAGCTTATTAGAGACGATGATGCTAAATTCTGATTGGCTGCCTTTACAACCAGTTTCATTCTCTGCATTACCGATGCAGCATAGGATTCATAATATAGACTGGGCCACTGCTCTGTGTTGGACAGGGAACAAAAAGTCCTTTAGTTATCATGTTACCTTTACCTTTACCTCATGTTACCTTTGCCATACTTTTATCTTCCAGTCTTCCTGGATTTTGGGGACGCACAGCAGCTTATTGTTTTTTAATAGGTGGCTTGTGTTAGACGCTCCTGGTGTGTACTTTCGGTAAAGGTTTATTGTAATTAGCAATAAATGCATGGATGCCTATGTGTAGCACAGAACCCAGCCAAACGTAGTGAGTGTGTGCTCCATCCAATACCACTTCTTGCATACTTGACATGGAAGCCCACTTTTGAATTCCTCAGGTTGCAGGTTTTAAAAACCCCGTAATGCTCCATCTGTGTTGCTGGTTCAACAGTCAGTCTGGCTATTTTGTTAAGTATAAGTAAGTATAAGTATATTCAATTCATTGTCATTGTGCAAGGTACATGTACAGAGCCAATGAAATGCATTTTTCGCATATCCTATCTTAGTAAGTTGGGGTCAGGGCGCAGGGTCAGCTTGGGACCCAACGGTGGTTGACTTGCCGGAGGTGGGGCTTGAACCCAGGTGTTTCTGGTCTTCAGATTAACAACTCAGCACCTTAGCTATTTGAGCCACCCTGTTACCCCCAGGTCTGTTAGGTCTGAGAAGTGAGCCAAAAGAGGAAAATACCATATTTTTGATATATTGTCTGATTCAGTATCCTAGATCCTTTGCACTGGCCAATGCCCGATGACATATCTTCTGGTTTGATATTGTGGAATAGGTGGTCTAAATAAGTGTATAAATCAATAAATAAATCAATGTTCCCTATGCAGGCCAAAGGGTAAGAGCCTATACCTTTAGTTGCCACAGGCTGTCTTAATAGATAATAATTTTGTTTTTTTTCCAGGCAGATTCTCGCTTGTTACAGGTGATAGACCTCCCCCTTGGGGCCCTGCCAATGGGCAAGAAACTTGCAGTAGCCATTAAAAGCTAGTAGGAGTGTTGTGTTGTTAGGGTGAAACTGGGCTAAGCTCCAAAGTAAAAAATATTTTGCCTTTCGCGCTTAGTGGCCTCAAAGTTCTCTCTCTATCAGGGCTTCTTTGTTGTTCTGATCCTGGATCTTCTGGATAGGAATGTTCCAAAGTACCAGTTCCTTTTAGGCCACTTAGGCGAAACCTGGCAGTCTTTGAACTGCCTGAAAAGAAGTCTGAAAAGTGTGAATCTATAGAGACTTGTGAAACCTCAAGCAAAGACAAACCAGTTTACCTCTATGTCTACCACTTGCTAGAGCATCTATTTCAAGTCCTGGTTGAAATGGCATCGGACTGAGGTTAACAAGTGACACCATAAATTTTGATACCAATGGCATGCATACTTTGTTATTTCCACTTGCCTAAGTATGGTGATGTTGTGGGAGAGGTCTTTCCAGAGTAGGACCAAGGGGTACAAGGATGTATTTGTGACTTTAGGCCTACCCAGCATTGGAAGGTGGGGCCACAAAGAGGTAACAGAGTTGGCCCCTTTCCATGTAATCTTATTGTTTTAGTAGTATATGCATTTGGGCTCTCAGGTTGGTCTCAGGGCAGTAAGCCTAGTGGTGAAACACCGATGCATTGATGGGGATCACCCATAGAGCACCAAGATTTGCCCCTTTAGCATTTGTGAGTGCATCTGTTGGCTGCCTATCTCTCTGCCTGTATCAAGCCTTGTGCTTTTATTTTCTCTTTTTGTTGGCGTTAGGGGTTTTTTTTGCTCAGCTGTAATTTGCTTTTTGAAAAAATGTATTGTCTTTTTTTTTTAGTCTCGCAAGCTCGATGTATATTTCGAATTTGAGGAGAAGCTGATGAGCAAGTCCACTCTGGATAAATCCTTGTTGGATATTATCAGTGACCCTGATGGTGAGTTTGCATTCAGAAATAGACCTGTCCTGCCTAATAATCTAAAAAAAATACTTTTTTGCTGCAGTTTACTTATAAAATGTATCTGCTTATAGATTTTGTACTGTCCTTGGAAGAATAATCATATGAGGTTAAATAACTCAAAAAAAGTGTTCAGACAAAATTCTTCATTATTGCTGGCTAAGTACAAAATGTGATTTCTCTCTTGGTAATGTGAGGTTTTTGAATGCCTTTTTTTGATCTCCCTATGCTTTTTAAATTCTTAGGTTCCTGATATGTACACAAGCCTTTTCACTAAAATATTTCAGATAATTACATCGTTTGCCAGGTTTATTTTTACTGGCTGTTTTGGGGATAATCTTGCTTGCCTTATACAGTTGATACAGCTTTAAAAATAAATTTTGTGAATTATTACTGGACAGGAAACCTTTAATGATGGAAATGTAATTTTTGTTGGTAGCTGGAACACCAGAAGATAAGATGAGACTTTTCCTGATCTACTATATCACCTCCCAGCAGCCTCCATCTGAGGTAAAATTACATATTTTTATCCTCCAGTCTTCCTGGATTTTGGGGACGCACAGCAACTTATTGTTTTTTAATAGGTGGCTTGTGGTAGATGCTCCTGGTGTGCACTTTCGGTAAAGGTTTATTGTAATTAGCAATAAATGCATGGATGCCTATGTGTAGCACAGAACCAAGCCAAACATAGTGCGTGTGTGCTCCATCCAATACCACTTCTGTGTTCTTAAAACCTATTTTCAGATCCTGCTGAAAAACGTTGTTGTTCTTTCGTGCAGGTTTGAGAAACACTGACACCCTTTGATGCCATAGCCAAACTTTATTACTCTTGTAGCCAATAATGCAGGATTGTTCTACTCATGGCAGGGTCTTTTTGCTGGATGTTATTTAACCGGAGAGAAGTATGATACTGTAAGTTTCCCTTCAATCTTCAGAGGTAGTGGCAGGAGCCAAGAGCTGGGATATGGATGACTACAGGTCCAGCCTAGGCTGGACAGGGTCCAGACTCTCTTTTCTTAACATTGACCACAGATTACCCCTTGAGCTTAAAAAATCCTGACCAGGAACCATGGCTGTCTCTGATTATCATGTTGATCAAGGCAGGCTATTTTGGAATGTTGTCCTCAAAAGATGATGTTTTGTTTATAGGACAAACAGCCAAAGTTTAACAGGAAATCTTCTGGTATCCTTCCTTTCATCTAGGTCTCTCTGAAGCTCATTATTTTTGGCTAAAACCTTGCTCTAACACTGCCATTTTTTGTTTGCATGCTGCGTTAGTAATGTTGGTAAAATCAAAATTGCTTGCCTGTTGATGCCTGTTGATGAAAGTGTTTTGAAAAGGGTTGGGTTTTTGTTTTTGTTTTTTTTATACAGCAGGATGCTGACAGAAGCCTAATAACTGGTAATTAAAATTGTTTAACATAACAGTTTGTTACTTGCAGGGTGATCTTGATCAATACAAAAAGGCTTTGACTGATGCTGGCTGTGACCTCTACCCCTTAAACTACATAAAGCAGTGGAAGTGAGTTCGTTCTATTCTTATACAACATAAACATAATTGTATTAGACTTTTACAATTAGTGCAATACATTTAAAATGAGAACATATTTCTACTATTTTTTAGGGCATTTACAAAGATGGCCGCTGCACCAGCCAGTTATGGTAACAGTGGAGTGAAACCAATGGGGTATAATCTTTCATCAAATTATAGTTAAAATATAAAAAATATAGTTTAGTGTAATTACAGAAAAATAAAAATGTATATATTTGAAATCATTTAAAGATGCAAAAGGTTACTTGTCTTCTATTTTTCAGCCTTTTCTCCAGAGTCATGAACACTGGCTCACAATTTGTTATGGAAGGTGTGAAGAATCTTGTCCTAAAACAACATGTGAGTATAAGCCCACTGTTGTCAGAAGGAATAAATTCATCAAATATGCCATTTTTTATAGTTGTGGGTGTAAACTGGCACTGACTAGTTTTGTTATGCAAGGGCTCATTTTTCAGCACATAAATTCAAGCTGGTGTAAATAACATAAAATTTAAGTTTAATTATTAGTTAAATAGAAACCTGTTGTTATGTACAACAATGTTTTTACAACTGTCTTTTGTGTACTATACACTGATAGCTGGTGGTGTTGCATAACTTTTACATATATATTTTGCATAACAATTAATATATCAATAGAATCAACATCTTAAGTCTAATAGTGGGATTACATAAAGGTGAACTTGCATGTGCAACCCTAGCATACCCTGACCTGTTTAACGAATAAACTGAGCATGCTAAAGATTTACCTTTATAACAAATAGCTCTATCATGACCTACATAAACTACATTCATACTGTGACTCATCTTTATTGTCAGAAAATAGCCCTGTCTAGTGCTGTCAGCTTGTGAAGCAGCATGTGCTAGTGACAAGAACATATTTTTTGGCAGCTGATATAGGCCACCGTGCATACATTACATTTATAGTTGCCTATATCAGCTGCCAAATAGATGGAGGCCACTATGCAAACAGAGCACGCCTCCCACCTGTTAAAGAAAGATTATATGGGACAAAAACATTGCTTTTTCTGTAGGGCTGGTGGCAAAACCAAAGCTGATTTTGCGCTTTTCCAATCCTGGTCTGGTTACCAGATCTGGGTTCTGTAGTGGCCCTAAAAAATTGCTAGTCTCTAACAAGGTCAGGTCACCTTAATTTATATAGTGCTTTTAAATATTCGAGATTGTGTCAAAGCAACTTTACAGAATGACATCAAAAAACACAATACAGTGAACACTCACTAATATACTGTGTGTTCACTTTAATTGATATCTGTAAATTAAGAGTCCCTAACTAAGCAAGCCAGACGCAAAAGCGGCAAGGACCAAAACTCTTATCAGCGACAAATTAGAGAAAAAAAACCTTGGGAGAAAACCGACTCAGTCGGGGGGGGGTCAGTTCTCCTCTGACCTAAAGACTAGACCTAAAGACCACTAGATTACCTTGGTCTCGTCCGGATTGGCCTGTCTAGAAGACAAGGTCATTACTGAGAAACTGCCTTATTGCTGGATGAGCTTGGAATAACAAAGAAACAGACGTATGTTTGTGTAGATGCCATTCAACTTATGATATACAAATATATTGTGTGTTATTGGTGGTGTCCTTGGTTCCGGTTGACCTGATTATTGCAGCCTAACAATCCTTTAACAGATTTGAATAATGTAAGTGTGTTATGTGTAGGCAAAATTTAGGAGATGGGTCTTTAATCTAGTTTTAAAATGGCAGAGTGCATCTGCCTCCCAAACAGGTAAACTATTCCAAAGTTTGGGCGCTAGATAAGAAAAGGATCTGCTGCCTGCAGTTGATTTTGTTATTCTAGGTATTACCAGATTACACAGTATTGAGAGCACAGTGGATGTGGAGGACTATAATAGGATAAGAGCTCACTCAGGACTCAGGTGCTTGACCATGCAGGGCGGTATAAGTAGTTAACAGGATTTTAAAGTCTATTCGATATTTAATAGGGAGCCAATGCAGTGTTAACAGAACCGGGCTAATATGATCATACTTTCTGTTTCTAGTAAGAACTCTAGCTGCTGCGTTTTAGACAAGGTGGAGTTACAATAATCTTATCTCGAGGTCATTTACGCATGAACTAAAATTTCTGCATTTGACCTCGAGAGCATAGGTTGTAATTTAGATATATATTTTTAGATGCAGTTTTACAAATGCTACAAATGTGGCCCTCAAAAAAGGTTGCTGTCAAAAAGGGAATCTATGACATCAATATGCAGAGTTTCCACTACAGATTGCAGTCAAATTAAGTCAAGTCAAGTCACCTTTATTTATACAGCGCTTTTAACAATCGGGATTGTTTCAAAGCAGCTTAACAGAAATAGTTAGAAACCACAATATTAGACATTATTAGAAGAGTCAATTTGATTGATATCTATAAATTTAGAGTCCCCAACTAAGCAAGCCAGAGGCGACGGTGGCAAGGAACCAAAACTCCATCGGTGACAGAATGGAGAAAAAACCTTGGGAGTAACAGACTCAGTCGGGGGGTCAGTTCTCCTCTGACCAGATAAACCAGTAGGTTACCCATGCTGCAGCAAATTTTCCGTGGTCTTGTTCGGGTGGCCATTTGGAAGACAAGAGATCACTGAGAAGCTGCCTTATTGTCTCCAAGTGATAGTGGCAACAGTGAGCTCGGAATAACAAAGAACAGAAATGTTAGTGTAGACGCAATTCGACTGGTGATAAACAAATATATTGTGTGTTATTGAAGTGTTTTCCAGTTCCGGTTGACCTGATTATTGCAGCCTGATAATCCTTTAACGGATTTGAATAATAAAAATGTGTGTATTATGCGTAGGCCAGGCTAAAGAGATGTGTTTTTAATCTAGTTTTAACTGCAGAGTGTGTCTGCCTCCCAAACAGTGCAGGGTAAATTATTCCAAAGTTTAGGCACTAGATAAGAGGAGGATCTGCCAGCTGCAGTTGATTTTGTTATTCTAGGTTTTATTAGATGGCCTGAGTCCTGAGAGCGCAGCGGACGTGGAGGACTATAATAGGATAGGAGCTCCCTCAGGTACTGAGGTGCTAAACCATTTAGGGCTTTATATGTAATTAACAAGATTTTAAAATCTATTCGATATTTAATATGGAGCCAGTGCAGTGTTATCAGAACCGGGCTAATGAAAAAATGATGATCATACTTTTTGGTTCTTGTAAGAACTCTACTCGTTTTGGACCAGCTGGAGCTGGACCAGCTGTTTATTAGGAGAGCAGGAGAGCAGAACGTAGTTTGTCTGCATTTGAGTCTAACTTGAGGTCCAGTTGCATCAAGAGCATTTTAAAGATATTTTTTTAACGTTACAAAAGCAATAGTCTAATAGCAGCCTTGAGGTCATAGAGGCAGAACTCGGAAGGGGACCAAAAATTTCTGTATATAAGTGCATTTGACTTCAAGAGTTATCTATCTTGAATATAGGTAATATTTCAAATGAGTAGAATTATTTAGATATATTTTTAACATGATACCAATTAACAAAATGCATAGGTTTAAGACACCAAGGGTGTGGTCTAAGCATAATTATTACACCAAATGGGTAAGTTCCTAACTGCAGAACGATGAAGCTTCTGGGGTTGACAGAGCAGCCATCAAGTGTTAGACACTGATCAAGATAGATGCCATATTAGAGGCAGAGGCTTACAAAATCGGAAAGGCTGGACCCCACTGGACCAAATAATGTAAAGGGCAGAGAGCTTCCCTCTAAGGTTTTATGGACTGTATATGAGGAAGTAAAGGGCAAGAAAAAGCAGAATGGATTGGTGAGACTATATCTATATACGCCAAAAAATTGTCTGCAAAATAATAGAGAAATGAAATGAGATTTGTACACCTCTCTGAACAGTATCTGGGAGGCTTTGGTTGCTGCTGCACACAATGAATGATGGGTGAGGCTTTTGATCAGTTATGGCAGGCTTTTATCTTGCTATAATAGTATTCTGTTTACTTCAAATGGGTATAAAATGTAATGGACAGATAGTCACCTGCAAAACAGATATCCTTAAAATTCTAAAAAAAACAAAATATTAAGCTTTGATATTAAACAAAAAAGAATAATACAACTTGCCTAAATTACTCCCTGTATGTCTCTCCTTTAGGTGTAATAATTATATCAAATCGATAAGATTTCTTTTCCAACAATATATTGTCTAAAAAACAAATGTGTTTGTGTACTGGAGTCCATTTTTAAGTCATTTTGATTGACTTAAAAAAAGCCTTTTTCACAGAATATATTCTGATAAACATTGGTTAAGTAAAGTTAAGAAAAGTTTAAGAAAGATTAAAAAAAACTGTGACTGTTCATTTTTTTTGGAATATATTTAACTTTGCTGTAGGTTAAATGCACGGCAGCCAATCAGAATTTACCAGTCTCGTCTTTGATTGACTGGAAACTTGGCATGTTGTACGCTGGGTTGTGTTGAGCCATTGCACGTGCAAAAGGGAACATCTGCGAACATCCAAAAACGAATTTTAGATGCAAACTCGATTTTCATGTGCTCTTAATACTTTAATACTAATACTTTAAGCATTTTCCCCACAAAACCCTCTTGCGTACACTTAATAGTTCACGTGTGTGCAAAATACATTTCTGCGCGCTCAAAATATGATCTTTCACATGCAGAATTGTGGCAGATATATAACTCAATAGTACTTGTGGTAAATTGCCTACAAATGTGACCACTGTGTATTTTCTTGTTTAATAGTGTTTTTGAATGGTATTGTACGTCTTTTTCTGCCTTAAAGCAGAATATAAAGAGTCGGTATATTAAATGCTCTGAACCGTATGTGTCAAACTCAAGACCCGCAGGCCACATCCGGCTTGGCGTATAATTATATCCGGCCCACAAAATCATTTTATATGTTATTTTAATTGCCTGGTTAAAGTAACACACAAACTACAAATTTGATTCAGAGTCGTCATTAAATCAGTTCAATAAATTTCATTTCTTGCTGTCCTGCTCAGCAAACTTGTTTTGACATTTTCCTCTCGAAAGTTTGTAATTGACACAATAATTGCATCATCAGCACTCCTGTCAGTTCTTGGTTTGACGGTCGTTGTGGGACAAGTCACACTGCAGGAAAATGTGCTAGAATTTCATCTAAGGGGAAAAAAACTGATTGCAGCCGACGTTTATCAGCTGCGGGTAAACATTTTAGCGTAGGATTATAGGAATCCTCAGGATATTAAAATTTGTCTCAGAGGACCAAACCATTGCTAAAGTGTGCACCCGACACGAGCTGTCAGACGGAATTGCTACCTGAAGTGTAACATTTTAACATTTTACTGTTACCGTTGATTAAATATTAATATTTTATTTATCTGTTATATATATGTGTATATATAGAATTTACCTGTTACTCGGACATTGGACAGCCTGATGGACATGAAATCAAATCCAGTAAGTTTCTCTTCATATAAAATTGTTTTAATATGATGTACCTTATCAAATAAGGCTAATAAACTGTGTACCTGTCAAACTGCCTCTTTAGGATGTTATGTAAAATTGCATTGTCTTCTATGAGTAAACTTTTGTGGTATATAAAACTAACTAAGAATTCCCTCTTATGATTTAAAAAACATGTCTAATATTTAAAGTTGTTTTTTAGAGGTATTTATGGACATTTTAGTCTTTATTAAAAAAAGGGGACAGAGAGGGGGGGGGAGTCCTAGGCACGGTTTCAAACCGAGGTCCCAGCCCGGGAACGCAACAGTGCCTTTATTTATCGGCGTGCTTATCCACTATACCACCACGCTAACAAACATTTAAAGTTCAACGAAATAAGGAATAAAAATAAACAAAAAAGCAATTTTGTTTTCTGAGTCTTTAGCAACCTGGTTTTTAAAAGCAGGGTTGTGTGTCTTTATCTTTTTATTTATTTATTTTTTAACCTGGTATATTTGCCAGTTCTTGCTTTGCTCAGTCAGATTGGAAGATGGTATGAGGTCTGTTCTTTGTACTATTCTAATAAATTTAGTTTCTTATTTTTAAGTCAGGTTGGCAGTATAATTTAATTTATTTAATTTATGGCCTGGCACTTTCTCCTCCATGCTTTATTTTAGGGATGATGTTATGAAAGTGATTGCCAGTTTGCTAATGGTTTTTTCCAAAGATAACGCTTTCAAACCCTTTTCAACATCTCAGGATAGACTGTGCCCAGATCTGTGGCATATCTAAACAATGTATTGTAAAGATCTACCAACACTTTGTGTATGTTCTCTTGCACATTGGTATTTACTTCTTGAAACTTATGTAATCACATGCTTTGCAAAAAAGCTTAATACAATTATTTAATGCAGATTCATTTCAGAAGAGCACAGAATTGGGGCACAGAACACAGAAAGAGACCATTCCAATCTGATCGCTGTAAATGCATGTGGTTTTATTAACAGCAGTTGCATATGGAAATTTGAATTACAGCTTTTTTAATAAAGAGCATAAATGCAGTTTTCTCACTTTTTTATTTTTTGGTGCTGCTTTGCTTTTTTTTATGTCATTAGGGTTATTAAATCCAGAAACTTTTGGACTGCATGAGCTTTTGTTGGTAGAGAAATTCCCATTTAGCACTTTGCTTCATTTTAAGTTATTGTTGGAGCATTTTAAAGGAAAAGTCTGCCTTTGAAAATATCTCTAACTGCTGAGGTTGTGTCTCTAACTGCCGACGTGAGATTGATGCTAATCTTTTATAAATGTGGAATTGTGTACAAAGGATAAGATGTGGCAAATGTTCAACACCCTTCCAGTAATAAAACGTCTAGGAAGTTCATTTAAATGAGTCATATTATATATTACTTCATATATAATAGACCCACAGAATGACAGTTTTATGTTTGCATCTTTGTAATGCTTTAGTTTTGATACCAGGACTAAATCACTTTGTTTGTGTTAATACTATTGTCGCCTATTCAACTGATCAAATCCTAATGTTTCTACGTGATCTTGAGAGGAAATTCGGAGTCAAATGTATTCATACTAGACCATACAATCTGTATGTATGATGTGCTATTAATAGTATTCCCCATTTGGCATTAGTGTTAGACTTTAACTGACAAAAGAGTAAAATGATAGCACAAAAATCTGGCACGTTTATCCACTTGGAAGCAACCACAGTGCTTTTCTTTCAGCAAACAGATGGCAAAGTATTCCTTTTTTTGTGGTGAAGTATGTGCGGAAGCGGGGAATCTGCCAGGCCATGCTAACTGAGGTCCTGAGGCAGAGGAGACTGGTTTGGCTGTCTCCAATAGGGAGGATGAGTAAGCAAGAGCACATTTCGCAGACACAATGGGACAATGACGTCTGAGTTTTAGCCACCTAATTCGAAAAAAAAGGGGGAAAAAATGAAAAGTCATTGATAATTGATTTACTACACCTGAACAACCTGAAGCAGATTGATTAGGTCTGCTCATTTGAACAAAATTTTTGTACCTTGATTTGTTGATCTTGTAGGAAACAGATGACTACAGATACTTCGACCCAAAAATGCTTCGTGGCAGTGAAAGGTATGGTCTGATGTACTGGAAGTGCTTTTCTGAACTAATTTAGTCTTTAATTATCTGTACTTCTTCCTCAAGGCATTATTATTAAGGGCGGCCAGTCATTGCAGAAATTGTCTTTCTTATCCATGCATTTTTACTCAAGTAATGAAGTTATAGAAAAAACAAGCATGTATGTTAGTGTTGTTAACATCATTATTCAAAAACAAACTTGTTCATTGTCACCCCAAATAAAATGCTGTTATACTAAATCATTAACTCTGGAAATATTTAATCCTTCTAGTTCCATTCCAAGAAACAAGAACCCCTTTCAAGAGGTAGGTTCAACTTTTGTTAGTGCTTTACAAATATAGTTATATTTCTGCAAAATTGTCTTTTACAAATGGAAAAAAATGTCCATAACCAATATATTTACATGTGCATAATAGACGACTGTCCATTTTTAACAGTCTTGTGGATAGAGTGCAATTCACAATCAATAAAAATCAAACAATCATTTCTAGAATGTACAAATAATGGTGCAAAAAACTAAAATTCTACAATGACTGATGGTTCGAATGAGGGGAAATGCATAGTAAATATGAAGGATGTCAGATGAAAACAGACATGTTGGTTTGAGCATCAAGGCAGAATATAGTAACTTTATTCTTTTCTCTTTAAGGAGAAACACATCTCAGAATGCACATTAAAACCTCAGTAGAACTTACAGCAGCAGAACATCCAGTTCCACTTCTGTCAGCCAGTAACAGTAACCAGTGTTAGCCAAACTGGACACTTAGAAAACGGATCAGAAAACTGTCCAGTTTCAATTCAGATTAGAGCAGAAATAAAACCTGATGTTCTCCACTGCAGTTATAGAATTCAAGATTTAATTCACTGTTTTGCCACAGTTGTAAAAACGAATTATTCATGTTCACTGTGATGAGGGTGTTGGTGCCTGCAGACAATCTGCCTATATTTAATATGCTCAGATCACAATCGCCAATGAGCCACATTTACACTTCAGATCTAGAGGGCCAATTCTAGTGACTGTGTCCGATATTTTTTTTACATCCAGGTTAAATCTTTTAAAACTGATCCGATATCTGCATTTACACTATACACAGCAACACAACCCAAGGTAGACATACCTATCAGAAAAAAAGTAAAAATAGTGCATTAATCAATGAACGCAATCGACAAAGACTAAATGATTATTCAGTGATTTGCTTTCCACACTATATTTAAACATCGGCAAAATCAGCCCTGTTTAGGTGGAGGATAAAGAAGAAAGTCCTTGTTGCAGCCTGGGTGATTTTTTTTTTTTTTTTTGATAGTGTGTTCATTTTTTTTTAAATTAGTTTACAGGCAGAACAGGCTTAAAGAAATATAAAAATGTACGGTTGCTGTAATAAGTGTATATTTATATTTATCTCTCGCTGTTAAGGTTCACCTGAGTTGACTTCATGCACCACCGCCATTTAATCAGTGAAATGCGATATTAGCAGTTGAAAATCTGATGTTTGCTTACATGACATAACAAATGCACGTATCCAATTCGTATCCAGTTTATTTCCACAAATAGAATAAGGCCTAAAACCCATCTGAAAATATCGGAATCCATGTGTTTTTTTTTCTGCTTACACGATTGTGGGTCATATCCCATCTGTACTACATTTGAAGGAAAATCAGAATTAGGTCTCTTGATACATGTGGTGTAAATGTGGACATGGTGGCTTCTGTAATGTCAATACACATTTTGTTTTTATTCATATGATATCTTAAGCTTGCCTTTTGTTTATAGGCTATTGTTTTTGTTGTTGGTGGGGGAAACTACATTGAATATCAAAATCTTGTCGACTACACAAGGGTATGTTCTTTTCATTAGAAGTAGAATTCTCGAGAAAATGATCTTATATTTTGCTGATGACGGAACAAATAATTTTTCTGTCTAGACCAAGCAGGGGAAAAAGGTGATGTATGGCTGCAGTGAGCTGTTCAATGCAGCTCAGTTCCTGAAACAGGTATTATTCTCCAAACCCCTCGCACTACATTCTCAACAATACATGTGCATCGTTATACATGAAGAATGTAATGAGAAAGGGACATTTCATAAAAAGTCGTCAGTTACAGTCAGATAACTGCTTCTTATTGAAATAAAAAGGAGAATGCAAAGTAACAATATTTCACAGTCATAGACTCAATTCAGTAATGACTATCACTCCAGTCTGCAGTATTACAGTCTATTTCATTGTTACATTTCATATTTACTCATTTACTTTTTGTCCCTTTTTCTCCACAGCTCTCTCAACTCGGACAGAAGTAGGAAATCGTGAAAATCCTGCTTTTCTACCTGCAAATCAACTCCTCTCCAATTACACATCATTGTCATTCTAATGTTTCTTATCATGTTTAGCAAACGGTTCTTTAATGGAATAAATAATTAACAACTGTCAATAAAGTGTGAATCTCAACTGGATAGACTGACAATGAATTTATGTGAATTTCATTAACATTAAATGTCTTGGATTTTATAAGCAGATTTAAAGTTATATTTGAATCTTGTTAGCAAAACAAGAAATAAACTATTTGGTGTTTTCTGGTGTTTTAACTCATCAGGGATGTCTGCGTAGTGTCTCTGAATCAATGTAAAGTAACTTCCAAATGATGCCCCTCAGCACTGGTTCAGTTTTAAACTGAAAAAAAAAAAATAATAATATATATATATATATATTATAGAAAAAGAACTGTTTCACGTTGCAGTGACATTGCAATGCAATTACTCAACATCGTTGATTCTAGCATTGTATTTGGGATTGTAGGAAAGTGTGCATTTATATAATGTGAGCATTAAACTCTCTTATACAGTATATAGTTTATAAGGTGTAACAGGCCGGGTGAAGCTTTGAATCCAGTCTTGGAGAGTCTTGAAGTAGTCATACCTTAAGACACAAACCACTCAACAGAAATAAGAGCCTAAAAACCCCAGTCAGAGTTTGAATAAAAAAGGAAAATATGGTGAGTCACAGGAGTTGGAGGTGGAAGCAGGATTAATCTCTGCTAAAGTGATGGAAAGCCCAAACTGAGGAGAAACAAAACATATGAAAGTAGCACAAGTTATTCACAAATAATTGTTTTATTGTATTATATAATGTTTTATTTTTATATAATGTGTTTATACAAGTGTTTTATCAGGGACTTTTCCATGTTTTTATAATAATCATATATATATATATACATACATATATATATATATATATATATATATATATATATATATATATACATATATAATAATAACAGTTACTTTCTAATAAAGCTGTCTGCTCGTCTTGGCTTTCCTGTAAGTTTTGATGAGACTTGATGAAGGGTGGTGACACCCAATAGCTCAACTATTGCCTGTGTATAATTTAATTTAGTGCTGCTTAAGATATTGTCTTTGCCGGTTGGACGGGTTTTTGACGGTTTTTAGGTCTCATCTGTGTCGCTGAAGTATTCCAACCTCAATATTATATTATGCTTTAGCTGTGGCCACTCCAGAGTTCAGCTATAAGGCTCCCTCTGCCTTTTTATTTTTCCCAACCAATTGCATGGATATACTACAGCGTTGTTATTTTATCACTGCCGTTAATAGCAGTTATTCCTTCCTGCCAGATCAATACAGTCAAACTAACTATTAAATCACAAACAGAATATAATTCCATTTCCATTTTTCCTCAATAGTTGGATTCTTAATTCATCTAAAACCTTTTGCATCTGCTAAGTCTAGATAAATTGGTGGATATGGTTTTTGGTCGCATGTTAGAAGATAAGATCTTATTTGGCTGAACAAATGGTGTATAAATCAGCATACACTACAAAGAAAAATGCTGACACCAAGTTTGGTGTTTCAGCTCATCACATCAGCAATCATACGTTTGGCTTTTTCATAGCTGCAGTCTGGGTTTTTCTTGTTGCTCTGGGTGAAGGTATTGGGGCTGGTACAGAGATATCACTTAAAAACTTAATAGTCTGATAACTACAACCATTTTCATTAAATGCATTATAAAATATTATAAATACAGAGATAAGACTTAACAAATGAATACACATAAGATTTAACAAATGAAGTCCTGCAGTTATAAAAGTGAAACTGACTGGAAACAAACCCCATTTTCTGTGCCATTAAAGCTTCACATCATTAGCAGTATCTTGTTTAATAAGTCATCATCCATTTTCGCTATCTACAATTAATTAGTACCAAACCACTGAAGAATAATTAATCACAGCACAACAGAGGTAAAGTTAGCTCATAATGTTTATTTTTCCATTTTCAGTAGAATATAGTTCTCAGTACTATTTTTGTTTTTTTTTTCTGTATTCTTCCAACTCTGGTTAGCTCTAATCAGTAGATATTTTTCCCAGTTTTTTTTTTTTTTTTTTTTTTTTTTTTTTTTTTTTTTTTTTTTTTTTTTTTTTTTTTTTTTTTTTTTTTTTTTTTTTTTTTTTTTTTTTTTTTTTCTTTTTTTTTTTTTTTTTTTTTTTTTTTTTTTTTTTTTTTTTTATTTTTTTTCTGAAGAATAATTAATTTTTTTTTTTTTTTTTCAGAGGGTTAGATAATGTTTATTTTTCCATTTTCAGTAGATACTAATGTCCCCTCTGAAGCTATTGCTTATTTTGTAGTGATATTGTGGTCTATGTGGGCTACCAAGTACATAAGTCAGCAAGGTTTCACAACCTTTTATTTATACTGGCACTGAGTGCTATGTTCCCGAAGGTTCTCCAGGCTCTGCTCTGCTGTTTGAGATCACTTCTCCAAAAACACACAATGAAGATGTACAGATTCATCTGGACTAGTTTATAAAGAGTAAAAACAATTAGAACCAGTCATGAGTGTTTATTCCACAGACATTTCTGAAGAACAATGCAACATTGAAACTTTGAAACTGCAACTTTGGAAGACTGTGATCCTCTTTTTCCAGCTGAACTGCACAAAAGTCAGCAGCACAGACCAGGTTCGAATAAAGTTTAAAGAAATTCAATAAAAAATACTTAATCACAGAATCAAAGAAACCACCATTTAGAAGGGTACCAGGAAAAGTTCAAACGCTAATGCTGTTCTAGCTGAATGAGGACTAATTCCCAAAGCATTGGTTTAAAATCAATGTTTGTTTTAAAGAGTTTCAGTAGAAATGATTGAATTTTTATGTTTGAATACTTTTGCTACAGTTTGTATGTATCAGTTTTATATACTTTTAATATGATTCTTTGTTAAAAAGACTATTTAGGAATTTGCGATATTTTCTAAGAGTACATTTTGCTTCTTGTTAAATAGTTGTTGTACTGTAGGTGTAACAACTGTAACAGAAATACAAACTTAGATTAGAAATTATAATGAAAGGGGAAGTGGCTCAGTGGTTAAGGTTTTAGAGTACTTACTGAAAGATTGTGGGTTCCCAGCATTACAAACTTACCACTGTTGGACCCCTGAGCAAGGCCTTTAACCCCATTTGTATTAAAAAATATATGTAAGCTCTGCATAATAACAGTGACAATGAAATTTTCCCTGAGATGATGTGATGTTAGGAAGACCTTTGAGAATTTATGTAATCTAATCATGAATCATGAACCTATCTGACAACAGCGTGTGTGATTATTAATAATATCCTGTATAGATGTGTCTATATCCAAAAAGAATTGCAATAACAGGAGTTTTCTAACTTTCTTTCAGCACAGTCCATTACATATTTAATACAAATTTTTTCTTATCGATGGCAAGTCCAATGATAAATACTCCAGGACAAGACAGACGATGGAAACAGTAGCTCCATATCAGCGTTTGGCTATCCACATTTGTCCATTCTCAGCAGCAGCAGTGAGCACCTTTATGCAGTGAGACACCAACAGGAAGTGGGCCACAGGTATGGGTCAACATAGTCTAAAGACAGTAACACTGTCTTTACACACAGTAACACTGAGAGCCCGGGAGTGGCAGCAGAGAGACAGCTAGAGAGAGTAAGAACCTGCTTCAGTCCCAATCAATCTGGTCCGTTAAGTTTATCATAGATTTTGGAGCATTTGTAGCCATAGCTAGTGCTACTTTCTGTTAAGCCTAAAAGAATAAACTAACTAGTTGTGGCTTTCTTAATAGAATAAAGTGTAGTAACTGTACCTACAGTGGAAATACATAACATTATATCTCTCTATAACATTATAGCTCCCTATAACATTATATCTCCCTATAACATTATATCACAAAAGCGTTTCTGTTTATACTCATTTGGCAAACCACTTTGGCATTTTATTTTTACCGAAGATAAAGACAGAAGCAGCTTTCAAAGGCAAAAAAATTCACTTGTCAAAAAAGGTAAAATTAAGCGTCACACTAACTAACACCCTAACCATTGGTGTATTTGGTTGCTTTGATTTTTGTGTATTTCTACACTGTACATTATATGCCAAAGCCATATGGACACCTGACCCCCGTCTGGAACGGATTTGCACTAGTTTTTGGAAAGTAGCTGTTTAGACCCGAGTAGATTTTGCTAGTTCACACATACTAGCCAACTTCTTACTACTCATCAAAAGTAACTGAGAAGGTGAGTGTTAAGTGTCTTAGCTAAGGTGGCAGCTTAAAAGTGCTGGAAGTTCCTGTCAGTAGTTCAACACCCTGAACACTGGGCTTCCTTTTTTCACTAATTCACCCTGAGAGCTTAACTAATTCTGCTCCTTTGGCTCTTAACGACATAATAGCATCTGTAGAAGCTTTTCTGTTGTGCTGCTTGGGGAGACTGTATGTATTTTTTACCACGTTTTATCTGGTGTCAATCACACAACTCACACAAAGTTGGTACTATAAAACTACGAATGTATCACAACATAGAAAAACACATGCTGTGATTAAAATCTTCTGAAGAAACAAACTAAAGTATTCAACAGCAATTCAACTGCGGTCTAAATGATTTTCTTTTTAGAACATCTTTGCTGACGGTGTAGATTAGAATTGCCAGAATCAATATTTGCACATTTGATTGCTTAAATAAAACATTTATTAAAGTATTAGGCACTTAATGCCATTTATAAGGATTTAATTTGAGGTTATTTATTTCTTAGTAGAAAGCAGTGGCTTTGTGGACACACACAGCCTCAGATTGTGCTTTTGGCCATGCAGAAAGAGACGTGTCATATATCAGCTTAAACTTATGCTCTCTCATAGTGTAAAGTTTCTCCATATAACTTCACCTGCTTCAGGGAGCACTAAAACAAATTACCTGGCATTACAATCTGAACTTTAAGGATATTGACAATATCTCATCATTTATATATATATATATATATATATATATATATATATATATATATATATATATATATATATATATATATATATATATATAAATTGGTGGATAAATGGTTACTGTTATGTTACTGACTTTAAACAACAATTGAGTTTTTTACAAATGTTCCATCATTTTAACAGTTCATTCTCGAGACTATGACTTATTATACACGGAATATAAGCTGGGTTCTGTTAGCATTAAGTCAGAGAACCAGATTTTAAGTAAGATTATATGTGTTAAAAGTATAACAAACAAATGATTTTTTTTTTTCAAATTTTACCACACACAGTATGAGCGATCTGCACAGAAGCCTTTACAATCGTTTTGTTGTTAAAGACCACATAAGACATCTTCATCCTTTTTTACCATGAAATATTTATTAATTTGGAAATTGGGAGCGTTCCCACTTATTACAATCAGCAGTTGTTCTATTCAGGACACAACAAATGGATCAAGTGTCGTTCTTCGAGAGGTTTTAATCTGTCTCTGTGAATAAGCGCCATGTCACAGACCACATTCCCATAGAGACGTCCTCTGTATTCAATCAGCTCATGCCAGTGAGGTTAAAGATGCCATAATAAACATCAGCCTATCATTTCCACGGTCTGCCTAGATCATTCCATCACATTCCTGGACTGCTCTTTTAATTATATATGGCCACTTAATAAGAGAGTAAATATAACATTATGCTTGTGTAAATATTAACTAAATGACTATCACTGATCCGGGTTGACTGACACTATTATTTTTGCATTTTATATATTTTTTTAGTTAATTACTAATACAAGGGAAACTTATATGAGGCAAAACTCCATGACAAACTCAAAATGGCTTTTCTATGTCTGGATTTTACCTGTCATCTTGGATTGTCCTGATAGTCTTGAGATTTTTTATATATCACGTATACACCCTTTTCAATCAAACTTTAATAATCACCTAAAACACAGACATACAAAAGAATCGATTTAATTGTTCTAAAAAGGTTTCTCTGGAATCACCCTGTAACATATCTCTCTCATAGATACATGTGATCCGTTCCCTCGAAATCCAATTATTTATTACTTATTTTTAAGACTTTTCTCCAAAAGTTTTCACCAGGTTATGGTTTACTGTGAAAACTAAAAAAAAAATCGACAACAATATTTTATGGAAACAGAGCAGATTAAGTAACAGTTCACAAAAACTAGGACCAATGAAACAAAATACCTGCTTGGCTGTGTGCTGCAGAAAAGAGAAATATATTTTTTATTTAAGCTTTTTAATTAATAATAAATCTGGTATGTTTTTGCTCTATTAACACAATGCCCCCATGATTTAACTTCGATTTACCAGTCTTAAAAGTTGGTTTTGGCTTTAATCTTTAATCTTAATCTTAATTTATAGGAAAACCTCTAACAGTGGTGAAAACCGAGCTTGCTGTTTTGGGTTCTGTTGTATGGCATGATTCTGAGGTGTTGTGTTTTTTTTTTTGAGCTCTAGTAACCTGAGAGTTTAAACAGAAACACAAACCCTGGGAGCTCAAGAGACCTTTTTCCAAACATAATTTTTTTTGCTGTAATCGACATTTAACCTTTAAACACATTTTTGTTTACTCCTATTTCTTTAGCAAACTGTTTAGAAAAGTGTGTGGTAATCATGCAGGCTTAGTTCCAAGCCCTAACAAGGCCTAGGGTACTGTATATTAATAAAGTTTATGCTGGAGCTGATTGGTCCTCCTTTTGTGATGTCACCATGAAATCACTCAGCTTTTTTGGGAGATTATTTAAGGGACATTAGGGACCCTGATCTTTCAGACACTGCGGGAATATCATCCAGGGAGGATTACATTTTTAAATTATAATTTAAGATTCTAAAACTGGCATCTTAAAGCTACACCATCCTGTTCATCTGCAAACTTATATCTAAACTAAGGTTTGTCTATTTCAGTCATCCTTTTTTAGTGTCTGTCGAGGGATTAGGTGAAGTCTGCACTTCTAAATGAGCCTGTAGTGATGGATGTGTCTGGGAATTAAGACTTTCCTGTAACATCTAATCCCAGTGTCATTTCAAATATTAGACTTCATTCTTTATTCAGTATTAGTGGAACAATCCTTCAGCATTAATTTAGTCATGGAATAAATGTTTTTATCTTACACAGTATAGAGCACTTCTGTTTTTTTGAGCTGTGTGACTAAATAGTGTGATGAACCTTCTGTGTGTCCCTACAGATGTCTCCAGTAAGTCCATCAGTTCGGTTTGTGTTTCTTCATGTCTTGGGTAGGACAGATATCCTCATCATCACCACACCCTGTTGAGATTTTTTTTATTATTCCCACGAATAGAACTCAGTTTTGTCTTTTCTTTTCTGCTTTCTGTATATTTATTCTGTAAATATTGTGTACAGTGTGTGTATAATTCTTTTAATTTTAAGCAGGTAAATTTAGTTTTTAATGGGTTTTTTTTCCTTTGCAGGCATTCTGTCTATGACACACATGAGCTTTGGAGCTGATTTTGGTGGTCTGTCGTTCCTATATGCTTTTCAGTTTGGATTCAATTTTGCAATAATTATTTATTAATTAATAGTTCAGTAATAGGTCAAACTAATAAAAACACATCATGTCATTGAATATTATTAAGACTTGATTCTAATATGAAGCGATTCTCTATGTATTGCATAATCAGTGACATTTGTGTTGTTTCCATCTCTTGTTTTTGGACTGTAGTTGCGGTACCCATTTCGTGCGGGACGCGTGATGCAGACTTAGCGGATTCCTCGCAGTCACGCGCTCTGGTCCTGTGCCCCGCAAACTGCACGCTTTTGAAACTGTCGGTATTCGGATCTGGGATTTACGCCTCCATCTCGAGCATCTGCGGTGCCGCACTGCACAGGTACGTCACACTAACACATCAATCAATCAAGTCATTCATCAATTATGTTTTAAAATGTTTATTTTAGCCATCTTTTAGTGATGCGTGGAAATGTCATCATTTTCAGGTGATTTCAGGTGATAATGGGGTGGGGAAGTGGTGGCTCATGGTTAAGGTGTTGGACCAATAACCTGAAGATTGTGGGCTCTATTCCCAGCTCCACCACGTCCGCCAAATGCCGCAAATGTACTGGGGGGCAGATTTGGATTCTGATTATTTATTTGTAATAATATTGTACTAATAATCAACATTATTCTGTTATTGATTAGGCTGCAGGCAGGTTTAATCTGGAAATCTGGTCTTTTGTTTATAGTTTTGGTCCCCCAAATCCCCTTAAAAATGTCCCCCGCTAACAATGATTTTTAATTAAATTAAACATAAAATTCACTTAACTGGAAGCAATACGGGTAAAACGGTCTATTCACAAAATAGTTTTTCTAACTTTCCCTCTAAATGTTGCAGTGGGATTATAGGCGCGTCAGGAGGAGCTGTGGAGATCCAAAAACTGGCAGGAAAGAGTCACTATCACAGCTCTTACGCACACGGCATCCAGACTCAGTCCCTGTCCAGCTGGAGTGCATCATTCACTGTAACCAGTAGGTGACGACATTTTCACTCTCTGCTTTTGGAATCATCGTTTTTATGCTGGAGGTCTTTTGTGTTACCAACACAGATATATTTAGATATAAGATATATTTAATAATTAATTAATTGAAATAATCTTTTTATAATAAAAGTGAATAACAGGAACGAAAAGCTGTACACAATCCAGAACCAGGTTTGGAAACCCCACTCTGAACAGTGACTAAATGCATGACCTAACATGACCCACTATTAATTAAAAGTAAAAGTGTACAAAACGAACATTCAGATTAGAGTTAAACAGCCATTAGGGCCTAATTCCAGATGAGTTTAACTATTTTCAAATGCTACCTGCTTAATTTTTTTTAAGGACACCTTCAGATATTTGCAGTATCCCTACGCCGTAGTTACCTGTGGAAATTATAAACTATAACAACACTTTAATATCAGAATGTGTTTCTTTTTCTCGTTCAGGATCAATTAGCTTGCCTATGGAAGTGTCCAGTCAAACCATCACTGCTGACATCCCAGCATCTGGAGCAGGTACAGGTCTTATTTAAAGAAGGCACCTATATTAATTATATATGCTGCAGGTTCACACATTGTTTGTCTTTTTGCAGCAAAAAAAGCAGTCAAGAAAAATCTAAAGAAACCTCCAGTAGCAGAAAACAGAGGTTCATTTTATTAAAACCAGAATTTTTATGACATTTTCATTTTTAAAGAAATAATTACGCAAATGTGTTTTTATGTTGACATGTTTCAGACTGTCTGGTGGATATAGCTCTGATCCTGGATGGCAGCTATCATATAGGTCATCGACGCTTCAACCTACAGAAGAACTTTATTGGAAGACTGGCAGCAATGCTAAAAGTTGGACCGGATGGACCACATGTGGGAGTGGTGCAAGCCAGGTGTGTATTAGTTCTTTCTGTTTCAATCAGGGTAAATAGGATTGTCTACCAAAAGAATGTGTGTGATCATTTTTTTTTGCTTTCAGTGAGGTGCCTCAGATTGAATTCTACCTGGGCAATTATAGCATGCCTAAAGATGTGCTTTTTGCCCTTAAAGAGGTAGCTTTCGGTGGAGGCAACACTAATACAGGTGCAGATTTTTACTTTAAAAACAACACAATGCATGATGCCTGTTATGTGAACCGTACAGTTCCATCAAAACTCTATTTTCTGCACAGGCAAAGCCATACTCCATACAGTAAGAAACTTTTTCAATCCTGATTTTGGAATGCGAAGGGGTCATCCACGCATTATTGTCGCATTCATTGATGGATGGCCATCTGACAACCTGCAGGATGCAGCAGTAATGGCTAGAGAAAACGGAATTAACTTGTTCATAGTGAATGTGGCCAAACCTATCCCCGAGGAGATGGGAATGGTAAGGGATCAAGACTTCATGAAGAAGGTAGGTTTCTCAAAGACAAATAGAATTTTATAGAAATAGATTTTAAAGTCTTAAAAGCTTTTGGTGGAAAATCATTTTTAAAAAAAAGTTTAATAGTTGAAATATGTGTCGAACAGGCTGGCTGCAAAGACAATGATTTCTTTTCGATGACTATACCAAGCTGGTTCAGCACAAGTAAGTTTGTGAAGCCTTTGGCTCAGAAGCTCTGCTCTATTGACCAGTTACTTTGCAGCAAGACATGCTATAACTCCGTCAACCTGGGCTTCCTGATTGATGGTTCCAGCAGTGTGGGAGAGACAAACTTCAAACTAGTGCTAAGCCTCCTAAGCTCCATCGCTCGCAACTTTGACATTTCTGACATTGGCTCACGCATCGGAGCTGTGCAGTTCACATATGATCAGAGATTAGAGTTTGGCTTCAGTGATCATACCAATAAGGATCAAGCCTTGAAAGCCCTCCAGAACATCCCATATCTAAGTGGTGGTACAGCCACTGGAGATGCAATCACCTTTGCTATGGAGAATCTTTTCCAGCCCCGTAGCATGGGTATGGGCAAGAAGTTCCTTATCATTGTTACTGATGGTCAGTCCTATGATGATGTAAGAGGACCAGCCATAGCTGCTCAAAGGCAAGGTAAGTCCTGCCCAAATTAACTTGCCCAAGTCTTTACAAATTAAAAATTTAAAACCATATAATAACCTTTGAAGGCAAGTAATTAAAAGAATAGTTATCGTAATCTCTAAATCTTGTCCTGTTGCAGGAATCACAGTGTTTACTGTTGGTGTAGCTTGGGCTCCGATGGAGGACTTGAGAGCTATGGCATCAGAACCCAAAGAGACACACACCTTCTTTACTCGCGAGTTCAGTGGCCTCGAGCAGTTTGAGCAGCCCATTGTACGGGCAATCTGCAGAGACTTTACAGAGTTCAATTAAAAAAGTTACAGATGTGGGTGAATAGAAAGAAGGGAAAAAAATCAATAGAAAAACATCTCTGTTTAGCTTGTCTGGTCATTTCTTTACCTATTAGAGGAAAACTAGTATTTTTTTCCAAACTTAGTATATTCTCTGTGCAGTGATAGCCCCTTTAGTATATTGTTTTGCATTTGAGGAGTCTGCATGCATAATTCTACGATTTTGTGAGAATGTGTAACTCTATATTAAACTCATACTAACAATGTCCGATGTTATTATCAGAGAGACACTCAGCATCTTCTTTTCTGGTATTTAAAAGACAAAGTAAAGGAAAAAAGCGGTGGAGGTTATGTGCATCGCTGACTGCTCAGGAGAACATTTTTTTCCATTCACAAAGAACAGCAGATTTGACAAGGCTGCCCTCTTGTGCAAGTCTGAGAAGTTCCAAAGGATAAATATCAAAACCACAGCATTGTCTGGTTAATCACACACCACACACTAACACGTGCACTGTAAAACACTTTAAGCTTTTTGCTTAAAAAAAATCTTCTCAGAGTATATTATGGTCACATTTTATATTCCTACTGCTCTACACAATTCTACACATTTACAAATGAGATTGTGAGAATTACATCATTCTAAACACACAATTACTTGTTTCCTAAATTAAGCTTAATGCTCAATTATGCTCCTCTGATGTCTTTCTTATATACACACACAAATATGCATGCATAAGTGCCTTGCAAACTGAGAAGCAACAGCAGAGTGATTGTACATTTCTGTTTAATTTATTACTTTCTTCTCAATAAAGGACAAGGTCTTTTTACAACACAGCTAACTGCTTATTTGTCTAAGTGTGGCTTGGTCAAAATTATTTGGAACTCTTGTTATACTGCGAGTTATTTATCACTATAATAAAGAGGAATAAATTAGTGAGAGCTGGAACGAGTTCAATTTACAGTTACACCATTTAATATTTATTATAGACATTTTATATACATGACTTTTCAACAGATAGATTTTGCTATGTGGTACAGTCTTCAAAATCTGCTAATTTATCATTTGTAAATCAAAAAAAAAAACCTTACAAAACTCATCAAACTTTTAAAACTGATCAGAACCTTTTTGGGAAGACTAGAAAAAATACTTTATTGTATTAACCATGCAATAGACAAACAAAAGGTCTTTAAGTACACGATAAATTGTAGGGTTAAAAATAAAATGGCTTATAAGATAAATGGTGGGGGCAGAATAAACAACTCGGCTGTTTCAACCAATGGAAGTTGTCTAATTCCCCATAACTTATAAAACGTAACAAAGATCAATTGAAATTCACCGAAAGCCAAATATGAAACTGCATTTTAAAAAGAGCAAAACATTTATTTTTGGTGTGCTCCTCGATTTTTCCTTTTAACAGCCAAATCTTACAATTATTCTCAATTTTTCTTTACAAAAGAGGTAAGACTAACTCAAAACAGTGAAATAAATAAGCGTTCAGTTGTCCAACCTGTGATAAATAAACTCAGTTACATTAAGATGTACAAAATCATCACATAGTGATAGGATGCTGTTGTTTACATGTAGGTATCTAAAGAGCTTTGAGAAAGTGTGCTTCTACAGTTTTCCCATGATTCAGTAAAAGAACGTTAATAACACTAGGAACAGCAAAACGTTTTAAAGGCTTCCTGTGAAGTACAGTGGATCAAGATGGGGGCTTGAATGGAAAACACACTCCTATTTTAAAAATGTCATCTGCTACCAGTCTTTAATTATATAAAAAGGATTATAAAAACTATACTCGTTTTTACACAAAATTGTCAAAGCTAATGCAAAGTTGAAGCAATTGACTTCACTCATGTTTTTCTTTCCTAACTCACATATAGCGCTACATGAAGGTCAAGAGAACTACTTGTGCACCCGATGCAGTACCTCTCGCATTAATTCCTCTGGTGCAGCGTCTTTGTTTATTGTGGTCACTGATGATCTTTTTTTTATGAACAGTATATCCATCCATGGTCACTGGAACATAGCTAAAATGTCTTAACCTCATTTTATATCCAAATCAACAGAAAAAGACAAACATTTATGTGACTCCAGTTCTGCTTAACTTCTACTTTAACAGGTGGAAGAAAAACATTAAATCTAAGTGGGCACTTCACTCAGGCTTTACTAAATCAACAGTCCACCACTCAGCCCTGACACGTTCACGCAGGTGCCATCAGATGCAGATTCAATGTTAGCAGCTAGTGCTACTCTTGTCGCAATGGCAGTGAAGCAGTAAAATCTTTCTCCTTTATTGAGGGCGAGTTTGCACTGAATTTTGGAAACTGGGATTTATACAAATACTTTGGCCAGAGCGTCTGCTCCGGCACTCCCTATAAATGCCTTGGAAGGGTGGAAGGCGACATCGTATATGGACTCATCTGACTTCTTCCGGTGAGAGGTGACTTCCTGCACGCATGTTTTACTGTCCAAGTTCCACAGCCGAATTGAACAGTCATGACCTGTGCAGGATTAGAAACAGTTACTTTCTCATTAACTTCGGAAACAAATGAAAGACAGAAAGGCCTCCTACTGCCATTGATATTTGCTGATTAATAAAAAAAAATGAATGATATGACATCCACTGGTCTGAGTGGATTTAGACAAAAAAAAAAATACATGAAACAACTCAAAACCTTCCAGTTATAAAAGCACTTACTTCCTGACATCAGATAGATTCCATTAGGATCCACAGCCAGACTGGTGACAGCATCCAAGTGAGCCACCATTGCATGGATTACTTTACCTAAATAGCAAAAGCAAAGCCAGGAAATCAAATTTATACATAAACAAAACATTCATTTCCAAATATCTGACAAGTTAGTACTTGAATGAGATCAGCTTAAATGGGATCTCGGTAGAACACAAACCCCACCTACCTGATTTATTGTCGAAGAATTTGATGTGTCTGTCCTCATGAGCTGTGATTGTGACTGGCAGTGTGGGATGACTCACAACTTTATTAATGTGGTTTCCAAAGGGCAGTGCTGAACAAAAAGAAAGAAAATTACCCACATACACTTAACCTGTGTCAGGCAGCTTTAGAATAAAAAGCTCAGAGTAATGACTCTCAACTTAAGGTAGGGTAAAAGGTATAAAGCACAACAGTTAAATGCTGCCCCACCTATTAAGGGGACAAAAAAGTATTCTGCCTCAGCTGTTTCTTGGCCAATTTTGTGTCATTTCCTCATTATACCACTAATAGGTGTAGGAATGGCACTAATAGGTGTAGGAATGGCACTAATAGGTGTAGGAATGGCACTAATAGGTGTTGCTGATTCAGGGTATCATAATAATTGTTGACTGCATCTTTCCAGCTCACCGAATGACTATTCTAATACACAGCATGTAATATCGCCTGCAGACTTGAAGACTATGGACAACTAGCAGGTTTTCATGTCTGATATAAAAAAAAAGATTTTTTTTATAGTTTCCGTGTTGTTTTTAGGCCTGTTGTCTTTAACACTGTTATTTCCTCTTTCTTATTGTATTTATACATTAATGTGAATAGAGGGGTCCAAGACTAAACAAAACAAAGAAAGATGTTAACATGTACTGCAAATAAAGTGTCTTTGTTAAATAGACATCTTAGATCAGGTAAACAAACGCGTAACAAATAAACTAAAAAATGTTAGCAAATATAACCATCTAAATAAAAAAAAATAACGCATTAATACTTTAGCGCAGTATTTCTAGTTGAGCAGAACTACATTTAGTGTGGAAAACAAGTCTTTAAAGGGTTAAACGTCAAAAATATTTGTGTAGAATTGATTATCAGTTTCTTTTCAATAAATTGATGTGAATTTTTTATTTTTTTTACTGTCCAACCTGTGTGTATACACACACACACAAACATCACAGTGTAACACAAACTCGATTAAAGTTTAGAGATATTAATCTGTTATCCACAAGGAAATTCATGCCTGTTGGATTTCCCTGGAATTAAAATGTTTCACTTGGTGTGATTCAGAATTTCAATGAGTTAGTGATCAACATCAATGTCCCAGATTTCACACTGTTTTTATTCTGATTATTGAGGTAAACATTATCACAAACACACACTGTTCATAAATAAAGAAGAAAATGAATAGTCTTACTGCTCTCTTTCTGTGCTGAACACTCTATGATGGACTGCGAGGTCTCCAAATCATAGATAAGAACTCTGCCTGTGTTGTAGGAGGCCACCATATATGCCGGATCACAACTATTGAAATCGACAGATGTGGGAATGCCATGCTCTGTAAGACAAAATAACAAATCTACTTAAAGGTTTGTTTCCCTTTTAACATTACTTTAAATTATTACATTTTTATTTGTGTAGCGCTTTTAACAATAGACACTGTCTCAAAGCAGCTTTACACAGAATGCAGCAACAGCACTTGGACAGAAAATGCAAAACATTCGACTGAATTCGACTGTTTGGATCCTTTCCAAAGTATCTGCATGATTGTTGTCTGATTTTTTTTAAAATCAATGGCTTAATATGTGGGGAGGGGTTTTTTAAAGTTTTTTTTATTTTACCTTTTTTTCTCTTTAATAAATAAAATGAGTTTTATTTCTGTTTAATAAGTAAAATAATGATAATTTTTGCTGTTTACCTGCAATTAAGCCATCAACCTCTTAACCTTAACCAAACGAAAACTACAGTGGAGCTAAATTCGCTGTGACCTCATTCAGAGTACTGGCCTGTACAGATGCTTGATAAACTTTGCACTAAGCAATCAGTATATGATTCTACACTTACCTCTCTCGGAGTTAAAAGTATAAAGGCATGGCAACTTCTCCTGAGGGTTCCACAACTTGATAGTTCCATCGGCAGAACAGGACAGCAGCCGATTTTTAGTTCCACTGTAAGCCAGTCCCCAAACTGCATCAGTGTGGCCCAGTAAAGATCCAGCCAAAACACTGGGATCTAAAAAACAAAGAACATTTTACAGATCCTAACCTGTGCAGACCTGCTGAATAAATTATATCATGTTATAATGTGACACATGCAATAAGCACAAACCATCACAATCATGTGAGTTTGCCTTTTGCTGCTATAACATCATTTACTCTTCTTTAAAGTAGCGCTGTGCAATTGAAAAAATATCTAAGTGCAATTTTTCTGACAGATCTTCTTAATAGTGTCCAGCACACACTTTATAGATTCCTTATTTCCTTGTAGTCCAGCAGATGCAGTGTGCCTTTCTACTAAATCGATGATTTTTTTATGCAGTCAGCGCTGCACACAAATGCATTTTTGTTGAAAAAAATAAAACAGAAAAATATGAAATTATTCCAACATCTACTATTATTATTTTAAATATCCAGCGAGATAAAATTTTCTTCTAGTGCAACCCACTTCTAATAAAAATTAAACAAACAAAAAAAAAAAAAAAATCACCTGTTCTTCTGTAAACAAGCTCTTTTTGAAATAAGGAAGGTCTGGCTACATTATCAGTAGTTATGCATGTCTGTCTGTCTGTCCCTCCCTCTCGTATAGTCCATGCACGGTATTCTGTCCTGTGTGCTCTACAGAAAAGAGTCTTTAGCTCGAAGTCATCACTGATACAGTGCACAGTGAAAATAAAATACAGTTCAGCCGCCCGACTAAACCCGTCCGTGTTTTAATTCGGTCTCAACTTTATTCTTACATTCATTGTAAAGCTGTTGGAATGCTACGCGGCTAAGGATGAGGTTTTAAAACCCCTCATTTGTCACTGTATTAAAAGGCACTATGTCTTTAGCGAGTTATGGCATTGGTTATGTCTGGGTGTTTTTGTAACGTCTAACAGCTGCAAACAATTCTGAAATTGTACTGTTGTTTGCTACTAGACTGAACATCACTAGCAGTACTTGCAGACGACTATTTAGCAAAACACTTCTTCTCAAACAGCAGCCTGTGGTGCTTTAACAGCCTTGCAAATTACCTTTTTTTGTTCTGTGTCTGTCACTTGGAATCTAAAATAACCCCATATTACAGACGTGCTGTTTTATGGCTATTATTTGGTGAAATAATTCCTCTGACTCAGAAGAAAGCATAATCCCACCCCACCGCACATTATTTTTTGTTTTATTAACAATGAGTGTTACACACACAGCCAATAAACTGTTGATTGGCTGCATAAAGCTGTGCGCACTCATTCGGCTGGTATGACCATCACTCAAAGACGGCAGTCATGCGTTTGCTCTGGGACTTTTTATATTACATTCACATGACAGACTTTTGCGATTAGCTAATTGCAGTGTTTTAAATCGTGATTGTGATTCGATTAATCTTTCAGCCCTTCTCTAAAGGCTTTGTGCTATATTTTGAAACATTGCCACCATACAAACCACTAGACATCTTCCACACCCAGATAAACAAACCATATTGTTACAGACTGTTTTATTGTGCTGTGTGATTTCTATTGGTATGTAAAAACTGAGATTGCAATGCTACAGCACACTCTGTGTCATTCTGTGCACCCATCGTTGTGGAATAATGATCTGGTGTCCACAGTAACAATTCTGTATGCACAGTGCAACCAAATTAGCCTTGTAAGCAATCATACAGAATCTTTGTCAAAAAATATAGTTGCATGGAAAAAGCAGCAAGTACAAGCAGCCTCACCATATGTGTCATAAGGGTCTATGTTAGAGCTGGGAATATTCCACCACTGTATTGTTGAGTCAATACCACCGCTAAAGCACTGCTCTCCATTTGCAGTAACAGCTAATGACAGCACAGGTCCACTGTAAAAATCCATAAAGAGAACGAAACTTGGTGGTGGTAGTTTTTGGCACAAAGGAACATTTACTACATTTAGCAATGTTTTTAAAGTAAAAAAACATGAACTTACGCATGTGCTCTAAAAGTGTATATAGGCTCCACATCAAAAGAGGCACTTCTATAAAGAAAAAGGTTTGTTAATGGAGGCAAAAAATTGACAAAGGCATTGAGTAAAAAAAACAATAATGCATTGCATTAACAGTGGTTGCATTTTAATGCCTACATTTATTAGGGTTTGCATTTTTAGAGACTGAAATTTACCATTGTTGTTTATTTAAGCTGTTTTATAATAATTAAAACTTCAATAATTTATATTCAACCTCAGAATTCACTTCCACAATTTACAACCTGTTTAAAATTACAACATATTTCCATACTTCCTTTCTATATAGTTCAATATTTAGTCGAAATTAAACCACTGGGTTTGTAATAAGTTGTAAAGTGGAAAAAAAAAAAAAAAGGCCAGAAAATTGTCTGTCGAATGTTATACAACGTAATTTCACATAGGTTGAATATTGTGAAAGTAAATTCTGGAGGGTGAATAATAAATATTAATGTTTTAATTATAAAAATGTATGTGAAATATTTTGAATTAAAAAATTTACAGCTTAAAAAAACAACCATGTTAAATTTCAGCCCTTAAAAATGTAAGTCTTAAATATTTAAGGAATTAAAATTGAAAAGTTAAAAGGTGCTTATTTGTCACATATACACTCGTTTTATTAACACATCGTTAATACAATGTGTTATTCTTTTAGTTAGAGCAGTTTATCGGGTTTTCCTCAGACATGTCATTATTTTTTTTCATATAGGTTAAACACACTTCACAGATTTGATCTGTTAGTTTTCTGATCTTAAACTCACAGATTACCATAACCAGGTCAATTTAAAATTATCACCACCCATTGATCTGTTTATAAATGGACTTGCTTTTTGGCAGGAACTGTCTTCTGCAGGTTCCACAGTTTGAGAGTGTGGTCTTCAGAGACAGTGACCAGCACAGGTTCTACAGGATGGAAGGCCAGAGCCCGCACTCCATCAAAGTGACTGCGGAGAGTGTACTTCGGATTCCAAGTCTTCCTAAATGCATCCTTAGTGGCTGGCATCTAAAAAAAAAAAAAAAAAGAATATAGGAAAGAGTGCATTTTAGCACCTGTAAAATAAAACCAGAATGTGGCAGCTAAAATTGGTGTAGATGCATTACAGAAATGGGTCAGTTTATCGATGTATATTTCCAGTTAGCTTCAGCACTGGTTTGGAGCATTACAACAGAATGACATCAGAGTGCGGTTCATTCATAACAGGATAACAGCCAAGGCACCCAAAGAAGAAATATAAAAATGAAATATAGTAGCTTCATAATAATTGCCTCCTTTATAAAGATGTGTGTAAAAATTTTTACCCAATGGGTTACACACTGAAATTACAAAATCCTGTATCAAAAATGTTTTTGAGCATCACAAACTGGTCGACAGTTTTACACATCAGCTGTTTACTTTTAAAAATATCATGGAAAGCTCACGGGAGTTTCCCCGAACAAGTCGACATGTTTTGCGCACTCAAATATGACTTATGACTGTGTCCTGTGTGGAGGGTTCATAGGCCATAGGTTCCCTTTATAACTGAAGCAGAACTCTTCTGTACTGACTTTATTCATGATGTTTAACTAAAACCCCAATTTAAATCTGAATAGGACAGCACTGCTCTTTTACTCTTTATTTTCCTACAACAGCAGACAACATTTTATGTAAAAATGTATTAGTATGTATTGAAAAGTTTCAACCACAGTTTTGTTCTGTTCAGACATCCACTGGAGATAAATACCAGGAGAATCAGACTGCCGTTCAAGCAATTAAAACACCAAATTGTTCAAGAGGGTCGTAGGATTGCGACTGAATACCATGATATTCTTAGATCTTTTGCAAGTGACTATGAGTCTGGAAGTTCCTTATTGAAAAATTCAAGGCATGCTGGACCACTCACGTCATAGCCATAATCAGCATCATCATTGGACACTGTCAGGTCAGCAAGGTCCCCCAGGCCCAACACACTTTCCAAAACGTCATCTGAGCTCATGATAAAGGACTTGCCACCTCCCGATGGAAATGGCAGTGGTTCAGCTATGTTTGGAAAAAAAAGGGAAATGTTTTCGAAGGGTACTTTATCAAGGTAAACGTAGACATTTTTTTGACTAAAAAAAAAGATCAAGACTACATAAAGAGGTTATAAACGTTATATATTGGTTCTAACATAACAGACAAATATATGTAAAAAAAATGTAAATCTCTTGGTCAGAATAACATGCCCTTTATAGACACCATTTTAATTACATTTTTTTTTTTACATAAACCGGGTCACATGATGCTGAGAAGACAAATGTCCCAGAAGAATGTGGACGCCATTTTTGACCTGTGCTATGAAATTCAGCCTGTGGACTACACAGGAGACACATACACACTAAACACGAATGCTCTCTTACCCCATTCTGTACCGTCTCCTGAACTGCGAGCCTCACCAGCCCCCTCACCATCCTCTGCATTCACTAGGAAATCAAACTCCTTTAGCGCTTCCTCTGTGTCTGCATCTTCTGGAAGATCTGACGCTAAACCCTCATTTCCTACCTGAGGACAAATGGACTGTTATTAACCTTGTCAATCATTTAAACATATTAATATAATATAGATTTTTGTGGAACTTGGCCAAACAGCGGAACAGTTGCCTTAAAAAGTCTGCAACAGGTGATGTAAAATAAAATAAGAGCTGCCAGATCATTGTGATGTTACTATTGACACAATCAGACATTGAAAAGTATTTTGTAAGTGGTATATGACAGAGTTGTGTATTAAATTAAATATAGTATAAATAAGTATATAGTTAATTTCTTCATTCATATTTATAAATCTATAATTTCATGTGTCTAACACATTCCAGCTGCTTCTGTATTCTATACACACTGCAACTGATTCCAATTTAAAAGCTTCAAAGAGAACATAAATGCGATCAAACAAACATTTTTATTCATAACATACTTTAATTCTATGTTTTTTCACTCTTTGTTTATCCGTCCTATTTGACATGTCTTCCATCAGATCACCCTCATCATCCTCCTCTTCGTCGCTGTCATCAGCGTTTTCTAAGAAGTTAAAGGTCTCCAGAACATCTCCTGTATTTCTGTAACAAAAGAATATAATTTTACTAGCAGAATTATACCAGTGCATATCTCTGACAAAATACACTGCATTTTGATTCAGGTAAACCTAAAATTAAAAAAAATATATATATGAATTTCTAACACAAAAAAAAAAAAAAAATCAAGCATCAGAAATAATCATTAGGTCACAGCAAAAAAAGATTCTAGTTCAGTAAGCAGTCATAATTTTTTTTAAATAGTAAAACATTTAGAAACCAGTTAAAATAACAACTAGACATCATGGTTAGGGTATAACTAAAAGCTACGCACTAGGCTCGTTATAACTACAACTAGAATCACATGGTTAGGTTATAACTACAGCTACGCACTATGGTTCGTTTATAACTACAACTAGACATCATGGTTAGGTTATAACTACAGCTACGCACTATGGTTCGTTTATAACTACAACTAGACATCATGGTTAGGTTATAACTACAGCTACGCACTATGGCCTGTTTATAACTACAACTAGACATCATGGTTATGGTATAACTACAGCTACGCACTATGGTTCGTTTATAACTACAACTAGACATCATGGTTAGGGTATAACTACAGCTACGCACTATGGTTCGTTTATAACTACAACTAGACATCATGGTTAGGGTATAACTACAGCTACACACTATGGTTCGTTTATAACTACAACTAGACATCATGGTTAGAGGTTATAACTACAGCTAACGCACTATGGTTCGTTTATAACTACAACTAGACATCATGGTTAGGGTATAACTACAGCTACACACTATGGTTCGTTTATAACTACAACTAGACATCATGGTTAGGGTATACACACTATGGTTTGTTTAAAGCTTTGAGTGCAGAACAGAAATTTCTGCCGCTTCACTCCGTTCACATACTCTTGATGTAAACATGTTCTCAGTCCTTTACACCATTTTGTTCATTTTGGCACACAATTTTTAAACATTTTAAACATATTTGTTTACTTCAGTTCTGTCTGACTTTGGTGCTTTTAAATGCACTTAACCTTCTATTTAGATAAAAAACTTTTTTTTTGGACTCACTACACAATCTCTCTGTAATATTGAAATAAGTGGGAGTTTTTAAATTTACAATTTATTATAGTCATACTTCCCACCACAGAGTCAATGTTTCTATGGTTACCTTTTTAAGTCATGCCCCTTCCTTTTGGCTGGAGATTCTCCTCCATTAAGGATCTGTTCCAGGTTCTTGGTTTCCACTGAACCATTTTGCTCCGAGCCAGACAATCCCAGCAAAGAGCGTACACGCTGAGACCGCACATCTAGTATAGTGTCTGTGTAACCTACTTCCTGAAGATATCTTTTAAAAACAAAAAGGGCAAAAATACATAAGAACAATCTAACATCACCTTTATCAACATCAGCTACAGGTGCTAAACAGATCGTAACACAGTACATATAGGATAGGAAAAAAGGTATGAAGTGTGATTTATAAGTATGTTTAAAGATAATTCGTGTGTAAATTTTACTGCATCTTCACAGAGTAAAACTGTGACAGATTAAAATTGGGGACTTTTAACTTACAGATACTAATTAAACTGAACTTTTAGCAAGTGTTCACTATTGTACTTGTATTGACACGCTATTCTACTGTTTAATTCTGTAAAGCTGCCTTGACACAATCTTTATTGCTATAAAAAAGGTGACTGGCTGGCACTTAGTTGCCATTTTATTATGTCTTTCTGTGAAACCCTTTTAGAAAATAACTTACTGTCTTAGTAGTTGCCGGCCTTGTTTCCAGGTGAGCTGACTGTTCTGCGGTGCACTGGACACCTCTGTATCTTTGGTATCTTTTGAAGGAGGAGAAAATATTGATAATTTATGTAGTTAGATTCTTGTGTATCTTTGCTTTGAGGTGAAATTGCACTAACCTGAGTCAAAGCTGGGCATTTTGACCTCACTTTGATTGAGTTCTGTACCATATTTTAATTTATGGTACTTTGCTCTAAAGAAAAACAGGACAACTATTTAGATTCATTAATCTGATATACTGCATGTGGTTTCACTCAGTAGATTTCATGCACCAAAGCAAAAATTTTGAAAAACACACTAAAATACTAAATTGATTGTTCTTTACCAACCTTTCTTGTTTTAATGCATATTCTAACATCTTTATTCTTCTAACCAGATCATTCTTCAAATTTTCTTGCCCCTTTCTCTCGCCCTGGAGGAATGCTATTCGAGCCTGTAAGACAGAATGAGAGGGTGTAAATACACTTCAGAGTCATGAGTTGATTTAATAGTCAAGCTACTTAACATTATTCCACAATATCTTTTACTAAAATCTGAATAGATCAAATTCTTTTAGTCCTCTATAACTGTAAATAGGACCTGTGCCGTGCTGATCAAAGTAAATGAAAAAAGTACACAAAGCCTTTACAATTCAACATCAATAACTTGTAAACCAGCTCTGGTTTCAGCACATTCAAAAGCCTCTAACCACCACTTTTGATGCTTCCCTAGTTAGACTACACCCTACATGAAAAATAAAAAGGAGGTGGTAGACAGTTCATACAACTAAACTGGCCTAAAACAGATACTCAATAAGTGTTTCCAATTAATATAAAGTACATAACATTTTGTTAGATTTATACTTTTATTTCAGCAAACCTGTCATACAGTGGTAATGGTAATAGGCTAATGTACCTTATATTAAGGTAATGTAGAGATGGCAGGTTTGGTGTAAAAACCTTTGTATACTTTGGTTTGGTAAAGGTAAATGACACAGAACGTCTAAGAAGACCAGCGGATATTATTAAGACAGAGCAGCTGTGTAATGGAATCCTCATAAAGGCTTGTGTGTGAGGCACAGAGGAGCATTTTATAGTCCAACACATTCCCAATTAACCCCTTGATAACATGCCTCATGAGAACATATGCAAATTACACAGAACCTTATTTTATTTATACATGCCTGGGGTCAAGGAGCATGAAGACCCTACATATGCTCCATGGCTATGTTTGGACCTGGTTCTATTACTAGTCCTGCCAGTCACAGGCAACTGGCACAAAGTGAAATCGAACATTCTGAGAGTTTATTATACACTGGAACAGAATAAAGATAAAAAAATAATCAATTTTCAAGATTTAATCTTCACTCAATTCTAACACCTACTTACAGCTCATACTTATGTTATTTTTAAATTATATAACATAGTTTAACATCCTAAATAACACTATATTATATATTAGATCAGACTAGATTAGATTATTATATATTAGATTACATATTACCCTACTTCTGTAATAATGAGCAGTTGTAAATACTTAGCACCACTTTCCAAACTGTCCACTGTTGTTCTTATGTCCCAACTTAATTTAACAGTTATTATTTACATTTAAATGCAACCAAAACATCTATATTATGTTCAAATACTAACCATTTATTTCATATATTTTGAACAGGAATCCAAGGATGACTAGAGATACTGAAGGTGGTGCAAATGCAGCTCCTACTACTACTACCACCACCACCAATAGTACTATCACCACCACTAATACTACTACTACCACCAGTAAAGTCAGATGCAATCATTATAAAGACGTATCTGCCTACATCCACTCACCACTTAACACTATCTCATACTCTTAAAACAGTCTATTTTGTATTTTTCCGGTGTACTTCTAGTCATTTCCACCTATATTACAGCTTATTAACTGTCCAACAGTTCTACATGTGTGTACTGCAAGGATCTGACAACTAGATAGAGGAATGTGTCATGCATCAGAGAGGGCTATTCTTGCCTCATGTTCTGACCAGTTTAGGACAGTGACCACATCATGTCTTCTTAGAACTGACAGACTGTCTTAATTGAGCTGCCTCATACTCTGTCTGAAAGGATATATGTAATATGAAATGTTAGCTATAGTGCTAATTTAACAGAGTCCAACCTCTAAACATAGATAAAACTGAGCTGACTATCGCTTTACGTTCCCTGGAACCTTTACTCCTTTGTAGTGTTATAATCAGTACATTAGTTGGGATTATGCATCATAGACTTAAAAATAATACCTTAAAACAAGGAACTGTTTTCTGTATCTGTACAAACATATACTACAGGTTATAATCTATTCTGTTGCTCTGAAGCCTCTAAATGAATTCCTGCACTAGCAGCTGTCATTAGAAGTCACAGAGTTAGTTGAACAGACGCAACCCATACACACCTATTTCTGAAAGGCTGCACAGTTTCTTAGCTGAGCACACGAGATCACAGAATACAGGAAGAAATCAAAGATATCAAATTCTGAAAAATGTGTAGTAATAAATAATTCCAACTTTATACAGCCTGCGCAGCACCAAACAAAGGCAAAATAGACATTTAATTATTTTATTAATTTACATAGCAACAATGCAACACAGCAACAAATAACAAAAGCTCTATGCCGTCTTTTAAAGTAATGAAATTTAAGCTCTTATGACCTCATATAATGTGGTGATTTATAAGTATTGCGTAGATAAACACTATAAATAACTGTCGTGGGGCAGTGGTGACTTGAATGGTTAAGGCGCTAAGTTGTTGACTGGAAGACAGGAAAGACTTGGGTTTACCCCACCGCCACCAGGCTACCACTGTTGGATCCTTAAGCAAGACACTTAACCCTACCTGCTCCAAGGGTGCTGTATCATAGCTGACCCTGCACTCTGACCCCTACTTACTAAGATGGGATATACAAAGAAACTAGGGTGTTTGTGACAGTTTGTAACTAGTGTTTACTCAGTTATACACCAACACTTTATTTTGTAGTTTTTTAATATGGCAAGTTGGAACAATGAGCGCTAAAAAGATACGACTGATGGAGAGGAACATAATATAACGGCTGAAACAAGGGTTTTAAAAAAACTTCTTTATTTCTACCATTAGCTGTACACAGAGTGCCGAGAAATCTGCAAAAAAATATATATAAATCATGATTTTCAAAAAATAGTAAATAAGAATACTAACGTATGCAGTATTTTAACAATTATTATAAGACATTTATTAGCCTTAACGATTGTCCTAATTAGTAGTCTGAAGTAAAAATCAGTAGTCTTACTGCTAAAGAAACCCCTAAACCATGTTTTTTATAGGGAATAGCCATAAAATCTGTCTATTCAAAAGCATCTATATGAACAACAGCACGCAGGTGTACAGATCTTTGGATCAATTAGACTCTGCATTATGAAGGAAGCACGTTAAGTTGAGTTCTGGAAATAATTGATACAACAAAAGAACTGGGACGTAGTAATATCAGACACCAGATATCCTTGGTAGTAAAGTATAAAGTAGTAAGGCTTAAAGCTAGGCATGCAGAGCAATGTTCTCCAATCAGATAAAACCAAAAATGTAATTGTTTGACATTGACATAATGAGCAGCATTATATCCGTAGGAGAAATGGAGAGGCTTGTAGAGGATGTGTGGGAGTAATAATGAGGTGGCTGTTTTCCTGTCATTTTAAAATTAAAAATATATGGCATCAGAAATAAAATGATTATTTTAAAATACTGATGTCACATCTCATAAGATTAGACAAAACAAACATTTGGTCAACAATGTATTCCAGAGGGACAAAAAAAAAAAGCATCGGAAGCCCTTATCTAAATTTGAGGACAAACATATGTGCCTACAAACCTGAATCTGTGTAAAATATAATATACAAATTATAAGCATGGATAAATACAATAGAGCTTTAGGTTTTAAACAGATATTAAATAATCAGATGCAAAATCACACTTTATCGTCTTTACTGTATAAGCAAAATATAATTAATCTTTGTTAAAGCGACAAACGCAATTGTTTCTTGCGCCTGAATGCTTTAAACTTGTTTGAATTGTTTACACAGTAACAGACCCTTCAAAACGTGTAAACTTCATAATTAATCCACAAATCTCTCTTCATAATGGACGACCAGGAGAGCTCGCGACAGGTGAGCGGTGATAATCACAGCTTTATTATAATATTATTGTAATAATATCTAACATAAAACAACTTAAGATATAAGAGAATGGCAGACTTGTAGACATGGTGTTTGTTTGCAAAATAATTGGCCAAATGATCCGTCTAACTCGGAAGAAGCCATAATCCCACTCCACTACGATTTTTTTTTTTATGGTGGGCATCACACACACGGCTAACATGCTGATTGGCCGAACGAAGCTGTGTGCACTCAACTGGCTGGTATGACTGTCACTCAAAGAGCATTCACATCGCAGCCTTTTGCGATTAGCTAATCACTGCGTTTCAATTGGCGACTGCAATTCGATTTCGATTAATAGCTCAGCCCTAATTGTAACCCTCGACATCTGAAAAGGATTAAAACCGTTCATCAAAGTTGTCCTGAAACCAAAACAATACCTGTTCTTTTCTTAGGAAAACTTTGATGAACTTTTTCAATCTTCTTCAAATGTTTATTACTGCTGTTTCAATTCATGCAAACCCTTAACTTAAAGTAATACTTGCAATAATCAGTGTCGATATTATATTTAGAATCCTGTGGTATAGTACAAAACTCTACGGTAATAATTACAGCTTTAGCATCTGTTTATACATAAATGTCTTCAATAAATGCCATCTTTCTGGAACAGGAAGTAAAACCCGGGCTTTTTTTTTAGATACTCAGGTATGTCTATTTTATTACAGAACAGATTTACATATAAACCTTATTTCACATAATCCACTTACACTCTCCTTTTTACTGCTGTATCAACAATAATAATGTGGCAGTATAAATAAAAACTTAAAGACACAATAGTTCTAAAAGCTAACACTTGTTAGCTAGTTTTTACACACAGTTCATATTGCATGGTTATATGCCACTGTGAGAGAGAAACATGTCTAACTAGTTCAGACTCAAAAGAGGAATAATCTTTTATAATGTTCATAATGAACAAGAGCATCTGCTTGCCAGTCAACTGAGGGCGATAATAAAACAGGTTAAGACCATAACAATGGAGATAAACCAAAGACAAGTACTTTAGGAATCTACAAATGATTATGGTTTAATGATTTATAATAATCTACAGATGTTATTGTATAAATACTCTTTATAGTGTACTGTATGTACACACTTTATACGTAGAGGTGCGACGAGACACTTATCCCACAAGACGAGACTGGGTTCACGAGAACAGAACCAGACGAGATTTTTACATTTTTTTTAATGAAATCCTTAATAATAAAATACAGCAAAAATAATCTTTTATTCATCTGTAAAACACAAAATGCTTTTTTGAAATCAACTTGAAATTAAACTTCTATTTTAATGAATTATATGTGGTAATTAACAACATATAGAGATAAAAGAGATAAAAGTGAGATAAAAGAGAGAAAAGTGACGCATGCAGCTACGGAGCCGGTGGGTTACTGGCCCCTGGTTTAGGCGGACCTGTGACAAACACCCGGTTACACTTATTTCCACCGGGAAACCAAAACGTTGCCACACAAACGTTACAATCTCACGAGACCAGTCGACTCTCATGAGTCACACCCCTAATAAATATATAGAGAGATTTCATTAAAGGACTTCTGACTTGCCTGTCTAAACAGGTGAGACTGTTATCACGTTTATCAGGGGATTGTCTCATCTCATAACTGTATTCTTTATTTATAACAAACTACATAAAGTAAAAGTAAACCAATACATATCAGTTGTGCTGTGACAAACAGCTAATTATAGTTTTAGGTCACATGTCCCCACCCTGGTCCTCTCGTCCAACCTATCCAGGACATCTGAGTTAATGTCAGGAAATGGTAAAACAGAACCCACTGGTTTGTGTAAACAATAAGACAACATAGCTAAAGTTTGCTTGTCAGCCACAATCTTTAAGGTAAAAAGACAGCTACACTTTTGGGGTGTTGTGTAAAGTGGCGGAAAGAAACACACATATTTCCTCATCTAAATAAGATGCAATGTTTTTCAATTTCCATATACTGGTATAGAGAAACATGTTAAGTTAAGTTAACATGTTAAGCTATAAGTTGCTCTTGTTCCTCTGTGCTGACAGATTAAGCATGTTTATGTCTTGTTCTTGTGCGTGGGCTATTTGGTGTCTGCCACAATCGCGAGCAATGACAGCATAAAACATATGGGCAATCATTTCAAGATGATAAATTTGTCCTGAAGCCAATGATCACCTCACCGAATGACTTCCCCATCTTAACTGCTGGGCAAGTCCAATAAATCTGACACATATTGCAAATAGAACTCTATTTAAAGTATTAGAGGAGAAGAGATGCAGTGCTGCCCCAGGACCTGTGGTTAATATTATACTGTTCAGACGTGTTCTTACCTGCACAAGTAATTAAAACTATTTAAAGGCAACACTGCTGTTTAAATTAGAAACATCTGTAAAAAATAAATATATAGCATAGCTAATCGGACCATCCAGATGTTTCCATAGAAGTTTCTCTATAAACCCCCCCAATATATATCCCACTGTGTAGACTGAAAACTCTCTTATACAAAGGTTCACTTTTAACGTTGCTTATTATAGCATGTTTACATAGCTACGGTGGCTAAAAGTAGCCCAAACTCAAAAGATGATGATTTAGCCTCATTCTTAAGGTACTTGAAAGTACTCATAAACTGTGTAAGATCCGATTCTAAAAATTATATCTCGCATTATATTTCCTGTAATTTATTAAAGGATAAAACAGAAAAAAAAAACATTAGCCGGATTTAGCATGCTAGATTAGCATAGAGCCGAACCGTCTCAACGCCATGTTGACCTAAACAAAATGGCTGAACGGGAGAGAAGTTGACAAAGTCAGCTGGCTGCATTTACGGTATCTACAGTCTTTTCTACAGATTTTCAGAGACTAAAGCACTGCGTTTGTGTGATCAATGGTGTTCGATTAACAAGTGGAACTGCTGTTAAATACACCGGTAAGGTGCACTGAAGGAACGGAACCATTTTTTCTTGCTATGTTTTAATTAATAAATTGCGCTGTTCTAAGCTAGGCCTTCTGTCAGTAGCTGCGGAATCTGATATTATTGTGCGTTTCCTAAAACGAGTATGTAAATAGTAACTGTTACCAAAAGACGTTAGAATACAAAGTTGTCTGGACAAGTACAGAAGTTTAGCTTTAGCCATTAGTGCTAATGTGTCAGTAACTGTAGTTAGCAAGTGGTGCTAAGTCGGTGCTGCTATTCGATACCTGTAGTTCGGCCCGTTCGACTTCCCAGTGCGCCCTTTCCATCTCAAAGCGGGCCCACTCGTGCTGGATGTAGTGTAAAATCCCGGGGATCGTGTACTGCTGCGGCCTCGGCGCCTCGTCTTGCTGCTGTTGCACCATGGCTGATCCTCCAGCTCCAGCTAGATGAGCGCTAACGTTGCTGTTATTACCGTGCTGTGGGGACTGCTGCTGCCTCGCTGTGGCCATTACTACTCCTCCTCCTCCTCCGCCGGGGTGTTCATCCATTTTTTTTTTTACAAAATAAGAAAAGTCCTGATAAAAGCTAGTTCACGGATGGCAAGGTTAATCCCAAATTTATTCCCTTTCAGTATTTGTTTCGTAGTAAAACGCCACCCCAGTCGGCGACATACACGAGCGCCGTGTCAGTCGGGCCGCACGGTGTTGTGCCTTTCTGTGTCAGCGCCCGGATTTGCCGGCCGCCATTACTCCGATCCCTGGATGTGGATGTGAGGCTCCGTACAGAGAGGGAAAGTCGGAGCCGCGCTGCATGACGGGATTCCGCCAGGCTGTGTCCAAAAACCCGCACATAGTCCCCTCCCTAACGGAGTGTCACAACCCCTGCTGGCGTGCTGCTTTGACGTACTATTTAGTACAGAGTTTGCGGTTTTATACGTGTCCCGAAGTCATCTAACTACAGTGGCCGCTTCCAAATACAGAACTGATGCGTAAGTGTGAGTTTATAGACTGGGTGTCCACCAGTTCGCAGTCAATGTGGTGTAGAAAAATACACGGGTTGTGCCCAGGAATTACAATAGCAATAAAATCAGCACCGCAAAAGCTTTAATTTTCTAAAATAAATGTTTTTGTGTTTTTTATGTTTTGGAGTCTGTCATTATTTCTTGCTGTAATTTTTGTTCTTGTTTCCATTTATATCGTTTTTTAAGGTCATCTTCTCTGGTGAAGTGATCATGATTAAGTTTCTTCTGATGGTGAACAAGCAGGGCCAAACCCGCCTGTCTAAGCATTATGAGCATGTGGAGACTGGGAAGAGAGCTGCTCTGGAGGCTGAGGTGGTCAAGGCCTGTCTCTTCAGGAAGAAAGACGAGGTCAGTCAACATCCTTCGTCTCTCTTATTCATTTTCTACCACTAAATGGAGAATAAAGAAAAATAAAACAAAAGTATTTGCATTTATGTTATGATATACACACTTAATACATTGTGGCCCCTGTTCTCTTTATTTTCTCATTATCTCTCTTTTGGTTTAGAAGATTTTATTTTATTTTGAAAACTATTTTGTAAAATTAGAAAAAAAGATATATGTCGTAGGTGTAGGGGTCATTTATTGCAGTTAGTGGTGCAGATGTATCAAATCTCCTATAAGTCTGTTATCATATATAAGTGAAGGATTCTCTGTGGAGTTGTTTATACCCACTGGAGCTGGTGTAATGATGTACTCAATCCTAAGTAATGGCTTACTTATAGCTAAGAAGTTAGTTAAGTTAGAACAGTCAGAATTATGACCTTATCCGAACTGTTCAACAGTATGAAAATATTTTAACTGTTTTCCAACATGACACTTACATTTTGGAAATCTAACACCAGAACTAGTCCAGATTGTAGCAGCCAGAGCCCTAACAGGAACGAAACATTTGAAGCTAATAGTTTAATGGGCGCAATCGCATTGTAGATGATGTAATGCGTTTGCACAAACCAAAGAAACACTGAATGTTCCCTTAGAACAGCAACCGAGTAAACTGTTGGTCTGTTTTAATTGAACTTGCTCACAACAATAAAGCAAGGGGCAGATTTTTATAAAATACATGCAGTTATTAAACAGCATTAACTAAGACATAAATTATATTCATTTAGACATATAACTCTAGACTGTCAATGATGAAACAATAAATAACATCATATGGACAGTGGATAGCTTGCATTCGTGTAAAGCCATAACCTATTTTACACATTCTTTGATATTCATAAACATTTCTTAGTGTTAAACAAAATGTAACACTAATTGCTATTAGATTAAGATATTATACCAGTGTTTAGAGTAATAATAAGACCACTGTTAGAATGGTTTTATAACAGCATTATAACAAATTAGGATAAATAATGACACATTCATATTTATTCTCTTATAATTATGACAATATTAAAACAGTGAAAAGTACAGAAGTATTAGAATTTTGATTACTGGAACTGTTTGAAGTGTGATTGAAGTATAAATCTTAAAGTATTATCATTTCTTAAACATAATATAGAAAAAAATAGTCATTTTGGAATTTTGGAAGTATGTGCATATAAGGACACATTATTATTATTATTATTATCACACTATGACCACTAATTAACTGTTAAATTATGACACTGGTATAAAGGTACATTTAAATCACATAATGTCTATAAATTACTGCACATGTATGTGTATATATGTAGTTTATACTGTTTATAATATGTATATATTCTGTATACTCAAGGGAAAATTGCTAATTTCCCATATAGCATTCTATTCTTTTGAGTGACTTATTAATGTGCTTTGGAGTCTCTATCAAGTCCTCATGCTAGTTCACAGGGATTAGGGATTATACCAGAAAATATTGTAATAGATGACATTATTTCCATCCAATAACACAGACACAAACCCATAAATAAGAACAAATAAAGTTGAGCTGTCAGGAATGCCCAAAAATGGTATTGGGTGGCTTTTGTGCATCATGCCTGTCAACAAATGCCATAATTGCTGGAGGTCTTTAATAAACAAATAGTTTCAGTCTAGTCTTAAATACCCAGACAGTGTCTGAGACATAAACACCAACTGGAATGCTGTTTATTAACTGCATGACTGAGAAAAACAAAACAAAATAAGAGCTTTAATCTTTTGTTTGAAATAAATGTGTCAAATTATTAAAGACTTTTACACAGTTTACTTCGGTACTGTGTTAGGAGAACATTCAGTGCTTTGAAGGGCATTAGTTGTTCTGGTTCCAGTAAAGACTTTGAATGCTGCAAACGTTTAAACATATAGCGGGTTAAATGTAACAGATCCAAGAACAAGCAGAACCCAAGGAAATGAAGTCAGTTGCAGTAAAAACCTGGCAGAGCATCACCAGAGAATCAACACAGTGTCTGCTGAAGTGTAGGAGTTCCACATGTCGAGTGTTTATGATCTATGACTTTCAGCTAAATCACTCTTAATAATAACGTTGCCCATGTCCAAACATGACTCCTGGGGTAAATTAATATAAAGTACATATTTAACCTGAGTCATCTGTTAATACTGATTGTACAGCCCTGCCCCGTGGAAAACAACATGCCTGCTTCCTGTGCCCGAAATTAAACAACCGGTGAAACACAACTATTGGCCAGTTGCTCTGAACTGACATGTTTTAAAGTCGCTGTAGAGGCTGGTCCAGAAGCACTAAAGAACAACCATTTCTGGACCTCCTGTAGTTATCAGCCCCAGAGAAGAGCAGAGAATGATACCAAAATCATGTTTTAGACTATACAGCCTGCACTAAACTCTAATGTATAATTTAATACATTAATACATTTTGATTCTGTGATGTCACACTATTTGGGTTAATAATTGTTAATAATTACATGGGAGGATTATATGTTATGAAGTTAACACAATATAATTATAATCCAAACAGACAGAAGCAAATGGTTCAGCATATTAAAACATCTGATATAAAGATATTAAACAAACTACCAAATCATCATGCACTCCCTGGCAGTTAAGTTACCGTGCTGTCTTATGAAATGTAAGAGGACTTCTGTTTGTAAAAATAATTACATTCATGTACAGTGATTTTTACACGTAGTTTATCCTTACAGTCAACTGTGATATCATAACACAATTCAACAGGAACTATAAAAACATTCAGATAAATGAAAAATGTAATCTGATTTAGAACTGGAATAAAATCCCCTCTTCCTAAAATAATTTGTAACTTTTTTTAATGAAAATATTATATGTGAAATTATGTAATATCACTAGAAAAAAAAGGATACAGGAGCTAAAAAAATGATAAAGCATATAATTGGTGTATGAATCAAATTAAATGTTCGTTGTCAGAAGTTTTGGTTAGCGAATAACACAGTGCAGGTTAATTTCTCTTATCAATACTACAGGGGTCACAACCCAAACCTGTGTCAACGGCATGCCTGCCATCAGGGGACACTCCTGTCTCCCTTACTGTTCATACTCTATACTCTATACATCAGACTTCAGACACTGCCATCTGCAGATTTTCTCCTGATGATTCTGTCGTAGTGCTCTGTAATAGGAGTATAGGAGTATAGGAGTTTGGTGGACAGCTTTGTGGAGTGGTGCACACGCAGAAGAGTCCCCCAAGCATTATGTCTACAGAGATGCTGGAATAAACCCAAAACACTAATGCAGCGTATAGGAAAGCTCCGAGTCGCCTGTATTTCCTCATGAGACTCAGGTCCTTTAACGTCTGCAAAATTGTGTTTTTCAGATTTAAACAGTTCCAAAGCTTTACAGCTTTTTAAATAAGCGTGATGTGACTGGAGCTGCTGCAAACCTCCACATCACCATCAGCAGAGAAAAACTTCTGGTTTCTTCAGGCTGTCATTTTTGCTTTTGAGTTTATTTGGTTAGTGAGGACCAAATGTGCAACACATATTGATCAAACTGCCGCTTTCAGCCGTGTCAGGATGTTCATTAGGAGTAAAATACTGCCTGCTGATATTTAACTCCTTTTTATTTCCCAGCAAAGAGGAAAAAAGATCTCGTATTGGAGTTTTTGTTTACAGCTTTGTAATATCTGTCCTCACTCTCACTCTTTCATATTATTATAAGTGCTGTGTCTTCAGTGTGAGCTCCAAATTACAGCCTGGCACAACAGCGCCACACTGGTTAAACTGTGCTATTACAGACTGTGCTATTAATGTTGCACATAGGCTATATGAGATTTAGCAAAAATATTTGTCAACAGTTTTTTGTAGTCATTACTGTCGAGACTTTTGACTAATTATTTCAGCTCGACACTCACTCTCTATATATTACACCCGATACGGCCGAAGGTTTGTGGTGCTCGCTGTAAAACCCCTTCCACATAATGCAGATCTAAATAGAATGCGTTTAACTACATTTACATTTGTGGCATGGAGCAGACGCCCTTAACCAGAGCAACATGCATCGGTCTCTTTTTCACTCAGCTGAGCAGTTAAGGGGTTAAGGGCCATGCTCAGGGGCCCAGCAGTGGCAGCTCGGTGGTGCTGGGAATGAAACCAGTGTATGGTGCACAATTATAATTTCTCTTTAGTAAAACCTGTTCCAGCATGACGGATATGTCTGTCTGAACAATGTGAGACTAAGGATTAAGTTAAAGAACCCAAAATGTAATGACTGTTTAATGTAATCCCTTTTTACTAACCTCTGCTTTTTTCAGTGCTCATTTGTGGAATACAAAGACTACAAGCTGGTGTATCGTCAGTATGCAGCTCTTTTTATTCTAGTCGGCATCACAGACAATGAAGTGAGTTATTTGGCCAAATATATTATTAACAGCTTTAATTATCAAATCTATCTTTTGTCACCTATATTTGTTTTGTCTCTGCACAGAATGAACTTTCCATTTATGAGCTCGTCCACAACTTCATTGAGGTGCTCGATAAATACTTCAGTCGTGTGGTAAGTTTAAGATGCACCACTTTCACACAATTCACCTGGGATGTGTTTCCTGGGTGTTCAATTTTATTTAAACTTCTAAATTCTATTATAAAAAAAACTTTAGTACTCATCAGTGACACAAAATCTGTTAATGACAACACTATTAATCGGCAATTAATAATCTTTAACTTCAGTTGACTGTCTTTATAGAGGAACTGCAGGGATAACAATCCTCTGACGCCATTTATTTTACATTAGGGCAGGAATAAACTGTTCAGTGTGTAATAAGCTAGAATGTAGACATAACTAATATTTCCATTCATACTGATTGAATAGGTATATACTGCTTTATTCCATTTTACTTAAAATGTAAGGGATAATTAGCTGGGGGTACATCACGGTTCCGTTAGCATGATTTTCAATTGCATTTGTAATGCAGTAACTTCATCGCAATAAATCAAGTGTGTATAAACTGTTTTCTCTGTTGTTATGGACATTTTTCATTTAAAATAATACACAATATTTGACAAGCATTTTTTTTGGAAACGCACCCGTTAGATTATTTATCACTGATGATTTTTTTCTTTACAGAGTGAACTAGATGTATCCTTTGTAAAAAACAATAGGAGTCGTCATTCTGTGACCTTATAAATCTGCCTGGAATTTCAAGCCTCACTGATACCGTTATAAAGCAGTTTTTTTCTGATTAAAAAGAAAACGTTTTTATTCAGTAAAAGCAAGAGATGTTTATTAGTAAATGAATTAAACGAGAGGTTACTGGATGACATCAGATAAAATGACAATATTCGAATTAACTGTATGGCATCTATGAGAAATCACCTCGAACAACGTGTGTATTGGTGTAAGTTTCATAGGAGAGAAATGAGATGCATTCTTTAGCTTCAGTTATTTGTGTTTTAAAGCTGCTGCTGCTGCTGCATTGTTTCCTGTTAATGCCTGTGTACCTGTTCTTAAACCTTTTATTCCTGAATACCAAAGCAGATATTGTTTAATTTGGATAAAGTTCACATCATTCTCGATGAGATGATCCAGAATGGACATATTGTGGAAACCAACAGGAACCGCATTCTGGCACCACTGCTGGCTTTAGACAAGATGGCAGAAGGATGAATGAAACGGTTACAGTGAGAAGCTGTTGCTGTGTATTGCGTAAGGACTCCTACATTCCATCCATTCAGTCAGCAGCCCCGTTAATCTCTTCACGTTTATAAACTGTCACTATAGCTACATAATGCTGCTATTACACAGTTAGTCATATTTATCATGTCTGTGAAACCGCCTGCTGCATTTATCCACGCACAGATTAAGACTAAAACACAGATAGCCGAATGGAACACACTGCAGTAATTATACTTTGCAAACATTTTAATGATTATTTTGGAGCATACACATTTGAAAATATTTGTTTACTTCCAACTGCAACTTGAGTTAAATAAATGTTTATAATATACAAAGAAAATACAAGAAGCAGACCTCTCCCCCCCAAATGTGCCTTGCACACAACCAGTGTTTTTGTCTTTGTAGCTTTATTGTAAATGACACACTCAGAAAATTTGATCTTTTAGCAGGGTGCTGAACATTTGAAACGTACACGAACACATACGAGAGAAGAGAAATAAAATAAGAGAAAACAGCATGTTGTGTGTTATTGACGCTGAATGCAAAACAAAATGAAGGGGACTAATATTTTAAACAATGCAGGCACAAGTAAACCTAAAACCAGAAAAAAAAAAAAAAGTCCAAACACTCGACAGTTAGCTCTACAGGTGCTTATGTGCCCCCTTTCGAGGAAACAGGGCTGGTATGTGTGTACAATGAAAAGAAAAACCTATGCTGAACTTTACACACACACACTCAGCGCTGGGGTGTGAGTAAACAGAGGAGAACTGCCCTTGGCTACTAATGGCTCAAGCCCTTTATGCAGTGCAGTCCCACCAGGAGATTGAGGTGGGGGTAACATGGGCTGCAGACATGACCTTAATCTGTTTCAGCAGGTGATGCGCTGACATGGGCTTCCTTTCATTTACAGATGTAAACGCAGGCTCTTTGATAAAGGAGAGAAATCATGGGCGAGCACAGCTTTTGTATTTTTTTTTTTTTCTGCAACAAAACACGACAGGCTTCATCAATACATGGAATTGGTCAGCGGTGCAGGGAACATGCTCAGTTCAGGTGGAAGCCCTTTTCCATGGTAGCAGCAAGGAGGCGCTCTCTCATGATCTCTTCAGAGGAATACTCGGGCAACTTCAGATAGTGTACGCACGTGTTCACTGAGGGGTAGCTGGCATCCGTCGCATCCACCTACAAACGTCATTAAGCACATTAGAGAAATACAGTTAGAGGAATCACTAAAAAGAAAAACATTCCTTTCAATTAAATAAATATAAATCAGCGCCATACCTTGCGAACAATTGTAAGTCGGGGGTGCAAATTGGCGAGACCACCAGGGGGCAGAGTTGAACAACCTGTTGTGAACTGGAGAAAGGCTTTCCTCTCATCCGAACACATTCCACACATCACTCGCACAAAGCGCAAGAAACCAGGACTGTGACGGAAACAGAAAAACGGGTATTAAACATTGAATTAATTTCAAATATTACATTCAGAAACACACATACATACAGAAAAAAGGTAACACTATAGGCTAAGCAAATGGCACACCTCTCCCGAGTGTATCCCAGTTTGGGCTCGGTGTAGTTGACAATGTCCTCAGCTGTCCAGGATGGAGACTGGTTCCCACACAGGATCATCTGGACCTCTTTATGACTAAATGAGCTCAGCTTCTCCATGGGGAAAACTCGGTTAAAGCCCTCTGTTAGAACCAAACCACAACACAGTCATTCAACAAAGCTTCAAATTCAACAGATTCAACAATATATTGCAATAGTAAACTGTAGAGATGTGCTGGTATGTCACTGTAGACAACTTGGAATATATATTTTCTGCATCATATGTAATGTTTACAGTATCTATTTTATTACCAATCATTTTTTTAACACTCAAACCTATTTAATGATTTGCTTTATATTTAATCTTAAAGCAGAACTTATTTTTTCCTACACAAATCAGTCTGTGAGCTCAGCGTCTGCGGGTTTAAGTAACAATGACTGCATATTGAGGAACTCTTACCCCTAAAAGCCTCCATTTGCTTTTGTATCCCAGTGTGCATACAGAAGTCGAACAATAACTCCACATACTCTTCTGCATTGTCCAGAGTCACCATCTAACAAACACACACACACACACACACAGGTTCCGTTCAGAGTTCCTAATTAAATCCAAAGCTGCCTGGTAGAATCCTTGAATTCTGTTCAAAACCAACTGGAGGGAAACCCTAACTGGAAACCAAATGTTGACTTCCTTGCTTCTTTCATGATGAGCTCAACCATGCTGCACATTCTGACGGCAAGAGTCATGTTCTAGCATTTAAACCCTACGCACAAACACTTGTATAAGAAGTTAAACAACTCAACAGTTCAGTTCTCTGCCCCTTTTCAAGATCGGTGCCTTTTTTATTTCAATTTTTAAAGCCTCAACTTTAAGCTCAAAGCATAAAGAACACTGAAAAATTCAGTAGATCATTCAGCCCCATTTGAATTCTTATATTAAATGTATTTTATTAGGATACTGAACAGATTTGGCTTTTTAATTTAAAGCTGTGTAAACACAATTATTCTGTAGCATCATTATGTGACCCAGACATTAATTGGACCTGCCTGCATTTTAAAAACTTGATAATTAGTATGTTCATTAAAAGTATGTCATTAAAAGTATGTTCATTACAATAAAATAACTTTGTTTAAAAGAAATGTGGCTGATTTTTTATTTAAATCACCTACCTCATCCTCTCCATTGGGTTTAAGGTCCACTGCTGAGAAGCCGTGCACTTTGGACGAGGGACAGAACTGAAAATTTAATCTACAAACAAACAGACACATTAAAACACAATAATATGATCTGACGAAATGTAATTTCTGATATTCAGCACTCACCCAAGATCTTCCACACTCAGCGGTGGGCCTGAGCCCACAGGGTTCTTCAGCATGAGGCCCTGTAGTCGTGTGTTCTTTTCATCCTCCGAAATGCTCTTATTGCCTAGAATCTGCCTTCTCTTTACTGCCAGCTCCTTTATCTCCTTGAGGAAGCGAGCTCTGTGAGGATTTACTAGCTCAAAGTCCTCCCAGGTTAGGATGCCATGATACCAGGCAGGTGGTTTGGGCTTTGGTGGGTCCAAGATGAACTCAGATTTAGAGTCTTCATCAAAGCTGCCCATCAAATATGGTTCTTCCTCAGTGGATGCCTCCGAGTGGATGTCAGAGAAGCGGCGATCTGAATCTGAACGTCTCTCATACAAAAGTTTGCTCATGTTGCTCTTGATGTCACCCATGCAGAGCAGCTTGAAGAAAGGTTGTGAGACAGGCAGGTCTACCAGCCGGTTGTCCTGTATGCACTTAGCCAGGAAGATGCCTAAAAAGTGGACCAGCTTGGTAATTCGCTCCAGCTCATCACTATCTTGAGGGAAGGGGGCAGGAAAAAGGCCACACGAGCGTTGTACATAATAGCCTGGTGGTTTAAGGCCGCCACCAAGATCCACCTGAATGACACAAAAACAAAAAAAGAACTCACTCACTGAGCATCATCATATTCTGGAGTCCAAAGTTTATTGTAGCACCCAATATGTTACATATAAACAGAGCAGAGAAAACTGACTTGGCGTGACTCATCATCTGGAAAATCATCATCACAGAGCCAAATCCCCAGTGAGGTGCGCTGGAATTCAGCTGCCACAAGGGCATAGAACTCTAGCGTGGGACCCAAGCCAGTGCCTTCTTCTCCCTGAAACTCCACCTGAAAGAAGAAGAAGAAAAAAAAAAACCCTAAGTTACTGCTCAATACTGTCAGAAGTGGAACAAGTGGAAAGTAAAAGTCACTTGATTAAGTTCCTCTGTTTGCAGACAGCGGGTATTAGATCCATTTATATAGTATTAATTTAGTATCATTCTTCTAAAATCTATGACATCCCCTTTTTATATGTAGTTCACATATTACACAGAATTAACAATTGGCAGATTGCAAATTTTCATTAGACACTTAACAAAACTCAATCAATCAATCTTCATGTGAGCACCATAAACAGCAATATTTCTTTACAGCAATATTTCGACATTAACTATTAGTAACACAACGTCTCTGTACCTCAAGCACTGACTTTCTGTCAGCATGAATGTGCATGACACTTTCCGCCCACTCCATCATGCTTTCTCCCCGTGGAACTTTCACACGCTCGTGTTTGAGGCGGCCAACGCGGAACTCGCCTGGTTCATCTCGCCTCACTGTAGTGGATGGACGTGTGCGTTCCATGGTTGCTTCTCTTCGGTTTTGGAGCCACACTATTGCCCTAGTGGAACCATATTTAAAACAAATACTGTTCTGTCCAGATCCTTATGAACCCAATACAAGTTATTATTTCGTACAATTGGAGCTAAATGTACAAAATAATAAGACCGATCATGTTCTTATATCTCTGTTGGGCTGAAATTAAAAAACATGCTGACCTGGACGCTCCAAATGCAGTGCAAGTAAAAAAGAGCTGTCGGGTTTCAAAAGGAATTAGGAACGGACATTTGCTGGTCAACTGTTCACACCAGTCTGGAAGCGCTCCACTGGCCAAGGCCAAAGGCTCCTGGAAAGACAAGAAATTACCCACCAAATATTATTTAATGTTATTACGGCAGATTTTACAATAAAGAACATATAGCAAAACGTATGTTGACTGTGAAAAAACCTTAGACACGTGCCAGAATCAAACATTAGTAATTATTTACTGTTAAATGTAGAATAAAATGTTTTATAGTATTACTAGGGTTTACTAGACTTTATCACCTCAATTTGTTGCAGAATTTTGGTTGTAATTTTTTTGCTGGTGAACTCCTCAGGTGATGCATTGAACTGTAGATAATCCAAATCTATGCAAAATAAATAAATAAATAAAAGCAGCTCAAAATGTCTTTACTCAAGCATAATTCACAAACATTGTCTCTCTGCAGGAACTGGTTTCCAAGACCCACTGAAAATTACAATGAAATGCTTCATCTATTCCAGAATAACAAAATAATACTGATGTGAACATAATTCATTTTCCATTACATTATTAAATTCCTATAATAAAAAGAAAAACCAAATCTTTAGTATCTAACTGGACCACACTAAACAGTAAGTGTATAATGCTGCTTTAGTATTTATGGTGTTAGGCAGATAAGATGTACCTTCCTGCAGTGTATGGCCAACCACTGGCTCGCCTCCAATAATGTAGAGGATGCGCAGCAGCTGCAACACATCCTCAACACCACAGGCGCTCTGTGCTGAGCCAGCTTTGGCCTGTGGTTGCTCATGTGCGCCACTCAAGATGTCACAAGTCGGTGTGGCTGCCAAAGAGCTTGACCCAAGTCCAGAAGACCTGCAGCCTCGTTCACAGAAATCCTGTTGGGGAAAAATTTAAAATCTCTACATTACAGTGTTATAGCAGCAAAATCAGCAATTATTCTTCCCAACTATTTAAAAGCCAACAATAAACCAGGGTGACCAGGAGACTGAAAACTTGTTCTAAACTCAAAAATGACTCAAAACAAAACAAAAAAATCATTTACACAGGTCAAGATGTTATGTAGCACAAGTGACGAAAGTAAAAAAAAATGCAAATAAGTTAGGGTAAAAAAAAAAACAAACACTTAATTTAAATTTTTTTGGATTATAAATGGACATTGGATACCATTCTATACCTTGTATGCAGCTATGAGCTGCGAACAATTTCTGTTTTTCCTAATACTTTTATTAGTGCCGGTTAATTTCCAGTGCCGCAGGAAAGTTGAGTCTGCATTCTTCTGCATGTAGGTTATCAAGTCATTCTTTGGTAATTCATCTGTGCCAAGGTACTGTTCCACATGCTCTACAGACCAGCAACCCTACAACAGGAAGAACCAAATGTTGGTCTTTCCTGATTGTAAGTTTCGCGCAACACACATGCATTACCACCAAAACGACCGTGCAGTTACCAATATTATTGACCAGAGTCATGATTTATACCCTTTAACAGGCTCCTATCTACAAGATTAGTAATGACTACAGCAGTCTACTGACAACCACAGGGATTCAAAGTCACAGGCAAGTTTTTTTTTTTTTAAGAGTTGGGGAGAACGAGCGAAATTAATACATTATTGTTGAGAGAAAATAGAAAGGTAGCAGGTAAAAAAAAAAAAAAAAGAAATTACCAGTTTCCCACTTTCTTTCTCTTTGTCGGAGTCCTTCAACTCTCTGTACATTATCCTATTAAAAACAGCATACAGATAATATAAATGATATCAGCTTTATAACCTATCATAGTACATAAGCAATAGCTCAAGACCACACAAACGTAAGCCTGATTAAGTAACTCACGTGTAAGTCGGCTCCCAAATGCGTCGAAGTTTGTCGGATTTGATGCTGCCGTTACAGGAGAGCTGCAGCAGCTTTTGGACATAATAGAAAATGGTAGATTTGTAGTTGTTGAGAGGTAGTTCAACTTCCCGTGTGGTACCCAAGCCTGCCACCTTCAAGATAAGAGCCAGATGGGGAGAAGGAGCACATTCCACTTCCTCCAGCACCTCTGAACGAGGTGTACCTGCACAAGTAAAAAAATTCATAAAAAAACTCAAATCATACAGCAAGAGACAAATAAACGCTATGAACACACCTGTAACACAAACATGCGTTTTTTAACATTAAATTAAAAACAAAAAATTTTCAGTTGGATATTGCTGAATTAGCCAATAGTTAAAATCAAGTAAATTATTTTAGTCAGTATAAAACCGTAGATACCTGGTATAGGGATTTCCAGATCTGTGGTTTGCTGGACATTTGTTCGACCTGGTCTGGGGTCAAATGCAGGGACTAAAGCAGAAAACTGCCGTTTCAGGACAAAATCATCATCCCAGGTTCTACGCCGGCCTCCTTTGATTTCATATTCCTCCTCTTCCTGCGAGACCATCATTAAATATGACAAAAGTTATGCACTGCCACTATTTACAGCAAACTACAGACCTCATCATCTCACCACAAGCATGCTTTTTACAGGAACAGAACTGACAGGAATTAACAATCATTTGCAAAAGACACTGATTAATTTCCAAAAAGGAAATAAAAATGACAGTAAATTACACTTAAAAGGAAAAGGTACTTCCATTACCACAAAGCAAAAACAAAAAAATCTCAAGAACTAAGGCGGGCACTGTACTATGATCAAAACTACAGGTTTTACCCTATGTATATGAACGTGGTAACCAAGGTTGACCCTGGACCGTACCAGAACTTCCTCATACTCCTGGTCCTCCTGATTGTCGTCCTCGTTCTCATCATCGTCATCATCTGGTTCGGGCAAATCTTCCTCATCATCCAGCTCTGCAAGCAACGTGTTTGCCCGACAGCTATCCAAGAAATCTGTAAAGAAATGATGAGAAATATAAGAAACAAACAGGGAAGGGGGAAAACATTAAATTCCAAATAAAAGGTAAAACCATGTCATAAGGTAAATATTAAAATAAGCGATTAAGAAAAAAAAGACACGAGATGTGTTTAGTAGATGAATATATCTAGCATGGCCTACCATAGAGTGAAAACTCAGCCTCCTGACCTGTGTCGCTCTCACTAGATGTAGAGGTCAGGCTGGTCGTCAGCGTGTTACTCAGCAACTGACCAACGGACAAACCTGTGGTAGTGGCTGTGGCTACATTATTGCTACTGGTTACTATGGAGGTGGACATTGTAACAGTGGAGGTGGTACCAGTGGTGGTAAGGTTAGGAAAGCTCTGTGCACCCATAAGAGGAGAAGCTGCAAAACACAAAACCAAATTATGCTATTAGTTAAAAACAGAAAAAAAACCCAAACAGAAAAAGGTGTTCAAGCCAAAACTTGACATGCGTAAATTGCCTGAAATGCCCATCTTTTTTTTAAGAAAAAAAACTATTATGCAACATTAAAAAAAAAAGTTCAATCCTTCTTACACTAATGACAAATCCAGGGGCAGATTGTTTTTCTACTGCAGTTGTTATTTGCCTAGGTCACAAAGTTCTGTTTTGTCTATAAATTTAATGTTTAATGTTTTGAATGTATGGAAAACATTTTAATTTAAATTGCAGTCGATAACAATAATCAGAATGACAGTCAAATGTTACACAGGTTCGTGAGTGAGTTATTGAATAAAAACATTGCACAAACTTGAAAACCAGATAAACAGAAAAAAAAACCCCTTTCTAATAAACATCAACATTAAATCTTTAAAATTTACACAAAATACACAGGTAGGCGTGTAAACAACTTTAAAATCGTGTTGTAAAGGTTTGGGGTGCAGGTACCAACATGCCCGGGCTTCAGTAATTACACACTTCCCCCATTTAATGATGTTATAGACATAGACAAGCATTTTAGGCAATGATTTGTGATTTACAATCAATCTGTTTTATCTGTACGTTTTAGTTCTTTGCCAGGATTAAAATTATAATACAACATTATGTATTGGTCACTTTGAATTACTATCACTTAACAACAGCAATCTTTTATGTTATGTAGTTGTCCAACCAATATAATGCAAATTTATCAGTTATAATCTAGTTTCTAACTTTAGTGGTAAATGGTAAAACCTGTCTAAAATTTAAAGGAAAAAAACTAATAATTCTAGCAGTCTGGCAAGCCACGGCTACTTACCAGACGCAGCTGCAACATTGCGGCCAATTGTGTTGGTATTGTTGTCACTGCTGCTGCGGCTCAGGTTCATGTTGTTGGTGGCGTTGGTGCGCGCCATGTTGGGAGCGCGGCGCACAAACGACTCCATAAGACTGGCCTCACGAGATGACAGGTTGGGCACACTGGCACTGGAACTCATAGGTGCACCAGCTGCAAGCAGCGAGCTGACTGAAAGGCGAGCACCAGTGCCTGGACCAAGGGGCCTCTGAGACACCGCAGCCTTGCCAGATGAATCAGAGACGGAGCTGACATCAGGTGAACTGACACTAACTGGCCCAACAGAGATGGCTGTTGATTCACTCTTGTTCTCAGCACTTTCGTTTGATGCAGAACCACCCTCGGCTGTGGAGAGTACTACAAGGGGCTCCTGTCCCTCTGTACCCAGGGGGCCACCCACCTCAAGTGTGCCTTGTTCAGACAGCCCCTCAAGTCTGCGGGCAGAGCCAAGGCCGACATCGCTGCATGCTGAGCTGCTGCTGCCCTTGCGACCAGAAGATACAGATGACGGGCCACCTCTGTCCGGACAGTTGTTTTTGGCCAGGCTGCTCCAAGGAGTCGGTGGGCCTGCAACAGCGCATGAAACAGTTTTGGGTGATGGCGCTGATTCGGGGTCATACCCCGGGGCTAACTTCAGGTCAAATTTTCCCTCCGCACCCATGCGGTAGGAGTTCGAACCACCAGCATCCCAGGTGACATCAATCCAGCCTGGAAGAGGATGGGAGGGAGGTGGTACATGAACAAGTGAGACCCAGTTAAGGGAACCAAGAAAGACAGCAGCGACTGCCCAGAGATCAAACACTACTTAACTTCAGCCTTTTCACAGACAAATCAACCAAGCCTGGACAGGAATATTCAATGCTACATAGTCAGTGTCTACGTTTAAACAAAGAGCCTCCTAGGTCCAAATGATACATTGGAGACCGAAAATGAGGCAGAGAAACAACAAAATACAAAACTAAAGTTAAAACTTTTTTCTGCAAGATGCTAGAGATTAATATACCGAGCTTAAAACGTTCAGTAAGAACTTGACATTAGCATGCAATGGGCTTAACCCAATAACAAAGCTGATGATTGCATGTGTGATGCACGAGTAATACCTGTTAGTATTAAGCTGGCTTTTAAGGAAAAAAAAAAAAAGATACGTTTTATATTTCTCCTGAAGTTACAAGATAACTTACAATAAATTTTTTATGGGGGCTAAAAGCCATAATGGTAAGAAAAAAAGTCAAAGGAACAACTGAATGGATCTTTGGCTTTCCCATAGCACAGCTGAGGTATGTTACTCCCATTGAACTCTCAAAAGCTCCTACATTAGTTTGCAAGCATCTAATGACCAGTCACAATGCTTTAGGAAGGAGTTACCCAGTAAAATGTATACCCATGCATCATACCCAGCTCAGTGGTTAAAGTTGGACTGGAGATCCGAAATCATAGGTTCGATTCCCAGCACAACCAAGCTGTCATTCCTGGTCCCCTAAGCAAGGCCCTAAACTACTCAGTAGGATAAGTCAGATAAATGTAAGTTGCTCTTAATAAGGGCATCTGATAAAAGCCAGAAATGTAAATGTAAAACACTGCCTACTCTTTTTACAAAAGCAAGGCGCTCTGGTCAGACACTAGGGGGAAATAGCACAGAAAACCCAAATTCAGTGTCATTTTAGAGCAGTGCCTTGTTTTCTGTTGTAATCTCAGCTTCTGTTGCACACTGCGATGTACCAGCCCTACTTTTACTAATGTGACTCACACATAGGGCTCGAGACTGAAACATGGTACTGGTAAAACAAGTCCTTAAGAAAAATTATTAACAAATGATCTAATACCCACGGCTTGATGGAAAATTGTTTATCCCAATACATGAATAGCCTACAGTCAACTGCTGCAGAGGCCCTGATAGTCGTAGAAAGAAATTTAAATGCAATGTTGTTAAAACATTTAATTCTAAAGAATTGACATGCGTTTATGTACGGTATTGTGCAGAGACAACCAGCAGATGTTACCAACCAGGTTAGCCGAGAACACTACAAACAGCATTCATCATGCTGTGTCACAGGGCAGTGGAACAAAACTGAGAGAAAAAAAAAAAACACGGTTTGCACTCCAAATAATTCAAGAGCTTACAGAGACACAAGATTAGTTACTGTGTGTCAATCACATAACAAATAGGTTATTATACAGAATATGTTAAGCTTTGTGTTATTTTTTTATTTTAATTACAAAGTAATTTTAAAGTAAATGTGTCATATACAATAATGTAATGTATAACATTTTTATATATTATTGTTACAGTCCTTTCAGCATTGTTAACCTTAAATATTTGACAATATAACTGCTATTTGTGTGTGTTTTATCCTCCTGTATGTCCGTTAAAAGCTAGGAGTATAATCATAGACTATGGTCATTAGACTCACTATACTGGCTTTATTATTACTATCTATCTAGACAGTCAAGAGCTCAGCTTTTTACGAGAGAAAGCAGTGCACAGAATAAAGACTTTGCAATTTGAATATCTGACTGCCTGAAGCTGTCTACCAAAGAGGCATGACAAGATGAACATCACTAAAGCTCCTCGTAGTCATTCGAGCTTCACACAGCTTTCCGGTTACCCTACTTAAGTACTTCAAGTTAAGTAATTAAGAAAGGAGGGCTAAGTTACTGTCCCCCTGAAAGTAGCCCTCAGCCAAAAGACAGACCCACCTGATGCACTTAGCAGGTGCAAGTCAGGTTGATGTTGCTTTAACAAATAAAATGACGTCATAAACCTCCAACATACATGCCAAAGACACCATCCACTATCATTATATCAGCAAAAAAGCGTCTGGAAATTTTGGTACCCACAATCAGATAAAATAAAGTTATAAAAAAAAAAAAAACCCACTTTATTTGAAACGTTAAATGCAGTAAATTTAGTTTTGTTTTGAGTCAGGCTGGATCAAGTCATATTTAAAGCAGTCTAATCTAATGATATTTGTTAAATGATTGGACAATTACATATCAAAAACAGATTAGGTTCTAGCCTATTCACCTACATCATAATTAGCTTTGCTCAGGAAATTCCATAAGGAAATGAACTTGGTCACGCTTTATTTTAAAATAAACTGATGATATTGACTCAGCAGAAAGCAAGCAGTTTTTGTAAAATATCCAATTTGAGCATTTTAGTAAATGAAAAAGATCTGCTACTAAATAAGGCTCACCAGAACTTACCAAAAGTACTTACACACAACACTCAGTAAAACAAGTAAAATTCTTACCATTATGAGCTTCTCCAGTCACAGTACCCTCTCCTGAAGGGTTGCCATCCTGATCCCTCCACTTCCAGTCAATGCCGCGTACCACCCGAGCCCCTGGGACTATGTACTTCATTACCTGAGAACGAAAGAGGCGCCGTTGTCTGCGCAGGTTTGCTTCTGCCTCCTTCACAGCTTTACCTAATTCAACAAAGATGAAAGCATTGGAGCATGTACAATTTATTATTTTTCTTTTTAAAACAAAAAAAGTTGCATAGTTTGGTGAATATTCTAACCTCCCCCTACGCAAAAAACCCCCCCAAAAACCTACACTTGCCTTGCAAACAGAACTGGACCACTTTAATATAACAAATTTCTTTACAACTGTTTGTTTAACTTTTTGGATGGAGGACATGGCGATTTCTTACCAAGCTGATCCTCACACACACCAGTGACTGTGCCATAGATTTCCAGTCCAGACAGTGAGAGGTAGTGCGTTTGTCCACTTGCATTTTTCCCCATCTGTTTAATACGAATGTGTCTCCAGCCGTGCTTCTCATCTTTGGATGGGTCCAAAGGCCATGTGGCAGTTGACCTATGAAGAAAACCAAATGCGTGTACTTTAAGCACAGTATAGGAAGCATCAATCCAAAATAGACATTATTTACCCAAAAATAAACAAAAACTGAATGAAAAGTATAATTGAATAGAAATATAATTGCTTTACAGTTTCAAAAGTTTGTAATGTTTGTTTTATTGATAATATTCTATCTAAATGCAAGGCTGAACAATCAATTTAAGCCTACCGATTAATTAGTAAGATTATTTATTATTTTTGCACATTTTTATAAGCTGACGTGTTTTCTATATTTAATATTAGTAAGCTAAAACAATCAGCAATTAATTGCTCAAATAATTGCTGATTCATTGACTACAAAAATATTTAGTTTTAGCTCTACATGCAACAGTCTTTAAACTCGACAAGCAAACAAAAACATCACACTACCCTGGCTCATTGAGGCTGCCATCATCTACATGGGTATAAAGAGTCATCCAGTTCTGCCCATCTTTAGACACCTGAAAAACCCAATTGCGGAGAGCAGAGCGACCATATCCACGGGCATGCCGTAGTGTGTAAGCTGAGGGAATAACCCAGAGACCCAGATCAACAGCAAACCAGGCATTTTTGTCATCATTGGTGTGACAGTTGAGGGCAGAACTGTCTCTGCTTAGAATGTCTTCTAGACGCCCGTAAGGAAGATTCCTGCCCTCAGACGAGGTTACCACCACCAGCCCATATGCTGCAGGGTTTACCCACTCATATGCAGTCCTGAAAAGGGATCAGGTCAAAATTACACTTACAATAAAATGCACTGGCTACCTAGTTGTACTGATAGTCACTTTAAATTGACTTTAGTTTTATTTCTTTTCCATTACTTAATTTTAGATTAAAGAGGAAAAAAAATTTTTTTTGGTCAACCATTAAGGCTATTTTATATAAACCTTTCAATCAAATGAGACTTAAAAGAAACAACCTCCAAAAAGGTTTCTTTAATTAAACTATGCACTACTTAAAAAAAAAAAAAAAAAAAAAAAAGTGAGATAGCAATTAATGAAAGTTATCCATGGAAAATTGACTGAGCAAGAGGCTTACTTTGCATTTGTGCCGATCCAGTACACAATGCCGTTCTCATCAAAATCATGCTGGTGTCTAAAGATGAAACTTTGGCCTTCTCTTAATTTTTTAACAAAGATGAAGGAGGACCTATCAAAGTCATACCACTGCTTAGCCACCTGTTGACCCAATGACAGTCGTTAATTTAATTTAAAGTGCACATGAAGGACAGTATATTAAATTATATATAAAAATATTTATATTTAAAACTATATACAAGGGAAAAAAACAAAGCCCACGGTAGCCCAAAATCCCCTACCATTTTAAGCAGATACTGCTCCAGAGATTCCACAGTAGCAAGAGGTTCCATCTTAAGCATTCTGCCAGTTCGATCGATTAGGGCTGTCTCACCTGGAGCCCGCTCCAACCGAAAACGCAGCCTTCTGGTGAGAATAATCGAAATAATAATAATAATAATAATAATAATAATAATAATAATAATAACAATAATACAACAACAACAACCTTAAGTACACATTATATACCTTTACCAGCACATAATGCAGGGCTGTAGTATTTGTAATTACTAACTTCCAGTATTGTGTTTTCTAACCTGTCATATGTATCTTATTAAGCACAGGCTAATACATTTGATGGATTTATATATTATTTATATTTACATATTAAAAAAAAATGCATGCTACAATGTCACTCAATTTCAACTCATTAAATCCCTCATAATCTGCATTAATAGTTGCTAAAGTTAGATTAAAAAGAAAGAGAAGCAGGAAAGTTTACCTGTAAATTGTATGCTGAGCCAGGTGTGTCATACAAGTGAAGCGGCAACCTTTCTATAGACTCCAGTACTGCTATTAATTTGCGGATTAAGGCAACTGCAGGTCGGCTAAAACACATTTATGAATACATTGAGTAAATCATTTTGATATAGTTTGTGTAAAAGATGAGAGAAGAGATGGGTTATGGGAAGATTTTGTTAGTTACCTTTCATCATCTTCATTTTCACTGAATGCAGTTTTAAACACATTTATCCTCTCCACTAATTGCTTACAATCAGGCTTCATATCGAGGTCTACACTCTGCAAAGCGAAAAAATGACAAACAGTAAAGTAAAAGAAAACAAATGCATGTATAAATTAAAATAAGCTCATGGTAAAACCACACCAACTCACATTATTCAGGACAGTAAAAAGTGCTTGCACAAGGCCACTGCTGCACATTTCATAGGGGGAGATCGTGTTCTCATCCTTGAGAACCACTATCAAATTTTCTAAAGCAGTTTTCATGAGGTCTCGCCAAGTGTTCTCTCCTTCGATACACTACAACAAAACGGAGAGAAATGCAGATTACAATGGAAGGACACTGTTAAATCAGCAACAAAAAAACAATAACTTGCAATAAATCTTTTTACTGATTAGACTGGGCTAGTAATAATATATTGTCAATAATACAAGAATTTAAAAAACAACTAATTAAAATGGCGGCGCATGATAACACACAAAATGCCTTATTTACAGTACGGTAAAACTTCACATCAAAATTCTATTGGCCTTTTTACATTTTCATGTAATTAATATTTTGATTTGTTGTCACTCTATCCCATAATTGCAAATACCAAATAACTAGTCATTAAAAACATTTTTTTATTTCAAAAACAAAATTACCTCATTATGAAGTTTTGGTGTATGAATACCAAATCATCAATTGTTATGCAAGATCTAGATGTTAACTTTGGTTGCTATTTAATATGATTTTAAAATAAAAACTGACTTTCACAGACTCGAAACAGAAACAAAAACACTTGGTTTGGTTTTTTTGTTTGACTTTAGCACATATCTTCATGCGGTGACTAAGGATCAGATAGATTCACTGATGATGCACTTTAGTTAATGATGTACTGTTCTTTTATTAAGCATATTTAAAAATCATGGTTATCATCATTATTATTTTAATAGGTTTTATTATTATAAATAAACACCGAAATATTTTGGTATTTAACATCTAAACACAGTCTTTCAATTACATACATTGTATAACTGTCTGATGTTAAATGAAACTAAACTTTTCCTGTTTTAGGTCAATAAGGATTACCAAAATTATTTATATTTACTAAATACCAGAATAATGAGAGGGAGAATTTTTTTTGTTATTTTCTTGCCAGTCACAAGCTTAAATACACTTCCTTAGTATTTGGTAGCATTGCCACTAATAACTGTATGACCTGGGGCAAACGTCCTTCCACAAGCTTCTCAGAATAGTTTGTTGGAATTTTGGGCCATTCCTCCTGACAGAACTGGTGTAACTGAATCAGATTTGTAGGCTGCCTTGCTTGCACATGCTTTTTTAGCTCTTCCCACAAGTTTTCTATAGGATTGAGATCTAGGCTTTGTGATGGACACTCCAAAGCATTCACTCTGTCGTCCTTAAGCCACTTTTCAACTAATTTGGCAGTATGTTCGGGGTCACTAAAGAAAATTAAAGCTTGCCAAAATGGACACAGTTGGCTAGTATTCCCAGGCTTGCAAGATTCCCCCTTTTTCTTTCAAAACAATGGTCATTATGGACAAACAGTTCAATTTCAGTCTCCAAAAATTTAAGTCTTTGTCTATGTGTGGATCTGGATTGTTTATGTTGCTTTTGGAGTAATTCCTTCCTAGCCGAGTTGCCTTTTAGTCCATGTGGATAATGAAAAGGTTTTTGCTTTTGTTCTGGGGTTGATGTGCACATTTCTCACCAAAGCACGTTCATCTCTGGGACACAGAACCCTTCTTCCTGAGCGCTATGATGACTGGACATTCCCAAAGATGAACTTCCGGAGGCTTACTTCTGGTAGTCCACAATTCTCTTCCTAATATCTTGGCTGATTTCTTACGATTTTGTCACACAAGGAAGCAGTGTGTTTGAGGTGTGCCTTAAATTACATCTACAGGTGTGCCTCCAATTAACTTAAATATTTTCTATTTTCCTTTCAGAAGCTTCCAAAACCATGACACCATCATCTGGGCTTTCCCAGAGACATCGTAATCTTAGTGTATATACATTTTTGACTGTCAAGAATTCCCCCTCTTATTATTCTGGCATTTAGCAAATATAAATAATTTGGTAATGCTTAATGACATAAAACAGAAACTGTTTAGCTCCAATTAACATCAGGCAGTGAGAAAAAAATAGTTATGTGCCTTTTTATACAGTATATGTAAACTTCTGGTTTCAACTGTGTTTAATATTAAAAGATGAGGCAAGTTGCCTACCAACGTATTATATATTAAATATTTTTGAGACATTTTAGTGACAACGCGACATGGACGTCTCACCTGTCTGTTGGTATGAAGCTCCCATGCAGACTCAAGCTGAGTGGCAATGTTTCGTAAGGTGACAACTACTCCCCTAGGCATACTTTCTACAGCCTTAAAATGATCATCATACAAATCTCTAGCCATTGTCTTCACCTACAAAGACAAAGAGAAAGTACGTAAAAAATGTAGCGTATTAAAGGACCACAAAAACCCAAATGACTTTAGGCATAAATATTTAAAACATATGAGAATAAAAACTTATAATATTAGCAAATTTCTATTATTTAACGGTTTAAAAAAACAACAACAAATATTCTCTCTGTCTACCTTCTGTTTTGTTTTCTCCAATTTAGATTTAAGCTTCCGTCCTCGTTTTCCAGTCCAGCCAGTTACAAATTCTGATCCTAAGAAAAGAATCATGGACAATGGCCAAAAATGATTTAAAATTAGGGATGCCAACTGCACTTAATCCCATGTACCACATCACATATTACAGTAGCTTCAAGAAAATTATTATTATTTTATTTTTAACACAAATAAGTGCAAAAAGCTTACCAAGAGATGTTTCAGCGGTAAAAGAGTGCTTGGTGCCACGATTGGATTCGAACACAAAGCCTGGTAAATCTTCTTTGAGGATGGTGGCCTGCTGGCCATCTGAGTTATGAATTGCTATTTCACTTTCCTTTAGGCAAGTAAGCGACCAGTTGCCCACTGTGAGTTTTGTTGGTCCCACTGTTGACAGAATGGGCTGGCTAGCTGTGACCGGCTTCACCTGACTTCTGGCACGCTGAAGTTTCTCCAAAAACTCACTTCGACTTTCTAAAAGACCAGACATGTGTTTGAACAGTTTATGAAAGCAATCAGCTTATTCAGCAAATATACATACCTAATGATCTAAAAGATACTCATTATTGATAATTAGGCTGATAAATGTTTATCATTAACTATATGACACTTTAGCTAGAAATTACTAGCAGGATATACTACTGTTATGCAAACAGTGAGCAAAATGCAATATTACAAGACAAAACAAATTACCTGAACTGTCTGAGCCTCCCTCTGGACTGCCACTAGAGTACATAGTAGCCAATTTACCATCCAAGATGAAGCGAAACCAGCCATTGCTACCATTGGAAAGTTCAAGAGCAGCAGCATCACTCCATATATACAAACAGTCCCTGCCTCTGATAATGGACCAGTCCCGCCAATGGTAGGGCTTTCCCTGCTGAACCTCTTTGGCATCTTCCTGGAGTTCATCCTCCTGAAAAAATATAAACTATTTTTAGACCTAAAGATAATTTATAGATATAGCCATGCATACATACAAACACACATATACATTTTATTTTATGTTAATAAATGATTTTTTTTTTTTTTTTTACCTTTTCTGGTTTGGCTTCTTCCTCATTCTCATCATCTGAAGTAGGTCCAGCCAGAGTCGACACCTTATTAATGACACCTAGTCTGGCCAACTGGTCCAAGAACACATCACCTCCCTTATCAACCAGATCTCTTATGATCTGCAGTGCCAGCAAGTGACCATCATCATCATCCTGTTAGCAAAACGAGATACAAACTTTAAAATAATTTTCTGATAAAAATGTAAATCTAAATAGAAGTAGAATCACAGAATCCCACACTTACCAAGCCCTAACAAACACCAATACACCAACTCAGTCTTATCAAATATGTTCAGTCATGTGGCAGAAGCATTTTACATAAAACAAACTGCAGATATGATCTACCAAGGAATGTTGGGTAATGTTTACATTATCCGAAGAATGGGAAAAGCACATGATTCCAGCTATTGGGTCATGGTATAATTGGTGGTGCTAGACTGGCTGGGATAACATGTCTAAAACTGCTAATGTCCTAGAATATTTATACAGAAAAGACCCTAGATTTTAATCTTAAACTGGTTTCATAAACATAAGGGTTATTGCGAGCGAGTTCCTGTTTTTGAATAGTTTGCCATAAGTTTGCCTGCGTTAGCATTTAAAATAAACAATTTTATTTCTTCTTTTTGGTTATGAAAGCACTGACGTGACATTCTTGAAACAGAAAATAAACTTTCTATATTGGATCTGTTTAATAATTTAAAAAGATGAAAAAAGTGCCTTAAAAATATTGTAAGACACTGAATGGCTTTTTATTATATATACAAATGCAGGAAATAAGGGTGAGTCCTTCTCTACTTTCCCATCTAATGCACAATTCTGAGAAATGACCTTTCCAAACTAAAATTGCAAAATGAAAAAAAAAAAAAAAAAAAAGTTGGTTCACAGAAAAGCTCAAAAAGATTATGTTAAAATAAGATAATGCTGTACAAATAATGCTGTTTTTGACTTTAAATAAAATGTACCACACTGAACATCTTATTTCATGAACAAATACATAAAATCAGGCCTCATCTAAAAATATGTTGTGTATTGGATTGGTCCACTTGTCTAGAAGGGGTGGGGAGATCGAAGAAGAAAAAACAAACCAAACCAAACCAAACCAAACCCCTTGATTCATCGCGATTCCAGAATCAATTCTAAATTCAATTAAGATCGCGACAGTGCAGGCCTGCCCATGCCAGACATGGAAGCGTTATTTAAGTGTTCTTCATAATTGTTATAATAATCTGACATTTTGATGCGTCATTGAGAGCTTCCTGAACACAACTTTGTTAATAAAAGCAAATTTATGAAACCAAATCATCTTTTTAAGATGGATGATAAATCACACATACAAATACATACATAGTTTGAGAATTTTATATAGGTAAATATATACAATTCTCAAACTATTACGATAATATATACATATGTTTTTCTGACTGAGTTCAGCATGTTTATCTTCTGTACTGCCTTTGGGAAAAATCATTGGCTAGGGTGGGATAGAAAAATGAAAAATTGTGCCCATTATTTAAAACCTAAAAATGCCACAATGGATGGCATATCAAGTAGAATAGAAAGTTTTTTTTTCAACTAAGATTTAGATAGAAATATTTAGTCCTCACAGAGAAGAGTTCTGAGGGCATTATTAAACACCATAAAAGGATCAATAGCTCTAGTAAAAGCAGAGAAAAGGGTCTTTGCATCTATGTACAAAATGTGTACAATATGTACACTGTGTTAGCAGAGAAAAAACATTTATCTGGGCCTGTATGGTCAACTCTTAATGCTCCACTGCTAACAAATTCATTTCTTTGCCTGTTTTGAGACAGCACCACTACGCTCCACCACCCAAACATGCTCACCCCCCCTACAGGAACATCAGATGAGATACATGTTTAAATTGTTAAACTAAAGCAAACGGTCAGTCCTACTTTGTAAGGTAGCACAGGCTGGTGCCTGGTACCAGCATCTGCCCCAACCTGCTCATCTACTACCACCAGTCCTATTCTCAAAAAGCAAAATGTTGGCAGCCTTTCTCACAAATAAATTTAGAACAAGTCAACATACGAACAAGTTACAGGTTAGCGGCAGGTTACGATTTAATCTTCTTAATAGTGTCCAGCACACACGCTTTAGATCTTTAGATTCCTTATTTCCTTGTAGACCAGCAGATGCAGTGCACCTGGACAGGATTAGGAATGTTAGATGTTTTAGGGAGTAAGTCAGTTTGAGGTGGTTTGGACATGTACAGAGGAGGGATAGCAAATATATTGGTGGGAGGATGATAGAAATGAAGCTACCAGGCAGAAGGCAAAGAGAAAGACCAAAGAGGAGGTATACGGATGCGATAAACGAAGTTAGTGGGTGTGTGTAAAGAGGATGTAGAGAATAGGGTTAGGTGGAGGTAGATGATTCGCTGTGGCGACCCCTAGAAGGGAACAGCCAAAAGAAGAAGAAGAGTATGTGTGTATGTATATTTAGCATTATCCAGGGTTAAAAAAAAAAACTAGATTTTGTTCAAATATCTATTAAACAAAATATAATCTTCTTCTAGTGCAAACCACTTCCAATAAAAACCAAACCAAGCTCTTTTTAAAATAGGGTAGATAAAGCTACATTATCAGTAGTTATGCGGTCTGTCTGTCGCTACCTCTGGGGTAAACACTCCCTTAATCTATGCGCAGTATTCTGTCCCGTGTGCTCTACAGGGAAGTCTGCGGTCGGCAGACAGTGAGTCATCATTAATACAGTGCACAGTGAAAATGAAATACGGTCGGCTGACTAAACCACCAGTTTGCACCAGTTTGTGTTTTAATTCAGCCTCAACGTATACAACTATGTGCGGATGAGGTTTTTAGGTCACTCATTTGTCACTGCATTAAAAGGCACTATGTCTTCAGCAAGCTAGCGGGTTATGGCGTTGGTTATCTGTGGCTGTTTTTAACGTCTTTATATGTTGTAACAGCTGCAAACAATTCTAAAATTGTACTTTGTTGTTTGCTGCTAGACTAAATGCCCCTAGCAGTACTTGCAGACGACTTTTTAGCAGTGCACATCAAAACTAGCCTTATTTGTCCCTTATCAATTCAAACATCTGTAAGGTGTTAAAAAAATAGCTAAGTGTATAAGATTTACCACTGTTTTAAATTACAAACAACCCCTGGCAGGTAAACAGAATAAGAGCACAATAAATCACTGACCTCCTGATCCAGCACAGTAGCAGTGATTTCCACCAGGATGGTGGGGAGATTGTGTCCAGCATCAGAGTCACAGACTTCCTTAAGCAGCACTTCTGAACTGTAATGAACCATCTTCCTGATCAGTGCTAAACTAGCTTTCCTACAGAGACAGAAAAACAGACAAAGGAAATTAAGCAGAGATCTTTTGCATATTTATTTGTAAGCATGTTGTGCTGTGAAAATCCCACAGCTCTCTGTAATACAAGCTGTATAGTTGTATGATTACCAGCAATTTCGGGAAAAAAAATCTCTTGATTCGCAAATAAGTTTTCGCTCGCTTTAGGTAGATTTTGCCTTGTGCTGAAAACGGCTTAATGCAAATAAAAAAGTAGGTGGAAACACATTTGCCAATTAAAATCTAACGTAGTGAACATTAAACCCAAGAGAGTTACCTGCTAAAGTAAAAGTCCTGTCTCCATTATGCTTGCTTTTTACAGAATCAATTCCAACATAGGCAATTAGTTACGTGGAATTTATATCTCCTGTTTCGCTTGCCTTATTTTATTTAGTGTTGGTTAATAGCTTACCAGCTACTTCAGCAATTTGACGTTAGGATAAAAACTGGGCTCATTTTTTAATGTTTAAAATGGTAAATCAGAAGTAAAAATTTGGCACGGTTTCGAAAAAAAAAAAATAATTAAGTGAAATGAACAATTTTGATGACAAGGATGCCACAGTTATTTTCAATGAAATGAATTTTAACCATGGCACTCTGGGAGTTTCACATTACAGCCAGTCAGTATAATGCAGCAGAATATAAGCGTGTGAAAAAGGTAACCTTATTGAAGGCAGCATGGTGTGCTGAAAGGTTTGTGCAAATACTGGAAGCAGCCGCTTCAAATATAAGGGTGCCATCTCGGGGTCTCCCTTCGGTTCGCTGCCCTCCTCCTCATCCCTGTTTATATCCTTCTTTTTCTTGTCATCCCCCTTGTTCACAGGACACATCCAGTCTCCTAAAAAAAATATTTTTCAAATAAGTGTTTAAAACGCACAAAAATATTTAACTTGAGGCTTACAGAGGCAGATGATGAAAAAGCTACGTAAACTCAAAAGAATTATTTATTTTTTTTGGTGCAGAACTTTAATAGCTGAGTAAAGTTCAACCCTGACTAATTAACTCTCAGGTATAATTTTATATAGACTGTAAATGACTCACAAAATAAAGAGAAATACATAATGTACTTTTTTTTTCTTTTTTCACAAAATTTTATTGTGACATTTTACTGACTATTCGGGATAAATATCTGGTTATCTGGTTTTGTTTTACTGAAAATATGCATGAAATTTTGCAGACATTATAGGAAACCACTTGGGTATTTGGTCCTTTTTATAATCATTTTATCCATGTTCTTAAGCATACAAACGATAAAGCAGCAATCTCCTATAACATCTTCTCCAACCGTGTTCAATCAGAGAGCACACATTATGGGGGGGTCTAGCGGATCACACTAAAGCCACATGCACAGCCTTGAATAGAGTTATTTTTCATAAAAAACTGCAATTAGGCTTATTTTGTCTAAGAAGTATTTAATAAATAAATACTTAAAAGCAATGAAAGTACAAAGCAAAACAATATCCGTATTTCACAAGACACTAAAATTCCAGCACCCATACAAACCCAGCGATCAGTTTTCACTGCTTATCTATATTAAATCTATATTCTATCTATATCTAAACATACTTATCAAATGTGCCTAAGCAAGGTACCACAAGGGTAATTTTGCCAGGATGTGTTAAATAAATAACTAAATGAATAAATTAATTTAAAAATAAATAAATAAATGAACGCACCAGGAGACTGGAGTATTGCTACAACCTCACTGTGACCCCTCTCCCTTGCCTTGTCCAAAGGTGTTTTGCCATCTTCATCCCTCAGATCAGGATTAGCTCCATGCCGCAGTAAAGTCTTTAAAAAGAAATAAAAAGAAGAAGAAGAAAAAAAAAAAAAAAAAAGAATACACTTAGAAAAAAAAAAAAAAAAACTTTACACCTAGAAAGAAAGAAATGTTAGAATTAAAACTCTCGTTACCTTGGCTACTTGAGGTCGACCAAAACAAGCAGCATAATGCAGGGATGAAGATCTTTGGCCTCTGTTAACATCTGCACCTCTCTCACACAAGAACTCCACCTACAGCAAAGCACATGCTGTACTCAAGTACTCTGGACTACAGATTTACTCAAAGTCAAAGTCACTGGTAGTGTTTTTAGCAGTTGCAGCTTTTAAAAAAAAAATTGGGTTGCATTAAGATAAATTCTCTCGATAGATATATATATATATAAAAATAATTTATCGTGGTTGCCCGGTTTTTGCAATACTGATCAGTAGTTATTTTCTTGCATCTTATACAACATACTTTCAGTCTTAAATAAACCAAATATGTGACACACATTTATTTCTGCTCCCCTTTTTACAAACACACACTTACTTCACAGACAAACTGAATATCTGCATTAATAGTCATTTTAAACTGCTTAATAGTACAAGCATGTTGTTTACAGTGGGTATGTTAAAAAACAGAATTAAAAAAAGAACATTTATTTTTTATCATAAAGCAATTCAACTGATAAAATTCTCACCATTTCCTGTGTACCAAACGCAGAGGCCCAGTTCAATAAGGTCTGGCCCACATCGTCCATAAAATTTACTTCAAAAGCTTAAATAAAAAGGAAAAAAAAAAAAAAAAATCAATGAAGTGTTTTGATATTCAAGAAACCCAGCTATAAAAATGAATAATTACATTTTAAAAATTCTTTAAGTCGGATGGTCATATGGTCATACCTCCGGTATCGATGGCATCAATGAGTGCATCTGTGTCTTTGCTACGAATACAGTCAATGAGCTGCCGATGTGAGCGTTCGCCAGAGCTGTCAAGGCGCCGTAAGCCTGGGATACGCCCGCCTGACCCAGCTGTAGATTTGGGCAGTGCTTTCCGGCCTTCGAACAGCAGGACCAACAACAAGTCTACCAAACGCATTGTATCCAGCACACAGCGCTCATCCCCCTGCAGTGCCCGCTCCATTGAGTCAGGCAGCTCTGAGCGCAGCAGGTCCTGAGAAAACATTCAAAGAGGCACAATCAATCAAATCCCAGTCAAAAGTATGTGGACATCTGACCAGTCATACCTACAGCCTCCTCTGACAGTAAGACATTTGGGGTTTTTTAAATAAACTAAAATAAGACCAAAATAATTATTTCTTTGTGAAACCCAAAAATTTATATTTTCATAATCATCTACATTTTCATAAATATCTTCATTTTATTAAATCTATAAAGTGACAGCACATACGTGGGTGACAAGCGGTGAGCCCCTGCAGAGGGTGGACAGCAGGCTGACGATAGTGGACACCTGATTGCTAAGTTTGGAATCAGGGGCAGAAGGGGCACCTCCTGTGGATGTTCTGCCAGGTTTGCAGGTGGAGGAAGGGCCAGCGGCTGAACCTCCTGCAGCAGCCATGCGTGATAGAAGCTCCTCACTTAGACCGTGCTTGGCCAGCGGAGCTGGATCAACCCCACGGCGTGTGAAACGATCAGCCAGAGATGCAAAGCAGCGCAGGGCTCCATCAGAAACCTGCAACATCACAGATGGTTTTACATATAGACACATTCTGAATATTAACATAAGTTGCCATGATATAGCGTTTTTGTTGTCTATTCTTCACCAATAATGAAGCCAGGCTGCAAAAAAAACCTGGTTACATAGCTGCTTTATAAGTCTATTAAAGGGCAACTGACTGACATGTTAAGCAACCATTTACAATTCATTCTATTTTGTCATGCCAGAGCATAAAAACGTAAAACCGACATCTCTTTTAAATAAATAAATAAATAAATAAACGCATCAGGGTTATAAGACATCGTTTAATACATGTAAACTACGGGTGAGGAAATTTTTTTTAATTTTTGATGCGTTGCGATGTGGATGATTCTAAATCAATTTCCAAATTTCCAAAATCTATTTTCTATTTCTGAAAGTTAATTGGCAACGTGATGTTGACTAAAGGAAAAAGACTTAACTCCAAACCAGGAAGTGCAGCAGATGCATGATGGCAGATCGCTGAATAGGATTTATGCTCGGTCCGGATTCACATACTACTTAACTTCACAGAACCTACTACTCCCGCGTGAATACTATAGTACTTAAACACTTACTTTACAGATACAGATGCTTTATTTTCTGACAGTAAGACAAAAAACTGTATTAAAACAAACGATGCATCAATGATCATTTTATAATTGCATATCAGCCCTTTGAATCAGAAATCTACTATTAAATCAGAACACTTTCAATCTGAAGCTGCCATCATTTGCTTTAAAAACCCAGAGTGCTAGCCTCGATAGAAACAAGTTAGTGTGTAAAAAACATCAAACATCTCTGTTACAGGGGAGAAAAAGCACATGGCAAATGATGTGTTACCTGGTGGTCTTCATGCTTGAGCAAACTGGACAAGGACTCCACGCATGTTTCAAGAGACGAGTCTTGTGGCTCCATCTTACTGCAGAGTCGAGATACCACTGCCATGGCTGAGTGCAGTGTATCCTTATGCACCAGGTGGCCGCTGTCCCTGATAAAACTCAAAACACAGTTTAGCCCTCCAGCCTCAAACACAGCACCAGACTCTCGTGTGCAGATCAGCTCCAGCACCTAAGAAGATAAAAGACAAGTGGGTTAAAAAGAAGTTATTGAAGTATATGATTTTTAAGACTGTCATACAAATGAAAATCAAAATAACTAACTGATCTCCAATTACATTGTTAAGCTTTTAAGGTGGATTTGATTGGTCCACACATTTGCCACCTCATGCTACATGCACTTCCTTTTTTAAAACACAAGATAAGTGATACCAGGCGAGAGATCACGTTAAACAATAAGGTGGAAACGCGGTTCTTTAGATTGCCTTGGTAACAATATTTACCTTTACACATTGCTCTGCCAGGTCTCTGCTAGTCCTGTTGTTGAGCTCTACCACCACCAGTCGGTTGCAGAGGGCCTTGATGGCACCGTCCACTCCAACTATCCTTCGTGTGCACTCAGCGGACACATCGAGGTAATAGGTGATGGCCCTGGCTGTTACTTCCAGAACATTGTCTGGGGCACTTTCATCCAGGAAGATCTTACAAAGAGCTGGAAGAAAGGTTCTTGGAGGACACCTAAAGACACAATGTGAACAGAAATGAAGTTTACAAATATTTATAAAAAGCACAAACAACAAATGTAACAATGTGCTGTACAACATTTGTCTGTAATACTGAAAAATAAAAAATAAAAAGATGAAAATCAAGCATGTGGTTAGACCATAAATTAAAATGAGTCTTCAGTAGGGGTGTGACGAGACAACCCACGAGACGAGACACAAGACTGGGTTCATGAGAACAAGACGAGACAAGTTTTTTAAACTTTTTTAAAGAAACGCTCGATGATAAAATACAGCGAAAATAGTTATTTATTTCGACCGAAAAACACAAAATGTAAATATACAAAATGCATTTTTGAAAACAATTTGCGCTTTACAAAAATTAAACTTTTATTTTAATGAATTATATGCGGTAAATAACAACATGTAAAACACTGTGAAAAATGGGCTTTTTGCTGTTGTAACATTTTCGTAATTTAGGCATCTCTTGACAATTTAGAACAGAATGGAATCATTTTTAAAACCGGATCAGCCGGCTGCTTATAAAGGTGTATTACTTTGGAAAGAATCTGTCTGAGTCACAGTCTAGCTGTAAGAAATACCAGCAATTTACACTTACGTCTCGAAGCAGCGGTCCACATTATCCGACATGAGCAGTAGCATGCAGAGCTGCTCCAGGGCAATGAGCTGCATGTCACGCTCATCACCCTGCCCCATCTGCAGCCATTCCAGCAGTGTGTCCGGGTCTACATCAGCCATGACACGCAGTCACAGCGTTTGCCGGTCAGACAAGAGAAAACGTTTGGGAAGTCACTGGTCCTTCTGCACATTCATGAAGTCTTTGCCTTGAGGAAAGAAATTCACAAAAGTTATATTATTCAAGCAAATCTGGCTTCTGGCTTAATAAAAGCAGTGGACTTGAATAGACACTGTAAAATTCTTGTGGTTGTGGTCAGTGTGCTGTTTACATCCTCGGATAATCAAAACAGGAAAAAAATCAAAAACAAAATCTTTGTACGCAATATGTTAAAATTGTGCTTACAAAAAAGATTTTTAGATGCAGATCAATAAAAACACAAAGGAACATGAACGTGTTAAAACGTTTATTTCTGACATTAAATGTAGCAAATAAATTTACATTTACAGCATTTGGGAGACGTCCTTACAGTCATCTGTTAAGGGTTAAGGGTTAAGGGCCCCGCTTAGGGCCCGACAGTGGTAATTTGGTGGTGCTGGGAATCAAACCCAGATCTTCCAATTAGCAGTCAAACACCTTAAGCACAGTGCTACCACTTCCCCCACTGCATATAGCGTTATATAAAAACAAACGTATATAACCAGAATCAGCTTCATGGAATAAATATTAAAGCCTGAAGGTTTTATTAACTGACTGTTAATAATGCGGTTGTGTGTATCCTCAGTATGTGTGACTCCATGAACTTCCAGGTCAGGCAGCATTTGCTTGATTGGGGAAATTAAAAAAAAATCAGTCGTGTGTGGAGAAGAAATCAGACTGAAACTAAGTATAATTTAGAAAACAGAAGTATTTTTGTCTTTATGTCTCCAAATGAGTCACAGACTGATTTCATCATGTTAACCAGGACAAGCAACTGATCCCAAACAGACATGATTAAACCGACCAGAGTGCCGGTAAAGTGTGTGTGTCAGTCCAACAGTAACACAAGCAGGATAAAGTAAACTTCCCTCTCCAACACTGATCTAAAGTTAGACAGGTTTAAACCTGCATTTCTGTTTAGTTTTAATAATGGACATTTATTTGATCAACTGGATTAATTACACTCTCGATCATCTTCATCAGCAGTTTCAACCCAACAAACCGCTGTCACCTGATACACCCAGAAAGATCGCTAACAAACCGCACACTTAGCCAATTCTGTCAACCGAACAATATTCGGGACAGACTCATCTGTACTCAAATAACTAAACAATATTATATATATATAAAATCATATTATATAACAATCATAACTTGTTAAATAGAGAGACGGTCTGGAGCGCTAACATTACTCATCGGATTATCCTTACCTGCTTCACGCTAACTAACTAAACTAACACGCATTTCCTATTTTAAATCCCATAATAAAGTAATGAAACAGTGTCTGGACTCGTCGCTCTGCGTGTCTTTATGTTTTAGATCAATTTAAGTTTCAGAGTTCTGATAAAGCTTTCGAGTTTGCTAACCGGCTAACCGGCTAACAGGATAGAGGAGGTTAAACTTTCAATCTCTCAAGGAAATAAACACCACCATTGACCTTCGTATAAATACAGAATGTGGTTTAGTACACGTAACAACGTTCTTAGTAAACGTTATAACAGGTGACATTAGTATTTATGGCGAGTTTGTAAATAAACAGCAGTTAATCCGCGCACACGGCCTGTGTTTACTGAATAATCCGGGAACCTAAAGTTCTGCGCGAGCGCGAGGCCTTTCCGCTTCCACCCGCCGCGCGCACAGGAAACCCTGCCGGCTTTTTCCTACCGACACGTACAAACTCACCGTTTTTCAGCACAGACGCCGAGAAACCAAAAGGCTGTCAGACCGGACCGTAAATATGACCGTCAGAGAACCAAAACGTTAATGTTTCTTCATCCCGCTTCTTTTATAGAGACACAAAACTAAAGGTCAAAGTGAACACGGAGAAACAGCCGAGCGAAATGGAGCCGTCGAGGGGAAGCAGTGCGAGGCTCCGCATCACGCGGCACAACACTCTGCACTTCCGCAAATCGCCACTGGAGGCGCTAATGACACTTATTTATCAGACCCATCGTTATAACGGAAACATTTATTCTCACGTCTATTTATAGTAAAAGTCTCTAAACATGGCGGAAAATCTCCGTATCCACCGAGCTAACATCAACTCGAGGTCTGAGTTTTAATCGTTGTGTGGATTTAAATTAAATAGAAATGATAAATTGAGCTACTCTTGTTCATGTGCGCTATTATTAATACTCATAAAATATAATACAGATAACCATAAATCTAACAACGTCACAATAACGTGTCTCTTTTAAGTAATTAATAAAAGTGTTTTATTTAAGACAAAGTAATGGTTACAATTTAATATAGACATTTTAATGGTTACTGGATGGAAAAGGTGTGTCAAAAAGTGTGTTGTGATTGTTAAAGCTGGTTGGAAACTTTCTGGATGTAATTAACAAGCAGGAAGATCAGACAATTATACCAACCTGGTTTATTTTTAAACCTGTTTTGTATGTAGCACAGATATAATTATTATATTATTATATAATAAAGGAAGCAAAAGAGCAAAACCTATTAAAAAGTACTTTATCAACTTTTTTGTTTTTCCCATTCTGTTATTTGTTCTGTTAAAAACTTCAGTTATTTTCTAACCATTCATTTAGACTGCATTAGTTAAGATTGAATTCCTTTTTAAGATAATAGTCATTACCCAGCAGTGCAACTTACATTAAAACTAAGTAATATTATTCAACACATTCATTAAATACCGAACAGTTTGTTTTAAGTATTTTAACATCAGTTACACCACAATTATCAGTGTTTCTATTATATGGCAAAAAAGCAGGCTTGAAATGACGAGGAGCTCATCTTGCTAATGGTCAGAACTTACCTGGAACTGTATCTCATTTTCCAGTGACTTAAAATTTTTATTACACAGAATACAGCACTAACGTACAGACTTACTGTCACACTAGCGCCACATGAGCTAAACAAAACATTAACATTAAAAAATACATTTAGATGTGCAAGGATTAGTTTTGATTAATACTGTGCTAATTTAAAAAGAAAGTCTGGATGAACTGAGGTTATTAATTATTCAGTGTTTAGAGTCTGCATTATGTGCCACTTAGTTACTCTCTGTTCCTGCATAGTGACTTTTAACCAACCTCTTCATTTGTAAAGTTTTGACTTCAGGTCAATATCCTCATAGAGGTTAAAGGCCTATTTTTAACAAATGCACACATTTGAACAATCCAACAATCAAATAGCACTTAAAAACGATCAATTGGGTAAAATTACTATAATCTTGCCTAAACTTATTAAAATAACGGCTGTATTTCACAGAAAGTTAGTCTTTAGTTTGATGCTGAGCCCCTGCCTCTTGTCCGATTCCCAGGTTGGTGTGACCTTAGAGTTTACATGCTCTCGGTTGCCCTTTATGGCTGCCTGAAGTCTCGCTTTCATGTGTGGTGCAGAGGTCATAAAGGCTTTAATAACAGCAGGATGCTGAGAACCGAGACGCATTAAGGCTTGCAGAGCAAAATCATGCAGAGAACACGAGGCTTCAGGAGCTGTGGCCACTGTGTTTTTATCCAGCAAGAAGGAGACAAGAATAGGAAACATCATAGCTACCAGGTTTGGACCTATAAAGCAAGACAATATGTTAATCAGATTATGCCAAAAGACGAGTTTTAAATGTGCTTTCTGCCAAACTTATCCTGAAAAGTTTAAAAGAAAGATTTTCTAAATGCAATCATTTTATTTGCATTCATTGAATGTGGAAGGTGCCAAAACATAATCTACAATACCAAACTGAGCCATAAAAAATACAGCCATCTTAGGATCTCTCAAGTAAAAATTTACAGCTATACAAACAGCTATTTATAACTGTATGTAAACTTATTATACTGATCAGGTTTTATAATCAATATTATAAAATATCTATTAGCTATTATCTATATCTACTTAGCTATTAGATCACAATCACATCTGTGTTAAGTATAACCGTAAATCAGCTATGTGTGTCTGTTAGATTAACATTAAAAGCATTCCAAGACTCTTAAGAAATGGCATACTATGCATGAGCATACACCAGATCTTTACATTATATAACACACACTAGATCACACCGGTATACTGATTTAGAATCCTGACACTGACACTGTTATTTGCCTTTGCATTACTTTAACAGAAACATTAAACTCAAATGAAATTTGTTCGTCCCCCTCATATTTTTCCCCATGATGATGTTTAATGTGACTGATTATCATGATCATTTATATGCGTTACTTTTGCACTGTGCTGATTGCATGACTGCGTGTAAGTGTGAGTGTTCCTAATAAAGTGGCATCATGGTAAATCCATGAGCATCCCCATTAAATACTCACGCTGAGTTTCCTGAGCAGCGAGCACCAATGCCTCCATTGCTCTGACACCATCCTGAACTGCCTGCAGCTCCACTGCAGTCTGAGGACGGTTTTTCTCCACCTGCTGCAGCTGCGCCACCAGCTGAGGGCCCAGACCTCTGATGAACGACTCTGCCACAGCTGTGGGACCCTGAAATATCTTTGCCAATAACTGGTAACACTGGCTCAACACCTAGATGCACAAAAACAGCGGATATAGGTGAAGAGTTATTTTACATTGTGTGTGTAGATGTAGGTAGAAGTGTTGTTTAAAATAATAGTTCAATTCAAGTGTGTGATTTGTTTTGGTAAGTTTATTTAATATGAAAATGAAAACGCATCTCAAACGGTTAGCAAATAGCATACTGCCTTATGTAGACATTTAAGAGAGACTGTCCATCAGTACATTTCTGCATCACAATCAAATGGAATACTATCTACGAAAGAAAACAAATATTTAAGTATTTAAAAAGATCTTTTCTTTAATCTACATGAAATTAGCTTGAAATGTATTTGTATAAATAGGGAAAAAGGTTGTAGTTCTGTAATTCACAGTATTAGCATGTGGCAAGACAAAAAGTACAACCGCCGGGGTAAATATCATTTTGCTTTTGAAGTTTGCTTATATATTGGGGCCCACGAATGTTTATATTATTTTCTTGTTTAAAATAAGAAAATAAATAATTTGGGGCATTGGGGGCTCAAATAGTAAAGGTGCCAAGTTGTTGATCTGAAGACCAGGAAGACCTGGGTTTAAGCCCCACCACCGCCAGCCAGCAAGCCCCCTAACCCTTTCTGCTCCAGGAGCACTGTATCATAGCTGACCCTCCGCCTTGACCGCAACTTACTAAGATGGGATTTTTTTGACAGTAACATGTTTTACATCATAAAAAACTAATTAGTTAAAACTAGTTTACACAAAAAAAACTGTATAAAAACATTTGGACAGTTTTACAACCTTTTTCACTAGTTTCTCTTGGTTGGAATAAATGCTGCATGCTAAATGTATTCCTGCTTACCAGCGGGTCATTGGATTTCAGGCCAGCCTGAAACTTGCTGATGCACCCTGTCTTTAGTGGCTCTACATTCGTGACCTCAACATTGGAATCAAGCAGGAAGATAGTGAGTGCCGTAAGCAAAGTTATCTCATCCACACCAGCATGAGAGGTGTCTACACAAGATGAATAACAGATTGAAAGTCTTACACATTTTTCAAATAAACAAACAAACAAATAAATATTAACGAAACCAATGCAAAGTTAAGCATGATTTCCTACAGAACAAAGTTTTATTCTCTTTAGCCTGTAGTGAATTTTTAGTCTGGCTATGTAAGACTAGCAAACTGACACACACAATGATTTCTAAAAGTGTTTTATTTAAGACAAAGTAATGGTTACAATTTAATATAGACATTTTAATGGTTACTGGATGGAAAAGGTGTGTCAAAAAGTGTGTTGTGATTGTTAAAGCTGGTTGGAAACTTTCTGGATGTAATTAACAAGCAGGAAGATCAGACAATTATACCAACCTGGTTTATTTTTAAACCTGTTTTGTATGTAGCACAGATATAATTATTATATATAATAAAGGAAGCAAAAGAGCAAAACCTATTAAAAAGTACTTTATCAACTTTTTTGTTTTTCCCATTCTGTTATTTGTTCTGTAAATACCGAACAGTTTGTTTTAAGTATTTTAACATCAGTTACACCACAATTATCAGTGTTTCTATTATATGGCAAAAAAGCAGGCTTGAAATGACGAGGAGCTCATCTTGCTAATGGTCAGAACTTACCTGGAACTGTATCTCATTTTCCAGTGACTTAAAATTTTTATTACACAGAATACAGCACTAACGTACAGACTTACTGTCACACTAGCGCCACATGAGCTAAACAAAACATTAACATTAAAAAATACATTTAGATGTGCAAGGATTAGTTTTGATTAATACTGTGCTAATTTAAAAAGAAAGTCTGGATGAACTGAGGTTATTAATTATTCAGTGTTTAGAGTCTGCATTATGTGCCACTTAGTTACTCTCTGTTCCTGCATAGTGACTTTTAACCAACCTCTTCATTTGTAAAGTTTTGACTTCAGGTCAATATCCTCATAGAGGTTAAAGGCCTATTTTTAACAAATGCACACATTTGAACAATCCAACAATCAAATAGCACTTAAAAACGATCAATTGGGTAAAATTACTATAATCTTGCCTAAAACTTATTTTTAAAAAAGGGCCCGCGCCTCTTGTCTGATTCCCAGGTTGGTGTGACCTTAGAGTTTACACGCTCTCGTTTGCCCATTATGGCTAATTGTAAGTAAGAGTTCTAAATAATTTCTGTTGCTTCCATCATGTGTTTTCATCACTTCATCAATAAAATCTGATAAATTTATCTAAAATCAGCTGTTCAAGTCTATATACCCTGACAATATTTCCACCATGCCGGACTGATAATCTCTAATGTTCAGGCCATAAGCAGGTCTTCTCATCTTAGTAGACCCAATACTGAATTGCTCCATATTACAAAATGAATGTAATATTTTTGCAACAATCGGATGTGAGACCGTTACCTCTGCTCTTTAGTGATCACTGGTGCATTTCCTGGAGGTCGTTTTAGATTTTACAACGTTAATCATCTACTGTTGTCTTCTCTGTTTAATCTGTTATTCTTTTGTTTTCAGACAATCGTTATATAGTTTTGTTAGAACCAAATTATGTCATGTTGGGCAGACCTGATGCTTCTTGGGTAAATCTGACAGATTTTCCACTTGTGGGTCTAGCACATCATTAGTGTTTGACCTGACTAATGCTCGTGGCTGAATAGATATATCCTCACACCCACATTACTAAATCCAGATAAAAGCCAGAGGACAGTGAAACCGAATAATAATAACAACTCCATACTAATTTAAAGTAAAAACACTTTACATATTTTTTGACAGTTGTCTTTGTGCTCTTGCTTTTTAGCTTCTTCTTCAAGTTTTTAAAAAAATATTAAAATCACTCACAACAAAAATAGATTAAAACCCTTATTAAATACCTCAATTTAAACAGTTTTAACACTCTAGGGAAACACTATAAAAATAAATACTTCACCTTGCTTAGTCTTCATATAGTGCCCTGATGTGCCCGACACTGGGGCTGTGCGATCTACTTGTGATTTTTCTGACAGATATTGCGATTGCAATTTGTGATTGCGATTTAGTCTTCCTAACAGTGTGCAGTTTATTAATTTTGGAATAAAATATCTATTAAACAAAATATATTTTTCTTCTAGTGCAAATCACTTTTAATAAAAACAAAAACACACTGTTGTTATAGTGTAATATTCACCCAAAATTTTATTTCTATATTCAGTGTAAAGATGTTGGACTGCAGGTTGAGGTTTTTAACCCCTTCTTTGTCACTGCATTATAAGGCTCCGTGTCATAAGCGGGGTAATGGGGGTTATGGCGTTGGTCAACTCCAGGTGTTTTTGTATTGCCTTTTTATATGCCATAACAGTCGCAAACAATTCTGAAATTGTGATTGCGACTGCGATTGATTGTTCAGCCCTGACTGACAATACTTCACAACTATCCCACTGACGGCTATATTTTAAAAATGAAACTTATGTGATTTGAATTTCCTCTTTTAAGGGAATACTTAATTAAGCTGGTGCATTTGGTAAAGATTATGCAATTTCTGTTAACACTAAATTATTAAACAAAAAAAAATGACATAGCTATTACATAGGTATATCTTTATAGGCTATTATGATAATTCTTAATGAGAGCAGTACTTTACCTGTGTTCCAGCACATAAGCAGTGTAGTAAGAGCAGAGCGCAAAAGATGTACCCAGGCATTGTGGCTTTTCTCCACTCTGCCCATAGGAGATGAGAGGACTGTTTGTAGTGCTTGCAGTGTCCCAGGCACCAGTCTTTCTGTGCCCACTTCTCTATATTCCCTTACTAACTCCCGTAGCACCCCAAGCAACAGATAAAGCACCGTAGGCAACACCGACACACTGCCTGGAGGAAAAAAACCCATTAAAATTAATGTAACCTTAATTCTCTTTTTAATGATTCAGCATTTATAGACAGATATCTATAAATAAATTATTCTTAGGAATAAATCTTTAAAAATGTTTAAATACAATTTGAAGTAAATTTTTTTATCAAAACATTTTTTGGCTAAAGTCCAATTTAAATGGTTGTCTAAACAAAAAGGTACGTGTTAGTGTAAATCCATATGGCAGAATATCACCTTAGAGGTCGGTTACAGATGTCAAACACAAATCGGGCAAACAAATACAAAACACTAGACAAAAAATCAAAACCAAAAACAGAGTTCCTAAACAGGAAAAGCAGGTAGACAGGAATAACGCTTGGTATATCGCATAATCGAACGTCGCAAGGTGCTAAACAAATAGGTAGCATAATAGCCAGCTAAACCGAAAGTGTAGGTGGAAGTGGAGACAAAGACTTATTTTCAGGAGACGGCGCCCAGGAGACGGCGGCGGAAAGGTGGAATCGTTACAGTACCCCTCCCTCTAGAAACGCCTTCAAGCGTTGTCTGAAGCTGCCATATAGTCGAGGCAGGGCGTTCAAAGTGAGCGGCATGGAAATCCAGAGTTAGCGATGGATCAAGGATGTCCAAGACCTTTATTCAGGGCCATATTCTTGCCAGTCCACAAGGTACTACAGGAGATTCCTTCTTCTTTGGAAGTCTTCCAAAGCACTTCATGCATGATATATGTGGGTGTTTCCTCGATTTCCACAGAGGCTGGAGGTTCAGACGTCTGAGGTTCACTGTCACGGGCGGGGTAAAAAAGTCCTTAGGAGGGAGAAGTGAAAGAAAGGGGAGGTACGATAAGAAGGAGAAAGCTTCAGACGGCATATTACTGGGTTAATCTGCCGCTGTCGTGGCTAATTCAGGGCATACTTAGCCAATGGAAGAAATTCACTCCACCTAGTCTGTTCTCTGGCCCTGATATAATGCACCGATTCTTGGTTTTGTCTTTTCGCTTGACTGTTGGATTGAAGATTCTAACCTAAGGTTAGGCTGACATTTATGTCTAAGCGTTTACAAAATTTGGCCCACAGCCGGGACGTGAATTGAGGACCCCGATCCGGGGAATTATCTGCTTATCTGTTAGCTTTACTATTCTTAATTCCAGGTGGGTAAGTGACCTGAAATCTTGTGAAGAATAAGACTCGTAGGGCCTGTCTGAAATTCAGACATTTGGCTTTTTGGTGATATTCCAAGTTTTTGTTATCTGTAATCACCAAGAACAGATAAGTGCTCCCGTCCAACCAATGTCTCCACTCAGTTAGAGCTTGTTTGATAGCCTGCAGTTCTTTGTTACCCACATCATAATTTCTTTCGACCGGGTTTAATTTATGGCAGCAGAAGCACAAGGATGAAGCTTGGTAGGGGTGCCTTGCCACCACGTTATCAGAAGCATCCACCTCTACAATGAACATAAGGAGAGGGTCAGGGTAGGGTATAATAAGACATGGTGCTGGTGGTAAAGTGGAAAGATATTTTCTGAGACAATGATCTGACCAGTGTATAAAATCTTTTTCTATCTAGGAAAAAATGGGCTTGTTAGGAGAGGAATGGGCTTGTTGGTTTCCCACCAGCAACATGACGGTGGTTATACAGCGGGGGGATACATGGAACGATGAGTCGACCATATACAGCTGAGATCTGAAGTGGAGAAGTGCATGGATCAGTAGGTATTTTTATTTTCTTGATTACTTGATAGTCAATAAGGTTAAAAGCGGCCCCTGAGTCCACTAGCATTAAAAACAGAAAAAAATGATTAGTTTGTGTCCTATTTTATACTGTCCCAGTCCCAGATGTGTTCAAAATTTTGCATACCCTTTAAGAAAGTGTTAAACATTGCCTAATATGACTAATAATGCAAAAGATTTTTTTCTTATTTAAGGATTTACATGAAGTGATTCATTATCACATAGTTGTTATCAAAAGTTTACATAGCCTTGAATGTTTGGCCACATCACAAACACACAGGTTGACACACAAGTTTAAATAGCTATTAAAGACAAGTTCTCTTTCTAATATTTGTTTGCTATCTTACTATAGAAAACTCCCTTGGTATGACAGATTACGGATGATGCTCTAATGACACCACGTCTGCTAACTACAGCAGACCAATAACTCCAGCAATCAGGGAGTCCCGCCTCCCTGTATATAACTCGCAGCTCCCTGCTGCCTTGTCATTCTTGCTGTCTTCACTAGGGAAGATTTTTGGAAGTTGTCCTCAGCAGACTTTGAGGAATATTGTTTGACTGTTTACTGATGGAGCCGCAAGATAGCGTCCCAAACACAATATTTTTCTTGCAAGTTAAGCGACCACATGCAGAATTGAACGACTAACACATTAAGAAGAGTAAATTTCAGCCAAAGACTCACAAGGCTCTGCATTTCCTGCTTGGGCACTAAACTAAACTAAACCCCTTACTGCAAACCTTGACTAGAACCTCAGAAAGAAGGCGATAAGTGGCAGCCGTCTAAAAAGCAAAACCATGCCTCTTTGCTCAACCCTGAGAAGAGCCCATGGTCCACAAACGAGCTCATGGGGGGATATGATGGCTGGGATGTCATTGGTGCCTTCACTGCTGTTTAAAAAAACTGTTAGCAGGAGAGGAAGACGATGATGAGGTGCCTTTCAGCCATCCTCGAGGACTAGAAGGAGGAGGATGACATCTTCCTCCCAAATCAGTCCTGTGTGCCAAGTGGTAAGCTCGCCCTCCCCTGTACAGGCGGACACAGCTCTGCTGGAGGTCTGTCGTAGCTCGGTGGCAAAGCTGTGCATTAAATGGCTATCTCAACCAGCGGGATAATGGGCTGATAAAGATTTCTATGATGGTAAGAGACTCCCTTCAAGTCTGTCGCCAGTAAGACAATTTATACTGGCCGTCTTGTCGTGCCTGATGGGCCACACCGGAGTAAAACATTTTCAAAACGCTTATCTCTGACTTTCCTTACAGCCATCTTTACAGACTTGACTCTGGACAGCTTGACTCTGGATCTCCCAACCAAGGGAGGAGATATTTTAAACTTGATTCAAACCTGTGCAAATCTTGCGATGCCGTGCAGAGCTGGTGGAGGAGAACTAGTTATGGATAGGCTTATCTGGACTTTGAAAAAGTGGAGTTTTAGGTTCTCACCATTAATTTGAAAGCTTGCTTTGGAGCGGCAGTGACTGAGGTGTGGCAGTAGTGTAATCTCAGTTGTATAAAAGAGATAAATGTAAGTCACTCTGAATAAGGGCATCTGCCAAATGCCTTGAAATGAAAATGGAAGACCTTAATTAGTGTGTGTCAGCTGAACACCTCCAGCAGTACCACACCGAGGACAGGTGACACAACTGTGGTAGGTCTTATCAGAAACAACAATGAAACACACTACAGAAAGGAACTGGCACTTGCCCCTTAATGTAAGTAAGACAACGGAGATTGTGTCACTCGACAAGAAGGCCCAACAGCGTCTACAGATATATTCTTAGCTAATAAATGATTTAATTAATGGAATAAATCGGCCAAAAATGCACATGGGATAATAGGCTAATACTGCATCAAACAAATAAATGTAGTTTTACAGTGTGAGCCTTATTTTATCTTGTACTTACATTTATGTATTTAGCAGACGCTCAGGGTATTCTTAACTTACCTGCAGGAGAGCAGATGGAGGGCAATTCTGAGAGGACCTGTAAAGCTAAAGTTATCTGTCTGCAATCGCAGTCACTTAGGGAGGCAGCTATACCTCCTGGTCCCCTAGGACTGCCTGCCAGTCGTGGACTGAGCTGTGGAAGTTTCCGGAGTAGTGCACAGAGACACAACTGCAGAACTCCAAACACCAGAGATTTTCCTGGGACCAGGCCACCAGTGTCCTGGCCCTCACCAAACTCTGGCACAGTCTCCTTCTCAGCTGCACCATCATCCACTGCATAAAAATAGTGTAAATAATGTCACATTAACAGTGAGCTTAATTTTATTAACATTCTCTTTAGTTATATGTGATAAGCCATGCAGATAGTGATATAGCATAAGTGATACCATAGGAAATATCATTAAATGCAAATGAAGAAAAAGGATTTTACCACAAATACCTGTTGGTGAACACAACAAATTCTATTATAATAGATGAATTAAACTGATTTAAATACAAACTGCAGAAATGGGTGAAGTCGACTACAGGAGTCAAAGGGTCTAAACATTTTGTATTATTTCTTTTGGACAAGTAGGAACATGGTGTAATTGAATTTTGGTGTGTTTTTGATAATAACCCATAGCTTATGCAGTTTGTGTGCTTTTGCTTTTACGAATGAGCTCAACTACAGCAGCAGCGTGTAATCGGGTACTATTTTATGTTTATAGTTTAGTTATGTAAAGTTTTCTCACCAGTGAATGACACATTATTTTTGTAGTAATGTTGTCTCTAATTGTCTAACCTGTACATGTTTATACTTTTAGGATGCGTGGCTTTTAATGGTGGTTTGCTATTAGGACAGACGCTTTCAATGCTACCAGGTTACGGTTAGCATTTTCCAAGATGTCCTTTTAGACCTCTTATTATAATATTATCAGTAAATTTAGCAGATCAAAAACATCAGATCGTTAAACTTGACATCAAACAAGGTAAAATGTGATCTCAGTTCAATAACAAACATGGTTTAGGCTGCAACTATTATCCATATATGAAAGCCATATGAGACAAGTCAGTGAATGTATTTGTAAAGGATATTGGACAGATATTGGATGCTTATTAACCTACTTCTCACAACTAAAGCTGTGTACAATCTGCACGCTTTTCTCTTACTTTCTTTTCCTCTTTTTCCCTTTCTCTCTCTCTCTCCCTCTCCCTCCCTCCCTGTGTGTGTGTGTGTGTGTGTGTGTGTGTGTACTTAGGACACACCCTCAGCACTGTGTCGTTTCTCTTTAACATGGTCCTGAGTAGCACAAACCACTTGTTGAACCAATTCCAACACTGCTAGCTGGATGTGTGGAGACTCCCTGGTCACCATCAGCCTGTGCAAAACATTGAGAAGCTCCACACTCAGTGCCTAAACACAGACACACACACACACACACAGAAACACAATGAACACAATCATAAAAAAAAACAAATTCCAACTTTTTTTAGTTAAAGCATTAATGTAATTCTAAAACAACTTAGATAGAGTAAATTAAAGAGCTGTAACCATACAACACATGTTGTCATTGTTTCCATTGTCTTCTGCAATATAAATAACTACAAATGTTATTAACATTTTTATTAACACTTTTTTTCCAATATTAACAACAATAACTACAATGGTATGGGAAAAGAATTGGTTTGTGAAAGAATTTTAATGTTGGCTTAATTTTTTTTTCAATTACAATATTAAAACTTCCTATTAAAAATTGATGCTGGCTGGTTGCTAACAAAGTTGGTTGCTAGGGTGTTCATGAATAATTAGGTTAGGCTTGGTTGGCTGGTTTTGTTTGAGGGATGCCATAACATTTCCTAAGGTTGCTATTGATAATATTACAGATTTTTTTTAGTGTGCAAACACTCATAGTTGGTAAACTGATACAATCAGTATTGAAAAAAATATAAGCATAGCCAAAGCATTTAGCAAAAATGTTTAAGAATGATTTAAACTTTTACTCATGATTTGTATGTTTTGACCACAAACATTGGTGAAATTCTGACTGTAGGAAGGAAAAGTCTAGACTGGAGTTGCTGCTGATACTGTTATGGCTGTGAATTGTGGTATTGTCTGCTGCTACTTTTAAACGGGTGTCAGAATAATGTAAGCCAAATCTGGTGATAATTAAATAAAATCCTGTGAAGAATTAGCAGAGCACCATGTTATATATTTTAACAGGAGCTTAAAGTTGTTCTAGTTGACTATTTTGAGTCCCAAATGGCTGCTAAGCTGTTTTCTGGAGGATCCCTCTTGATTACAGGGTTGTAACATGTTTATTGTTTAAAAAAACTCATCTTGTTGCTATAATGTTAATGTTTGTCAGTAAATTTGCAGAATTTCTCTGCTGACTAGACACTATCAAAAGTTGTCCTACATTTACAGCCTAAATTTTAATATTTGTTTTCATTTGTTCAAATTTATTCCCAGCAGTTTATTTTTTTCATTTTGTAGTGTTTCTCTCTGCTGCACTGCTTCTAGTACATGTATGTGGATGTTAGATTTTTTGTCCAATCAGATTTCGGTTTCTATGTGCTGCCATGTTAATCTAATCTGCCAAAGCCTTCAGAATCAGTAGTTATGCCCATGTAACTTAAACTCTATTAGTGGTGGCAGATTGGTTAGTTAATATTATTAAAGACCGTTTTTTTTTTTCAGATTTCTGAACACCCCCTCCGAAGCCTGTTAGCTGGTGCACAATGACATCAGCATTTTTCCATCCTCTGATTTTCATCCTAAATTCTAACAGCCTAGCACATACTAGCAAAACGCATCTGTACAGTTGAATTAAGTTTTTAAGGCGAACCTTTCCTGAAAAGTTAGACATCGTAAAGAGAGGTCGGCTAAACCGAAGCTAACCAGCTTGTTTCAGCCTGGAAAAGAATTTGTTCACCACTTCCAGACCAGTGCTGCCGACTAGTAACGCTGGCTTACAGTCTTTAAATGTGTTGTTTTTTTGTTTTGTTTTTTACATTTTTTATGTTTTTGTAATGTTATATTAATATTAAGATATTGTTTCTGAACTGAACTGCTTCAGATGATGTATGTAGCACAGTTGTGGTTGTATTGTACAGGTTTTGAGTTTTCTTAACGGGGTTTCTTGCTTTAATAAAAATAGTTTTTATTCTCAATACGCAAAAGGTCTCTCTCACTCTGTAAAGCCACGTCGTGTTATATTGCATTTTTGTATAGTATTGATGGTTTCTATGCGATGAGATGCTGGTTGGTGTATCAGTCGAGTAAGTCCCTACTGAAGGCCCAGGTACCAAATGCACTACCTGCCACTGCTACTAAGTAATATATTTTGTTATAGTTTAGAGAAAAAGTAAGGCTTTATTTATAGCTGTAAAAGTTAAAGCTCATAGGACCAGAATTTGAAATTAAATACTTTTGCAATTGTTCCCAAAAAATACCTTAACATGTACATGATACAATTACTTCTACACAGCCAGTTCCTGAACCAAAATATGTCCTGCCAAACTTTTATCAATCAACTGACAAATCATCCCTAAGCATAAACCGCATATACAGTTTCTGTACATATAGTAATATAGTTTCTGATCTTTAATGCTGGTTTATTAAACAAATCAAAAGACTTGTGTAAAATATGCACGTATAAAGTGATTTTAAAAGGGTGGTTGGTTTAATGAAACAGAACATTGTATGCTGGACTACCTGATCAGTGCCCACTTTGGATCGGGGCCAAGGAACTTCAAGTAAAGCTTGCAGTGCATAAAGACATGATATGATGTTTTCCGTTTGATTTTGAGAGTGAGGTAAGCAGAGGAACTCCACACTGATACCTATAAAAATCAAAACCAGTAAATTTAATAAGTATTCCGCAACACATCCCACTGCCACACACAGTTACTTACAAAGTATACTCAATTCCTACCAACACCTTACCTAGAATAAGATAGAAGTGCTCCACACAGATGTCCTCTTGGGATTTTGGGCTAGCCTGAGCCGTGGAGTGGCCCATTGTGGTGGGGGTGACTGGTCTGGAGAAGTTGGCCGGCCCCTCGTCAACCATGACAAAGTCATTGCTGTTAAGCCAAAGCGCTGTGGCATGAAGCATTGGAGCCCAAGCGTTGCGGTAATGCTGGCGTGCCTGCTCAAGTGTTTCTGCTGTGTAGAATGTGCCACCTGAGATAGAACAAAACACAAATAACACTTAAACATATTTAGATACAGGAAAGAAAAATCCATTTTTTAAATTTGCATTTACTATCTTGTTATACTTCAGTATTCCCGTTTTCCCCACATTCAGAGTTCAGTTTATCCAGAGATTCCTGCAGCACAAACTTAAATGTGGCTTTACTAAATATTGCAATTTTTTACGTGTTTTTAGATTTTTTGCTTGCATTTTAGATGTTTTAGTACCTAATCCTAGTTTGAAGGCATTCAGCATAACCTGATATACTGATAATTCAGTAATTAATTCACTCTTAGAAAAACCTCTTTCTAGAATACCTTCAATGTTACCTCATTAAAGTCTGGTTTTAATATAAATATGGACTGGTTTCATTGAATTAACAACTTTAAATTTAAACTTACTTATTTAAACAACTTTTAAAAAGCTTCCTTTCTTCAATGACATTTAATTTGTTGATTAAGTTACCTGTGGAGGGTAGCTGCGTTGAATAGTCTGGAGGCAGTGTAAGCAGCGCGTGGTCCTGCAGTGCTGCCAGCCACAGGCAGCTTAGTGTGCTCAGCTCACCCTGCACCAGTTTTAGCAGCACTGCAGGGTCAGACTGCTCTCTTTGACTGCTTTTTCTCACTGCCATGATATATACCTGCAATCAAATGGGCACAAAAGGAAACTCATTACTAGAACTAAATAACAAGAAATACAAACCTAAGTATAATCCCTGCTCTGCCGACAGTAAAAAGGCATGCAATGTTCTGCATTCTGTTGTTAACACAGAGTCCAAATGCCCTTTTAATTCCCTCTGGAGATTTTAACCATGCCCCTCTGTCCTTCAATCTGCCTACATTCACCCAGTACCCTAAAACATTGGATTTCTCTTATGCCAACTCCAAGGAGGCTTATACTTCAGCACCATCCTCCCGAAAAGATCAGATCACAATCTTGTTCATCTCCTACCTGTTTACAAACCACTTGTGTGCGGGTAACCCGGCTGTCTCCGGACATGGTCTGACGAGACCAGTGAGGCCTTAAAAGACTGTTTTGATACAACAGAGGAACTGTGTAATGCATCTAGGAAAAATATTGACAATTTAACAGAATGTATAAGCACCTATATCAACTTCTGTGTGGAGAACACTGTACCCACCAAGACTGAACAGTGTTTTTCCCAACAACAAACCATGGATTAACCCTGATATAAACACTCTCCTTAAAGAGAGGAAGAGGGTTTCTCTATCAGGAAACAAGGAGGAGCTGAAAACTGAGAGAACTGAGAAAAAAAACAAGGAAGAAAAATCATGCCACAAAAAGGAGATGGAGGATCAGCTGCAGCAAAACAATGTCAGCAGTGTGGGGAAGGGGCTCAAGTCCATTTCTGGTCATAAGGATTTCAACTTTCAGGCTGAGGGTGACCAGAAGTGGGTAAATTATCTGAATCTATTTTTTTTTGATCAGCTGATAAAGACATTTGATCATTTGATCAGCTGATAAAGACGTTTGAGAGACTGGTGCTTACTCATCTCCGGCCACTGGTCAGCCAATCAATGGATCCGTTTTAGTTTGTCTATCAGCCTGGCATTGGAGTAAAGGACACTGTCCCTAGTGCTTTTAACACCATTCAACCTGCGCTTCTGAGGAAGAAGCTAAAGTACGTGGGAGTGGACCATCATCTTTCTTCATAAAATCTGGATTAATTTACAAACAAACCACAGTATGTAAGGACGCATGACTGAGTCTGACATAGTTGTTTGCAACACTGGAGCCCCGCAGAGAACGGTCCTGGCTCTGTTCCTCTTCACTGTCTACACTGGAGCCTTCATGTTAAGCTCAGCAACCTGTTGCCTGCAGAAGTTCTCTGACGACCCTGCCATATGATAACAGAGAGTATAGCGGACTAATTCAGAACTTTGTGGACTGGTGCCAAAGGAACTGCCTCCAGATAAATAGGGGAAGACAAAAGAATTGGTGGTGGACTTCCGCAGACATAAACCCTCTTTTTAATCACAAGTAAACATTCAGGGAAAGGACATTAGAGGGTAAACTCTTATAAATACCTGGGTGTTCATCTGAATAGCAAACTGGACTGGACAGAAAACACAGAGACAATTTATAAAAAGGACAGAGCTGACTCTTTCTGCTATCTCTCTCACCCCCTGTACGAAACAGCTCCTATAGTGACAAACTGCCAATTCTGCAATAACTAGGAATATTAGGAATTAATAAGGCACTGTTGGAAAAATATATCTGACTGATTTAAAAATATATTCAAAAGCAACATGTTTTTAGAAGTAATTATGGTATATAATAATTATGCATAACTGCTTACAAAGAGTAAATGTAATCCTCACCTCAGTGAGCTTATTTCCTGCATAAATAAAATAATTGCACTGCCAAATAAACATTAGAAGAATTGTTCTGTAAATCTATAGATCATGCAGGAAATATGCAGACTGTTTGGAATAGATTGTGCCATGTAAGAAGAATTTAGCTCAACAGTAAATATAGTATCTCACCTCTGCCAAGGCTTTTTTGAGCACGGCCAGTGACTCCATAGTTAAGATGCTTTCATTGTAGAGCGGATTAGGCACCTCCCTTCCTGCCTGAACTTTGACTAGTAAAAATGCCAATAACTGGTAAACCCTCCTCAGGTCATGGAGGTCACTCACAACCCCACTACACATCCACGCACTGCACACCTACATGCCAATAACAATGACAATCACAATCAGACTAAACTGGGGAAATAAATTATAAAGCAATTTATAATTAATTATAAGGCAATTTCAAAATAAAAAAATTTTAGATTTCAAATTTGAAGAACCAAAATCTAAACCTGACACGCTTTGGCAGTGACATCAGGAGGAGCATCTGCAGAAAAAGCTGGCCTGAGAGCAGCTCCCACCTTTAAACAAAAGATTTTTACATAGGTTAAAATTACCAAAACACTTTCATTCAACACTTACAGAACAATACCATGCATTATTCATGCATGTATGTGCTGACATTGCACTACTCACAACTTTACATGACCTGCTACATTTTCACCTGCAATTTCCTTAAATTCACTTAACATTTACAGAGATTCACTATATCATAATACATATATAAGCTTGAAAAAATGGCTTCTATTATTTAAGTTTTTAACTTTCCTTTGCACCAAATCAGTGTATCAATAGTTACAGAATACACAACCTTGCACAATAGCTAGTATATTTACTATTCTTTTACATGTGAAAGTAATACATCTGAATAACATTTACATTGGCTTGATACTGCTCCAGAATGCCATGGCCAGGGAACTCAACTTCAGGGACACCTGCAAACTTGTGGATGATAAGGAGCAGCATGTGTAAGCCAGCCAGCCGGAGCTGCTCGCTATAATCTGTTGCTGCCATAAACGCCATGCGCACCAGATCAGCCAAGTGGAGAATCAGGAAATCTACAAAACAAATGGTGTAAGAGACAATAAATACCCAGAGCTTTTGGTGAACAACAGATTGTAAGTTGATTGACATCATTATTCTGTAATAAAATAATATAAGAAACACACAGACTATCATTGACACACTATACTGTAGTGGGGTTTTTTTTACAACACAACAAATTGCTAACAATTAGATTTTTCTATTTTAAACAAGCTGTTATATTAACAAGGATAATATAATGAGCAGAGGGTGTAAACTACAATAAATAAATAATATATAAATGACATCTAAAACTTATGGTAACATTTTAAACCAGCAGAACATAAGTATTACAAGTTATTACAGTTACAAGAAACAATGAAACTCAAATGAATATATATTTTAATCCTTATTCAGTGATTCAGATTACAACATACAACAACCGTTATAAATAATTCAGCAAATACAAATAACTAATAACTTTATGTCATGATCTCTGACCTGTGGACTTATGCAAACGTTCCTCTTGTGCCAGTTTCATATCAAAGTGAGCCGGGTGTCTTTTCGCACACTGTACTATGATGTGACAAACACATCTGACAGCAAATACACGGCTTGACCAGCGCAAGTTGTTGAAGGGTCCACCATCTACATGCTTTGTATGAAAGAATGATGCATCATCATAGCTGTCTGCATCCTCTTCCGGATTTATCTCAGCAGATGCAGCGACTACAGAGTCTATCACAGAACAAAAATAATACAGTTTTGGGTCCAATTTCTGTAAATATACATGACAAAATGTAGTCAGTGTTTTGTAACTCTCTCGCAGTTTAGGAAGGAAATCCTTAAACACAAAAATACAGCAATTTAGAATTAGTGTTTTCATTATATAATTTGAATTATTTTTTGGGGGTACAGTGGCATCTTATCAGATGCCACATGCACATGCTACAAGTTTTTTGTTTTTGAAATGTGTGGTGGCAGTGTGTACGCAAGCTACACCCTACAACTATAAAGATTTTCATCTCATTAAAATATGTTTTTCTTTTGTTAATTCAAGCCATTTTCAGATGCCTCATTTTGTGATGTCACACGTACTAAGGCAGCGCCCACGACTGTTGATTGACGCTGCTGTTTTAGAATAAATCCTGCCCGGGCAGTGTTGCCGGATTGGTCAGATTTCAGCCTACTTGTCCTTATTTTGATCACGTCACACAAGAAAAAAGCATTGTGCTAGTTGATAAAATTTGGGCTGCTATGTAATACAACAGTTGGGAGTTTATACTTTTTTTTCAGTTCAAACACTACGCATTTTGAGCTGGTAACAAGTTTTGCTCAGGAGTTACTTCTAAAAAATAAATCAGTACCAACTATTTCTCTTCTTCACTGTCGAGCTACATATGCCACAACGGACCTGCCAGTAATCCAGACCCCATCTCCACTCCGGACCTTTCCCTGGGACCCGCTCCAGTTGATGATTACATCACCAGGGCGACCAAGGACGTTCCACTCTGTCATAAAGACATTCCAGCTGTTTTTTTAAGGACTTATGGTTTAAGTTGCTTACGCACACAGTGTAACCACATAATTTCTGCTACCTGTTTTTTACCCAAATGAGGATGGGTTCTTTGAGTCTGGTTCCTCTCAAGGTTTCTTCCTTTTCCATCTCAGGGAGTTTTTCCTTGCCATGGTCGCCCCCGGCTTACTCATCAGGGACTAACTGATTTCTGTTTCATTTTCATATTATAAAATTTTTTTCGATGTGTAAAGCTGCTTTGTGACAAATGACCAATTTTATTCCATTTTTATTTGTATAGCGCTTTTAACAATGGATTGATTTCAATTCAATTCAATTCAATTGAATTTTAACATGCTTTGAATTTAATTCAAACAAAATTGAATTCCTGCTTCACCTTCAGAAAAAGGGAGTGTATTTTTTTTTTTATGATAAATCGTTGCAAATCAGTAATTTTAATAATGAGCTACAGTTTAACAAATTTCATGATAAATGCAATCTTGCAGTTTTGGTGCTAGGAGGAATCTGGACCCAGGTGCTGAAGCTTTTTGATGAGAATCAGACAATCAGGTCAGCAGTGGGATGCTACCAATTAGCGAGCGGAGTAGCGAGTCTAAGAACATACATGAAAACTTATAAGACCAGACAATTACTGAGTGAAGGGAATGTGTATTAATAGGGTGAGTGATTGTGATGGACTGATGAGGTGCAGGTGTATCTGAGGTACATATCACATCACAAAAGGTGAGTTCTTCTTCTCCTTTCAGCTGTTCCCTTTTAGGTGTCGCCACAGCGAATCATCTGTCTTCACCTAACCCTATTCTCTACATACTGTTCACTCACACCCACAAACTTCATGTCCTCGTATATCAAATCCAAATACCTCTTCTTTGGTCTTCCTCTTTGTCTCCTGCCTGGTAGCTTCATTTTCAACATCCTTCTACCAATATATTCACTATCCCTCCTTTGTGCATGTGCAAACCACCCTAATCTGGCTCCCCTGACTTTTTCCCCAAAACATCTTACATGAGCTATCCCCCTGATGAACTTGTTCCTAATCCTGTCCAACCTCGTCTCTCCCAAAGAAAACTTCTTCAGCTTCAACATCTTCAGCTCTGCTACTTCCAGCTCTGCCACCTGTGTCTTTCTTAGCGCCACTGTCTCTAAACCATACATCATAGCTGGTCTCACCACTGTCTTGTACACCTTCCCCTTAATTCTAGCTAATATTCTTCGGTCACACATCACTCCATTGCTCTGGTCTGCTCTGGACTGTCAACTCCAAGTAATTAAACTCCTGTTCCTTCTTTACCTTTTCACTCTGTAATCTCACTGTTCCACTTCCCTTCCTTTCATTTAAACACATGTACTCTGTCTTGCTACGACTGGTTTTCATTCCTCTTCTCTTTAGAGCAAACCTCCACCCCTCCAGGTTTTCCTTCACCTGCTCCCTGCTCTCACAGATCACAATGTCATCTGCAAACATCATTGTCCAAGGAGATTCCTGCCTGACCTCGTCTGTCAACCGATCCATCACCACAGCAAACAAGAAGAGGCTCAGAGCTGATCCCTGATGTAGTCCTACCTCTACTTTGAACTCCTCTGTCTGACCTACTGCACACCTCACTACTGTCCTGCTTCTTTCATACATATCCTGCACCCCCCTAACATACTCTGCTATTCTTGACGTCCTCATACAATACCAAAGCTCTTCTTTTGGTACCCTGTCATATGCTTTCTCCGGGTCTACAAAAACACAATGCAGCTCCCTACGACCATCTTTTCATCTCGATCCTTAATAACCTTAACCTGCTGCACATCCTTCCCATCTCGATCCCTCTGCCTTACTAACCTGTGAAAGTCCTTCTCTCCTTCTCTAGTGTCTAACCTAGTGTAAATCTCATCATATGCTGTGCCGCAAATCCTGGTATTTCTGTCTACTTTCCTCAGTCCTTTCCATGTCCCACCACTTCTTATTCCACCACCAAGTTTCCTTATCTTCTTTCCTTCTTCCATATGCCACACCTAGCACCTTTCTTTCTGTCTCCCTGATCACTTCTGCTGTAGTTTGCCATTCATCTAGAAACACTAACTGACCGCTGAGAGCCTATTTCAATTCCTTTCTAAATTCTTTAGAGTATTCTAACTTTTTCAGCTTTTACCACTTGGTTTTCTTCTCTACCTTTGATCTCTTCTTCTTTATTCCATGCTGCCTGGCTACACTCTCTCCCAACACAACTTTACAGTCACTAATCTCTTTCGGATCGCTTCGTCTACACAATATGTAATCTACCTGTGTGCTCCTTCCTCCGCTATTATATGTCACTATATGCTCTTCTCTCTTTTGGAAAAAAGTATTTACCACAGCCATCTCCATCCTCTTAGCAAAGTCTACCATCATCTTAGCAAAGTCTACCATCATCTGTTCTTCACTGTTCCTTTCCCTGACTCCAAACCTGCCCAACTTTCTTATCACCTCTGTTCCCCTCACCAACATGTCCAATAAAGTCTGCGCCTATCACTACTCTCTCTCCTCTGGAAATACTCACCATTACCTCATCTAACTCACGCCAGAATCTCTCTTTTTTTTCTAACTCACAACCTACTTGTGGGGCACAACCACTTACAACATTTATCCTCAGCCCTTCAATTTTTAACTTTCGACTCATCACCCTGTCTGACACTCTTTTCACCTTCAGAACATTCTTTACAAACTCCCCTTTCAGGATCACCCCTACCCCATTTCTCTTTCTATCCACACCATGATAAAACAACTTGAACTTCGATCCAATACTTAGTAATTGTAATCCAAAAACATAGCAGAAGTCAGGAAACCAGAAAGACATAAACATGAACTTGAAACATAGACAACACTTGGTATATTGACTAGCAAACAATACTTTGCAATGTGTCCACAGGAAGTGGCTGGTACTCAGGTGAGGGCAGCCTCTGGTAGTGGGAGGCCGGTTCCAGTAATTCATGCTCTTGGACAGGTGGCCTTAGCAAACTGTGGGCTTTCTTGTGAGCCAGCTTCATCCTCTTGGATGACAGCCTTGCAAATCAACTTGTTGCACTGTGCAGTGCATGGTCTGAGCACTGACCAGCTGACCTTTTGCTTCTGCAAGGTCTCGACTTCTTTGATCGACCCTTGCGAGGCCTGTTCTAAATGAAACCTGTCTTGGAAAACCTCTGTATGACCTTGGCCACTGTACTGTAACTTAGTTACTGATCTTCTTATAGCCCAACCCATCTTTGCAGAAAGTAATAATTGTATTTTTCAAATCCTCTAAGAATTCTTTGCCACAAGAAATGCTCTAACAGAAGATACACAAGGGGTAAGAAGATACCCCCAGGGCTCGTAATGGATCCGTCCTATCAATAATGATCCACCACAGCCATCATAATAAAACAACTTCTTTTATGTTCACATAATATAAACTCACCTGAACAGGTGGAGGAGATTACATCACTGCAGAGCTTTAGCCAGTGAGTTAGGTGACTCTCGACGGCTGAGCTCATTAGGTGAATGAGAAGTTCTTTAATTTCCTGGCATAGTCGGACATCCCGTGCATTATCAAGTACACTGAACAATGCTCCCTCCAGACCCACCTCCTTAATAGTCACATCTGTGGGGCAAAACCACAAAAACAGTCAATTTTCCAGTATGAATTTACAAATCTACAACAAAATATTTAAAGCGAGTTTCTCAGGAATCCGTCTAAAAGTGCTGTGTAAAAAACAGATTAATGTTTACGTTAATAAGTAATTGAAACCCTCAGTCTGTCGACGACACATTTTTATCAATTTCTTTTAATTTTCTTTTTTTAAGTATTGCAATGTATTGTACAGCCCTAGTGTTTAACAATGAAATATAACTGAAGCAGCCTCTTACCACATGTTAATAAGCACGATTCCATCTATAAAAATATTAAGCAGATTATCTAAAAACATTTTTGTTACTTATTTCAGTATTTCATGCATCACACTTGACTGTGCAGTGCAATTTAATTGTTTTAATGTTAAACGCATCTTTTAAATCACAATTCTTGTGCAGAACACATTGCATTGCAATTCTGCTGTGTAAAAGACTGTACATGTTAAAAACCTGAAAATTACTTGATAAAACAGAACAGAGGATAGAACAGGTGTGTCTCACCCATTTCTGTTTTGTCTCTTTGTGGCAGCTTCTTGACCAGGACCACAGCACCCTCGGACACCTCCAGTGCCTCACGCTGGGCAAACTGAAGCAAGCATGATACCACTGTCCTGCTTAGATACAAGCATGTGCTGTACAGGTTCATCTGCATACAAACACATACTTATTTTTATTATATATTATATATGGGAGGAACACAAAAAAATCCAAGCAATGCAGTTATATGAAGCAATCTTTTGGTAACAAATTTTGGAAAGTTCTGTAATCAGTCCATAAAATAATTGAAAAAAAACCCAAAAATAGAAAAGGCACAAAGTGTAAAAAGAGCATAAATATGGCCAGGATGTCTTTCGGAAAAAATAGCTACATTATTTTCAATGTAACTTTACAGCCAATGTAACACCTGAAAGTTATATGCAATGTGACGGATATGTAATTACCTCAACCTTCTGAAAAGGCTTTCCACCAGATTTTGTAACATGGCTGTAGTGATTTTAACTGCAAACATTGTTTTAACTGTAAACATAGAAGCCCTGGAAAATTCATTCCAGAGTTCAGCGAGGGTTGCCGTTTGAGAATATATAAAAAAACTTAAAACCATACGTTCATCTTAACCACATTAAATCACCTATAATTCAGCAATACATTAAGCATATACATAGGGATTTTGAAAAATGAAAAACTAAAAGTTACAAATCACTGGCTAGTGTAAATGAAGAAATTCTAACATGATGTAATTATGCTTAATTATAAGGTTAATTTTTGTCATACATTTCGCATTTTTCCTTGAGTTAATAGGGTTATTGTAGCAGCTGCCCAGTATCAGAAAAAGTACTATGCTTATAAGTAGGTTAGTGCCCTGAAAAGTCCCTGGCACTAACCCAGCAATAAAAGGCTGTGACTGCAAAAGCTCATGCTCAAAACCAGAATGCATGCTTATCCTGCAAAACAACTGGAAGTCGGTGAGATAATGAGCGAAATAACAGCAGAAAAAAACAGATTAACAAATCAACAAATTAGGAAAACTTTAAACTGCAGTCTGGCAGTAAATGAGAGAAGACATACCAGAACAGAATAATCCAACAAGATCTCCTGTATGACAGAGCAAAGTATAGCAATGTGATAGCCATCAAAGTCATCTTAAGACAAAACAACTAAAATTACTATCAAGACTTGAACTACACTTACAACCTAATAATTTCTTTTTTTAAATTAAAAGCAACATTTAACAATAAAGTGGTTGAACAGGTGTGCATATCACTTCTATAAAACTTGTTTTTTTACAGAGTTTTTTGGTAAACCTTTGATTTTGACTTGGTTTTCCGGTAAAGGGAAGGTAATACAAATAACTTTTAAATAAATTTTAGACCTTCAAGCGAAACTGTAATATGTGTGTTTACCCTTTTCTAGCTTGTGTAACAACAAAAAAAATAATTTTCTAACTTAGATTTAAATACTTAATGTGTGTGTTTATTAAAGAAGTATATTCTGGAAAACCTTCAAAAGGAATTGCAAACTGTGCAATGGAGTGACATGAAGACCAGTAGGGGGGAATGCTGTTTTATAACATTATTTTAAACCTGTTATGTACGTTTTTACTAAATAAAAACAATTTAGAAAGCCAAAAAAACATTTGCACAACATATGTCCATAGTCTATACTTACACAGAGGCTGGGTATCAGACTTGCCAGGTCAACATGGCAGGGTGAGAACATATGTAATTGCTGGAAACATGCTATTGCCTGAGCCTGCACCAGACAGTCTGGATTGTCCTGCATTATCTCACAGGCAAGCAAACACGAGTTCCTCACTGCACACACACCCACACCCTTACCTGTACACAAAAAACTCATGCTTATAAACAGGTAATTTGAACACTTAATAAATAATCATATATTTAACAGTTAAGCAACATAAATAAACAACAACTCAAATTCTCAAAGACATGAAAAAGTTTTTGTTTGTTCATTATTTATTTACCAAATTATTTTACATTCAGATTTTTCGTGAATTTAATCTTTTTTTTTTGTATAAACACATTTTAGGACTGTGGTTAATTATAAGAAGTGTCTGTTTAAAAAGTCTTCCCACTGCACATAGTTTAAAATAGATTAGGTTTAACTTTGTCATTGTGCAACATACAAGCCAATGAAATTATGTAATGCAGTTTTTTATATTTTATCATTATTTATGATTACATATATATTATATATAATAAGGGTGTTTCTGTGTTGAACACGCCCATCATAGTGGACAAATTTAAAATTGATTTTTCGTTTTTTTTATTCTCATGATTGAACAGATAATAAATATATACAAAATTGTTAAAATATCTTTATAAACAGTCAATTTTGTCTGAGTTCTTATGCTAAAGTTTCTCATCTAAGTTATCTGTTGGCTAATAATTTTTCATATAAACCCCAACAAATGCTTAATTTAAAGTAATTTTCAAGACTTTTTGTGAAAAACAAATGTAGTTAAGTTGAATAAAAGAAAAGAAGCTGTATAAAAGAAAGTATCTGTATATAGTTACTTCCCAACCCTGTTTAAATGAACACTTGGTGTATGTCATGAACACTTGGTGTATGTCAGATAAAAAGATCAAGGCATTGTTCTCAGTTAGAAAGGGTATCTGTACCTTGAAGGTCAGGACCCAGTGATGTGATAAGCACACTTAGGAAGCACCCCAGACTCCGCTGCACCTCTACATGTGTTTGTGGTGTGGTAAAAAGTAGATGCAAAACTAGAGTCAAACTGGCCTCCATGTGACTGAGGTACAGAGGTCCAGCCTGATCTACCATTGCGGTCAAAGAACGGAGAGAGCATTTCTGCCACACACACACAGTACATAATTTAAGTGCCAAAGCCTCTACTTTTTAAATGTGCATCACATTTGACAGTAAAGTATGAAAAAATAATATATCAGATTAAATATGAACGCTTCTCTCACCTGGACCTCCGGTGAGCTGCTGTCCTGTGAGAGTGTAAAGAGAAGCTCCACACAAGCACTGAGGTGTTTGGGTGAATAAATGCCCCTCTGGTAGCGACAGAGTGCACCCAGCAACAAGGCATATCCGTTCCGCAAGATAGCATCTCTTGCCTCCTTTAACCTGCAGTGATAAACAGATCACCTTCATGTGGCTTCTTTACTGGTTCTCAAATCTGAAATACTACCTAAAAAAATGGCAGGCTAGATAGAATTTCATTATTAATACCTAAAATTACTGATATAACTCTGCTTCTATGATGAAGTGAGATATCCCGCTCTAAATGATTGTGATAGCTCCAATGACACCAGGTCCACCAAAGGAAGCAGACCAATCGCTGCAGCAATCATGGAGTCCAAGCTCCCTGTAAATGACTCGCCCCACCTACTGCCTTAGCATTCACTGCATATGTCTTATCCATGCGAACATACATTTTGTATATCACTATAAGAAACAGCCCTGTATTGCCAATATCCAAAATATATACCTCACCACCCCTTAAGATGATTAACGCAGATCTATGTATCATAGGGTTCCTTGTCAACTTGCCCCTGAAACCAAGTGGGCAAAGAAAGGTAACGTCACATCCAGTTTTCAGGACCTCACAATGTTGTGTGAAGATGACCAGTTAGCCCCAGCACAAATCTCCTGTATCAAGATGCCCCGAAATAGAGCCCAGGACATGGCTATCCCCTAGTAGACTGAACTCACGAACAAAAAGGTAATTGCTCTTGCAAAGTGCAATGGTTCTCTGTACATTCTCTGAAGCTTAGATCCACTAATTGGCCTGTATTAGGGCAATTAGGCTCTTTAGACATCACATCATACATAAGCGTACTGAAGCTTGAAGCTCACTTGCCTCTTTTTCTGTATTAGTACAAGTAACAGAACAGTCTTTCAAAGAGAGAAGATTTAGGGGAAAGCTCTCAACAGAATCCTGTTGGCAGGCCCAGCTGTTTCGATACTGGGTGTTACCATAAAATGCTGACTAAAACTATAAAATGCTGGCGTATAGAACCCAAGACAAGTGTGTATATGTAAGTGTGTATATGCAGATATCGCGTCCAAATAAACTATGGAAAGGCATTGTCTAGGAGGTCCTGCAGAAAACATAACCAATGTCCAAAACAGAACCAAAAAAAAAAAAAGGTTGGCATTGCTCTCTGTGCAACATGCTTCAAACACTCCCCATTTAAGATTATATAAAGAGTGTGTGTGTGTGTGTGTGTGTGTGTGCGCAAGTGTTGTCTCAATAATTCAAACGGGTAAACCAGATGCATCTAGATTCAGTCTCTCATGGGCAAAGCCAAAAAGAAAACAGCCACTATGGTAAAATATTTCACTGCATGCTTGGGAGAGGAGATCCCTGCAAACAGGGAGCGGCCATCACTGATTGTAGAGCTGCTGTGCATTCGTTGTTATCCACAGTCTTCCCGGCTAGTATTATCTTTCTCTTGGACACTTTATTTTACCCTCTGTAATGTCAGTTCTATTAGGCTCAAAAAGGGGAAGTTTTACAGGAATGCGTCTGGCCATTTGTGGGCTAGATCATCCACACCCAGCGGTGCAGTTTCACCCGCTAGAGAGAAGAACAGCAAACGTTGGTTTCCAATTGCAAGGATTTGTCATTCCTAAGTACTTTATTGCCTGTAAACCCAGCCACGAGAAGCCCTTGTCGGGAACCCAAATGTGGAAAATTCTTTGTTCTTATCAAAATCTCTTCATTTCAGCCACACATGCTGCATTGGCTGATATATATGGTCTTGCTGGTGGGAGACGTGACAGAAGACTCTTTCTCTGTCTTGCTGGGGAAGAGGGCAAGAATAACGAGGCAGCAGGTGGCGGTGGGTTATATACAAAAAGGCGTGAATTTCTGAATGTTTTAGAGATTGGGCTTCCATAGTTGGTGGATGTGGTGTCATTGGAGCTTCTGTAATTAGTCCCTCCATTGTCATTTCTATATTTATATACCAAATAAATATTATAAAGAGAACCAGTTTTATACTATTTTAATTGTTTTGTTTATCTAATGACTATTTTTTATTACAGATGTATTAATATATTGGTCCAATATATTGTAATATGTGTTGTGAACATATCACAATACTTACAATCTTGCCGTAAAAAGAAATAGAGACATTTTCGTTTTTTTTTATTATCTAGGATCATTAAATTGCCCATGCCTGGTGGCATTTACTATTTACAAAAATTATGCCCAAATGGGGTAGGTATAAATTTAAGACACAAATTAAAAAAAACATTATTGTTATTAAAAATTTAAGTAAAGAGGCAGCTGAGGTTGATCATTCCACCAGAAGCTAATAGATCAGTCTGATAGAAGCTATTACAGAAAAGTGTCAGTGGCATTTCTTACTTGTCTCTTAAGAGACTGAGAGAAGTAAAGTTGTTTTAAATGCTTGAAGAACATGGTACAGAGTGGGGTTTGAGCAACACTCACTTATCAAAAATCATCAAGCCGAGGGAGGCTGTTATGTTCTTATCATTGAGAACCTGAGCAAATCGGGCTAAACCCTCAGCGGCCACACAGCGCAGTAGAGTGTTAGAACTCTCCAGAGCTCCTAACAAGAGAGAGAGAGCTGGCTTCTGCACCTCCTCTGGACCAAGTGATTCATGACCCAATGCCAAACACTGAAATGAAAGAAAGAGTTTAAATACACTAAAAGTGTTCGAGTAAGCGAACAACTTATTTTTTTCAACTAATATATACGGCATGTGTTAATGTTTTAGCTTGTCAAAAAAATGCAGTTATATATGACATTTATATCGTCAAGCTGAATGAAACCTGTCGGAGGACAAATCACTAAGACAGTTGCAGAGGGGCTGTCTGCAGGTAAGTCACTGAAAAACATATCCATCTCATGGCAAGCTTTCCCACATAAACTATGTTGTTTCTCTAAATCATTAACTTGTATTTCCGTGTTTTTGGAAAAATCTGACATTTTACAAAAATTGTATATAAGTTTTTGTCCACTGTTTGAAAGATCTATCTTCATTCATAACCTAGCAAATGTGAATTTAAAAGCATAATTGATCATTGTTGATCAACCAGTATTAAAACACCATACACTATACTATAAAAAATACAGCATAAGGATATGGAGCATTTTCATATGTATTTGACAAGAAATGCTTTGCAAAAATTTTTAGAAATGCTGTAAGGAATTTGTGGTTCAAAAGCAATATTGAGGTATATTGGTATACAAGGCGGGGTGTAAGGTTAGTCCACTTCATTCCAAATGTGTTTGAGTGTGGTTGAGTTAAAGGGTGTGTGTAAACTACATCTTACTAAATTCTACTTTGTGCTTTAATGAAAGTCAGTAGATGTGTCATATTGGTTGTCAGTTTACCTTCAGACTGCTGCAAAATGCCGCTGTCACGTTGATTTGGACCATTTTTTGCTGATTGCCCTTCAGCTGTCTCATGCAATCACAGAACTGCTCCAGAATCTGAACCCTGCAATTATGAAGTTTATCAGAGCACAACTGATCCCAGTCTGGAGCATTTACACCTTACTACAATAAAACCAAAATTAGGTATCAACAATCAGACCCCTGTAATTTATTTTAATGTTTATTTAAAATTTTTTGGCTATTTTCTCTTTTTTATTAATCTGCAATTTCCATAATAAAATAAGGAATATAATGGGGGTTATCCAATCTAGTATAGCCACCATCATCAAATGTTTTAAACAGAAGCACATGACTCTACTAAAATGCTTGGAATAGCTTTTATAAGCTAAATCTAGTTTACCTTATTGGTCAAAGATTCTAACTAGTTCACTCCAGTTTCAGTATAAACACTAAACAATAAGGCTGTATTATGAGTTTGAAGATAAATTTATTTTTAGAAATGAAATAATGGGTTTTTACCTCTGATCAACATCCAAATAAAGAAAAAAAACTCCAAACAACTGGACTGAATTAATGATAAGAGCTTCAGCTGGAGGAAAGGGTGCAGGTTCCTCCTGAGAGCCCTCACATATGGTGAAATGGTCATACTCCAATGTTCCTCTTCCCAGCTTGCCTTCATGAAGCTGTTAAAGGATCACAGAGTTAAACTGAGTACACACACACACACACACACACACACACAAATAGGACACATTTTTAGGTTAATTTTTGAAATAACGATTCAACCACAACCTGAAGGTAAAATCAGATACACTAACTAGAATAGCCTCTAAAGAACACTTAACTTACTGTCATAACACAGACTAATATGACTTTTGCCTGGGTACATTTTAAAACAAAAAGGGGGGGGCAAGTAAGCCTACAGGGACAAGGTGCACCGGCTAACACAGTGGCTCAGAGAAGAGCACTGCAGAGTCATTAACACTGAATATCATCGGCTGCCCCCTGCTCACTCTGAAAGACCTGCACAGCTCCTGCTGTTTTAAAAAAGCACAGAATATAATAAAGGACACATCACACCCTGGACACCATCTATTTGAGTCTATTTGCCTTCAGAAAGACGGTACAGATCATTAACATCAAGAAAGAATAGACTCGGGAACAGTTTCTATTCCATGGCAAAAACTAGACTAAATAAACCTAAAGCATGATGCTGCTAGTTTAAAACAATGGATGGTGCAATTTGCTAAATAAATGAGTGTTTTTATTTTAATTTTTAAAATTTTATTTAATATGTATATTTACTTATTTCTGCTGTTTTTATGCAGTTTGTTTAGTTCACACTGATTGAAAACACATTGAACACAACCTTGCAGGGACGGTATTTCTCAAACTGACTTATTGTAGACTTATTGCTGTGGGGAAAAATGTTACTACATGAAACTATTGAGCTATACTAAAGTAAATTATGAAACTATAAATTATTATGCATTGTAAACATCATTTAAATAGACAACTGAGTTTCAGGGGAATTTAGTAAATAGTGATATGTCATAATGTAATATTATAGGGAAGGACATTTCAAGGAAAATTATAACCACGAGTGATAATAACTAGGAAATAGGTATTGCTTAATAATAGCTAAAAAAAGCAGCTCAGGGTGATAATAAGAAAATTAGGTTAGGGGGACACATCAAGATATAAAAAAGTAGTTAAGGAAAACCGGGGAAATAAATCATCAAAAACACACCAAATCACAAGCAAAACTATAGCAACGAGAATAAAACATAGCAGGTTATAAATAGGTAAGAGAGGGCCAGGGGGACAGACGTTGATTTGGAAAGAGAGAATCTACCTAGGGCGAACAAGAGAAAGCATTAACAGCAATCTTCATTCAGCACCTGGAAGCCTTAAACACTAAATCGCAATGCAAACATTTTAGCTTTATTAAGGTGCAGCGCGTAGCTTATACTTTAAAAAAAAGAAATTTTCTCTTTAAAGAGACAAAAGAAAGTTGCAGGTAGTGCCACGCTAGAAGAAAGCAAGCAGGGCTTTTACTCGCTGTACTTTGTATGTTTTAGAAATTTATAGCTTTTGCAAAATGTTAAGCAATAATAAACAAAGATCAAAATTATAACAATAATGAAAAAAATTTATCTTCGTAATCATAGTAAGAATGTTAAAATCAGAAACAGTTTATTGGGATACCGTTATTACTTTTTTGTATGTACTTTAACGCTAATCTATAAGTCACAAATTTTAAACGTTGCTTGTTGACAGTGTGCGCAGTCCTTTTTTCAGATTTGGACAATCAAAACTTCTGTAAATTACGTTGGCAATCAACAACGATTTTGGCATTAAATTGACAAATCCCTTAGAGATTAACAAGCGGGTTAGGCAATATTATTCACAATTATACATCGGAATCCAGTGGGGATGAGCTTCATGCCCTTATAATAAGGTACACTTGCCTGAAGTTCTGCGTAACCGAGTGGTGGATGACATAGGTCCACATTGCACTCAGCTATGGTCATCCTGGTATAAAGAGAACTCAGGAGCTTTTAGAAATTGCGTACTGGTGGCCTTGTCGAAACAATATTGCGAACTTCGTCAAGGCCTGCACTGTTTGCACACAATCCAAAACTCTACAGCACCTACCCAAGGGTCTCTTGCAATAGCTACCCATTCCTCAAAGGCCTTGGTCACACATTTTAATAGATTTTGTCCCCCATGTTTTTGATCTCACATGTTTTAATGGTCCCGACATCCTTACCATCATAGACCGTTTTTCTAAGGCCTGTCGTCTAGTTCCTCTTAAGGGTACGCCCAATGCCATGAAAACTTCCATCCAACTTTTTAATCATGTATTTAGGAACAATTACACTAAGGGGGTTGGTTTCACACAAAGTCGAAACCTATTTTGTCATATTTAGAAAATCTAAAAGAATAACCCACTTGTTAATGTTTATCTATTTATTATTTTCCATTTACATTTTGTACCTTCCTTTGTATCCTCTTTCGTGTTGCTGTTTTGACTTCACTGTATGTTGCCTAGCATAGGCTTAGACTCTGTATTTTCATTGCTGTTATTACACTCATTTTTGGTAGCTTAATCTTACAATACCGAGTGCTTATTCCTGTGTATTGTTTTATCTGTGTAGTAACGTTGCCTGTTTACATTGTTTCATCATTGACACCTGTTCTGACTTGTGCCTGTTTATCATGTGTCTTGCTGCCTGCCCTAACTTTTTTCCCGTTATACTGAATTGCAGTTTTTGCATCTCCTTTGTATTCTATTGTCATACGTCTGCATTTACTGGCAATTAAAGCTGTAAATAAATCCCAACCTTTCATTTTCTGACTCAACGTCACAGACTCTGGATCCACTCACTGCCCAGGTTAACATGGTAACCACACACAACCAGCAACTAAAATGGCTAATAGCACCGACCAAGAAGCTTTTGAAGATGCTATAAGGACCGCGAGTCCAACTTCGCCAGCCACCCAGGTAACCAGCACAATATCCACCAAACCAATCTTGATAAACCCACGCCTTTCTGTTCTAGAAATAATTTTGACGACACTATGAGTACATGCCTATGATTCCTGATGCAGTATTTGCTGTTTGTACACCAACATCACAGCACAGAGACAGCACTTGTCAAAGTAATAAATGACCTCTTATTGGCATCCGATCAGGGTTGTGTCTCGTTGTTTATATTACTCAATCTCAGTGCAGCTTTTGACACCACTGTTTATAATATTCTCCTTCACAGATTAAAAAAGGTGGTAGGAATTAAAGGAACAGCCCTTGCCTGGCTCAGGTCCTATTCAACCAATCGCTATTAGTTCGTAGATTTAAATGGTGATTGTTCTGCATGCTTTCATGTGAAGTATGGTGTTCCACAGGGTTTGGTTTTAGGCCCACTTCTTTTCCTTCTTTAAACACTTCCTCTTGGAAACATAATTCGTAAGCATAATATTAGTTTACACTGTTACCCTGATGACACACAGTTATACGTCTCAGTTAGGCCAGATGCAAAAAACTGTTTAATAAAGTTGAGCAATGTGTAAAGGAAATAAGAGACTGGATGTTAAGCAACTTCATGTAGCTAAAAGTAAGCTTCCTAAATACACATATAGCTAACAGTAAGATTCCTAAATACACTTCAACCTTAGACTGTCTTTCTGTTTCATCACAACAGTAAAAGACCTGGGTGTGATTATGGACTCCAATCTCTCATTAGTACCTAAGTAAATTGCTAGTGTCTTACTACTTCGATCAAAGGATGCAGGCTGCCTGTCAGTACCGCGCATTATGAAAACTACAGCAGGGGGCAGAGCCTGCTCTTACAGAGTCCCAAAGTTATGGAATAGCCTCCCTATAAATGTTCGAGAATCAGACACAGTCTCAGTGTTTAAGTCCAGGTTAAAAACTTATTTATTTAGTCAAGCATTTTGTATAGATTTAGACAAAGGAGCAGAGTATTATGGTGATCTGGTATGTTTAGATACTGTCTTCCCCGCTCTTATTGATCACGTTGTTGATGATGAGACCGGCTGGTTTCTTATATACATATCAGGGAGCCCTCATGTCTTTGTTTCAATCTGGTTCTCCTTTTAGTTATGCTGTCCTAGTTAGTCTTGCCGGAGTCCATGCTTGCACTCTACAATAAGTACACAACCACTCTATACACTGTGATTACGATGTTACTTAACTGTTTTCCTTCTTTCTTGTCTTTCTTCCTTCCTTTTCTCTCTGTCTTTCTCTCTCTCTCTCTCTCTCATTGTCAAGCTATATATGCCACAACTGAGCTGCCAGTGATGCAGACCCCATCTGCACTCCGGACCTGTCAGGCCCCTCCGTGTGACCCGCCTCCAGTTAATGATCACGTCACCAGGGTGACTGAGGACATTTACACTCTGCCATAAAGACGTTCCAGCTGTTCTTCAAGGACTTATGATTTAAGTTGCTTACACACACAGTGTGGCTGCATAATTCCTGCTACCTGTTTTTCACCCAAATGAGGATAAGTTCTTTGTTAAGTCTGGTTCCTCTCAAGGTTTCATCCTATTCCACCTTAGGGAGATTTTTCTTGCCATCGTTGCCCTCGGCTTGCTCATCAGGGACAAACTGATTTCTGATTTGTTTGCATCTTATAATTGCTTCGATTGTGTAAAGCTGCTTTGTGACAATGGCCATTGTAAAAAGCGCTATACAAAGAAAATTGAACTGAATTGAATAAACATTCCAAAACCTGTTGTTTTGACAGACTGTCTTTAATATAAGTTGTTTTTGGAGTATTAAAGAAGTTATAAATTTTAAAAATTGAAGGATATTTTTATAGCATAATTGCCTCTTATAAATCGAAAGATTAAGAGAATTTTGATTTCCCAGTTTATGACCCCTTTAAAATATTTATAATTTATGCATTTACACTTTATAGGAGTACCATACTTTTTTTATTTTGAACTTTGTAAAAATTAGTACTTTAAATAGGTAAAGATGTTGAATGATTGTTATTATGTTTGACAACAAGTATTGGCCAGAGGTTAACCTGCTTCTCGATGTAATGCTGGTCCATTTCATGTAGAGCCGGCCCCAGCAAAGAAAGGTCCAGGGCGTGGCAAAGCGGCCGCAGCAGGCTGACCTCAGCACATGCTGTGTTCTCTGGATCTGTGAGGTCCTTCACCAGTTGGTTTAACACGGTGCCAATACACCCTGTTTCAATAAACCCAAAAAGGTTTACATGTTTAGCAATAAACTGGTTTTTTAACCTTATGGGTTTTCTACGTACCCTGCATTAATGCGCTGACCATACCTCCTTAACACAGTCACTAATTCATAGATTTTTTTTTTACTTATTTGTATATTGTTACATACTTTTTTTTTCTGGCCTTAAAGGCTAACTGACAATAAGATTTATTAGCTATAATAAAATGACAAAATGGCCATCTAGTGAAAAGATTGCTTTATAGCATAAATTTTGTTTTTCTGGTAAAGTCATTTGTATAGAGAGACAGCTATAAATATAATTTGTAATTTTAAAAACAGAATCATTTGCTTTACTTTTCCTCCCAGTCCACCAAAGTTAAACAGATTTTATTAATTTACACATTTTAATGGGTACCTGGCATAGTATAGAATCTTTAGTTAGTTAATTAATCCCACCAGGTTTGTATGGGGCAGTTGTCAAATGGTAAAGGCTGAATGGTTTTAGCAGTTAGCATCTTACCAGATCAGTTCTTACACACAGCCTACCTTCATAAGTTTTAGGTGGTAACAGAGCTAGGACTTCATACATTCTCATTTGGAAAACACAAACAGCATTGCTAATCCGTTTCCCATATGATTTCTTCAAAGAAGGTAGTCTAATTACAAAGAAAAAGAAAAGAAGAAAACATCTCATGAAATATTTTGAGGATGTATAATTAGCATACAATGCAACACTATGAAATAATATGGCACCAAGTACATAAACAATGTGACTGAACTATTGTAAAAGGGCTGGACCTCCACTGACATATTCTCTCAGTTTCGTTAGTGTTGACCAAAAAGCCCTCGCCCTGATCCTGGCAAGGATGTTTTGCGTGTTCTCTTTCTAATATTCGTTAGTTTTTTACTTTGACCACTATGATGGCTGGAAATGGATTTCTTTAGATTTAGTTACATGGCCTAAACAGAACATTGTATCAGAGCATTAGTCACAGAGACTGCTTTACCCCCAGGATGCATACTTTCACAAAGATATTTTTCCTGTGCACAGGAAATATCTGAGATTTTCATATCAGAATACAACATATGAACATGCGAAAATTCTCTATGGCCTAGCTCTTGCTTTAAGGGTCTTCACCAAATGCCGGAAGCAAGCCCTGACTTTGTTTCGCGGAGGCTAATGAAGAACGGCTACATTGTTTATTCCTGGTGCGTGCATGTATGTAAAAAGAACCTCTGTACTTTGCAGGAGCAATCAAAATTTAAAAATTGTAAAACTGATCTGCCTTAACATCTGCATCATCAGCGTATTAGCAATACAGGAGTAGTCTAAATCCTATAGTAAGATACTGAACAAAATGTTAGAAAGAGAACTGTAGGTAAGTGACATAACCATGTATGTCTGGAAGGACTGGCACCAAGGCACACTATTTACACCACAAACACTGGGCAAGTGTTACAATTTACTGGGAATTAAGTAGATTTGGATGGGCATCCATCATTTACAAACAAATATCCCCATCAAACAGTTTAATCAAAACATAATTTATACATTTATTAGCAATTATGCATGGAATTTATCGATTAGGTGCAGATCTATTAAAGGAATATTGGCAGATGTCCTTGACTCCAATGTCTTGTGAAAAAAATTATACCCCCACCCAAATTATTGCCCACCCAGGTGGTTCTGGGAAGTAACAACCTATGCTGCACAGCTAGCTCTTAGTGAGAGACATCAAAAAAAGCACAATGAAAAAGCATGGATTGTGTCTGCTTCTTTTCTGAGCAGCCGCTTTAGTACTGCAATCTAGGAAAAGGCAAACTGTACAGACACTGAAGAGACACCGCTGTTGTAATCAGAATCTGTAAAGTACGTCCATACCACTGACATGATTGGCATTTCCTATGTAGTGCTGTAATGGCAGCTATAGCAAGAGTGTCATTTGATCCTTTTTCTCTTTTCGGGCAAAAAGAGAAGAGCATCCCAAGTTAATACCCGGTCGTGCATCAAAACAAAAATATAGTCATATACCGTGAAAACAGTGTAATATTGAAAAATTAGTATGTTGTGTTGGTGTTGTTCCTGAGCAAAGCTGTGATGCTTCTAGTAAGGATGTTCTTAATGGTACAGATGAACTAGCCTGTCTTCCTCACCAGGTTTATGATGTGAAAGGACTATTAAAGAACCACTGTAAATTATGTGAACACAAAAGTAATTGACAATGAAAATGGTGAGAGAGTTGCACTAATTTGCTGCCTGACATTTACATGCAGGCTGAATTTTATGCTAGACAGGGACCAGAATTTCAGCTGTTCTAATATGCAGTCACATGCATGTAATTTGTCAACAAGCTGTCCTAAAGCTGTCTGCGGATCAGGTTGCATTTACCAGCTAGGCCCCTGTTTCTCGTGATTGGTTGCTCTTCCTTACATGGTGATTACATAGTTTTTTCAATCACCAACACTATGTAGTGTATGCACTCACAGAGTCAGCAGCCCCACGGCACATGAAAGAAGAGGAAGCAGTTGACCAATGACATTGTCGCTAAGGATATCTTTGCAGTTAATCACCAGATTCTTCATTGCTAATGGGCAAAAAGTATAAACAAATAAAAGTTTTCAGTTAAAAAGGTTTTTAGTTGAAAAAGACAGGGAAAATGCACGACATTATTAATAACCATTCTAATATGAGCAGACATAGTGTAAATACAAAATAGTTTGTTTTTTTCTACAATAAATGTATTCTCACAAGAATTAAACTCCTATTTCTAAACATGCATAAATCAAATATGCTAGAGACATTTAACATTCAAATATTCCTAAGCATAAATATTTGCACTAAAGCAAGTGGTTGGATATGTAACTTGTGCTCACTTACATCCATATCAGAATCTAGTGCACTTTTGAATACAGTTTTAAGTCACTCACCAAAGAGTGCACCTGCACGACTCTCCAGAGCTACCTGCCATGTAAACAAGTCTCCACGTCTAAGTTCACCCTCCAGCTCTTTTACTGACTGGGGAAAGGCACATTTCCACAACAGCAGCATTCTGGAAAGGTGATGTTTTACTACAGTGGGCCCTATAGCAAAGATCTTGTGTAAACATAGCTGTAGTAGGTGGTGATATAACATCAACATGTCACAATAGGCTTATCTTTTAAGTCAATTATAAATGTAATTACAAACTGACTGGAAGTAGCTAATGTTAGAATTAAATATTAATGCACTTATATCTTTTGTAGATAAATAAACCTACACACTGTAATTAATTAAAATGTATAATAAATGATAAATGTAATAAATGTATTATATAAAATGTTTTTTATAATCACAGATATTTTAAAAAACAACAAATTTTAGTGTGGGTTCAGTAATACTTAATAGAAAGTGCATTAATTATAAAGATATATATTTAAACACAATACAGATTATGTTGTTTTAATTGATATATTTAACAACTAAAAATATTACGCATTTCTTGTATCAGTTTCTACTATGAATAATGAAATATTAACCATACAAGTTGTTTAGAACCAAATTTAAAAGATATTTAAGCAGGTATTTCTAAACAATTAACACCATGATAAATTATTCCATCTTACTGACAAAACATATACTATAGAGAGACATTTCACTAAATGATACGCAATGGATGACACTAAATAAACGCTTCCTCACGACTCCTGACATATAATAATAGAATACATGCGTCGTTACCCAGAGTGTTTAGTGCACTGAGTAGTAGCCAACCTCCCTGAGTTCGCTGGATGCAGATTTTACTATTCTGGGAAGCAAAGCGCAATAAATCTTCAGCAAGGCCAATCACCACCTGTTTTCAAAGATTAATATTAGGTTCTCTATATAGGCAGACAAAGTAACACAAAAAGAGTATATACTGTATATATAGGTAACAGATTACAAATTATGAAACTAATATTAACAAAAAGTAAAACTCCATTATGATCTATAAATCAAGAAGGCAGTCGATTGTCAAGTGGGTAGACCAACAGCACTGCAATGACCCCTCTGAAATGTGTTCATTCATATTAAATCATCTAATAACATCAATTTTGATCATCAATTTTCTATACTTATTAAAAAGTTAATGCACATGTAAAAAAATTAATTAAAAGGAAAAAAAAAGTTCATTCTAAACAACGCATCATATTATGTCCATAATCTAAACAAAATAGTTTTTAATATTTAAGCAGCTGGAATCGATATAGTGTGATCAACTTTTTACAAATAAAAAACTACTGCTAAATTGTCTCTGGGGGGAATAACACTAATACTATACTAGTACTACTAAGTTTAGACAATGTTTCTCTGTACCTCTACCAGCAGCACTTCTCAACCTAATTTAACACTAAATAATCATTAAAAGCTTAAAGTTCTAATTGTATTTTTAATATGGTAGAAAATCCTATACATACTCGAGTTCAACTGCTTACACTGCATATAACAAGTAAAAGTGACATTCTGGGATGTAATAATCATGTAATGAACTTGTTGTGAAAACAGTGGGTGTGGTTAGGCAGCGGTATGTAAATGGAAAACAGAGCCAGTGGAATTGAATGGCAAAGATCACATACTGGTGTGGAATTGTATTAATTACTGTTTTTTGCTTAAGTGAGCTGTGAAAGGGATATAATAGGGAGAATAAAGAGCCAGAATGTATGTATGTGTGTGTGTGTGTGTGTGTGTGTGTGTGTAACAGAAGTATTCAGTTGTTTGTCTTATATTCTGAATTAAACTACACTGTAGTGACAGATTGCTCTGGAATTCTCTCACCTTCCCTTTGAAGTGTGGTATTCCCAGCGGGCAGTGTTGTACTGCACCCAAGAGGGCAGCAATTGCAGCAGTATACCCAGCTACAGCTTCAGGGCAAGGTCTCAAGTCATTAAGCCTCTCTGAACACCAGTCAAGCAACGGAACCATCTGAGCAGGCAACGCAATGGCTATGCAGCGTAGACACCAGGCAGCTGCCAGCCGTGCAGATAAGCTGGGGTGAAGGAGCATAGAGATCACAGTATCCAAAATTCCTTAATGGATGAGAAAAAAATAATAATAAAGTGAAAAGCACAAATAGAGAGAAGAGAAAAGATAATAGTGATTCACTGATAAAGTACAGTTTACTTTTTAACAGAAATTAACCTTAAAATCCACAGACCTGACAGTCAGGTCTCTAAGTACAACCCGAATTCTGGAAAAGTTGGGATGTTTTTTTAAATTTAAATATAAGCCAGTGAGCCAATGTTTTGTTCACAATACATATAGATAACATAACATAAATGTTTAAACAGAGAAAATTAACACTTTTATTCATGAGCTCATTTTAAATTTGATGATGATACAGGTTGGGATGTGGGCAACAAAGGGCTGAAAAAAGCAACACATTTTAAAAAGAATTAGCTGGGAAAACATTTAGCAACTAATTCCATTAACTGGCATCAGGTCTGTAACATAATTAGCTATAAAAGGTTTCTCTTAGAGAGTCCTCCCAGAAGTAAGGATGGGCAAAGGCTCGACAATCTGTGAAAGAGTGTGTAAAAAGATTGTGGAATATTTTAAAAAGCACATTTCTCAACATCGAATTGCAAAGACTTTGCAAAACCCATCATCTACATCATCTGCATAACATCATCAAAAGATTCAAAAAAGTTAACATTCTTGTTTACGTACACCGTGTCCCCCGGGCTAAAGGGGGGGGAAGCTGTGCATTCTGTATGGACAGCTTGCATGTTTCAGAGGGCCCTATGAATGCTGAAAGGTATATAAAGGTTCAAGAGCAACATTTGCTCATCTCCAGACAAAGTCTATTTCAGGGAAAGGCTTGTGTTTTTCAGCAGAGCAATGCAAAACCACAGAAAGCAGCTATTACAAAAGCATGGCTTTGTAGTAGAAAAGATTAGGTGCTAAATTGTCCTGCCTGCCGTCCAGATCTTTGACCTATAAAGACATTTGGCGTATCATTAAACGATAAATACGTCAAAGACCACCAAAAACTTTTCAGCAGCTGGAAACCTGAATCGGGCAAGAATAGCACCAAATTCTAACAGCAAAACCTCAGAAACTCATAACGTTGTAAACTCATACACTGTAGCAAACAGGGATAAAGGGATAAAAGTGTAAAAATTGCTCAGTTTAAACCTGTTATTGCAAACTTTGAGCTTTTACATGTGTTGTATTGTATTTGCATTCTAACGGTGTAAACAACAAAAACCACAACACTTTTTTTGAGCATATAAGTTTTTTAAGGCATTTGAAGGACCAGTAAATCCATTTGTTATTGTTTTAAAAAATAATCACTCATCGTCCAGTTTTTTTCTTTAAAGAATATTGATTTGAACAAAATGGATGCATAGATGAGCAAATACCAAATATAACCTGATCTTACTGTCTTTGGGACCACAGATTTTTCTGCAGGCATTTGTTATTTTTTAAGTGACACAAACTTTTGAATACATGCAAGCATCATTTAAACAATTATAAGTTTAAAAGTTTTAAGAGTACTTTAGGTGCATCTATTTTACTTTTTTTTGTATTAAAAGTGATTTTTAAAATATGTGCTATGTTGTTTTTTGCCTTTATGTCCAGTTGGACTTGAATTGAAATGTACTCAGCAAGTTGGGCAAAAAGCTATTGAAATTGTATACTGCCCCCTCACATTCTATTTCTTACCATTTGACTCTGCAGAATATTGTATAGGGGGCCTAACTGACCTGTGCTGCTGTCTTGAAGCAGTGGTGCAGCACTGGAGCCCAGATCTTGGAACACACTGCCCAGCTCCAGGAGGACACACAGCAGCATGTGTGGACTGGCTGCCAAAACTGAGCTTCTTGCATTGCCCTCCTCTGCATCTGACATACACACACAGTCACGTAAAAGCCTGAAAATATTATTTACCTGACCAAATACACATATATTTGTATTTGGGTTAGGTAAATATATATATATTATAAGCCCTATTAAAAATCCCTGTATTTCGTATTTAAGCCCTAAACCTGTAATAATAATAATAATAATAATAATTTGGCACACGTTAGAAGAACCAAACAAATGTAAAATATTGAACAAATATTAATCCTTCCAGGCCAAATTGTTGTATAGCTGGTCATTAGAAACCTTTCCTGAAGCTTACCTACGGCTTTAATCTGACTGCTGATGAACAGACAGAGCTCCTTGGCCACTGCTCTCTGAGCTTTCTCTCCCAGCAGAGTGCCTACAGTGGCTCTAAGAATGTATGAGACGCAGCGTCGACAATAAACAGCTTCAGCCAGGTTCTGACTGACACGTGCGTCACACACAAGTGTCATGAGCAGGTAAAGCAGGTTGGAGAAATGTGCTTCCAACCATGCGCCACCCAGAGTAGAGATGAACACCACACAAGCCTAGGCATAACAAAATTCATAAAAGACAAAAAACATGAATACACAGAAAACTGTTTGTTGTTTATTAATTTATGGTTCACAAGTAAATGCAAAAGCAGACTGAGCAAACATAGCAGCCAAATATTGACCGTAATGATATTAAAACATTGGCTACTACAAACATAATTATTTTAATGATTCTATTTTTCTGTTAGAAAGCTACTTTGACTCCCTGCATGGCCTTAATAATATTTACTGATGATTTAATAGTAGGTATTTCATAACAGTAGTAGTAAAATAAATCTTTGCCGCATTCCTGACCTGAAATATACAGTTCACTTGTGTGATGCAATTGATCTTATTAACCTGTGTGATGCCAACACGCAAGTTTTCATTTACTGAGGTGATTCCCTTCAGCATGTCACCACTGACACGCAAGAAACCTGCTCCGTGTTGTAGAAAGCCACTAAACAGCAGCTGCGTCAGCTCTTCCAAACATCTACGCTTTACACCTGGCCGGGGAGCTGCAGGAGAGGAGACAAGAATACAGACAAATTCTAGGAAATAAAAACAGCGAAAGTAGAAGGACAGCAAACATACTGGACACATATAGATTTGAAAAGAAATACTCATAAAAATATCACTGTTACTACATTTTGTTATGCCAGTAAGTATAAAGCCAGTAAGTAAAACACAATAAAGAAGAGTTTGTAAATAGACAGATTTCAAAAACAGCACTATCATGATTCACAGGTCAGAGATGTTCAATCAGATTTAATGTTTTCAGGACATATAATAATTCAATCAGCTATTTAGCCATGAAAGAAAAACTAGCAGGAGTGAGAGTGGAAAAATGCTTGCACAGGAATATTTATTGCTACCCACGTTAGTCATTACCGTTAGGTCATCACAAAACAATTTAGGGGAAAAAGCATATTCTCTGGGCTGATTTGGTGAACGGAATGGTTCTTTGCAGGAGTGTTGTGTGGACGGGGGAAGGTACGTGTACCTTGAGGGACGGGCCTGATGCTGGGGGCGGGGGGGGGGGGGGGGGGTGGGGGGGGGGGGGGGGGGGGGGGGGGGGGGGGGGGGGGGGGGGGGGGGGGGGGGGGGGGGGGGGGGGGGGGGGGGGGGGGGGGGGGGGGTTGGTTGTGTTAAAGTAGGGGGAAACTTCCCACTTTAACAAGACCAGGACAAGACACTCCGCCATGCCCGTGACCAAGTGAAAGTGATTGATGGTCATTAGTTAGAAGTGCTCGACCCCAGTCTCAGGCTTACCCCCTCGTACTTTGTGATAGTTAAAAATGGACTTTACAGGGTGTCAAGGGTGTTATGTGTGCACATATGTTTGACCACAAAATTGTATTATAAATCCATAGTTATAGTCCATATATAGTACTGATATTTCTAAATTTAAAGTGAAGTAACCTACCTACTGCTTGCATGGGCCCAAGTGCTGAGGCTAACAATGTGCCTAGCAATTTGGAGACAATAACACACACATCATCGTTGGAGTCATCAAAGGCTCTGAAGCAAAGTGAGGCCATGTTCTCCAACTCTGTAGACCAAAGGAAAACAGCTTCTCTTTGCAGCTCCAACAGGCACTAAAAAACAGCTATTATAAACATCACAAAAACACATTTCTCCCGGATTGATGGCCTGTTGTTTAGAGATGGCTTTACAGCCAGTCTCAGATTAATGGGAAGCAGCAAGGGTCATGGATAATGTCCACTTCTCTTGCTATAATGCAGACACACACTTCGCTTGCTATACACACATCAAATTGAAAAAAATTCTAATTGAATATATCTGATATTTACAGTGATTGACAACTAAAAATTATTATTGTGCATTTTATAAGCAGCACCTACTAATTACTCGTCCAATCATTGTGGAAGTAGGCAGAGTGTACTTATTTTCAAACAAAGTTTATAATGGTAAACTTACTTTGTTGTATGTATTTTGGTCCTTTGAGGTTTTTTTATTTCTGTATAGACATTTGTTTGTGTGTAGAAGAACAATACATTTGTTATTTAGGCCCTAATAAATAAAAAATATAGAAATAAAGCAGGTGGTGCTTTCTTTTTCCCCATGACTTTATATATAATAAAATATAAAGAATTACACCTGAACAAATAGGTAAAAAATAGTTCATATTTATAGCCTTTATTTATTTATTAATAAATATATTTATATATAACTTATTTTCATATTTATGACTCCATTTATTTTTTTTACTCTGAATTTATTTAAATGTAATTTATTCTTGTTAAAACAATAATTATTTATTATTATTATTATTATTATTAGTATTATAATTTAAAGATATCAATATTTACGAAGAGACAAAGACGAGAAAAAAATCTTACTTTGGCAGCAACACAGCGAACTGCCATGGAGCGGTCCGTAAGGCAGGAGCGTGTAGCTTTATAGATGTCTCTGTGACAGGGTACTGCACTCACCCCCAGACCTTTTAGGATCTTCTCTATACACTGCATGATCTCATAGCGCCCCTGGGACTGTATGCGCACACACACACGCACACAAGCAAACATGTTATATCTCGTAGTGGAGAGCTCAAGCATCAGATATGAGTCTCATGAGACTTAAATAAAATCTTAATTGTAATAAAATAAAATTTATAAAATTTAAAATCTAAAAGGGGAACACATGGACTAGACGTGATAGATAGATGCTCCGACATTTCTTAATTTCTTTATTCTTTTATTCGCCTCTGGATGTTAAAATTACTATTCAGGGTATTATATTTTTATACTTTAACCCACGGTCATCTAATTTTTGACTTTTAATAGCTACTAGAAGTGTTAAAAACCCGGGAAAAAGATGACAATGTGGCCGCTCTAACAGTCAAGGCTATTTTCGCGCTGTTGCATAAACACCAAAGACCAATAAGGACCCAACAAACTGCTCTTCATATAGACCAATTTCTCTTCTTAATGTGAAAGTGTTCATCCTTTAATTATATCCAAGGTTTTATTAAAAAACGCTATTCTTATTTTAACATTCAGCGCCTTATGAATATCTTGTACACACACTCAGAGGGGACTCCTGAGTGTATCTTTTCTTTGGATGCTGAAAAGGCTTTTGACCTTGTGGAAAGGGAGTATTTATTTAGGGTATTAGAAAAATTAAATTTTGGACCTAGTTTTATCACTTGGGTCAGATTATTATATTCAAGCCCTATGGCTTCTGTTCTGACTCTCAGCAGTCTCAACCATCCAGCCTTCAGCGGGGCACTTGTCAGGGGTGACCTCTTAGCCCATTGCTCTTTAACCTTATTAATGAGCAGCTTGCAATTGCGTTCCGTAGTTGCAGGGATATATCTCGGATCTGAAGGCAGAGAGAGGAACAATAAAGTCTCCCTCTATGCAAATGATCTTCAACTTTTTAAATCAAATCTAATCCCCTCCCTGCTACCTTTACTGTCATTGCTTAGTAAATTCAGCCATTTTCGGGATATACGTTGAATTTGCACAAGAGCAAACTTTTTCTGCTAAATAGTGCAGCACTATCAACAGAAATGTACAACCTTTTCTTCTCTTCTTTTCTTCTTCTACTTTTAATATGCCTGGTGTTTAGCCTTACTTAGACATTGGGGCTTAGGGCTTGGAGTCAGGGACAGGTGGAGTGAGGGGGTATTGGCGTTTATAAGAGGTTTATAAATACAGATTGTTAACGTGTGCATTGAAACACTAAACACTTCAGAGGGCTCTGGTAAGCCGGAGTGGCTTTTTTGTAATTAGCCCATTGGATCAACAGCACTATATTATTATATCATAGCCCACTTGTTATATCTCCCTCAAATAGGTCTATATACAAAATATAAAGCCAAATATTAATCGGATTTAGATAATATTTATGCCTAATATTTATGCCATTCAGCAGACCATATTCAAAGTTGCATACAACTAAGGCAGTCGAGGTTTAAGGGCCTTACTCAGGGCTAATCACCGGCAGGTTGGTGGGGCTAGGATTTGAATTTACAACCTTCTGATCTGACTGTTGTTTCTTATGTTTACTTACTCTACAGTTTGTAAATTGATAAATAATTAAACCATAACCCACTTAAAACTTTTGCACAGTAGTGTATATACAGTATATAAACATTCTGCCTGTTTACCTCAGAGCTCTTTAGGGCTTTCAGCAGAGTTGCCACTGTTTCCCTAAAGGAGCTGATAAGAAACCGGCCAAGCTGCTGATACATCGCACCCAGGCAGGCCACAGCAGCCCTGTCCGGAAAGATATATGGTAGGTGCAGTTCAAATTCAGCATAAACAGGTTTTTGTACAAGTAAGCTTTTTTTATGAAAAATTTTAGAAAGCAAGTCATAGCCTCTTGTCTGTTGAATTGATTGCGATTTATAAGGGAATAAATAAATAATGTGGATTTAAGAGGCTATAAATAAATAAATAGCAACCTTAGTCATTTACAGTAGGATTATGCCTTGGTTTAAGAAAGGCTGATGATTAATGATGAGTGCAAACTGCACTTACAGACGAGTTGGCAGAAAACTAGGCGAGTCATCCTTGCTTCTGATGATGTCATGACATTGTTCCACAGTTAGGCTGGAGGAAAGCGATTCACCTCCACGATAGACCAGAGCCACACAGTAAGCTAAGAGGTAACGTGTGGGGTGGCCAGGAGAACTGGTCAGAACAGACATCAACTGCTCCACCAGTCGCTTCTGATTCTGCTTCACATCCACCTGTTATTTAAACAAGCATGCATCAATAAGCTTATGATCTTTTAAATATTCATTAATGGTAGACATATCAAATCTCAAAGACTGCACATAAACACAGGTCGTCTTCTTCTCCGTTCGACTATTCCCTTTTTAGGGGTCGCCACAGCAAATCATCTGTCTCCACCTAACCCTATTCTCTACATCCTCTTCACTCACACCCACTAACTTCATGTCCTTGCTTATCGCATCCATATACCCCCTCTTTGGTCTTCCTCTTTGCCTTCTGCCTAGTAGCTTTATTTCTAACATCCTCCTACCAATATATTTACTATCCTTCCTCTGTACATGTCCAAACGACCTCATTCTGGCTTCCCTGACTTTCTTCCCAAAACATCTAACATGAGCCGCCCCCCTGATGAACTCATTCCTAATCATGTCCAACCTCGTCACTCACAAAGAAAACCTCAACATCTTCAGCTCTGCTACTTCCAGCTCTGCTACCTGTTTCTTCCTTAGCGCCACTGACTCTAAGCCATACATCATGACTGATCTTGTACACCTTCACTCCTGACACGTTTCTCCACACATTCCAACCTGCCTGTACTCTTTACCTCTTTTACACTCTTTATTGCTCTGTCGACCCCAAGTACCTAAACTCTTTACCTTCTTCACCTTTTCACCCTGTAATCTCACTGTTCCACTTCCCTCTTTCATTTAAACACATGTACTCTGTCTTGCTATGACTGACTTTCATTCCTCTTCTCTCCAGACCAAACCTCCACCTCTCAAGGTTTTCCTTTACCTGCTCCCTGCTCTCACTACAGATGTCATCTGCAAACATCATTGTCCAGGGAGATTCCTGCCTGACCTTGTCTGTCAACCAATCCATCACCACAGCAAACAAGAAGAGGCTTAGAGCTGATCCCTTATGTAGTCCCACCTAAACTTTGAACTCCTCTGTCTGACCTACTGCACACCTCACCACTGTACTGCTTCTCTCATACATATCCTGCACCACCCTGAACACTTTTCTGCTATTCCTGACTTCCTCATACAATACCACAGCTCTTCTCCTGGTACCCTATCACATGCTTTCTCCAGGTCTACAAAAACACAATGCAGCTTTATGCTTTATGCCTCTGTAGTTGTTGAACTTTGCACATCACCAATGTTCTTAAAGATAGACACCATTACACTCCTCCTCCATTCCTCAGACATGTTCTCACTCAATCCTGTTAAACAATCTAGTAAGAAATTAAACTGCTGCCTCTCCTAAACATTTCCACACCTTCACCTGTATTTTATCAGGACCAACCGCCCTTTTCATCCTCTTTATAGCTATCCTAACTTGGCATTTACTTTTGAACTTCCTGCACCACATCGTTTACCTCTTCTGCCCTTTTCTCCCTCTCATTTTCCTCGTCCATGAACACTTCAAAGAGCTCCTTCCATCTACTCTTTACACTTTCCTCACTTGTGAGCACATTTCCATCTCGAGCCTTAATTACCCTAACCTACTGTACATCCTTCCCATCTCGATCCCTTTGCCTTGTTAACCTGTCCTTTTCTTCTTCTCTAGTGTCTAACCTAGTGTACAACTTATCATATGCCGTCTGCTTGGCCTTAGCCACTTCCCTCTTCACTCTGTGCCGCAAATCCTTGTATTCCTGTCTACTTTCCTCAGTCCTTTCCATGTCCCACTTTTTCTTGGCTAACCTCTTCCTCTGTGTACTGTCCTGAACTTCCTCATTCCAACACCAAGTTTCCTTATCTTTTGTCCTCCTTCAATATGACACATGTAGGACCTTTCTTCCTGTCTCCCTGACAGGAAGAAACTACTTTTGCTGTAGTTTGCTATTCAGAGCCTGTTTCAACTCCTGTCTAGATTCTTTACAGTATCCTTCCTTTTTCAGCTTCCACCACTTGGTTTTCTTCTTTACCTTTGATCTCTTTTTTCCAGACCAAAATCGTCATCTTACACACCACCATCCTATGCTGTCTGGCTACACTCTCTCCCACCACAACTTTAAAGTCACTGATCTCTTTCAGATCGCTTCGTCTACATAAGATGTAATCTACCTGTGTGCTCCTTCCTCCGCTTTTATGAGTCACTAAATTTACATTACATTTACAGCATTTAGCAGACTAAATGCTTCTCTCTCTTTAGGAAAAAAGGATTTACCACAGCCATCTCCATCCTTTTAGCAAAGTCTACTATCATCTGTCTTTCACTGTTCCTTTCCTTGACTCCATCACCACTGTTCCCCTCACCAACATGTCTATTAAAGTCTGTGCCTATCACTACTTTCTCTCCTCTGGGAATACTCACAGTTAGCTCATCTAACTCACACCAGAACCTCTCTTTCTCTTCTAACTTACAACCTACTTTGTTTAACTTACAACCACTTACAACATTTACCATCCATCATTTCTAACTTCAGACTCATCACCCTGTCTGACACTTTTCAGTTTCACTCCCAGAACATTCTTCACAAACTCTCTCTTTCAGGATCACCCCTACCCCATTTCTCTTCCTATCCACATTATGATAAAACAATTTGAATCCCAATCCAATACTGCAAGCCTTGCTACTCTTCCACCTGGTCTCCTGTACACACAATATATCTCCCTTCCTTCTCTCCATCATACTCACCAGCTCTCTACCTTTCCCTGTCATTACCCCAACATTCAGCGTCCCTTTTCTCAGTCCTACACTCTTGCCTTTCCTCCTTTCCTTCTGTCTATTCATTCGTGTCCTCCTCTCCTCCTCTGACCAACAGTAGCTCAATTTCCGCCGGCACCCTGTAGGTCAACGGTGCCAATGGCGGTTAAACCGAGCCTCGGCACCAAAGACACTGGCTTATGACCCCTGTGGCTAGATTTGCACATAAACACAGGTAATTACCTATAATAGAGCTAAATTGAAAGACAAAGACAAAAGCACCTGATTGTTGTACTACCGTACAAACTGCTTTTATTTAAACTGTTTTCATATGTAATACAAGTCGAATATAAAATCATTAAAATCTTGAACCTTTAAAATATTTATGACACCTAGAATACAGTGTTAGACACACACACACAAATGTAAATACAGTTAATATATGCCCAATAGACATGCAATAGAGTTTTGACTGCTTACATAACTTTTAAGGCCTTAAACATTTTCAGTCTGAAATTACTGGTGATGTCTGACTAAGAGAAATGTCCTCTAAAGTATTTTGTAATGACTTTACTGACATTTTTTTTTACATTAAATCAAAGTAAAAATGCTATTTTCCTAAAAACACAATTTTCTTTAGATTTTTATTGCCAACCAGAAATGTATCTTAAAAAGATAATAAGCTTAATAACGCATCCTTGTACTTGTTTTTAGGTGTCTCGAATGTTAGATATAGCTGCAAAAGTGGATTTTAAAAGACAGGTACAGAATACAAAATTCATTAACACAACCAATTCCAAAAAAAATAGCTTTTAACAAAAAATACAGCAAACAAACACACACACATAAAAGAGGGGATGATAAAAATATTCTTAATCACTGTACATGCATGTTTGAAAAAAAACTGTAAGACACATGTTGTCACTTATATTTTCAAGTAACTTAGATAGTTAGACATACCTTATCAGCAGCAGGCAGCAACTTCTTCAGACAGCGCAGCCACTCAAATACAAATCTGGCCCTATGCTGCCCATTAAGTGTGTTGCAGACATCCTCATTCAGCAGCATGCCGTGTGTCGGCTCCATTCTTTCTATTTGCTTTCTTTCTTTTCCCCTTCTTCTCTATGGCTCGGGGCTTTAATTCTCATTGCATTGTCCCTACAACAGACCACAACCATGAAGACAACCAAGAGGGAGTTTCTTTCTGTAACTGATCTAAAACCTACTTTAACACTAAACATTTTGGTTTTTATTCACATTTTACTTGTATTACGTTAGATGTATTAAAACAATGTAGTTGATGTGCAACATTGTAGTTATTTAAATATATAAAAATAATATAGAGAACACATGAGAAAATGATTATGTTACAACATTCAATAACTTTCTATAATTCTATTTGTTAAATCCAACATAGTTAAACATTTTATGAATGAGTCTCGCTTCCCGGGGTCTAGAGAATATTAAAAGTCTATTTGTCCACTCATTGGTTTTTAGTTTCTCATATAAAAACTCAAAACATTTTTCAATTACCCTAACAGAAAAGAGGACTACATGTACAGCCAAAAATCAACAAAGAAAGACATGTAATGACTTAAAGAGGAATGAGGTGCACATGAAATCCACTAACAACCAACATTTCCCAGGTAAACTAATATAAGAAAGCTAATAACACAGTCTGCCATGATGACTATGTTCTCTGCTACATCGTCAGCCTACACAGTAACATAAGGGGTTACACCACAGACAGGTCACCAGTCTATCACAGGGCCACTTACAGACAAACAACCACACACACTCTTATATTCAATATAGAATCATCCATTAACCTAACATACATGTTTTTGGACTGTGAGCAGAAAACGGTACCCGGAGTAACCCAACACAGAAATACACGTATGACACGTAATACAGTGATCAAAAGAATAAAATAATAAAGACAAAGCTCAACAGGTAGTGTGGTCTGTATAAGCTAGTTGACAGACAGACAGACAGACAGACAGACAGATAGATTTTTGACATGTTTAGTTAATGCTAACATAATAAAACTACAACGCTTCCATACTTTCCAGAAATTAGCAGTTAACATTAATAGGATATTATGACATAAGTACAAAAGAGACTTAACAATAATAATAAATAACGAAACAAATCCAAGATATAAAAAAATGTGAAAAAATCTAAAGAAAAAATAATATATACATATATGTGTAGTTATATATATATAATATATATATATATATATATATAACTACACACGCACACGCATACAATCACAAACGTTTTAGTCACAAAACAATATATATATGTGGGAAAGCATCCCATATATATTTCCCTGTCTATTGACAAAAAGAAAAAGCATTAAAACACAGTAAAAAAACTTCCAAACCTGACACCAAACCGTTTTCACGAGTGATCTGCTTCCTGAATATTTTAACTATCTGAATAAAAGTTTGATATGCTAATTTGTGGAATAGAACAGTATAAAGCGATTCCCACACGACATACTGCGCTACACAGACATCGTTTATTTCAATTAATTTATTAGAAATTTATTGCACTAAGGAAGTGACATGATGAAGCAAACTTGTCTTTTGGCGTCTAATTTCACTGAAACAATAACTTATATAAAGTTAGATGAACTTACGGGGTGTTAAATCGCTGCAGAATGACCCAGGACATACAGCGCACTAACCAACGGGAACACAAGCCGTTATATAGATTTTTACACTTATTTACTTCGTTAATATGGAATTTATTTGGACGCAATAGCTCGCCTGACTAGTGAATTATCTTAATCTTAGTGAATTATCTTTAATCCAGGACTGATGCACAGGATAACACCCCATATCCTAATGTTAAATATGACCGGTTATGTAAACATTAAACCGTTATAACTGTCTTTCGTGCTTGAAGTGAGACAGACGCCCACACTGGAGGCTAAGCTAACGAGCTCGAGACAAGTTGGTTGTTATGAAGCTGGTCAAAAGTTTTAGCTGGTAATAATGTTAGAGCTGTACAGGTGACGCGTATCTGTATAAATTAACTGCGAACTGCTGAAAATATATCTGATAACCGGCTCAAACCAGTGCCAGACAGGTGATGAAGAATGCTAATCATTAGCTCATTAGCCGCATTAAACAATTTGCTAAGAAGCTTTATTAACCCGAGAGAAGAATAAGAGCGTTACATACCGGCTAATATTGCTCTTTTACACGCCGCCAGAGTTCTTTTATTGCGAGTTTATTGTTAGTTTTGCTTTCAACTCCTCGCTGTTGTACAAACTTCGAGCGGAACATATGTGCGGTGTAAACAAGGCTCCCAGACTGGCCACAGAAATCCGCAACCACAAAGACAAAACACTCCATACCGGACACAAAAAAACCTCCAAACCTCCACACATGACATATTAATTCATTATTAATTCAATATTCATTTATTTCTCTTTTTATTATACTTTCAATGCCATTCTTTACATGTATAACATGTAAGTCTGCTATTAATTAATGTTGTAATTAATGAAATTTCATGTTTTATCACTTTTGATGGTGACCAGACATGATTGTTTGTCTCAGGGTATAAAATGGCTTGTCACACATTTGTAAAGTGCATCAAAAACTGTTGGTTGTTTAGTACAGCTGCAATTTAAATAAAGTCGCAATGGACTAGAAATGCCTCTTAAACATTATTGTGCAGCAGTGGATTGCCTCAATGAGTCAGCACTATGGTCATAATGCTGATGCACTGGATAATGTACTGTGTGTTACTGTAGTTACCCTGTGTGGAGCATTAGGGCTTAAAGGCGGACCCGAAACAAGTAAGAAAGCTTTTTTTTAATTCAACAAAACAAGATTTTATCGCATTAACTGCAGTTCACAGTGTAAAATAAACATGAATTGCATGGTCTAACAAATGCAACAAACAAGTCATAAACAAGAAACCACAACGCTTATGCATTGAGACTAGTCAGTGTTACCACCCTCACATTGCCTGTGCGTGCTTCAGATAAAGTTTGGGATATTCTGCTGAGGGATGGTTTGCCATTTTTTTAGCAATGCTGTTTGTGACTCTTAACTGTAGCTGCTCCCAAATATATTTAACAGGGTTTAAGTCGGTTGTCCAGCCTGGCCACTCCATCCTTGAGATGCCCTCCTCCTTCAAGAATTCTGTCACCTGTGCTCTATGCTCGATGTGGGTGTGCATGGTCATTCAAAGCACGAAATCTCCCCACATTGCACAAGCATATAGTCGCACAACTAGTCTCAGGATTGTATCCCTTTAACATTGTATTCTGTGGCCCACTGTAGAGTTTGTGTGTTCTAGAAAGATGCACCTTCGCAGCTGGTCTTTTGACTCTCAATACATCTTCATGAAGTCATCTCACAGTCTGAGTGGACACATGTACCCCTGTTGCATCCCAAAAGGTCATTTTGCAGATTAACTGCATGCAAAAAATATTTATGCAGGCGTGTAAGGTCAAGTATCAGTGTTGATGTAGTGTTATGCCTTCTTTTCATACTACACGACCACCTGAACCTGTTGCAGGCTCTGAACATGACATGTTGTTCCCACTGTGTCTGCAACGTCACATTGACCTAAAGTGAAGCTTTCAGATCCCTTAATGACGACCAGTTTCCGGACACATGTGACTGGTCATGAGACCTTCGAAAGCCATTTAAGATGAAATTTCATTATTAATAACACTGACTAAAAACAGCCTTACATGTTATGCATGAATTGTGAAAGAAACACATTTTGGTTTTAAGACAATTTTGGTAAAAGTTTTTGATTTATTTTAGATGTTGATTACTGTATAGTTTAAAATGTATTTTAGCAAATATATGTTTGGACATTTCTGTACATAGACAATATTTGTATCATATGGGAAGCAATATAACGTTTAAAGAATCTAAATAACAGTTTAAAAAATAAAATAATTGACGGGGTTTTGAGTAAAATCGGTCGGTAAACACAATCTGTAAGTTTAAACTCAGTTAATTTATTTATCCTAAGAACTTTCGCATAAGCCCATTCTTTTCTGCAAATTTGCTTCAGGCTATTTAGGTTGGTTGAAGTGATGCTAGTGGAGTGCAGATTTTTTTGTAAAGTTTGCACCACACATACCCTATTCAGTTTATTTCAGGCTATTTTGATCTCATCTGACCACGTGACCTTTTTCCACATTGCAAAATACAGATGCGCCTTTAGAAAAACAAAAGTCCCCAGAAAATAGAACAAACCTCACATAGTCCCTGTGCCAGAGAGGAAAGTTTCTGCGAATTTAAATGATTTTAGTCTAGTAGTAACTTTGTTATTTATGAAATGCTTTGAAAAAATATTAAAGGAATTGAATTGAATTGACAGACGACTGGGACCAGATGTGACCCAATACACTTTGCCTACAGGCACGGTAGAGGCTTCTACAGAAACAAGATCAAGTAGTAGAAGACTTTGTGACATGGTGTAGCAAATTCTACCTTTAATTAAATGTGGGAAAAAAGGATATGTTTATTAATTTTAGAAGATCAACATTGAGTCCAGGGTTGACAAACATAGACGAAGTAGATATTGAGATATAGAGATGAGTTGACCGATGGTCATAAATGTCTTTGGATCATAATCAATGACAAATCATGCTTTAAAGCAGATGTATCAATTATTTGTAAGAAAATTCAGCAAAGAATGTTTAAAGGAAGATAAGAAAATTCTATGTATGTAATGTAAACTATAAAATTCTTTTATAAGACTTTTCTTGAATCAGTGTTTTCTTTCTGTATTGTAGCCTGGTTGAGTAATCTCACACTATTAAATAGGAGTAGGTTGAATAGGTTGTCTTGTCAAAGTAAAAAAAAAAGTTATCAGAATGAGTCGATGTTAACCAATTAAAATGTATCATAGATGGGTTCTAACAAAAGGATTAACTAAACCATTTCAATGGATTTGGACCATCCATTATAGAAGACATTTTATTGCAGCCCAAAGTACCTAATGAAAGAACAAAACATTTTAGGGCCTTTTTGTTTTCAATTTTTAATCTTATGGGGTGTTACGTTTATATGTAAAGGTGTGGTATTTAGAGGTATTGTTTGTATGTGTTTTGACTTACTGCTGCAAAACTAGTTTTCCCTAAGAGAGACAATAAAGGCAAACATAGACACTCCCACATGGGCCAGCATTATGCAGCGGTCTTATTATCGTTGACTAGTGCACCATTGCCCCATTCTTAGACCTCTGTAGATTCTGTTTCTTTTCTTAAAAGTCTTCTTGTCTTGTTAAAAGTCTTCTTGCCAACTTTTAACGAACAATCTTTTCAAATCATCTTAAGTGTGGTGAAGCTTTCCTGATTATTAATTCACTGGCATATCCAAATGTTTGGTTGTTATTTTGTCTATTTAAACCTATTTTACTTTTCATAGAAAGCTTTTGGCCATCATTTTCTTTTAACATTTCCAATTGAACCACTGATCTTTCAACAACAGGGATTTTATTTTAAAAACTGTAATATCTTTAGTGAAGCACAAGCAGATGTCAGTAGTAAAGTAACTGTGCACTCGTTAAGGCAGTTTTTCCATTCTGTGGACCTTGGCAGCTTCCAAAACAGAGAGACTGTAAACCAAAAAGCCAAAGTATATTGTTCAATTCTGTCTAGGACATTTGAGTCAGAGCACAGGGAGGCATTTACAGTTACAGCATTTGGCAGATGTCCTTATTCAGAGCAACTTGCGTTTATCTCCTTCACATTGACTGAGCAATTAGGGCTTGAGGGCCTTGCTCAGGGGCCCACAGTTGTGTCTTGGTGGTGCTAGGAATCGAACTCGGTCTTTCTGTTATCAGTCTAACACCTTAGCACAAAGCCACCGCTTTCCCGCAGAGAGCATGATATGGCATCTTTGGAGCAGACAGGGTTAAGGGCCTTGCTCAAGGGCACCACAGTTCCCCCGCAACATAAACCACCAATCAACAACTCAGAGCTTTAACCATCTGTTTAATGCAAAGACTACACAACCTGACAAAATCTCTTGGCACTTACTGCAGACTTAATTATCACCATCCTGAGTGTGATCCCTGCACTTTATTTATTTAAATGAATTTTGGGGAAAAAAAGAACAGAATTGCAGAACTGTACAAAAACTCCCACATTAAAGAATCAAAACTTCAATCTTTTCCACTAGGAGTGGTAGTAGTTATAGTACAAGTAGTTAACACATGGAACATAATGCAGAGGAATTTGTCTACTGAAGTCTTCCATTAAAAGAAAAAAGAAAAGAAAAAAAAAGACTTCTAATCTTTGTAAGCAGTATTGTATTGGGAGTATTGTAAGCAAAGATATTGTAAGTATTGGGAGTATTGTGAGCAAAGATATTTACATCATTTGAAAGTTTTTTTTAAGGTTTTAAATATTTACAACTAGAAAAAACTTTTTAATCAATACTTTTGAATTAGATTTACAAAACACACTTCCAAACAAAGAAATTTTACAAATTTTAAAACTTTAGAAAGTGTGTAAAATGGTTCAGATTATTTTATGAAATGTATATAAACAGAATGTCGCCAAATGCACCAAGGAAACATGGGTCAGAAAAATGTAGAACTTTAGCTTGGTGCGTTAGAACATACATAAAATACTTCTTTTGAAGTAAAAACTATTTCAAAACACTTCTGCACAACAGTCTGCAATGCCAACCTAGTCTATAACGAATTGCAATTATAGCCTATTTTTTTTTAGAATAGTCAGTATTCATCCATAAAATAATCATCCTCCTCCTCCTCGTCCTCTTCTCCTCTTCCTGATGGACCGTCCTTGTCGGAAAGCATGTTCCAAACAACAAAATTATCATCTTCAGCTACAGAAGGAAAAATAAAAGAAACAAAGGCCGACTGTTAAAACACTACCGGTGATGTACAAACAATGTTTTTAATTGCATCCAATCACATACCCACACATCTCTTCTTAGTTTTCCTTACTGACTGAACAGACGCGATCTTCTCCGGCTAAAATCGACAAAAGACAGCAAACTGGTAAGTACAATAATAGACTACCAACTAGAGACCAATAACAGAATAGTCCAGAACTATTTTAAGTAATATATTATTTATAGAGATTTTCATTTCAGTACAAGTGGCAATTGGACAAACAGGACAAGTACCTTTTACAATTGTATATGAAAACACACTAGCTGCAGGAAACGTATAATGTTTAATAGAAAAGCAGATAAATATATAGACTATAACATTTTTACTGCCTGTAATGAAATGCAGGTGATATATTATGTTAAGTGGTTATATTATAAGTAAGAAAGTAAGCCAAACCTTTGAAAGTCGAATCAATCCAGTACTTGATAGAGCTGAATAAAAAATGTTTAGACAAAATAAGAATCCAACCCCCAGAAATTCTCATGTTCATCCCAAAAATCCCAAAAATAAAATATAGAAAAGAACTCAAATAGTTCATTTTGTAAAGTCAGACCTACCCTAGGGCTGCCTTTTCTGCCACAGCTGTCCTGTCGTTTTCCTTTTTGTAGGTGGTAAATATACTTATCATTGTTGTCCCTTTATAAAAAAAAAAAAAAAAAAAAAAAAAAAAAAAAAAAAGGTTAAAAGTCTAAATACTAAACAAAACACCGATTTGCAATTGCCTAAATTCTAGTGTTTAAGTTATATTAATAAAGTCAATAAAATTAAAAATAATTTAATTTATTCCTTCACTATACGTTACTACTTGCTACTATGTACATTATACAGTTATGCAGGTGCATCTAAAATTAGAACATTAGAATATTTTATAAATTAATTCAAGCATACAGATTTCAAATATTTTACATTTATTACACATCCACTAAAATATTTCAAGCATTTTTTAATCTAGCAAGTTATATAGTATCTTATATATTTTATATTAATATATTTAGTTAATTATATTATTAAAATATAAAAAATATATTTATGATACAGAATTTTTTATGGGATAGAGGCGATCAGCCTGTGGCACTGCTGAGGTCTAATGGATCCCCAGGTTGCTTTAAATAGCGGCATTCAGCTGGTATGTATTGTGGGGTTTGGTGTCTCATCTTTCCCTTGACAAATACACATAGGTCAGGTGATTTGGCTGGTCAGTTAAGCACAGTAACTCCATGGTCAGCAAACCAATTTCGAGAGGTTTTGGCACTGTGGGCAGGCACCAAGTCCTGCTGGAAAAGGAACTCTTCCAACTTAGCAACTCCATAAAGCTTGTCAGTAGATAGAACCTTGAAGTGATCTATAATCTTTTGGTAAACGGCTGCATTGTTTTATTGGTCTTAATAAAACACTGCAGGGTTGCAGATGACATAACAACCCAAATCATCATGGCTATGGACACCTCACCCTGGACTTTAAGCAGCTTGAATTCTGTGCCTCTCCTTTTTTCATTCAGACTCTGGGACCTTGGTGTCCAAATGAAATGCAAAATTTACTTTCAACTGAAAAGAGTACTTAGAACCAATGAGTAATGCTCCACTTCCTCTTCTCTTTAGCCCAGGAAAGACACTTGATGTTGTCTTTGCTACAGGAGTGGCTTGACACTGGAAATACAGCCCATTTCCTGGAGCCGTCTGTGTGTGGTGGCTCTTAATGTACCCTAGGGACTCCAGTCTCAGCCCACTCCTTGTGAAGCGTCCCCACATTTTTGAGATCAGCTTAGCTTGGCAACCTTCTCATTTGCTACAGTCATCCCCTGTTGCTGGAAAACCTTTTCCTACCACACTTTGCCCATCCAGTCAAATTTCCATAAATATGCTACAGCATTCAACCATTTTTGTGGTTTACCATCCTTAGGGAGAAAAATATTTTAATGGATGTAATTTACATGTATTAGGTCTAGAATATATACCTGTATATGTTATACTGGTACTGTAGAATGTGTATTATCTACATTTTATTATTATCTGAATATTATATTCACTTTTTCCATGTACACACACCGGCCACTTCATTACCAATTACTCTTATGGTTCACATGGCAGCAATAATACTCAGATATGCTGCAGTAAAACAAATTTTCCATAAAAAAACACACCACACTGTTCACACAGACCTGTTCGGTTTATGGTTTAAAGCTATCCACAACAAATTCACTCCTTATGCAGCTTTCAGCTAACCAGCTGCTAGTTATAACTAATTAGGAGGCTAATGATTGTATATACAACAGATTTACAGTAATTTTTCTTTTTTGATGGTCAAATGAGCCTACCTGTTGACAGAGCGCAGCATCCCTGGAGTAATGTGCAAACACTGAGGCGTTTTCACTGAAGAAAACATGCTTGAGATGGGGGTTTGTGGATTTTGTAGATGGCCAAAATCCAGCTCATCTCCATTTGTTGACCATACAGGCAACTGCGAAAAATACAACCATTAGTTTTACACTGATATTTTGGGCATTTTATTTTTTCCCCAAAAACGTACAGCATTAATATTTAATCATATTATTTAATTGGATCAATGCATTTTAAGGATCGTGATGGTTACTTCAAAGCCTATAATCTGAAAATAAAGACACTGATGGAAAAAAAATGACCCACTTACACGTATTTAACTTTGCTTTTGTTTCACAGCTTTGTACCTATTTTGCAATGGGTTTCTACCTTGATTTGTTTACTTTGCAGTGGTGAACCGGCAAAGACATCATCATGATCATCTCTGGGCATATGATCCAAAAACTCCCACATCTGTTTCTTTCTCTTGAGTGTTCCTACCTTAGCAGTGATTGGGGCAGTTTCTTTACCTGAAAATAAATTAAATTAAATGTGTTCAGGCTGCGCTAAGCAGAAGAGAAATATGCCCTCACACTGACTTTGCAGTAAAACACTAGACCAAAGCCATCCATGCCTTCACCACAAAGCATCTAATGGATCTGCTTAGATTAAAGGTATTACCTGGTTTATCTGTTTTAACAGCCTTCGCCTTGTGTTTTCCTTTTCCTTTATATCGTCCATGAGCTTGGTAACATTCAGTGTACTGTTTCTGGCATTCCTCAGCTGAACGTGTGCCAACTACCTGTGAGACATTCACCCAGTATCCACTCTTATGCTTGGGTAATGAGTTCACAGCCCTAAATAGGTCAACAAATACACAGAAAGCAAAATGTTATATTATTTATATTCAAAAAACATCTTACTGAAGTACCCAAGAAAGGTTAAAAAGGTGCTACAGAAATTAGGGTTATTAACACACTATGAATATTATGTTAATAAAAAATATATAAATATAATGTTAATAAAAAAATAAATTATATATTATTATTATGAGTCTGGTAACCTGATATAGGACTAATCCGGGTAGTAGCAGACTATAAGACTATCATCCTATGTTATTAGAAAATAGTTTATTAGGTTACTACACACCCAAATTTATACTCATATTAATTAGTAGCTACGGTGTGTTTGCAGCCTTAACACAAAAGTTTGGGAACCTTTGGAAAACATTCATAACATTCAGATTTGAGTGTTGATCACTTGAAAAACTTTCTTTATTTACCAAAGAATTATAATTGGATGTATGTTTTTCCTCTTCAGGCACAAGCCTGAAGGTGCCACCATTGGTATTTAGAACTGTTCATCAACTCCCTTTACCTTTACTGAGGCCCCAGGTTCTTCCACAAAAAGGTCCAAGAAAAACAGCCTCAAACCACTATGTTTTACTGTGGCAGGTTTTTTTGGTGTGCAGTATTGGTTTTGCACCAAACATACCATACCCCACATGCTTTTGGAAGACCCCAAATGTGTTTTTGCAAAATTTAGCCAGGCTTTGATTCAATCTTGCCACCCTAACCGACAGCCGAGACAAGAAAAATATGGGCATTGTTGTCACATGTACTACACAGCCAGCACCCGCCAGAAATACCTGCAGCTGCCCTAACATTGCTGTAGGCCTCCATGACCAGTTTTCTTTATCAGTTACTGTTGCACCATATTTTCTGTGTTGCAAAGTATATCTAATGCCTTAAGATTCTTTTGTACACTACTCCTCACTACCCCCTTTAAACACAGAGATCCTGCTGATGCGTTAAAAGCTCTTAATGAAACATGGCTTTTGTTGGCTGATGTGACTAAGAACATATCAGGAGAACCCCACTAGAACAAAGGTGTGTTAAACAATAGCAAGTGTGTATTGAATTCTGTTCAACATAAGTTTGAATGGGATTGTTTAATTCTGAACACGGCCACATCCCTAGTTATGAGAGTGTGCATACTTATGCAGCCACATTATTTTAGCTTTATATAGGAAGTAGGAAATGTTGCATGCAGTATGAAAAGCGTTTAACTTACTCATTAAGTTTCTGAAGCTCCTGATCAGTCCATGCTCTTTCTAATGCGTCTTGTTCAGTCATAGGGTGCGTTGCCGTTTGCTCCTTGTGGTTTCTTCTGTTTGTTTTTCTGCTCCTTGGGGGATTTGTTTTTTTGCCAGAATTACTCGACACAGGAGGATGAGGACTGGCTGTTTTTTTTAATTCCTCAGGATGTTTATCGACCTGGCAGAAGGTTTCATTCCTTGTGCTTTCAAAAACTCTGGACTTTTTCCTATTTTGCATTCTCCTCAGAGCAGACACTGAATTGTTGCTTTTATCCTCTCTTATTGGCTCTGAGGGAGGACTTTTATCACCAGCATCAGAAATCATGCAGCTCTTATTTTTCTCTTTAACTTTTGGTTTCTGTTTATTCTTTGTATTGGTTACTTTAATTTCTCGATGCGGTGAGGAAGAGTCCTCATTTTCAGCCATACATGCAATTGAAGGGATGCTTTTGCTTTTCTGCTTTGAGATATTTTTCCTGCAGCTTTTTGGATTTGGAGATGAAAATATGCGATCTGCATTTTTTTTAACTTGAGACTGTGTGGAAATGGTTTCAGAGTCTGGGTATGAAGTAGGAAGCTTGTGACTTTGCAGATGCTTCTTTTGAAGTTGTGTTTTGAGTTTTCTCTCAGGGGCCTGAACAGCAAAAAGACCATCTTCAGCTGTAGCACGATGCACACCAAACTTGGACACCTCAGACTCCGAGCCAGTCGAGTTTCTCTCTCTAGAATATGACCGTCCTCTTCTCAGGTACATTCTGTCAGACTGTTCTTCCTGAGGAGGTTGTTCGGCAGCAACTTTCTCTGATTCTGAGTCAGAACTGAAAACTTTATCATAAAATTTTCTCTGTGAAGCATTTTCCAGAGATTTGGTTCTATCAGTCCTCCAAGACTGTTTAACACGCCTTCTTGGTGCCACAATATCTTCATCGCTGCTTTCTTTCTTGTCTATCAATATAGAAAGAACAAAAACATATACATACATGCAGACATTTATACATATATGTATATAATACATATATACATACATATATACACACACAGACGTATGTATTGAAAATGATTATAGCATGTTTATACATTTTTTATATAAAAAAATATACTTCTGTAATTACAGAAAATTACAAATATATGTGATTAGATTATTTAAAGAAATAAATATGCAAACTTATAATGCAAGTATACATGCAAGATGCAACAAAAACATAATGAAAAGACCAAATCATAAATCTTACCCGGAGATTTGTGCACAGATTTTTCTTTAGGCAATTTAAGTGATTTTACAAGTACCACTGGTCTTGTTTTTGGCTTTAAAAAAACACACACATTATTAGACTGCATAAACATCAACTACAATCTTTGAACAAATATGTAAGGAAATAGGGACAAGAGCTGACTACCGTCAATAAAATGGAGGTTGACGTGTAATCCTCGTGGACTGTAACATTCATATCAGGCCCTACGGTAATCCTGCCTCCTCTCCAATACTCCAGAGGAGGTTTAATGAGACGACCGCTGCGCGAAACTGGAGCGCTGTGTGGCTGCACACTATCCGCAGAACTAACAGCTACAACAGATTTGCCATGTTAGCAGTGTGTAAATTCAGACAAAGACACACTTTTCTACATATTTAACTATACTTTTCTGCTACACTTGCCTACAAAAACAAAACAAAAAAAAAAACATTTACCATTACAATTTTTACCCTAATAGTAGACGAATTAAGATCCTAAATAGCCGAAATTGCTTAGCCTAAACATTTTGCAGAGTAGAATTAGCAGACTTACGGGTTAGCAGGTCTTTTGACTGGAGTCGTTTGGATATGCGTTTTTTGGAGGGCCTTTTATTTTGTTGTTCACAAGGTGCTGAATTGTTTCTTTGCCGATGTTTTTCACTTTAAAAAAAAAATTTTTTTAACTTTTCTCGAATATTTTCACAATATATAATTTATATAATTACATTATATTTTATATGCCATATATTATTTACACAGTTTTTCCATAAAGTTCCATACAAAGGAAATTGAACAAAATTGACTAACTTTAAAATGAACCCTACCCCTCATCACCAGTCAGGAATTTATGCAGGTATTCCTTCCACATTTCTGGAAAGCCGAAAAGAAACTTCTTGATAAACCAGGAAGGAAATGCTAAGAACAAAGATTTTAGTTAAGTTTTAGTTAAGCACCAGAATAATAGAAGATCAAAAGTTTTTTACAAGAATGACTCGCTTACATGAATTGCGATAGTTTGACATCTTTCCAACAAGAATGTAAGTCCCACCAGATGCAGTCTTAACAATGTTGCTTGAAACTCGCTCAGTGATGCAACTACTGTGCCAGGGGATCTTGTTGTCTCTATTCAGAAAAAAAACGTTTTTAAGACCGATTTAACAAATGCATACTGTTAAAATTCAAAACGTAGCACTAAGTTTCTAGAGACAAACTAAAAATGAACATGATTCTCTCAGAGGCACCACAAATTCTATCAAATGTACAGATGTTTTATTATGAATTATTAAAATAAACTTACACTCGAATGCCATCAACAATCAGTTCCCTGTTGTGCAGTTTTAAGACCCAATCAGTCAAATGAACCTCATTCATCTAACATTCAGATTGGAGACAAATAATGTTAGCATCAATAGTGGAACATCAATAGGATGCAAGTCAACTTGTTCTTGTAGTTTAACATAAAATAAAATGCAACATAAAAATGAATGACCAAGAGTTAAATTGTAACTAACATTTGTCTTTCCTTCCAGTGCTTTATCTGTTTTGTTATTCTGCTGTTTGGACATAGCTGCCGTTATCTTTTTCCTGGGGATGGAGATGCGAGGTGACTGCTGCAGAAGAGAATCCTCCATCAGATTCGGGTGGGTCTGAAGTGGTGCTTCTAAACAATCAGACTGCCTATTAGACATTTTTCCTGGTTGCTGTGGCAGTGGCTGGCTCCGGGGAGCACTACCCAGCCCCTGAAGCATATCCTCCCTGCTTTCATTATCCACTGTATTTTCTGCATCATCTTGTACACTCATCTCACCAAACACACCATGATCACCTGCAATCGACAAAAGGAAACAGACCATAACCCAAAATGCCATTGAAATTATGACCATCAAGGAAATCTGAGAGTACTTACCTCTAGGTTTGACTCGGGTTTTTAAATAGAATGGCTTTGCAGGTACTGGCTGAGCAGATGAGTCATGCGGCATGCGCTCCAGAAGAACATATGGTTCTGGAGTAGAAGAAACATACCTCTGCCTCAGTGCACCTTATAATTAAAATGTATACAAACATCAAAAACTGACATTAATCTGATATTTATTATCAGGAGGACATCAGAAACGTCTAAAAGTAATTAAGCATCAGCACCCAAAATAACTATGCAATTAGGAATAATGTAAATAATATTAAACAGTTTAAACAATTTAAGTAAGTAAATATTTTGATCATTGTCACTGTGGTGTTTGTATTTAATTCCACTTATTTTATAGGGTTAGTAATTGTGTGTAGTGACGGGCGACAGGTATCGTTACATCTCTAGGTGAGCTAAACTTTCTCTAATCTCGATTCAAAATTAGTTTTGAAACAAAATTGAGATTTATAGTGAATTACAATGCAGAAATATTATACACAAATTTGCTAGAACTTGTTTGATCACATGACTGAACCACTGACATAACAAAACTATAACGTACAAATACATACCATAACTGCCAAATGTTTTTGATTAAAAAAATGCTCATGTGATGACTCTAGTCATGCCACACTTCTCTATCGGTACAGCAAATAATCTGCATGTTCCTCCTCGCTCTTCTCAGGGTTAAAGAATTCGATGTGTGTCCTATGTTTAAAGCACTTTTCTACTCCAGACGCATTTTAACTCCATCACTCAAATAACATATCACATTTTTCCACTAGCGCCATTTCACTTCTTTTTTGTAGTTAGTTAAAACATTTACCAAATGAAGAATAATAAAGAAAACTGCACTCAATAAATAAACTCGATGTAATCTAGTCAAACCTTGATTTCTGGACCTGCTGCTGTTTTTCATTCCACTGGTTCCTTGCTGTGGTTTAAACTGGGTGAAGGGTTCAGTAAGCATGTTCTCCAGGTCAATAACAGGTTCTAAAGAAGGGAGGGGGGTCATTTCATTTATGTAAAACAGAATTTGTGTAATATATTTCTAACAGAAACTGAAGGAATTTAATTACTAACTGTGAAATAAGTCGGGGTTATGTCCTTCTATAACAAGATAAGGTGTCCGTTGGGGATTTTCAGGGTTTTTGCTCATGGATTTGGGAGGTGAAAGTGTCAGCACATACGTATCCTGTCCATCAGACAAATCATCACCGTCAACTGCTGGCTGCTGCATGTGTGTGTGAAACGAATCACCCCCACCCAGCTGTACAGGTGCGACACTTTCTTCCCTGTGTTCCTCCGAATTCAGCCGCTGGACTTTAGCTTTAAGTCTGGCAAAGACTTTGGCTGGTGTGTCTGTGATTCGCTTCAAACACAGGACGGGGTTATTAATAGTACTAAGATCACAGCTCATGGCTTCTCTGGACTCTGTTCCAAGCCGATGATCCTGTACTGTGGAATTCATCACTGCTGGAGTGAAGTTTTTCTTTATTCGGTTTGACCGTGCTGGAGTTTCAGCCATGCTGCGCTGTTTCCGAGTAGCCTGGTGTCCAGGTGTGTTGTGGTCCAGCTCGTGGTGCAGAGGAGCTGAGAAACACTTGGCTGGAGAAAGATACATGAGCTACAATAAAAAAGGAGCTGCTTCCAAATCTCAGGATTCATCAGCGATATTCCTAAAGAAACGTAAATAAGGAGAATATGGTATAGTCTGTTAGTTAGAAATGAACTCACATCTGCATTTTATTCTGCAGCTACAGTAACGCAGTATTAACGGAACTGAATTTAACTCAGTACGCAGAGAGACTAAACCACAAAAAGGGGAGGGGGATTGCTAAGCTACATTAGCTTAAGTGTTCCGGGTGTCGTTTTGCGTTTTATATTAAGCACAACATTACACCGTCTTGCGTCGTTGCTGCTGCATATCGCAAGAAAAAACAATAATTTACACTAATGTAAATGTCTGTTTCTGTCAGAAAACATAACAACCCATAACAACCCATAACAGCCCAGTAACCAACGCCCGAACCCGTAAACAGAAATATTTGATAAAAACAAACTAAATTACAGCACAAAACACATGTTTCGAATTGCTTTAAAACCAAACAAGAAATTACTGAAGTTTTATTTAATAAAAAAAAGAAATATTGTTAAACAACAGAAACCTGAATCTCTTAAGCATCGCGGCTGCACTGAGCGGTCCCTTTTTGAATTTTCTCACTGAGCGAACGTTTTTCTGGCACGTAGCAGTGACGTCATCTCCGCTCGCTACACGACCACAGGTTTCCACTATTAGTTTCAATCGTATAAAAAATTAAACAGGAAAAATTATTTATATATATTTAGTCTCTGATGTTTTGTGTGCATTTTCTATTAATTAATTTTTTATTATTGTTGTATGTTTGAACTGTTTTCTTTCTTTAAATAAAAGTTACTTCAATACGTTTGAGTTATGAAAGAAAACCTATATTTTATTTATTTATTTAGTGGATTAAGAACACATTTTCAGTAAAGCCAAATCAAAGGGTTTTTTTGTAACAAGTAAATAGTAATACAGTTCGTTCGTTGAGTCTAGACATAACACATAAGACACTCTTTTTCGCCCCCTGCTGGCGTATATATGTAATTTGAAGAAATGATTACCGAACAAATCATTTTGGTGAACAAACTGAAAATGAACGAATCTCAAAAGGATCAAAAGTTGTGTCACTCTGTGCTATCGTATTTCTCTCGGACGGAAACAATACTTAGAAACAGTTGTTCCGCTGTACAGTAGCAGGCTGTATCAAATGTTAGTTATGTTTTAAATAAAATGTACACACTGTAACCAACTCGCACACATAATTTATTGTGGAATTTTACATATTTTTCTCATCTCCGCAGCACAATTGTAAACGGCGTGGGAAAATGACTAAGTAATAAGAACGGAAGCGCAGGTTGTCTTTAAAGATGCTTGCAGTAGATGAAGTTTTACATCATATTTATTCAAACACGCTTTTTTGAGTGTCCTATTAAAGTTTGAATTTTAAAAGTGGCATATTTCAATATTTTAACTAGGTTTGGGGTAATTCTGTAGTCATATCTGGCAACCTCGCTTTCCAGGAAGTGAAGTAAAAGTTTGAAAGAGGCTCGTGTAGACTGCCGGAAATAACGTCGAAGTATTAAATACCGTTTAAACGTACGTTATATTACATCACAATCTTTGATGTTTCTTGCTGTAATAAACGTTAGAGTAAATTATGCACCAGTTTAGTCTGCCAGAAGAAGTGTGGGTCCACGTGTTTCTTTTTCTTCCCATTTCCGATCAATTAAGCGTTCGTTCTAGCTGTAAGTTTTTTATGAGGCTGATTGATCGCCCTCTGTTTTGGAAGAACGCCACGCTGTGTATCGAAAAAATACACACTTTCACGTGTCATTCCTGGAGAACACTGAGAAAGCGGAAGATCGCGTCTGTTGTGGTGGTAAAGGCGCGTGAAAAAGAGTGGAAGCAGCTTGTGTTACGACTGCCATGGATTCAGTCAGTTACTGTGGATGTGTGCACTGTCGGTGTCATTAATTCACTCACACAGTTTAAACAGTTGACCAGACTTGTGCTTCGGCGGTGCGTCTGTCCCAGTTTAACATCACTATCAGCACTGCGGCAACTGTCGCATCTCAGTGTGTGTGATGTGGTCTGTGCTCCAACAGCAGACATAATAAATGCGCTTTCCCAGCTCACTAATCTAACTTCCCTTCACTACCATGTTGGCAGCAAACCCATACCTACAGCAGCATTCCATCATCTATTACAAAGCCTGGCAAAATTAACACACCTCTCCTTAAAAATGGGATCAAATCAGGTATCTGACTCCAACCAAGCCATGTTTTTTCCACCAATAAACCACAAACCTGGTGAGAACTGTTTGCATTTATATTTCATGTAACCAGTAAGTTCATAAAAGTCGCAACATAAGTTTCATATTTAGTAATATTGCAGATTTGAACATTGATGTGATGCATCACTTTATAGAAAATAATAACGATTAATTATTGAAAGAATATATTTGATCATAGCGTCATGGACTAACTTTCTAATAAGCGATACTAATTTTAAGCAGTCATTTAATGTGTAGAGTCAATGTGTAACCAATATAAATAATAAAGAACTGAAGACGAACCTGGAAACATGGACACATTATGGCCAAAAATATCGGCACCCTTGAAATTCTGTCAGAAATAACAACACAAAACAAATGTTTTGGTATTTACATTGATTTTGTTTGCACTGGAAATCATAGAAGAAAAGTCAAACTTGACACACAACTCAAAAATGCACCTTGTCAAAACTGTAAGAAATAATTGTTTTTTTGTGATGCTCCTGTAAGTGAAATTCAGACACATCTGCAACCAGTAATCACACTTGCAACCAGGTTAAATGGAGAAAGTTGACTCAGCTTTTGTGTTGTGTGTCACACTGAGCATGGAAAAAAACTGTAAAAGTGTTAAGAGCTGTCTGTGGATTTGAACGAAAAAATTGTGGAAAAACACTGACAATCTCAAGGCTACAATTCCATCTGCAGACATCTTACTGTTCCTGTCACGAGAACATCATCAAGAGATGTACATCTTCAAAAGTATCCTAATTAACTTCCAAACAAATTCAAGCTGATCTGCAAACAGAGGTTAAAACAATGTCAGCTCGCACTATTCATCGCCATCTGAATTAAAAAGGGCCACTATGGTAGGAGACCCAGAAAAAGACACCACTGCTGTCATAAAAAAAGCAAGACTGGAGTTTGACAAAACCTATGGGACAAAACCACAATCCTTTTGTTAGAACAGACTGTGGACAGATGAGACAAAAGTAGAGCTTTTTGGTCAAGGACATCATGGCACCGTTTACAGAAAAAATTAGGCCTTCAAAGTAAAGGACATGGTCCCTACTGTCAAACATAGCGGAGGTTCAAAGATGTTTTGGGGTTGCTTTGGCACTGGATGCCTTGATTGTGAATGCTATCATGAAATCTGATGATTACCAAAAAATGTTGGGGCATAATGTAGTGGCCAGTTTCAGGAAGCTGCATCTCCACCAGAGGTCATAGGTCCTCAGCAGGACAATGACCCGAAACACACTTCAAAAAAACTCTGAAATGGTTACAACCAAAGACTTCTGAGGAAAAGGGCATCCTTTAATTCTGAATGACCTGGAGCAGTTTTCAAAAGAAGAGTGGTCCAAGAATCCAGTAGAAAGGTGTAAGAAACTCATTCATGGTTACAGAAAGCAATTGATTTCAGTTATTTTTTTCCAAAGGCGCTGCTACCAAATATTAAGTTAAGGCTACCAATAGGTTTGTCCATTTCTTTTTTTTTTTAAGTTCTATGTGGAATTGTTTTAGATTTGACTTTTCAAATCTAAGTCATGTGAGTGCCAAAACATTTGCAACTACAACAACTTTTGACAGAACTGCAAGGGTGCTGATATTTTTGGCCATGACTGTATATGTGTGTAATTTTTGTTGTGTACTAAATTTAGTGCTTAATGTTTCTATAGAATGATTTTGGTTTTAGTTAAATTGTAGAATATAAGATATCTACAGTATGTACACTACACAAAGGGACGTCCAATTGTTTTGACACACGTGCAACTGTTTGTGCTTTTTTTTTCTACCAGTTAAAGAAACTCTTAATAATAGCTGACATCATCGTTTCTTTGTGTAAGAATAGTTTAAGAAGGACACAGTTCTGGGTAATGTGTACACAAAAACCCAGGTATTTATTATGTCAGCTATTACTAAGATTTTCCTTAATTGGAGGCAAGTGGTACAAACCCTTCCAGCATATAAAGCCCTGGAGGTCCATAGTGTGTTATAGTTGGACGGTAAGAACTGCAAAGAGACTCTGACATCAACCCCAATATACAACTTTGGTATAAGCATGAACTGAAATCCAGACCTCCTTAGTGCCTGATCTCATTTTGTTTCTTAAAAGGTCAAAAATGTCTACAATGATTCTACTGAAAAAAACTCTACACATATGGATTATTATAGAAGTTAGAGTGGGGCTAAATTTGGAATGGGATTTTCAAAAACACGTATGGAGATAATGGCCAGATGTCCCAGTACTTTTTTTCAATCTAATTGATTGTCCTTTAGTGCAGTTAGCTCAAATAGGGTCAAATTTGATTTTAAAAGAGAGTTGTGTGCACATCTCAAGGCAGCAGACTGTAGGCATGTGTCAGTAAACTCTCTAGTGAGAAACAATGATGGAGTAGTTCATAATCATTACATGACATTGATCCTGGACCACAAATAAAGGCCTGTCCAAAATTATTCATACACTTTGCAAACTGTCAAAGTCTATGGAAAAATCCAAAGTTCTATACCATTCCAAATAGTCCAAGCTGTTCTAAAGCATCCTAATTGCCCTGATTCATTGGGAACAACTGTTTTAATCAACTCAACAGGTGAAAAACAGAAGCTCTCTGCTGTTGGTATGTGGACAGTCATGGCAGACAAAGGAGCTCACTGAGGACCTGCGGCTGCACATTGTGGCTGCTCACAAGTCAGGAAAGGGCGATAAGACCATATCTAAATGTTTTGAAGTTCCAGTGGCTACAGTGCAAAGTATTATAAAAAATTACAAGACGTTCCGCACTGTGAAAACTCTCAGAGGACGTGGTTGGACGCCAAAAGTGACATCTGAATCTGGGCTCGGCTGGTGGCAACATCTCAAGGCAGACAGTCCAACGGACACTGCACACAGCTGGGTTCCACGGACGCAGCCCAAGGAGGACACCACTTCTCCAGATAAAGCACACAAAAGCCCGCTTGGCCTTTGCAAATGCTAATCTGGACAAAGAAGAAGACTTCTGGTCTTCTGTTTTATGGTCAGATGAAACAAAAATGTAATTGTTTGGCCACAATGATGTAGCCTTTATTTGGTGTAAAAAAGGAGAAGCCTTCAACCCTAAAAAAAAAAAAAAAAACTTAAATAAAAGTAACCTTAAGTCAGAATTTGCCAGGAGTATGAATAATTTCGGGCTTGACTGTATATTTAGAATGTAAGTCTTTTTCTAATACCACAGTTGCTTTAATTCTAGAAGATCGACAGCGCAGCCTGCCAGCACTGATCAGCCTGGAACTGCTGAACTACACGGACCCTATTCTCTCTCCTGTGGCCTTGCGGTGTCTTCCTTCCCTCAAAGTTCTGACTGTGCAATATACAGACTTGTCTCTGATGCCACAGCCGTGCCACCTTAAAACATGGCTGTCAGAAATTCCCATTCAAGAGCTAAATATTTCATGTGAGTATGATACCCAACTGCACATATTTCCCTCTAGGTCTGTTTTCTTTAAAAAGATAAATACTAAAAATTTTATGTGTCACTTTTTAATGAAAAAAGACCTAATCTTAGAGGGGAAATCCTCACACCTTCATTTAAAAGTTTGCCAACAGTTGCAAGACATTTAGAACATTACATTTCTTAATAATTCCAGACAACAAAATTTCTTGTAGATATCTGTATTTTTTTAGAGGAGTATAAATAAAAAAAGGATTGGCAAAGTGTTTGATCAGCTAGCCTAAAAGTCATCTCTTCATCACACAATCTTAGTATCCAGTGTTTTATTAAGTCTAGATTAATCAGAATGGAGTGTTTACATTAAGGATGTGTCTGCATTAGAGGGTGACACAAGTATGGACTTTTTAAAAATCTCTCCTATCCCATTCCCACAAAAAAAAATCTTTGAGCACTCTAGTGGCTCAAAGCGGGTGGATGAGGTTGCTCGTAAACCGGTGTTTAGAAAGGGATAGATGGTTACAAGCGGAGCTTATTTGTCGTGATGACACGGGCACGTTCTTACAGTATGTGGCAATGCCAGTGAGGTGCAAAAATGCACTCACTGTGTGTTACAATGGCGTCGCCCCAGTGTGACAGTGACCCCATGCAGGTGGGTGTCACCAAACTCTCAAGACAAGTTATCTTTTATGTATGTCCCTATCATGTCATCTCCAAATGCCCCAAAAAACCCATGCTTCACTCAGCTAAAGTAAGCAACCCTGCACCTACGCTGCTATACACTTTATGTCTCACCATACACCATACATCTGTATCCCATGTGTTCCCTGCATGAGTGGATTCTGGGTCTTCCCCTTAATGTTATGGACAAGCATCTCGTCCAACAAATCAAGCTCCATACCACACCATGTACTCCCACCTTTTCACATCACAGCTAGTGACGGCCAACACATTGGCCCTGGTATCATCAAAAACAGTTCCTACCACCATCTGGATCAAAGAGTTCCATGAGGAAAAGTTATCGTTTCACGTCATTTAATCACTTAAGAACCCAATCATTCTGGGATATCCCTGGCTACTCGAACACAACCCCACTATGTTAAGAGACCACGCTATGGTCGACTCACTATCATGAGAACTGTTATCCTCCCCACTCCCCACTCCATGCCTAACTACCCAAGTTGTGGGTTTTGAAACTACTGACACAAACCAAATCCCCCCCAGAATACAAGAGCAGAGAAAGCAGAGAAATGTGAGTTTTACTAAGACTGAATCAAGTTTACGGGTTACCGCATTAGCACACAAGGGGTTGCCATGGACCACTCCAAGGAAGCTGTGGCCATTTTGCCCTCGCCTCAGGCTGTCAAGGACCTTCAACGATTCCTGGTGTTTGCAAACTTCTACCGGCAATTCATTCGCAACTACAGTATGACATCAACTCCTATCACAGCTCTACTCAAGGGTAAACCATCGAAGCTCCACTGTATGGAGATTAATGCCAAGTTTACCACAGATCCAATACTGCCATTCGTGGTGGAAGTGGTTGCTTCAAATTGCAGAGTTGGCACCGTACTTCTACAGAGACATGGCACTCCCTTTAAACTTCTTTTCACTTAAGATTACCCCAGCTGAACAAAATTATGATGTGGGGAACAAGGAGCTACTGGCTGTGAAAAAGCCCTGACACTGGCTGGAAGGAAAGTACCTACCTATCACAGATCTGGAGTATCTAAAGATTCGTAGATTGTCTAATTGCTCCTAGGTGTGAATAAATGTGTGCACCTGGACTTGTGTAGGTTGTAAAGAAGCTGAAGCAACCCAATCTCATATAAAATATGGATTATTATAAAGTTATAAGATCTTTAACAACTACTCATTACAATTCATACAAAATATTACAATCATCAGATAATTAAATTTGCCAACTAATGTTACAAAAAATAAAAGAAATGGATGTTATTATTGTTTACAGTGGGATATCAGCTTGGTGTCTATGCTAGATCAGTGCCTCCAACAGTACAACGCTTGTCCCTTAAAGGTGTGATGGCAGACCTAAAAGCTTTGAGAGAGTTAGCCCAACAGGTGCCAGATCTCCTGCACTTGCACATGGACCTCTGTTCCTATAAAAGGCAAAGCTTCATTGCTGAGGTTCCCTGTCTTTTTCCCAAACTGCAGAGCCTGGCAATAAGGTAAAGCTTAATGTTCATCCAAAACTATTATTGCATTTGCTGTCTTTTCTTTATATTTATTAATTATATCTTTTTTTTCCAGACACTACAACCTGAATGTAGATGAATTTTTTGGACTTGCACAGTTGTCTCATCTTAAGCATTTAGTGATTTTGGATCCCAACACAGGACAAAATTCAGCTCTGACAGATCTGAGTCAAAAAATGCACATTCAGACCAACTACAGAGTTAATGTTATTACTTTGTCAGGTTCAAAAGAGCAGATGTCTTGTCTTTGTGCAAAACAGTAATCTTCAGTCTGTCTAGCAGGTCTGTACTCAAAATCTGTATTACAAATTTATGTCCAGCTCCCAGTGGAATAAAAAATATATCTAAAAATATTTATTAAGTAAAACTGTTTTACTAAATGTGTTTATTTCTTCTATGCTGGTAATTTGCAGTACTTTTTTATAGCTGAAAATATGTGCAGTATAATCCTATATCTTCTGTCGGAAGCAATATGATTTGATAAGGTTTGTAATTATCATATTATTATTACTACTACTTATTACTATAATGATGGCGTTCAAGTTCAAGAAGCTTTATTGTCATTTCAACCATTTATAGCAGAGGCAAGACACAGTGAAATGAAACAACATTTCTCCAGGACCCCATGGTGCTACACAAAAACAACACAAAATTACATAAAACAATAACTACAAAGAGCCACTTAACAGAGCAACACAGAGCTAAAGACTAAAAGTAAATTGTCTTCGCAACACAAAGTGCACGTGCAACCTGGTGCAAACAGTGCAAGACAGACAGTGCAATAAACAGTATGAATATTAAACCAGATGATGATGATGATAATGATGATGATGATAATAGTGGTGGTGGTTTTTGTCAATTATGTAAAAGTCAATAAATTGTCATAAAAAATTTTTTGCGAAATGGTGCACCCAGACCTGAACCCTACTTTGCAAAAAATCACCCCCACCCAGTGGTTTCTAAACCAAGAAGTGCCTTTACAGATACCACATTGCCTGTATATTGCACTTGGCATGTTTTTTTCCCCATGGTTTTGGAAGGTTCTATGACATGGCCAGGAAAACTGGAAGCTTAAAGGCATGTATAGCTTGGCCAAAAGAGATAGTTAGAGATAAAGAAAGAAAGACAGATAGAGAGAAATGAAGAGAGAGTACAAAGAATTAGTATGTTCTCGATAATATAATGAGCAAGAACAATGTACATTGTGTTAAATTGCAGGCTGGGACTCCCACAAGACTAGCTTTGACAGCATAACTAAAAGAAGGGAGCCAGAAGGTGGCACAGACATTAGAGCTTTCTGAAACAAAAGGCAGGCAGCCGCTCCCCTGTCAGCTAATACTGCACAGATGAGAGTGGGGGATGATAACATTCTAATTCATTACTACACTCTATGCCTATAAACCCTCCAAATCTGCTCTTTTACTTAAGCAAAAACTGCTCATAAAAGATTTAAATAAACAAATGGATTTAAACACACTGCGGGCCTTTGTTAGAGAAAGCTCTGCTCCCTGACGTAGACTTTGCTGCTAGAGACATCAACAAATAGCACATTTTGATCAAAGGAGGAGTAGGACAGGGCAGAACGCCATGGACATTAACTCCCAGCCTTGAGGGAGCTTTCATCTACTTCTCTCTGGAATTCTGTACTGTCTGTCATTTACTGCAAACTATACAACTTTTGTTTTTGCTGTAAGGTTATCGGCCCTTTTGTCATTTTCACAATTATTTAAGTGTTTTGTAATTGTACCTGTTAACTCTGGCCTGTTTTTGACCACATTGTGATTGCTTGATTGATTTTAACATTTTGTATCACTGCTTTAACCGGTTGTATGTATTTATATTTCCACACCACTGAAATCTTGTTTTATCTCAGCTTGGGCTTTTATACCTGGATGAGTTGGTAAGCAGTGCAATGCATAAGATTATACAGCTTTGGATAATGTTTAGACTATTAATTAGATTGGGGGAAATGTGATCTCTTTTGTCTGTGGCGTGATTGTTGGTGGCAGGAGGGTTGGTTTTGAGTTGTTCTATAACTGCTGATCTTCTGGGATGTTCTTACACAAACGTCTCTGAATGTTGTAATAAGGAAAACTTGAACATTGTGTGACAGTCTTTTAAAAAAACATTTAATGAGAACAGAATGATTTAAACAGTCATTTAGATGACCAACTTGTACAATTGTCTCCGAAAGGTACAACACATCTTAATTTCTGCTGAGTCACACAGACGCCGAGAGCTTTCGGGGTTCTTAACGCTAACAGTGCATATATATATATATATATATATATATATATATATATATATATCTATATATATATATATATATATAGACTATATAATATAGACTATTTTGGGTTGTATATATGTTTATATATGTAGGTTGACATGTACAGTATCTAAACACACTGCAGAAATACAGATTGGGTGTGTTTTGGATGAAATATATTGTGGGTAATGTAGTTTACGTTTATCAAAATTTTGTGTCATTGATCTCCTGCAGTACTACATTTCCCAGAATGCACTGTTAAAAAAGGCAGGGGGTGGGCTGAGCGCCTGACTTCTTTCCCTACATACCACGGTGATGTGGCGAAGTCTCTAAGCATCGCAGATTTCATTGTTGGACGAACTGCGCTGTAACACAATGTCGGACGGTGGAGGAGACGACAGTGGCGGCACTATGGAGGTTTCTCCTGCTGTCCAGACGGTCGCTGACGCCTCGGTTCTGCAGAAACACGTTCGCAAACTGGTTCCTCTGCTGTTAGAAGATGGCGGCGAGGTGCCGGCGGCACTGGAAACCGCCCTGGAGGAGAAGAGCTCCGTGGAGCAAATGAGGAAATTTCTGTCGGATCCTCAAGTTCACACCATTCTAGTTGAACGGAGCTGTTTAAAAGGTATTTCTACAGCCAGTGAGAAAGAAACGCAACGAAGAGACATTAAACATATCAGACAAAAAACAAAAGCCTAATAGATTCCAGCTGATTATATAGACCACTTTATTATATAAAGAGTTATTTTATTCTAATGAATTCCAGCAGGGAATCGTTTATACGACTTGTAAATTTTGTTCAGTCAACACAAAACTAATATATATATATATATATATATATATATTATTGTAGCAGATATTCGCCGTAAACCTCGGCTTTATATCGATATTAATCTTTAATTTTCTGCTGTCTGTAAAAATCGTCGTCACTGGACTTTGGGTACGGAAATATATTTTTTATTAAAGGATCACGGGAACTGAATCCTCACGCGTTGTGACCGATAAAGACAGACAGGGTGTGTCTTCAGCTTCAACTTGCTACAGCAAGTCATAATAAAACTCCATCCTATAACTATATATTTATTAAATATGTTTAAAAGCAAATATCTGCATTTCTATTGTTTATGGTGCTTTGGGTGATTGATCTTAATTATAATTAATAACTGCCAACATGAACAAGGCATTTTTTTTTTTATTGCCCCTAAACATTTTTGGGAAATTCAACATGGGAAATTCAGCATAATGGTAAATGAAGGCAAAAGTCTAAATTTTACTTATAAATGCTGAGATTTTTACAGTAATGTTTTCGCCCCAGGCACATTCATCATTCATGAGGTTACGTGTTAAATGTAAAATGTTAAATCCCCGATCTCCTTAGAGGAAGAATTGTACTGATATCTTCACACAGAGTAATTGATTTACTGAACACGAGGTCACTGATGATCTGCCTCGGATAACACGCATCATCATCTTTGTTTTCAATTTGGCAACTTGTGTTGTCTTTGACCGGGAATAATGCACCTGCTCTTATTTCAGTCTAACTACTTGTCACCGCACTTACCTTGGTGTACAGTGTGAATGCTGCAAAACAAAAGAGTTAAAGTCACTGCCCCGCTTCTGTATCCACCATCTTCACTTTTGAATACATTTCCAGCAGTATTGGTTTTAGGTTAATTAATGTATAGATACAGATCTTTAGTAAATTAAGAGCACTGAATCCAGCCACAGGGGTCACAAGCCAGTAACTTCGGTGCCAACCTCAAGGCTGGATAAATAGAGAGGGTTGTGTCAGGAAGCGGATCTGACGTAAAACTTCGCCAAATCTAAATATGCAAGTCATCCGTCAGAATTCATACCCGATCGGTCGAGGCCTGGGTTAACAACGACCGGCACCGTTGAGCTATAGGGTGCCAGTGGAAATTGGGCTACTGTTGGTCAAAATAGAAGAGGAGGAAGACTCGTAAATAGACAAAAAGAGAAGAGGAAAGGCAAAAGTGTAGGACTGAGAATAGGGATGCTGAATGTTGGGACAATGACGGGGAACGGTAGAGAGCTGGTGGATATGAAGGACCAAGTGGAAGGGTAGTAAGGCTCCTAGTATGGATTGGAATATGAGTTGTTTTATTATGATGTAGAGAGGAAGAGAAATGGGGTATGGGTGATCCTGAAAGAGAAAGTTTGTGAAGAATGTTCTGAAGGTGAAACGAGTGTCAGACAGGGTGATGAGTCTGAAGTTAGAAATTGATCGTGAATGTTGTAAGTGGTTATGCCCCACAAGTAGGTTGTGAGTCAGAGAAAGAGAGGTTCTGGCGTGAGTTAGATGAGGTAATGATGAGTATTCCCAGAGGAGAGAGAGTAGTGATAGGCGCAGACTTTAATGGACATGTTGGTGAGGGGAACAGCGGTGTTGAGGAAGTGTTGAGTTAAAACAGGCTCTGGGTGGTCAGCTAGTGTTTTTAGATAAATGGCAAACTACAGCACAAGTGATCAGGGAGACAGGAAGAAAGGTGCTAGGTGTGACATATGAAAGGAGGAAAGAAGATAAGGAGATTGGGTGGTGGAATGGCGAGGTTCAGGATAGTATACAGAGGAAGAGGTTAGCCAAGAAGAAGTGGGACATGATAAGGACTGAGGAAAGTAGACAGGAATACAAGGATTTGCAGCACAGAGTGAAGAGGGAAGTGGCTAAGGCCAGGCAGAAGGCATATGATGAGTTGTACACTAGGTTAGACACTAGAGAAAGACTTGTACAGGTTAGCAAGGCAGAGGGATCGAGATGGAAAGGAGGTTAGGGTTATTAAGGATCTAGATGGGAAGGTGCTCACAAGTGAGGAGAGTGTACAGAGAAGATAGATGGAGTATGTTAAAATGAGAGGGAGAAAAAAGTTAAAAAATGGGGAGCAGGAAGTTCAAAAGATTAGTACAAAAAAGTTAGGATGGCTTTGAAGTGGATGAAAAGAGGAAAGTGAGAAGATGCCTGAGGAATGGAGGAGGAGTTTAATGGGCCTATCTTTAAGAACAAGGGTGATGTGTGATGTTTCGACAATTACAGAGGAATAAAGTTGATGAGTCATACAATGAAGGTATGGTAAAGAGTAGTGGAAGCTAGGTTAAGGAGGGTAGTAGATATTTGTGAGCAGCCATATGGCTTTATTCCCAGAAAGAGCACTACAGATGCAATCTTTGCTCTGAGAATGCTGATGGAGAGGTACAGAGATGGTCGTCGGGAGCTGCATTGTGTTTTTGTAGACCTGGAGAAAGCATAAGACAGGGTACCAAGAGAAGAGCTGTGGTATTGTATGAGGAAGTCAGGAAGTATGTCAGGGTTGTGCAGGATATGTATGAGGGAAGCAGGACAGTAGTGAGGTGTGCAGTGGTTCAGACAGAGGGGTTTAAAGTGTAGGTGGGACTGCATCAGGGATCAGCTCTTATCCCCTTCTTTTGCTGTGGTGATGGGTCGTTTGACAGACGTGGTCAAACTGGAATTTCCTTGGACAATGATGTTTGCAGGTGACATTGTGATCTGTAGTAAGAGCAGGGAGCAGGTGGAGGAAAACCTTGAGAGGTGGAGGTTTGCTCTGGAGAGAAGAGGAATAAAAGTCAGTCGTAGCAAGACAGAGTACATGTGTTTAAATAAAAGGGAGGGAAGGTGAAGAAGGTACAGGAGTTTAAGTACTTGGTGTCGACAGTCCAGAGCAATGGAAAGTGTGTAAAAGAGGTACAGAAGCGAGTACAGGCAGGTTAGAATGAGTGGAGAAACGTGTCATGAGTGATGTGTGACAGGAGAATATCAGCTAGAATCAAGGGGAAGGTGTACAAGACAGTGGTGAGACCAGTTATGATGTATAGTTTGGAGACAGTGGTGCTGAGGAAGAGACAGGTGGCAGAGCTGAAGATCTTGGGGGGGGGGGGCGGGGTCGGTCAAGATTAGGAACAAGTTCATCAGGGGAACGGCTCATGTTAGATATTTTGGGGAGTAAGTCAGGGAAGCCAGTTTGAGGTGGTTTGGACATGTACAGAGCAGGGATAGTATTGAATATATTGGTAGGGGGATGTTAGAAATGAAGCTACCAGGCAGAAGGCAAAGAGGAAGACCAAAGAGGAGGTATACGGATGAGATAAACGAGGACATGAAATTACTGGGTGTGAGTGTAGAGAATATGGTTGGGTGGAGACAGATGAGTCGCTGTGGCGACCCCTAAAAGGGAACAGCCGAAAGGAGAAGACGACGACCTAGGACTGTCATAATTAGTTGCGATTATGATGATTGTTTTTAATTGTTTTAAGGCTTTTACAATTAATTGTTTTTGGAAAAAAAGCAACAAAAAGCATGCCTTATTAACGTTCTACTGTAAATATTTAAGAAATCCGTATTTTGCATCCTGTGCGTGGTGTTTATCTGTTTACCAACATATAAATTATTTATGCAATTTGCATTATGGGCTGTTAACATGAGTTGAGGTGGTGATGGAGCGTTACTGAAGCGCGATTGGAGTGTCAGAAAACCACAACGCTCTTACTTTAAAATCACGCTGCTCCCTTCACTTACTCTGGTTGAAAGTAGGATGCTGCAGGTACTACAGCTCCTTCTTGTGGCTAATAAAAGTAGGCAATATTTGCAGTTGGTTTCAACGATGCGGTTAGGTCAAATAATTGCGATCATAAGATTATTTGATAATTGTGACAGCTTTACATTGACCATATCCATCACTATTGTAATTAACAACTTTAAAATGATCGCTTGTGTTAGCCAGACAGTTTACTGCAATGTTTTTTGATGTTGGCAGCTGTATCTGCTGTGCTCCAATTTTATTTCCGTTTGTTCAGGCACTCGTGGTTTTTTTGTTTGCCAGTAAAGTATCCCAAGGTGGGAAATAATGTTTTTTTTAAACTTGCAAATTGCTGCTTACATAGCATTAAAAATGCAGCATAACAAATTAGCAAAGTGTTCTACTGATTGTAGGTAGGACATTGCAAGTTTAATACATTAATAGCACATTTTTTAAAGGTATTTTAATTTAATAAAATGTGGTGGTTATTTTAATCACATGATCTTTTGTAGCTGAATTTCATGTTTCAAACACGTCTTAATTTACTGAGTTTCGTTGGATTAAACTAAACAGTAAATTGATTAGTAAATCAAAAGTGACTTTTTTACCACTTGTAATTGCTTTGACTGTTTGGTGTATTTTTTTCAGAGGATGTAGGAGATGAAGGAGAGGAGGAAAAGGAATGCATTTCCTACAATATTAATATTGATATCCATTATGGTATCAAGTCCAACAGGTAAAATGTCTTTGAATGACTTATTTGATGGTGTTCCAAAGTCATTTTGCAGTGTTCAGTAAATAATGCTTAGTGTTTAATTTAATGTAATATATTTTTTTTTAGCTTGGCATTTATTAAAAGGACTGGAGTCATCGATGCTGACAAGCCCATTTCAACCCAAGTCCGGGTTTTGACTCTCAGTGAAGATTCTCCATATGAGACCCTGCACTCTTTCATCAGTAATGCTGTTGCCCCCTTTTTTAAGTCTTACATCCGTGAGTCGGGTAAAGCTGACAGGTGAGGCCAGAATGTTAAACGTCTGGATAATTTTTAACCAATATGACTATAATGTGTATTTTTGTGCTCATACCTAGTATTTGATAATGATTGTGTTTTTATTATTGCTCACACTCTGATTTTGTATCTTTTATAATGTAGAGATGGAGACAAGATGGCTCCTTCTGTGGAGAAGAAAATTGCTGAACTTGAAATGGGGTTGTTACACCTGCAACAGAACATAGAAATTCCAGAGATCAGTCTTCTGATCCACCCCATCATCTCTAACATTGCCAAGCAGTGCTATGAAAGGGGAGAAAAGCCCAAGGTTACCGACTTCGGTGACAAAGTAGAGGATCCTACTTTCCTTAACCAGCTACAGTCAGGAGTTAATCGCTGGATTAGGGAAATTCAGAAGGTGTCTATATCTTTTTCCCTTTCCTTTTTTCCCTATCTTTGATTCTGGTAAACGGAAATTAATTTTGATATCTGTATGTAATTCAATGTTTTTCTTCTAGGTGACTAAATTGGACAGAGACCCTGCCTCTGGCACAGCTTTGCAGGAAATCAGCTTTTGGCTTAATCTTGAGCGTGCCCTCAATCGCATTCAAGAGAAAAGAGAGAGTCCAGAAGTGCTGCTTACCTTGGATATTCTTAAACATGGCAAACGATTTCATGCCACTGTTAGCTTTGACACAGATACTGGTGAGATTTTAACATAATGCATCATTAAACTATTTCATTTTATTTATAACTGTAAAATGTAATGCTTTTTTTTTTTTTTCTTTCTCAGGTCTGAAGCAGGCTGTGGAGACTGTTAACGATTACAACCCTCTAATGAAGGACTTCCCACTCAATGACCTTTTGTCAGCCACTGAACTGGATAAAATACGTCAGGCATTGGTCGCCATTTTTACACATCTACGCAAGATCCGAAACACAAAGTATCCCATCCAGCGAGCCCTGCGCTTGGTTGAGGCCATTTCCCGTGATCTCAGTGCACAGCTCCTCAAGGTGCTGGGAACCAGAAAACTTATGCATGTGGCATATGAAGAATTTGAGAAGGTACTGAAAATCACAAATATACTGGCCTTGACAATATTTATATTACTGTTACTGGTAATGTGGTGGTTTTTGTACCAGTAGACAACTCTTTGGTTTACTTCTTAGGTGATGGTAGCTTGTTTTGAAGTGTTCCAGACCTGGGAAGATGAATATGAAAAACTTCAGGTTCTACTTAGAGATATTGTGAAAAGAAAAAGGGAGGAGAATCTCAAGATGGTGTGGCGCCTCAGCCCTGCACATCGAAAACTGCAGTCCCGCCTAGATCACATGAGGCGCTTCAGAAGACAGCATGAGCAGTTGAGAGCTGTTATTGTCCGTGTACTGAGACCTCAGGTACTTCTGTCTGTCTTTTATATTCACAATGTGATATCCAGTTAGTATTTTTTTTTCCCGGCTATTTCTGCAGGTTTCTCTCTTGTATTTATTATTCTATTTTTTATGTTGTATTTGTTTTCTGTTTCCAGGTGTCTGCTGTCCCACAGCATGGCCAGAGTGAAGCAGTAGAACCCCCTGACATGAAAGTGGCTGAAGTCCTATTTGATGCTGCAGATGCTAATGCCATTGAAGAAGTTAACCTGGCTTATGAAAATGTAAAGGAGGTAGATGGGTTGGATGTCTCAAAGGAGGGAATGGAGGCATGGGAAGCTGCAATGAAGCGGTATGATGAACGTATTGATCGCGTTGAGACGCGCATCACGGCCCGTCTTCGTGATCAACTGGGCACTGCAAAAAATGCCAATGAGATGTTCCGCATCTTTTCCCGCTTCAACGCTCTCTTTGTGCGTCCACACATCCGCGGAGCCATACGTGAATACCAGACCCAGCTCATTCAGCGTGTGAAGGATGACATAGAGTCTTTGCATGACAAGTTTAAAGTGCAGTACCCCCAAAGCCAGTCTTGTAAGATGAGTCATGTGCGTGACTTGCCCCCAGTCTCTGGGTCAATTATCTGGGCCAAGCAGATTGACCGGCAGCTGACCGCCTACATGAAACGTGTGGAGGATGTCCTAGGAAAAGGTTGGGAGAATCATGTGGAGGGTCTGAAGCTGAAGCAGGATGGGGACAGCTTTCGTGCCAAACTCAACACACAGGAAATCTTTGATGACTGGGCTCGCAAAGTACAGCAACGCAACCTTGGTGTTTCAGGACGGATCTTTACTATTGAAAGTAGTCGTGCCCGTGGGCGCACCGGGACCATTCTTAAATTAAAAGTGAACTTTTTACCAGAGATCATCACTCTGTCTAAGGAAGTTCGTAATCTGAAGTGGCTTAGTTTCCGTGTACCTCTGGCCATTGTTAACAAAGCACATCAAGCCAATCAGCTCTACCCATTTGCCATCTCGCTCATTGAGAGTGTGCGTACATATGAGCGCACTTGTGAAAAAGTTGAAGAGCGGATTTCCATTTCACCCTTGGTGGCTGGTTTAAAGAGAGAGGTTCAAGCTCTAATTACTGAGGGAATTGCTCTAGTTTGGGAGTCCTATAAACTTGACCCCTATGTTCAGCGCCTGGCAGAAACGGTCTTTAATTTCCAAGAAAAGGTTTGTTCCTTGCTTTGTATAACAACACTGTCCATCTATGTATAGAGAAGAAATCAAAAAGATCATAACTGTGACATACCCTCTTACGTCTAGGTGGATGATCTTCTGTTGATTGAAGAGAAAATTGACTTGGAGGTACGCTCTCTTGAAACTTGCATGTATGACCATAAGACCTTCTCAGAGATCCTCAGTCGTGTCCAAAAGGCTGTTGATGACCTGAATCTGCACTCCTATTCTAATTTGCCCATTTGGGTGAACAAACTGGACATTGAGGTAAGATTTGTGAAAAAGTTGTCTGGAGCATTTTTTTAAAACTTGTGAAACTTCTAGCTACCTTAGGAAAAAAACTGTTTCATATATGTTAATTGTCCTGTAGATTGAGCGGATCTTGGGAGTACGTCTACAGGCTGGTCTCCGGGCATGGACCCAAGTGCTCAGAGGACAAATGGAGGACAAAGCTGATGTGGACATGGACACTGAAGCACCACAAGTCAGCCACAAGCCAGGAGGAGAGCCGAAGATCAAGGTAAAAGATTTTAAGTGTGTTATAATGAGTGACTTTTATTAAAATTGCAGATGTTTTAAACGTTGAAAGATTAACACTGACACATTATATTTGTATAGAACGTGGTCCATGAGCTCAGGATTACAAACCAGGTTATATACTTGAATCCTCCTATTGAAGACTGCCGTTATAAACTCTACCAAGAAATGTTTGCCTGGAAGATGGTTATTCTATCTCTGCCCAGGATCCAGAGTCAAAGATACCAGGTTGGTATAGCAGTGAACCTTTCTTCTTCTGGGTAAAGTGCAAAGTAACTAATTTACTTCGTGAACAGGTTGGTGTCCACTTTGAATTGTCTGAGGAAGAGAAGTTCTACAGGAATGCTCTGACTAGAATGCCTGATGGTCCAGCAGCCATTGAAGAGGCCTACAATGCTGTTAAGGAAAATGTTTCAGAGGTGGAACAGTATGTCAAGGTAGCACCATGCCTTCTATGACCATCTTTACATTGTTGCATAAATTTCAGCCCAGAACATGGTTGCAAATTTTTTTTCTTCATTCCAGGTTTGGCTACAATACCAGTGTTTGTGGGATATGCAGCCTGAGAACATCTATAACCGCCTAGGAGAAGACCTGAATAAGTGGCAAGCTCTATTGGTGCAGATCCGCAAAGCAAGAGGAACCTTTGACAATGCCGAAACTAGAAAGGAATTTGGCCCAGTAATCATTGATTATGGCAAGGTAAATCCGGCTGAATAAGCAGTGCATAGAATATGATGCCACTATTAAGAATGCTGTTAGCAGATTGTTAATTTATATTTCTCACAATTTAGGTCCAGTCTAAGGTGAACCTGAAGTATGACTCTTGGCATAAGGAAGTACTCAGCAAGTTTGGACAGATGCTTGGTCAAAACATGCAGGACTTCCACTCCCAAATTTCTAAGGTATAAGATGTTGCCCCTGATCTATGTATGTGTTTTGTAGTACTGTTCTAATACTTGCTATAATATACATTTATTTTATTATTTCAGTCTCGCCAAGAGCTGGAGCAGCATTCTGTGGATACAGCCAGCACTTCTGATGCAGTAACTTTCATTACATACGTGCAAGCCCTTAAGAGGAAAATCAAGCAGTTTGAAAAGCAAGTCGATGTAAGTAGAACCATAAAGTTTATTAATTATTTCGCTTATTTGACTTCAGCATGAATTGACTCTTTAAGTTGTGTTATTTAGCTATTCCGCAATGGTCAGCGTCTCCTGGAAAAACAGCGTTTCCAGTTCCCACCCTCTTGGTTGTACATTGACAACATAGAAGGAGAATGGGGAGCTTTCAGTGATATTATGAAACGCAAGGATACTGCCATCCAACAGCAAGTGGCTAACTTACAGATGAAGATTGTCCAAGAAGATCGTGCTGTAGAGAACCGTACCTCTGATCTACTTACAGACTGGGAGAAAACCAAACCAGTTGCTGTGAGTTAAGAATTAATTTAAGATAATGTAAACTTGCCCTTGGTCATTTTTGATATATATACAAAACATTTCTCTTTATTTTCAGGGTAACCTTCGCCCAGAGGAAGCCCTACAGTCCCTCACCATCTATGAAGGCAAGTTTGGACGTCTGAAGGATGACCGTGAAAAGTGTGCAAAGGCTAAGGAAGCTTTAGAGTTGACAGACACTGGCCTATTAAGTGGCAGTGAGGAGAGAGTGCAGGTATTGTTTTAACAGCCACATACAGCTTGTTCTGTGAAATGTGGTTCTTTATAGTTACTTTTAAAGATGATTTATTTTTTGTAGGTTGCACTGGAAGAGTTGCAAGACCTAAAGGGTGTTTGGTCAGAGCTATCTAAGGTCTGGGAACAAATTGATCAAATGAAGGAACAACCTTGGGTGTCTGTGCAGCCACGCAAGGTAATCTTAAATAATGTTTACTGTCTTATTTTAATTATTATTTAAAGTCTGTTGGTACTCACACACTTTTTCTTAATTTCTGTAGCTGCGGCAAAGCTTGGATGCTCTTCTCAACCAACTAAAGAACTTCCCAGCACGCCTCAGGCAGTATGCCTCCTATGAATATGTACAGAGGCTTCTCAAAGGCTACATGAAGGTTCACGACTACTGTTTTATTGGAAAAATTTTCATGTTTAATGCAACAAATGTATAATTTTTTTTTTAAACCTTTTAAATCGATTAATTGGATTTCCAGGTGAACATGTTGGTGATTGAGCTGAAATCAGAGGCTCTTAAAGACCGTCACTGGAAACAGCTAATGAAGCGCCTACATGTTAACTGGGTTCTGTCTGAGCTGACACTTGGACAGATCTGGGATGTGGACCTGCAAAAAAATGAAATGGTGGTAAAGGATGTCTTGCTAGTGGCACAAGGAGAAATGGCTCTGGAAGAGTTTCTTAAACAGGTACTAAGGCCCTAATATTTTTGATGATATTACTTTATTGGTATTATGACTTTTAACAGTAACCCAAAATGTACAATTCTTTACAATTCAGATTCGAGAAGTCTGGAACTCTTATGAGCTTGATTTGGTCAACTATCAAAACAAGTGTCGTCTGATCCGGGGTTGGGACGATCTGTTCAACAAAGTCAAGGAACATATAAACAGTGTTTCTGCCATGAAGCTGTCCCCATACTACAAGGTAAAATGATAATAGAAGTGAAATAGAATGTAGAAAGAAAGAAATGGAGCAGAAAAACAGGTTTTTTTTTGTTTTTTTTTTTTTTTGTTTTTTTTTAAGGTGTTTGAAGAAGATGCTCTGAGCTGGGAAGACAAGCTCAACCGTATCATGGCTCTGTTTGATGTCTGGATAGACGTGCAGAGACGTTGGGTCTACCTGGAGGGCATTTTTACTGGCAGTGCAGACATCAAACATCTTCTTCCAGTGGAAACACAGCGGTTCCAGAGGTAATGGGCTGTTGTGCTTCTTCAATAGGCTGTTATTTTTTTTTTTTTAGAATTAATGGGTTCAACTGAATGTGTTTGTTTTTGTAGCATCAGCACAGAGTTCCTGGCTCTGATGAAGAAAGTCACAAAGTCTCCTCTGGTCATGGATGTCCTGAATATCCAAGGTGTTCAAAGGTCATTAGAAAGGCTGGCAGACCTCCTAGGCAAGATCCAAAAGGCACTAGGAGAATATCTGGAAAGAGAGCGCTCATCCTTTCCAAGGTTCCAAGACTTTTTTTTTTTTTTTTTGAGTTTCTCTGACTGGAAATCCTTATTATAAAGGATTATATTAAAATGTTTTTAATATAATGTTCTTCTTTTAGGTTCTACTTTGTTGGTGATGAGGACCTGCTTGAGATTATTGGTAACAGCAAAAATGTGGCCAAACTTCAGAAGCACTTTAAGAAAATGTTTGCTGGAGTGGCCAGCATTCTGCTGAACGAAGATAACACTGAGGTCCTTGGTATCTCCTCTCGAGAAGGAGAGGAGGTGAGAAGAAAACTAAATTGTTATCTGTAACAAATGATTTCCACTCTTAATATATATATATGTGTATATGAAGAGTTTGTAAATCAGTTTTAACCAAACTGTGACATGTTTTAGGTTCTCTACAAGACTCCTGTGTCTATCACAGAACATCCTAAGATCAACGAGTGGTTGACCCTGGTGGAAAAGGAGATGAGGGTCACCTTGGCAAAACTGTTGGCTGAAGCAGTCACCGAGGTGGGGGCCTTTAATACGGACACTGGCATTGATCTTGCCACCTACATCAACTGGATCGATAGATACCAGGTAATTGTGGGGTAACAAATAGTTGCTCGTTGTACATAATTGTCTGTTTTATATCTAGAGAGTGCTTTTTCAATGTTAATTGTATACATTGAATTGTATAGAATCATTACACTGCAAAGGACAGGTGAGCAATTTATTAGGAAAATGATACTTATGTTAATATTGCAGTGCTTGTTCTATTACATTCCAAAGTTGGGTGATAGTTTTATATATTTGCATACTGTCTGAAATATGCATCATGTGAGAGATTTGTTTTATTTTTGTTAATGCAATCATTCAAGGCCACATATTAACATGTTTTGGTACAGTAAAAGGTAGATGGTTAAGTTGTAATAAAGTATTGACCTTTGTAATTAAAACACAAATATTATGTTGACACAATTTTCTTATATATTACATATATTACATTAATTCAACACTTTTTTTAAGCAGCAAATGTGTAAAATGACTTGGCTTGGTGCTGAATGGAATTAAAGTTATTAAAATGATGAACTATTCATAGAATTATGAAATACAAGACCTTTTATTGTTGCATCTAGATTGCATCTAGCGGGTTCTTGTTTGGGGGTTACTACATCCCAGAAACCTGAGAATTGTTATATTAGAAAAGCCTTATAAAAAAAAAGCGTTATAAGCGTTATATGACTGTTATTCCCCCTTTAGGCCCAGTTGGTAGTTCTGTCCACCCAGATTGACTGGTCTGAAAATGTGGAGACAGCTCTGACAACCATTGCTGGTGGTGAAAACATGGCCCCCCTGCAGGCTGTGCTGACAAATGTGGAAGCCACACTAAACCTTCTTGCTGACACTGTGCTGATGGAACAGCCTCCTATACGCAGGAAGAAACTAGAGCATTTGGTTAGAATGTTTACAGTCTTGCACATTTTTCCCTTTGTAATTTGCATATTGCCATGAAGCTGCTTGTACATAACGTTTCAATTTTTGTTATTTAGATCACTGAGCTTGTCCACCAAAGAGATGTTACTAGAACCCTCATCAAGAACAAAATCGACAACCCCAAGTCCTTCGAGTGGCTGAGCCAGATGCGCTTCTATTTTGACCCCAAGCAGACTGATGTCTTGCAACAGCTGTCTATTCAAATGGCAAATGCCAAGTTTAACTATGGCTTTGAGTACCTGGGTGTGCAGGAGAAGCTGGTGCAGACTCCCCTCACAGACCGGTGTTACCTCACAATGACTCAGGCTCTAGAGGCTCGTTTAGGAGGATCTCCCTTTGGTTAGTCCAACAGATAAAGCCCCTATTTACTTTTCAATGCATAAATTAATTCAGGCTCTACAACCTGTTGTGCAGTACAGAGAGTATGCAGGATTTCTGATAAAATGAGAAAATGTTCTCTGCTGTCCACCAGGTCCTGCAGGTACAGGGAAGACTGAGTCTGTCAAGGCACTCGGTCACCAGCTTGGACGCTTTGTCCTGGTCTTTAACTGTGACGAGACCTTTGATTTTCAGGTATGTACTTTGATGCACGTTATTGTTGGAGCACCTGTATGTGTTTTTATTTTAGTTTTCCTAAAAGTGGAAGAATATTATTTTTTCCATTTTTACAACCTACATTTTGTTAAGAGACACTTTTACTGCCATTTATTGATTATTGTGTATATGGAATGTTAAAATGACACAGTCCGTCTGTTGTCGTGATAGTTTGGTTACACTAGTTTACCCGCTGTTTTTCTGTCGTTACAGGCCATGGGGCGTATATTCGTCGGGCTGTGTCAGGTTGGGGCCTGGGGCTGCTTTGACGAGTTTAACCGACTGGAGGAGAGGATGCTTTCAGCTGTTTCCCAGCAAGTTCAGTACATCCAGGTGGCCTTGAGGGAGCACAGCAACCCCAACCGTGACCGCAGTATGTACATATTTTAGCCTCAAATGTAGTATTTTTTTCAAATAAACTTTAAGACCGCTTAGAGCCCTGCTTTGATATGTTTGGCATGAAAGATCCAAGCATACTGTTTCTATTACTGCTGTTGCCTCTTTCTTTTTGGCAGTGAAAATATATGTAAACTGTTCAATTTGCCCAGTTCTTAAATACAACCAAAATTTGCCATGGTCAAATTTTATTTTGGGGACTTTTTGGAGTCTCAGTCAATTGTTTGTATTTATAGAAGACTCACCTTTTAGTACTTAAACCGACTGATATCACCTAAACGTTCTGGAATATCACAAATGATGATTTAAAATTAGTGATTTTTATCTGTGACCAGTAGGAAAATGAGTTATTCAGGAAATTAGCAACACTAAACCAACCGAACCCCATAACAACCACCCAACATTCAAAAGGCCAAGTTTTTGAAACAACTTGCTAGCTACATCCTTGCAACCAACTTAAATCTTATTAAAATCTCTCAAGCACTTTGCACACATTGCCTATCAGTTCTAATAAAAAATAAAAGTTTGCGTCAAGCAGTTGTCTCTATAAATACTGATACTGACATCAAACATAAATCCCTTTTTTTCCTCCAAACCCAAATATATAAGGATCTGACAGAAAATATTTAAATAGATGTCCTTTTCGGTTTATTTCAGGCACACCAGTCACCACTGAGCTGCTAAACAAGCAGGTGAAGGTGAGCCCTGAAATGGCCATCTTTATCACCATGAACCCTGGCTATGCCGGACGCTCTAACCTGCCTGACAACCTGAAGAAGCTTTTCCGCAGTTTGGCTATGACCAAACCTGACCGACAGCTCATCGCCCAGGTCATGCTCTATTCCCAAGGCTTCCGCACTGCCGAGACCCTGGCCAAGAAGATTGTCCCCTTCTTCAAGTACTGTATTAGTTCAAATTTTAATTTAATTTAATTTTTAATAAAATAAAACGACACTGAAGGTGGTTGACATGTTACTTTATGGAATGTTTCTCTTAAAATATCATTTTTTTTGATGAAATGTATTTTTCAGGCTGTGTGATGAGCAGCTTTCCTCTCAGTCTCACTATGACTTTGGCTTACGAGCGCTAAAGAGTGTGTTGATCAGTGCTGGAAATGTGAAGAGAGAGCGTATCCAGAAGATCAAGCGGGAGAAGGGCGAGCGTGGTGAGGTTGTGGACGAGAATGAGATTGCGGAGAATCTTCCTGAGCAGGAGGTAACAATCAGATCATTTATATAAAAGTTTATCAAAGTTTTAAAACATGCCAGCAGATTGCAGCACAAGGCCGCATGCAAGGCTTTCCTCCATCTCTATCTCGAAACTTTTTAATACCCCTCATAAATAATATTTGGTGCAAAACATGCACAGTAAACAGGATAGGAAACTCTGCTAATTTGTGATTTATTATTTTTAATTTTTTTAAGTAATACTGTGAACTTATATGAAATATATGATAAAATAATGATAATTTTGAGACTTTTTAGACTGCTTAGACTTTGTATTTACAGTTAATACTGCAGATCTAAAAAAGGAGAAAATAAAACCACACAAAATAAGCAAACTATACTTCTCCAACAGAGCTCCCCACACCCACTGCACCATTATTATACAATATATTATGTAAAAGTTAAAATACATAAATTAAAGAAAGGGGGGAATGCTCATTTAAAGAGCAAATATCAAATTTGGATCCATTTGCTCCATGTGTCAGCACTGGCTGCCAAATGAAGAGAAAATTTAACTACTTGGTGGAGTACCGGATTTTCTCTCATGTAAGGTGATGCACAAAATCCCTAATCCAATGACTAAAAGTGGGTGGAGCTATAAATGTTGAAAAGGAAATCATATTTTTTTTGTATTTTTATCTAAACAGAGTTCTGTTGTAATTAAAAGCAATTAAAAACAGCATCTGTAATTGTAAAGTAATAAACATAAGATTTTTTTAAGATGGCGGCCTGCATTGAGAGATGAGTGATTTTAACATCTACCTAAACAGATCCTGATTCAAAGTGTGTGTGAGACCATGGTTCCCAAGTTGGTGGCAGAGGACATCCCTCTGCTCTTCAGCCTGCTCTCAGACGTCTTTCCAGGAGTGCAGTACATGCGTGGAGAGATGACCGCTCTCAGGGAGGAGCTCAAGAAGGTCTGCTCTGAGATGTATCTTATGTATGGAGATGGTGATGATGTTGGCAGCATGTGGGTTGAGAAGGTAAATAAAACACATTAAATGTTAATAAAATACTCAAACTGTTGAATTAATTGTTGGCATGTTTTTGTTTCTTATAATAAATAAAAATTGCTAATAAAATTTCAGTTAAAAACATTCATATTTAAAATAATTGAAATACAATCATAAAGTCAGCATCAGCTAAACTTCCAGAAAGTAAAGTGTGCATCAAAAAGCGATTCTTTTTCACTTGAATCCTTTTACTTTTAATTTTTACACAGTCTAAATCTGAATATGGAAAGGCAAAGAAAATACATCTCATTAGGCTTGCGGTGGTGGTAGTTTGTTACTGTACATAAGAGTTTATAGATGGTGGTCTGATGCCTAAGAATGACATACAATATCATACCCATACAATATAAGAGAACACAAAAGAATCAAATTAAATTTTCCTTACTATGATGGCCCGACTTGAAGACACTTGAAGGTGACTTGAAGACACCTCAGAACGCCTTTATTTTTGCTTTCAGGTTCTTCAGCTCTACCAAATTACTCAAATCAATCATGGCTTGATGATGGTGGGTCCATCAGGCAGTGGCAAGACGATGGCTTGGCGTGTGTTGCTGAAGGCTCTGGAGAGGTTAGAAGGAGTTGAGGGAGTGGCACACATCATTGATCCCAAAGCCATAAGTAAAGACCACCTCTATGGAACACTAGATCCCCCAACACCCGTGAATGGACAGATGGTCTCTTCACACACGTCCTAAGAAAGTAAGTTACTGGGGTTAAGTCATCTTAATACACTTCAAAGCATGTTCTATTTTTTTGCTAAGTGGTATATGTATGATGACATTTAATTCAGGTGTTTGCTGTTAATCTGGTTGATTTTGTCTTATTTAAGAATCATTGATAATGTGCGTGGGGAACTGCAGAAGAGACAATGGATCATTTTTGATGGTGATGTGGATCCTGAGTGGGTTGAGAACCTGAACTCTGTGCTGGATGACAACAAGCTGCTGACTTTGCCTAATGGAGAACGTCTCAGTCTGCCTCCGAATGTACATAACTCAGCATTACATTAAGAACCATTAAAGTCATTAAAAAATTTGTTGTTAATCAGACATGTGTTGCTGGTTTTTGTGTAGGTACGCATCATGTTTGAGGTCCAGGACCTGAAATACGCCACACTGGCCACTGTGTCCCGTTGTGGCATGGTATGGTTCAGTGAGGATGTTCTCAGCACCGACATGATCTTTAACAACTTCCTGTTCCGCCTGCGCAGCATTGCCTTGGATGAAGGTGAGGACGAGGCTCAGCGCATGCGCAAGGGTGCTGAAGATGAATTAGACGAGACTGCCTCTCCCATGTTACAGGTAATTAGACAGGAAGCTTTCTTTATACTGCATTTTTTTTAATTAGAAATGGGTTTACTCAAGTAAATTTACAGAAAAATATGTATATTGTATAAAATATATGCTGCGTCTGACTTTAATACACAGATCCAGAGGGATGTGGCAGCCATCCTTCAACCCTACTTCACATCCACAGGACTTGTGATCAAAGCCCTTGAGCACGCCTCTAAAATGGAGCACATAATGGATTTTACACGTCTGCGCTGCTTGGGCTCCCTTTTCTCGATGATGCACCAGGCATGTCGAAATGTAGCTCTTTACAACAACAACCATCCTGACTTTCCTATGCCTGTTGACCAGCTTGAAAAGTACATACAGGTCAGTGTTTTTAAATCAGACCTATCGGTTTAGCAATTCATTTGGAGATCATGTTTATTGTATGGATCATGATCACGATAAAGAAATGGCTAGTTTGTAGAGCTTTATCTAAACGAAGCCAAGTCTGCAATGAATGAATGAATGTGACTTTTTTTTCTTTTCTTTTCAATACCATGCAGAAATATCTGATCTATGCTGTCCTATGGTCTTTCTCCGGGGATGGAAAGTTGAAGATGAGGGCAGAGCTTGGAGAATACATTCGACGCATTACCACTGTGCCCCTACCATCTGCACCCAATGTGCCAATAATCGATTATGAGGTAAAGATTTTCGAAGGTTTTTGGTTTAACAACGTTTATTCGCAGTATGGCATTGATTACTGAGCATATTAATCGTCATGCTGGGATACCAGTTGAATATATATTTAAAAAAATGTTTATACATAAATCTTTTGGTTAATGACTTTCATTTATAAGGGTATAGTTATAAAATTATTTTTTATTTATTTTATATAAAGTAGTGTATTAAGCAGAGAGTAGTAGTCTTGGGAAGCAGGGTGTTTCTCATACAACCAAAAACGTATTTACATGGGTTATTAGAACTTGTCTGCTGTCTGACTAATATTGTTTCTGCCCATAGTCAAGCTATGAGGGTCCAGACGTCTGGAAATATTTCATGTTTAAAAATAGAATTTGAAGTTCTATGAATTTAGGTCGTTATTTTACATGTCGTCTGACTTGTTTTAATAGGTAATGTGATTACGTTGCTAAAGTATTTAGAGCATTATTAATGTGAGAAGATGGTGGTAGGGATTAGCAATTCTGCATCCCATTAGCAAGATAAAAGATTTTAACTTTTGATCATTTTTTTTAGGGATTTTTTTTTAAACAATATCTGGCAATGCTCTATTGCCACACAAACTGACAGGGAGGCATCAATCAAAAAAGAAGTGATTTTAAATAAAGACATTAGCCAGGAACGCTATGCTATTTTATTAAGTTTAGTAGTTAGTCAACAATTCAAAAAGTTATGCTAGAAAAATCATAAACATTGATTAAAATTCATATAAAGCATAAGATCTTATTATTCCTGCACCAATTCTTAGTGATGAAGATGATTGCAGCTGAAGTATTAACATATTGATGCATCTTGAAACAAAACAAAACATAAATGCAGTTTTTAAATTCTAAATTAATTACTTTTCCCAAAACAGGTTGAAGAGACGATACCCAAAAGCTAGACTGGCAGGCTTAATCAAAATACATAACATGCATTTTTTTAAAAGAAAGATATAAGGAGGAGATAGGAAAAAACCAACAGAGAAGATTTGTAGCCATTATTTTTAATAAAAATTTGTAGCAACCCCCCGGACGTTAACCCCTGGCTACGATCATAGATTTTTATTTATTTATTTATTTTTGTCATCGATGATGTTAGTCTTTTTTTTTCCACTGTGATTTTAATTGATGTGTAGTCTTTGCAGATATCAGCCATTGGTGTAACTTTTTTGTGCAGGTGTCCATCACAGGTGAGTGGCAGTCATGGCAAGGCAAGGTACCTCAGATCGAAGTGGAAACGCACAAGGTGGCTGCACCCGACGTGGTGGTACCTACATTGGACACAGTACGGCACGAGGCTCTGCTGTACACCTGGCTGGCTGAGCACAAGCCCCTGGTGCTGTGTGGCCCTCCTGGATCAGGAAAAACCATGACACTGTTCAGCGCTCTACGTGCTCTTCCTGACATGGAGGTGGGAACTGCTGTAATGTGGTGATGGCACATAAAAAAAAAAGTTTTTCTAAAAATAACGGTAACGATACTGTGGATTGTCTGTGTTTAAATAAATCAAAGTTGTCCTAAAACCAAAACATGTTCTGGTCTTAGGACAGCTTTAATAATAAACGTCTTTGATCCACTTCAAATGTTGACTTCTGTAGTAGACATGTATATCTTAGTTCAGTAGATTCAAACAGTAGTAGGTGGGAAAAAGGTCACATACACAACATGAAACGTACAGTGAGGGAATAAATTAATTCCATGTGGATTTTGTAGGTTTGCCCAGTGGCAAAGGAATAATCATTTATTCTAAGAGTCAGTAGACAGAATAACAATAAATACATCCAGAAAAACACATTTCAAAAAAGTTATAAATTGATTTGCTTGATTAAAGTATTTGACCCCCTCACAAAACAATCACTTGGTGGTAAAAACCCTTGTTGTCAGTCACAGACATGCATTTGCAAATAATTGCAGCAACTGTTGTCACCTTCTCACCAAGCTGCTTGGCAAAGGTTTTGTAGCCTATTTCAGCCTTGTGTAGGTCTACAATCTTGTTCCTGACATCCTTGGACAGCTTTTTGGTCTTGGCCATAGTGGAGAGTTTGGAATCTGTTTGATTGCGTCTGTGGACAGGTTTCTTATAAAGGTAACGAGCTGAGATTAGGCACAGTCCTTTTAAGGGAGTCCTTTTAAGAGAGTGCTCCTAACCTCAGCTCAGCTCATTTTCTGTATAAAAGACTCCTGGAGGTCAGAAATCCTGCTGTTGGATGGGGGATAAAATACTCATTTCACTCAGCTAAACGCAAATCATTTTATAACTTTTTTTTGAAATGTTTTTTTTCTAAATGTTGTTGTTATTCTGTCCCTCACTTTGTAAAAATAAACCTACCTAGCCTGATCATCTCTTTGTCAGTGGGCAAACATAAAAATTTAGCAGGAGATCGAATAATTTCGTCCCTCACTGTAAATTACGTCTGGCAATTGCCTACAAATCTGCATAAGATGGGTAAATAGTAATTTGATATTATCGTGCAAAATCCACAGGATTCTAGCAAAAAGGTCTAACCTCTAAATCATTAAGGTTTTACCTGTGATGTTTGTCTCCGGTCTGAAATACAACACTGCATTTTGTTGTCTAGTTATTTTTACTTTTGAAATTTCACTTCCACAGGTTGTGGGTTTGAACTTCTCTAGCGCCACCACCCCAGAGCTGCTGCTAAAGACTTTTGATCACTACTGTGAATACCGCCGCACCCCCAATGGTGTTGTGCTAGCTCCTGTGCAACTGGGAAAGTGGCTGGTGCTATTCTGTGATGAAATCAATCTACCCGATATGGATAAGTATGGCACGCAGAGAGTCATCTCCTTTATTCGACAGGTACAGGGTTGATCTGCATGTGCATTTTTTAAAATTTTTTATGAATACATACTTATTTTTAACTGCACCAAAAAAATTCTCTTTTTTTAGATGGTGGAACATGGTGGCTTTTATCGCACCTCTGACCAGACCTGGGTAAAACTGGAGAGAATTCAGTTTGTGGGTGCCTGTAACCCCCCAACTGACCCAGGCAGGAAACCTCTTTCTCACAGGTATCTTTTTTTTTTGGATTTTATATTAATATTAAAAATAAACCTTATTTTTACCACATACTCTTTGGAAGCAATTATTTTTTTTATGCCCTGATCTCTCAATGTTGTATTTTAGGTTTTTGCGTCATGTTCCAGTTGTGTATGTGGACTATCCAGGCCCTGCCTCACTCACTCAGATTTATGGCACCTTTAACAGGGCCATGCTCCGCCTTATACCCTCTTTACGTACCTATGCGGAGCCTCTTACTGCTGCCATGGTGGAGTTCTACACAATGTCTCAGGTTGGGCTGGGTTTATATTCAACTCCCTGAAAGACCGAGTCAGAATTTTACTTTCACTTTGTCCCAGTTTTAACCAAAACTATTCCTTTACAAACACAGGAGCGTTTCACACAGGACACCCAGCCCCACTATATCTACTCCCCCAGAGAGATGACCCGCTGGGTAAGGGGCATCTTTGAGGCGCTGCGGCCCCTTGAGACACTGCCAGTGGAGGGACTAATCCGTGTTTGGGCCCATGAAGCATTGCGCCTCTTTCAGGATAGGTAAACCAAATAGCTGACTATAATGCTTTTTTTTTAAATGGTGGTTTTAGGTGCTTTATTTGATATTAGCATATCAAGTGTCAGTAAGAGGTGTACTGAAAGATTAGTGTGATAAATCCACTATACCTTGATGCACTATTAATGCAGCTATGTATTTGTGTAAATTATGCTAGGCTAATTTGTGAGTTTGTGTCCCAGCACCACCATCAATGCTCTGACCTTAAGCATTGCCTTTAACCCTCAACTGTATAAATGATAGATGCATGTTCGGTTCACTGGTTACAGGTATCCACCAAATGCTGTGAATGTATAACATTTATTCTTCAATCTTTAATACTAATACAATAAATACTGTTGTATATTGAAAATGACATTTTTGTATATAAAGTGTATGTTATCAACCCTCTATCATTAATCGGGTATTACATTTAATTATTGTGTATTGTCATACCTGATTTTGCAATTAAAAACCACACAGTATGTACACACACACTCTGGCACACTTTGGTACTAATTACAGGGTTTGTGTTTGTAAGCATAATCATTAATCTGGGTTGTTGATTGTTATTGCTACAGGCTGGTAGAGGATGAGGAGAGACGCTGGACTGATGAGAACATTGACAGTGTGGCTCTGAAGCACTTCCCCAACATAAACAGAGAGAAGGCCCTAACCCGGCCCATTCTCTACAGCAACTGGCTCTCAAAGGTAATTTCATTAAACTTGCCAACTAGTCATTTTATTAGCGCCCCAGGGAATCGAGCCAATGACCCCTTTCACATCATGTTAAATTGAATGTGGGAATTGCTTTTTAGGACTACATTCCAGTTGAGCAGGAGGAGCTGCGTGACTATGTTAAGGCCCGTCTAAAAGTCTTCTATGAGGAGGAGTTGGATGTTCCTCTGGTTCTCTTTAATGAGGTTCTGGACCACGTGTTAAGAATTGACAGGTGAGTTTCCCAGTAGTTATTTGTGATTTCTGCAGTCTGTTGGCATGCTGATTAATAATCTCTGGCTCCTAACATTATTTTTCCAGAATTTTCCGTCAGCCCCAGGGCCATCTTCTTTTGATTGGTGTCAGTGGTGCAGGAAAGACTACACTTTCACGTTTTGTGGCTTGGATGAATGGTCTGAGTGTATATCAAATCAAGGTTGGCATAAACCAAAAATGTTTGTGTGTCTTGCCTAATTAAAAATCATGTTTAAATGGTTATATACTATTCTGCATTTTTGCTCAACGACTCTGGCTAGAATTTCAAAAACTCATTGAAAATTCTTCATGCAGGTTCACAGGAAGTACACAGGTGAAGACTTTGATGAGGACCTCCGAACTGTCCTTCGTAGGTCTGGATGCAAAAATGAAAAGATTGCGTTCATCATGGATGAATCAAATGTGCTGGACTCCGGTTTCCTGGAACGCATGAACACACTGCTGGCTAATGGAGAAGTGAGGCTTTTAGGGGAAAAAAATTAAATTGATTAGAAAAATAAATTTTTATTATGTCTCTTTTTCATTTTTAGTTAAATACCTTAATTCATCACAATAAAAAAAAATCTTTTTGTGCAGGTACCTGGTCTGTTTGAGGGTGACGAATATGCTACACTGATGACCCAGTGTAAGGAAGGGGCCCAGAAGGAGGGCCTGATGTTGGACACTCATGAGGAATTGTACAAGTGGTTCACTAGCCAGGTCATCAGGAATCTGCATGTGGTTTTCACTATGAACCCATCATCTGAGGGCTTGAAGGACCGAGCTGCCACCTCTCCTGCTCTATTCAACAGGTTCTTTTATTCACTTTTAATTTGACTGGGTTATAACAAATACTAAAAAGTGAATTGCCCCTCCTTTCTACTCACCTGTTTGCAGTGATAGGAATAATGGCGCCCCTATTTTTTTAATAATCAAACGAGTCAGTTTTCCCTGTTAAAACCCCTATCACTTTTACTAACACTATGTGGTGTTACTATAATTAAGCTTACTGAAGTGGTTTTCATCCAAGTAGTCTTTTGCTCAGCCACACAGTGTGTGTGTGTGTGGTGGGGTGGGACACATAACTGATCATAACTGGTGTATGAGTTTGAGGGTGGGAGATGACCACATAACTGATGACTATTTAAGGCTGAGTAGAGCAAGTGTTCACACACAGACATGCACAGTTGCACACACGTCTCTGTCCAAAATCAAGTAGCAAAGATGTATTCTACAATTGAGTACATACTTGCTTCTCAATTGTTTAAAAAATGGGTTCTATATAGTATGGATGTACTACAGGAGTTGATGCGATGACAGGTTTAATGGTCATTTTTACAATCTGCTATAAGCACTACTTTTCCCTAGTTGAGGTGAAATACAAGTCTGGTTTAAATTATGACCAGGAAGTCCACATCACTGGCAAGTAATTCAAATCTAATAAAACGCCTCATATAGTCACATGACACCACAACATCAATTAATAAAGTAGATTAATGTATAAAGTTTTATAATAATAATAATTTCTATTCAGTGTCTCTTATTTATTTTTAACTTATTTAGAATTGGGAATTCAAGTTATTTGACATTTGAACATTTTTAGGTAACACAATAGTTCCTTTTCCTGGTAATTAATTACTTTTACAATGATGTAATGATGTAAAAGTTACTATTTGTGAGAAGTAACTAAGTGGGTTTTGTTTTTCTTTTTTTAAGTAACAGACCCAACATTGCCTGTTTGTTCATTATGTAATTCTGATGAATCTTTGAATAGATGTGTGCTGAACTGGTTTGGTGATTGGTCCACTGAGGCTCTTTATCAAGTGGGCAAAGAGTTCACCAGTAAGATGGACCTGGAAAAGCCCAATTACAAAGTACCAGACTACATGCCTGTTGTGTATGATAAGCTGCCCCAACCCCCCACCCATCGTGAGGCAATTGTCAATGGCTGTGTGTTTGTTCACCAGACCCTACACCAGGTTAGAGCTAACAGGATTTTTCTTAGTGTTTAATAGTTTTTATCTTTTGAATCGTTTCTGGCATCAGGGCTAATATATATATTTTTTTCTTTTCTGTGTCATAAGGCGAATAATCGCTTGGCAAAGCGTGGCGGTCGTACTATGGCCATCACGCCACGTCACTACTTGGACTTCATCAATCACTATGCTGACTTGTTTAATGAGAAACGCAGTGAACTTGAAGAGCAACAAATGCATCTTAATGTTGGTCTGCGCAAAATTAAAGAGACTGTCGATCAGGTGAACTACATAAAGTACTGACTAAAAAAGTTTAGGCATATTTCAGTGCACAATTTTAAATTGATAAAGTAGTTTCTATGATTTAGCTAATTATTTATTAGAGATGATTTTTGGGGCTGTTGGTAAGGTTGAGGAGCTACGCCGGGATCTGAGAATAAAGAGCCAGGAACTGGAGGTGAAGAATGCTGCTGCCAATGACAAGCTGAAGAAGATGGTCAAAGACCAGCAGGAAGCTGAAAAGAAAAAGGCACGATCATTTTGTGTGCTTAACAGTTTTTATTACTCTCTACCTTTATTGAGTTGGGTACAGTGTTCTGAAAAAGTAAGTGTTTTTATTGGTAGGTTATGAGTCAAGAGATTCAAGAAGCAGTCTACAAACAACAGGAAATCATCAAGGATAAACAATTAAGCGTAAAACAGGACTTGGACCAGGTGGAGCCTGCTGTCATTGAGGCTCAAAATGGTATGGCTAGACTTCACTGTCCGCTTATTTTTAGTATTTGTCTTAATTAATCAATAACCAGTAAATTAGTATAGTTAATTTGTGATGCATTGAGGTTATATTCTGCTGTCTTCTGCATACACTGGGATGCTCTGTCTTGTTTAAGAGCTTTACAAATTTCCTGTTTTCTTTATTTCTACTCTTTGTGCTTTGTTCTGAAATTTGTTTACTTTTATCTACAATGACATCTATGGACTTCCTTTTTTCACCCCTTATATTTCTCTGCACCCTGTCGCTTAAATTTTCCCCCTTTTTGCCTGGTTGGTTTTTAGCCGTTAAGTCCATTAAGAAGCAGCATTTAGTGGAGGTGAGGTCCATGGCCAACCCGCCTGCAGCGGTCAAACTGGCTTTGGAGTCCATCTGCCTGCTTCTGGGCGAGAGCACCACTGATTGGAAGCAGATCCGCTCCATCATAATGCGCGAGAACTTCATCCCCACTATTGTTAACTTTTCTGCTGAAGAGATCAGGTGACTGTAGTGTGTAGCCTGGAGCCACAGTTGGCCTGTGTATGAGAGTGTGGTTCTAGTCACATTGGCATTTTTGTTCTCAGAATCCAATATTTACATGAAGTGTCCTAACTAGCCTAAATGGGGTTTTTGTAGAGGTTCATTTTGCTAAACATAAATTTGACGTAAACAAATAGTCCACTTTCTCTTACACTCCAGCTGTTTGGCCTATGGCACTCCCCCCACGCCCATCAGTCCTGCATGATTTTAAAACCTACCCTCCATTTCTCCATCCCCCTTCTCCCTTTTTGTTTTCCCCCCCATTCCACCCTACCTTACCCCCCAGCTGTCAGCTCTATAAAGAAGCAGCATCTTGTTGAAGTCCGTGCCATGGCCAACCCACCTGCTGCTGTTAAACTGGCACTAGAGTCTATCTGCCTCCTGCTGGGGGAGGAAACTAATGACTGGAAAAAGATCAGACAAGTTATTATCCGAGACAATTTCATCTCAAGCATAGTCAACTTTGTCTCTGAGGACATGAGGTATTGTTTCCATTTATATGTAACTTGGCTTGCTGTATATATTCACCGTGTTATGTGTTTAATTGGGCTTTATTTTGGGCCTTGATGGACACCGATGTCTCAACAACGGAGTACTCGTAACTACATAAGCTGTATTGATAATATTGCGCTGGTCTTTTTTTAATTCCAGCAATTAATCAACATTTTAAAAACCAGATATCAAGTACGATTAATTGCATACATCAAATGATGGTAGTGTAGTATAAAAGTCCCCATAAAATCATCATTCCTGCCCTACTTACCTTCCTTAATATCCCACCCCTTTTGATTTTTCAGTAATTTAGGCAAAATGGAAACTTGACTTATTGACTTGTATGTTTTGGGTCACAGTGATGCTATCCGTGAAAAGATGAAAAAGAACTACATGTCCAACCCCAGTTACAATTACGAACAGGTCAACAGGGCCTCCCTGGCATGTGGACCGATGGTCAAATGGGCCATTGCACAGGTCAGTGCAATTTCTAATATTCCAGTAAATTTTATATATATATATAAAATGTATGTGTAAAAATAACTGTGTATAATTATGTGTAACACAGACCAGTTCTTTGGTGAAAAAGACAAGCTTAATCACAAATCAACGACCTAAACTTGGAATTAAAAAAATAACTTAAAATAAAATGCAAATGATTCATCGAATGAATTATCTTTAAGTATGATTACTGTCCTCTTCAATAGGGACACCTATCTGCAGCAAGAGTGCATATTATATAATGCAAAAAATGCACATCATATTAAATTTTTATGTAAATGGACTAGAACAGAAGACTGAATAATGTCCAAACCTGCTTTGTTCCATTTTTTCTGTAAGACACATTTGTTAGTATAACAATGTTTATTTTTAGCTGACAGTTCAAAACTAAATTAAAAATACAAATTCATAAAATGAACAAAAATCTACTAATCCTATCTGTCTGTTATTCACTGCAAGTAGGTCTTAAATAAACAAACGTTTTACATGTATACACAAGTCTGACACATCCATTTTTTTTTTTGTCCTGAATTTAACGTTGCTCTGAATTACTAGTGAAAGGTCACAAAATCATAATTTTTTGCCTTAAGTTTTCTTCTTGAAAATGATGCAGTATTGAGGTTATGTAATGTTTTCTCCTGTTAAAGATTTAACTTGGCCCAGCACAAAGTAATTTCATTAATCAATTAAATTGTTTTAAAATGAAATATTCACAATATGAAACCCAGATCTGGCTTGCAGGTGACATGACCTGAATCATGGTAGTGCGGTGGTGTTAATAAGCTCTACTTCCCTGTGTGTAGTTGAATTATGCAGACATGTTGAAACGTGTGGAACCTCTAAGGAATGAACTGCAGAAGCTTGAGGATGATGCCAAGGACAACAAGACCAAAGCAGAGGAAGTAGAGCAGATGATCCGTGACCTGGAGGCCAGCATTGCCCGCTATAAGGAGGAGTATGCTGTGCTCATCTCTGAGGCTCAGGCTATCAAAGCTGATCTGGCAGCCGTGGAAGCCAAGGTGGACACTTTATTTTTCGCCAATAGTTGTTTTGTAAAAGATCAACATAACATTTTCTTATTCTGGAAGTGTAAACTATATAATTTGTCCCTTTTTAAAACTTTGTCCAAATACTTTGCCTTTGATAACTGCAGGTGAACCGTAGCACTGCACTACTAAAGAGCTTGTCTGCTGAGCGTGAGCGCTGGGAGAAGACCAGCGAGACTTTCAAGAACCAGATGTCCACCATTGCTGGTGACTGTCTGCTCTCAGCTGCATTTATTGCTTATGCTGGGTATTTTGACCAGCAGATGAGACAAAACCTGTTCACCACTTGGTCACACCACCTTCAGCAAGCTAATATTCAGGTGCCCAACCTTTAGTTTGAGACGTCATTGTTAATTGTTTTTGCAGCAAATTTTCATTGATGGGTGTTTAATTGCACTATTTTATAACAACAACAATCTAATGCACTATTTATCACTAAGATGTTTTGATGTGTCGAATTCCAGTTCCGCACCGACATAGCCCGCACAGAATATTTATCCAATGCAGATGAGAGGCTGCGCTGGCAGGCAAACTCTCTACCTGCTGATGATCTTTGCACTGAAAATGCCATCATGCTGAAACGGTTTAACAGGTCCGTGTCAGGGTATTTAACACATGCGCTTTTCTTTTTTTTTGTCAATTTACGTATCAAGGTTTTTTTTTTCCTGTGTCTTTTCTAGGTATCCTTTGATCATTGATCCATCTGGCCAGGCCACAGAGTTTATAATGAATGAGTACAAAGACCGTAAGATCACACGCACTAGCTTCTTGGATGATGCCTTCAGGAAGAATTTGGAGAGTGCCCTGAGATTTGGTAATCCTCTACTTGTGCAGGTAAGTTTGTTTGTACTTGAACTGCTTGCAACACAGATTATTACTGTGTGTGTGTCTGCTTGGTTTAACACATTCACAGTATGTGAATAATGGGAAAAAGACCTTTATGTTAATTTGTTGCATGCCATCCTTTAAAGAACACAGATCGTTTACATAGTTGTGACTTTGAACCTACATGGTTTAAAAATAAAATAAAGCTAGCATTGTTCTATCACAGTAGGGTAGAAACACACTTGGGTACTTGTCAATTTTCTTTATTGCAGCACCTGATTATTACTTGTGTGTTGTAAAACACTGTACAGGTTGCCTTCTGGTGGCTAAACTGTTGAATAATTTTGGACTGTTTAACTTTTCTTACTGCTCTTTTCAGGATGTGGAGAGCTATGACCCCATCCTAAACCCTGTGCTCAACAGAGAGGTTCGCAGAACCGGTGGAAGAGTTCTCATTACCTTGGGCGACCAGGATATTGACTTATCCCCTTCATTTGTCATCTTCCTTTCCACCCGAGACCCAACGGCAAGTGGACCCATTGCCTCGTTCACTATCTCGAAGATACATTTATCAATGTCTGTTACTGTACATCAACTTTTTTAGGCAGGTCATATAACGTTTTCTAATCTATTGTCGAACAGGTGGAGTTCCCACCAGACCTTTGCTCACGTGTTACTTTTGTAAACTTCACCGTGACCAGAAGCAGTCTGCAAAGTCAGTGCCTCAATGAGGTGCTGAAGGCTGAACGACCAGATGTGGATGAGAAGCGCTCTGATCTTCTCAAACTGCAAGGTAAGAAATTTGCCTGTGGCACTTCACAAATCTGTCCTTAATTAAGAATGTTAAGATATTAACACTCAACATGGAGCATGTTTGAATCCCAATGCTATTTTTTGAGGGGTCATGAACTATCTTAGGTTTTTATTTTGTTCTGTTGCCTGAAGTCCTCTTGTGTTAATTATAAATTAGAAGTAATTGGCAATTTTCTGTTCTGTTTTTGCAGATTAGCATAAGAGAGTTAAAATACAGATTCAAAATAATGTCTTAAACAAATCCATTAATAACCCTTAAAAATGTAAATACATCTTTTTTATTTACACTTCAATTATTCCTGAATCTAATAATTTTTAGGTGAGTTCCAGCTACGTTTGCGTCAGTTGGAGAAATCACTTCTGCAGGCACTAAACGAGGTCAAGGGCCGAATACTGGATGATGACACCATAATCACTACACTGGAGAACCTGAAGAAGGAGGCAGCGGAGGTGACCAGGAAAGTTGAGGAGACAGACATAGTCATGCAGGAAGTGGAAACTGTGTCGCAGCAGTATCTGTCACTGTCCTCGGCTTGCAGCAGCATCTATTTCACCATGGAAGCTCTTAACCAGGTCTGACTGCAGATCTTAGCAGTTTGTGTGGTTCAGAAGCCAAATAAATTTTGTAGTATAAATTAATGCTTGTATTGACTCAGTTGCTTAAGTCATTCACGTACAGTTAAGTAGACTTTGTGGGTAGTGGTGGTCCTGTTTAGGTCAACATTTTGCATTGTGTCTACAGTTGATGTCGTGTCTTTTTTCTTTTTTTTTTAATATTAATCTCAACAAATTAAGGATAAGTGCTTTTCCTTGTTTGCAGATGCACTTTCTCTATCAGTATTCTCTCCACTTCTTCCTGGACATCTACCACACTGTGCTGTATGAGAATGCAAACCTAAAGAGTGTAAGTGACCATATGCAGCGCCTGTCCCTCATCACCAAGGATTTGTTCCAGGTGAGACCCTTTTCATTATGGCACTCGGCTTCTGATTATTAACTTACTTTTTTTCTCTTTACATTTTATGGTTTATGCTATATTTGAGCTAGAATTATTTGCTTTTCACAGGTTGCTTTCAACAGAGTAGCTCGAGGCATGCTCCACCAGGATCACATCACCTTTGCCATGCTACTGGCCAGGATCAACCTAAAAGGCATGACCAGGTAACCAACAAACAAAAGTTTCACGTAATGTGATTATACACACTTGTTTCCTGGATGACTGTCTGTCTGTTGTTATAAGGCTAGTCTATGCTAACAGAAGTGTGGCAAACAAATTCCTGGTCCTAACACTTGTCCTGCACCTGGGTCCACACCTAATTTTTGTGGGTTATACAGGGGTCCTGCTGTTTGGGCTATAACCGTTGTGATTTCTGTTCTGTTTCGGCCATAAACAAATGGTAAACAAAAAGAGAAAAACATAATTAAGAGGCTGTATATTCTTCAGTAGTGCTAGGGTTGTTTTTTGTCTGTTAGTTACAATGTGAGCTGGACTCACTGTAGGAAGGAACCATGTTGGAGAACCAGATTAAAGGGTTCCAAATAGTGTTGCTTTAACTTAATTCCTCATAAATCGTGTTGCTTTTCAGTGAACCATCATATGATCCAGAGTTCCAGCACTTCCTGCGAGAGAAGGAGATTGTCCTAACAGGGACAGCTGTACCTAAGGTGAAGGGCCTGACCACAGAGCAAAGCGAGGCTATGGTCCGACTTAGCCGCCTGGCAGCCTTCAAAGATGTGGTGGCTAAAGTGCAGGCTGATGAGGTGAGGCAAACTAGGAACTAATATAAAAACAGATGTGTTCAGGTGCAGATAGGTTTGGATTTATTCAGTTAGTTTTATTTAGGTCTCTACAATATGGTAGTGCATTACGTACATTTAAAATCCTGAGTTTCCTTTTTAATGAGAGGTATTTTTTTTTTCAGCTCAAGTAAACAGAGTAGAAATTTTAGCTTTGTGTGTAGTTTTATATTTGGACAATTGGCTGCTTAGCTGTTTCATGTCCCCTTCATTTCCTTATTTTGTCTATAAGTAAACAGAGATAAAGGGTCTGGCACCAGTTTTAAATGTGGCAATCTGTTGTGCTTTACTCTAAAATACAATATAAATCCAAAATGAATTTGATAGAAAGAGCATAAAAGAGGAATAGAAAACTGCTCGTGATCTGAGATATACCAGCTCTTTCTATATTGTGCGTTTGCATTACTGCCAATGAAACTGTTTTCTTTTGTCTGTCAGCAGAATACGTCATGCATTCTCCTGATTTTAGATGTTATCCTATGTTATAGTAACTCTAATATCCTGTTAAAAATAAACATTAGGCATAATCCAACTTTGGATTTGTTTTGTTGTGATGTTGTCACCTGTTAATATTTAGATAGCGGATGAGGAGAACATACTTATTTAATGGTTGGGAAAAGTGTACTAAATTAAACATAGTACATAGTTAAGTGGTATGCAATTTTAGACAAAGCCCTTTAATTACTTATAACTTATCCAATATGGCTGTTGCTGTTGAGCTAAATAAATTGTTGCTAAAAGCAAATGTTTAATTTCCCTTATTGATTCATTTTAACTTTATTGTTGTCTTGCCAAAACGCTTCCTGGAAATGGATTCATTGTGGGTCTTTACAGATGCTTTTATAGTAAGACAGAAAGAAAAATGGAAATTTGTATTTAACAAAAAGATTCATTAGTAACAGTTTTGTAACCACATCGCAGCCTTTTAATTCAGGATTGAGTCAAATAACTTTGTCCAAATATTTATGGACCTGACTATATAGAGGGAAATGCATTGCTGTCAGACAGAATGACTTGTCATTTGCAAATTGTCATTTGTTCTAGCAATTCTTCATGTGGGTAGAAAGCAACTCCCCTGAGCTCTCTGTGCCATACCTCTGGGCAGAAGAAAAGACAACCAGTAAGTTATAGTATTGTGTATATGTGCCCTAGTTTCAGATGAACCTGTCGGGTGTTTTCAGCTTGTGTTTGTGTTCCTTAGCTCCTATTGGCCAAGCTGTGCACCAACTGCTTCTAATCCAGGCATTCCGACCAGATCGTTTGCTAGCTATGACCTCCATCTTTGTGGCAAAGGTCTTGGGAGAAAGCTTCATGTCCATTATTGAACAGCCACTGGACTTGGCCAACATTGTGGACAGTGAGGTACAGAATATGAAGCTTTTAAAGACTTTCAAAATAAGCCTATAATTTAAAATTTACAGCTTTTTATATGCCAAAATATTTATCTGTGATGTACAATATAACCCGTCTGTAGGTGAAGCCTGGGACTCCAGTTCTTATGTGCTCTGTGCCTGGTTATGATGCTAGTGGCCTGGTCCGAGACCTGGCTGCTGAGCAAAACAAACATATTACTTCCATCTCTATTGGTAAGACTTTAACTTCCTGTCTGTAGTCTCAACGGTCTTATAAAGATTGACAATCTGCCAACTTGTTATTTCTACACAGGTTCTGCCGAAGGCTTCAACAAAGCTGATCGAGACATTAACACAGCGGTCAAGTCTGGAAGGTGAGCCAGACTCAGTGGTCAGATTTCTTTGAATTTTTGGGGTATTTGGAGTTGTCCACCCTGAAAAGAGTAAAAACACAACTTTTTAAACTATTTTTAAACTATTCTTTTTTTGTGTTTATTAAATAGATGGGTCATGTTGGAGAATGTACACCTGGCTCCTGGTTGGCTCATGCAACTGGAAAAGAAGTTGCACTCCATGCAGCCTCATGCCAGCTTCCGCCTCTTCCTCACCATGGAGATCAACCCTAAGGTTATTACTATGTCAATGTCTGCTCAAAATTTTAGTCAAACTAAAGGTGCTCCTTTTTAAAACTCCATGTCATTAAAATGAAATTTCTAGTTTATGTCTCATATGAAATGCAGGAGCAAACTGAGTTTACGAGACATGTGACCTGCCTGATAACAGATTTAAACAACTTATGTTTGCTACAGGTTCCTGTTAACCTATTGCGTGCTGGTCGCATTTTTGTCTTTGAGCCACCTCCTGGTGTGAAGGCTAACATGCTGAGGACTTTTAGCAGTATTCCAGTGGCTCGCATGTGCAAGGTGAGGGCTGAGCCTAAAGTTCTATTTTTGTTGTGTTTTTTAAAAACAAGGTAATACATTTTTCTGGATTGGGTTATTTAGTTTTTTATTACCGTCATGGGTATAAACGTAAATTATTATGCAAATGTTCACTCTGTTTGCAGGCTCCTAATGAGCGTGCACGGCTGTACTTTCTCCTGGCCTGGTTCCATGCAGTCATCCAGGAACGTCTTCGCTATGCGCCACTTGGATGGTCGAAGAAGTACGAGTTTGGAGAGTCTGACCTGCGCTCGGCCTGTGACACAGTTGACACCTGGCTGGATGACACTGCTAAGGTCTGAAGTCACTTCAGTTTTGCTTTAAATGTCAAATGATAAACATAATTATAGAAGTTAATAATACTGCAAAAAATGCATCTGATTTATTTATGATTTCAATGCCATTAATAAGCATTTGTGTTTTAAAGTTCTTGGAAAATACTTTTTTTTTTTTCTGATTTTGTTTGCAACAGGGTCGACAAAACATCTCTCCTGACAAGATACCCTGGGCAGCACTAAAAACCCTAATGGCCCAGTCTATCTATGGTGGCCGTATTGATAACGAGTTCGACCAGCGCCTTCTGAACACTTTCCTGGAGCGCATTTTTACTACTGGCAGCTTTGATAGCGAATTTAAGCTTGCACTGAAAGTGGATGGCCATAAAGATATTAAAATGCCAGATGGTATTCGGTCAGTTAAAAAAAAAAATCATCTCTATAAGATTAAGACACCTTACAGGCCACTTTGTTTTTTAAGATTTTTTTGTTTGTTTGTTTTGTTTTGAAGTCGTGAAGAGTTCATGCACTGGGTGGAGCTGCTTCCAGATACTCAAACTCCATCTTGGCTAGGTTTACCAAGCAATGCTGAGAAGGTTCTCCTTACCACTCAGGGTAGGATTCTTCATCCCCTTTACTTCTCATACCATTTATGCATCTTTTGTCTATTGTCATCTTTTTCAATTATGATTCTTGTCTTTAAAATGCTTTCTTCAGTCTTTCGTCAGTGTCCACAGGGTCTCAGAGTTCGCACATGATTTCCATCATGTGCCCTGAGCTGAATACACAGTCTCACATGTCTATGATCTCTGAAATATCCTATTGACTCAGCCGCTCTGTTGTAAAATAACCTCAAGTTTGTAACCACCTGACCATCAAATCTGTATGTGCTATTTAAAAACCTGGTCCAGATTTAGTTCTCTTATTTAACGTTAACTTTACATTAATAACCTATAGCAACTGATTTGCGGTGCGTGACTAAATCTTACGAGTTAATGCGGGTGCAGCCGGTCAGTTCCTCGTGTGTGTTTGCAGTTAGTGGACAAAATAAAATATTTGTGGGACTTCCAGCAAAATGGAAATATCTTAAAAACTTAATTAATAAAAGCTAAATATTATTGGTGTACTGCATAAAATCAACAATAATGACTAAAATATAATAATTTACAAGTCATAAGATACAGTATTTCGTCTGGTTTATGTGCGAAATGTAGGCTAGGCCCACACCAAGGTTTAATGTCTGAAGAGCATGGCAAATGCAAGTCCTTTAGTGCTACAGATTTCACTCAAAAAGCCCCAAATTTGGGGGGGGGGGGGGTTCAAAAGGAAATGGCTTTACCAATCTAGCTGTATGCTTAGAGGTTTTGTCATTCTGGGACAAGTTTAGGTTATGCCTTCCATTATCAGTAAAGAAAAATTGTACTGCTACGACTCGTGTGTTTCTAACTGTGTGGCTCAAAAATTTGGGAGGTTCTACTTTGATGGTCAGGTGACTATTTTAATCTATTCCTTAAAAATGGGAAAAAAGAGAGTACTATACATTAGTTGTACATACACCTGTGTTTCTTTCTGAGGGCTGGGCTGGGCTCTGTCCTGACCCTCCAGCAGCTGTATTTCACTGCCATCATGTCAACACATTCTAGCTTTCCAGCTTCTTTTCATTGTTTTGTCAAACATAATTAAGGTCTAACTATGCATGAAATCCCTGAATTATGCAATGATATCCCAGTTGCATGTTAGAGGCAGATTGCTTGCTAATTTTTGCTTACAAGGTGTGTTTGGAGTGTAAACAAATGGTCCCTGCAACTTCGTCGGCCAATATATATTTTTCACTTATTTCTTTATTTTTCTTTGTTGTTGTTCTTTTATCCATATATTTTTGTTCCTGTTTACCTCCTACACCCATTGCAATGGCCCTGCTTCCCTTCCCTGCTCTCCTCAGGCATAGACATGATGGGTAAACTGCTGAAAATGCAGATGCTGGAGGATGAGGACGATCTGGCCTATGAAACTGAGAAGAAACAGCGTACAGCGTCATCCTCAGATGCCCAACCGGCATGGATGAGGACGCTGCACAGCACTGCATGCAACTGGCTCCAGCTTATCCCGCTGTCTGTCAGTCCACTTAAACGTACCGTTGAGAATATTAAGGTAAGTTTTCAAATACATTTTTAAATGTAATTACATTGTTAGCATTACAGGTAAGTCATGTTATGATTGGCCATTAGGGATTTATTAGTATATCATTTTTTTTTTTGTTTTATTACTCGAAAATGCATTGACAACAACATACTTTTGACTGCTGATTTAATTTTCATTGACTCATTATTGCTTAATGTCATTAATAATAAGACCACCTACAAGCACCAAAAGGATGCAAGAATCATACTTCCTCATGCTTGGCAAAATAGCAGTAGACAGAATAATAATAATAATAATAATAATAATAGGGTTGCCAGGTTGTGGTAGTCTTAAAATTCTTTGTCACAATTGCCTTGTGTAGCACATCACATACCATGTACATTTACAGGGACCACTAGGATGGCAGAACTTTAAAAATAGAATAAAATAAAATATTCAGTTAGTGTTTGCATTAAACAATTTCTGTAATTTCAACCATGTTATTAGTAATAAATTGTACTAATTCATCATACTACAAAACTAAATAAATAAAATTAAATTAACTTAAATTGGATCTCCTGGCTGTTTCGCACAGAGATTTGTGCAAAAACTAGAAAGACATTGAGGTGTATTTTCCTGGGCTGAAATGACTTGTTGATAAGGAAAATGATAGAATATTATGCTTCACAGATTATAGATCAAACATTGTAACCCACATAACTTTATGTTTACACCAGATCTGTGTACTTTGCTAAAGATTGTTGTTTGTGAAATTGTCGGAAAATTTGAAATACTTGAACATTCATGTCAGTAATTGCTATAGTTCTCATGTCTGTTTTCCGAAAACCTAAATAAATTGATGACATTTTTCCATGTTCTATAACCATTTTATAGTCAATGCATCGTTGGCTTATTAGATTTACAAGCTACTTTGCGGTGGTTAATGTGCAGAATTAAAATGGTGATTAATTCGATATTCGATTACAATCAGTAATAAAGCCCAGTTTCTGTTCTACACAATTTTCCATACACTGTTTAATACTAGAAACTATAAAGTCCCTCAACGCCGGGCCAGTCCGCAACAGAAAACTCCATTGTTCTCCAGTGACTATCAATATTAATGTGAAGATTTTATTATCATCATGTATTTATTATACCTCTTAATGCTAGATTAGTTGATTATTTTATGACCGATAAAACAGGTAATTTCTTTGCATTGATCAAAAAAATACACATTTGATTGAATTTTCTGCATTCTGAAATGGCTTTTCTCTTTACCAACCGCTTGTTCTTTTTGTTGACTCAAACAAAGAATTAGACTACCCTAAATACTCATATTTAAGTGAAAAGTCTATAGGAGTAAGACGTATTTAAAGTTTTTAAAATGTCTTGTGGATTGTTCCCAGGGCTGGTAGTTTACAGATTCCTGCCCCGTACCATACCAAGTTATTGCACTTTAACAGCAGGCGTTTAGTTTTCATGTCCAACAAAGTATGGCAGTAAACCAACTCGCACATTTTAGAAAGAAGAGGTTTTTATTTATTTATTTTTTAACTTTTGTGGAGATGGAGTAAATAATGGTAAGCACTGATTGGTTAACATGGAGCTTATTTGAATGCAAAGCAATTCAAAATATTAGCACAGAAAATATCTTTAATAGATCTGATCTGTTAAATTAAATAAAGTAATATGCGAATAAATATCGGTTCTTAGTGAAATGAAGTCACTTGATAAATCATTGCAGAAATAATTTAAAGTTTTCATGTTTGACAGTTAGTTTTAAATGCTTTCATTTGGTTTTTAGTTGCCTCTTTGGACTTTTTATAATCAATGGATTTTACATACCGAGATATTTCTAAATTTGTTACTAGCAATACTTGTGTATAAACTAGCTATATTGTGCATAGGGCTGCACGATGTTGGAAAAAACTGACATTGCGATGTTTTGTTTTCCTGCGAATATATATTACAATATGAAAAAAAATCAGCTTAGCTTAAAATTATCCTGATTTTGTAAGTATATTTTTGAAAATATACACTATGCATAAATAAATACAATAGAACGAAGATGCAAATAAAATACAGTGCTTTATGCTGGAGATTGATGCAGAAATTGAATCGGATGTAAAATCACGTCGTCTTAACCATATAAATTAAATACAATTAATATTTACTGAAGCTACAAAAGTGGTCGTTTCTTGCATCTGAATGCTTTAAACTAGTTTGAAATGTTCACACAGTAACAGACCTTAAAACAACATGCAAATGATAAACTTTCACTCGATTATTAAACTCTGAAACTGTGGTGCAGTCAACTATAATACTGATCATCCTGTAATGTGACTAGAGCAGATACACTAATTGCGATGTTGATGCTGAAATGATTTACATTTGCGGCATTTGGCAGACGCTCTTATCCAGAGCGACTCATGTTCATCTCTTTTTTATACAACTGAGCAGGTTGAGGGCCTTTCTAAGGAGCCCAGATGATGTCTTGGTGATGCAGGGAATAGAAACCCGGTCCTTCTGGTATCAGTCCAACCACTTAACCACTAAGCCACCACTTCTCTACTGCAAAATGTATTGTGCAGTCATAATGGTGGCCTCTAGGGCTGAATGATTAATTGAAATTGAATCGCGATTGCAATTTGAAGCGCTGCAATTAGCTAAACGCAAAAGGCTTCTTTAAAAGATTCTTAAAAGTCCAGAATCGATTCTAAATTTAAATAAAATTGCGAGGGTTCGGGCATTCGGTTTATCTGAAATGCCCAGCTTGTTATTGCCTGTGTGAAAGCTGACTACAAAAATTAAACATTTCTTAAAATAACGATTAGTGTTCATATTAAAGCCAGATGCACTTTGTGTTGTGTTTGTCCGTTGGTTTACATAATTCTTTGTATAATGTGCTTTAAATTGAGAGATTTATTACCCATTCCTCTGTAGGATCCTCTGTTCCGTTTCTTTGAGCGAGAGGTAAAGATGGGAGCACGGATGTTACAAGAAGTACGTCAGGACCTTACTGATGTTGTTCAGGTGTGTGGGGGCAAAAAGAAGCAGACCAACGTTCTTCGAACATTGATCAACGACCTGGTTAAAGGTGGGTTAGTAAAAAGTGCTTGAGTAATTTTCATTGTAACTAGGGACTACATTCGCAGTAGAGTTCATGACCAGTAGAGTTCAGTTGCTGGTGCTGGTGCTGGTGGGGCACTAGGATTCTTTGGATAATGTTCTGCTACGAAACCTGGGGTTCTGGCTTTTTTTAGAAGCGGTCATGTTGACACATGCCAAACCTATAGAAACTTTGGGGTTACCTTTGGTGTAAAGTGCACCTCTTAATAGCAGTTGTATTCCCCCTATGGCAGATGCCTGTATGATTAATTTGCCCTAAAATGATTTAGCAGAAGTTCAAAGAACATGACAAATAAAGTTCATGGTGTTTACTTGGCATACAAAAATAAAATCTCCAAGGATAGATTCTCGTGCAACCCGGGTTCGATTCCGGCTCAGTCCTTTCCTGTCCCATCCACCCCACTCTCCATCTCCCCCATTTCATCTTATCCTATAAATAAAGGCAAAAGTGCCCCAAAAAATCTTTTAAAAAAATTCAAATCTACAAGGATCACAGAGTATTAATTGGCGCCAGATAACAGCACACAATTATAGGTCCCGTAGAATCTATTACTACTGGTGAGACAAATTGGCTCTGACTAAATGCATACACACACACACACACACTATATTGACTGTGACATATCATTGAGTTCTGGTGTTCCAATAAATTATATGGCCACAGGTGTATAAAATCAAACTTCAAGATCAAGATACTGCTTCTGCGAACATTTATGGAAGAATTGGTATCTCTATGGAGCTGAGTGAATTTAAGCCAACCCAATAGTTGTATAGGAACATCAATATATACATGACTGAATTGTATTTCTTGTTATAAATATAGCCATTGTTGCTGACGTGGCATTGTATCATGATTACACTTTTAAAAATTGAAAATTAATGTTAACTAATAAAAATAAACTATCAATACTTCTATTTTTAAAAGCATTCTTACTTTACATGGTACTGGATACTGGAAATTTTTATCATGATTATTTCTTCACAAGATTCAATGTTTTAAGTGTTAATGTTGGTTTTTATTTTTTAAATATTTAACAATGATTTTCTATGTGCAGGCATCTTACCCAGTAGCTGGTGTCGGTATACTGTTCCTGCAGCTATGACTGTGATTCAGTGGGTTGCTGACTTTAGCGAGCGCATCAAACAACTGCAGCAAATCTCACAGGCAGCAGCCAACGGGGGCGCTAAAGAGCTAAAGGTGAATTGTCTAAACAACTAGAAGTTTGGTTCTAAATCGATTATGAAATACTTCTGAGTATAATGTGGGAGATTTTCATAATCGTATTTGATTCAGGGTATTTAATGATATTTTCCAGCTAATTATAAACATTTCTGATGACCAGTTATCACCAGTGATATAGAAGAGCTGGCTAGTACATTAGGTGGTTTAAGTTTTAAGACGTAAATCACAAATGTCCAAATGTTTCAAATGTCATCATCTAGAGTCCCAGAGCAGGTGCAAAAGAAAAACACTATGTGCAAGCAGTTTGAGCGTAATTATGTTCAATTCATTTCAGAATATCCATGTAAACCTGGGCAGCCTGTTTGTGCCAGAAGCCTACATCACTGCAACTCGTCAGTATGTGGCTCAAGCCAACAGCTGGTCTCTGGAGGAACTCGCTCTGGAGGTCAATGTGACCACAGCACAGGGTGCAGCACTGGACGCCTGCAGCTTTGGCATCATGGGTGAGTAAAACATAACTAGGCTCCTGGATGGCCAACTTGGCAAGAATTTTTTTCTACTGTGCAACTAATGCAACTTTGTCCATAATTATTTGCTTTCCCAACATAAATATATTTTTCTTGTAACTAGAAAAAAATGAATGTCTTTTATAGGTCTGAAGCTGCAGGGAGCTACCTGCACCAACAACAAGCTCTCTCTGTCCACTGCTATCTCCACTGAGTTGCCGCTTACACAGCTTCGATGGTTGAAACAAAGCAATGTGGAAAAGAGAAACATGGTAAGGACTTTAATGCAGCAATGAATTGATTTCTCTATTACTCTATTACAAGAACTCTAACAGCTTAGCTTGTTGTAAAATGACCTTTCCAGGTGACCCTACCAGTGTACCTCAACTTCACTCGTACAGATCTCATCTTCACAGTGGACTTTGACATCGCTACAAAGGAAGATCCACACAATTTTTACGAACGTGGCGTGGCTATCCTCTGCACTGAGTAGATTGTTGTTGGTGTTACATTAGAAAATGTAATTATTGCTTGTCTTCTATTCTTTAATTCTCTATATTCGCGTACTTATTGTGTATCCTTGCAGTGGAAATGTAACCATTTATCTTAACAGATTAGAAGGTCAATGAAAAGTTGGGAGATTGGAATTCGGAAAGGTTTTTAAAAGAAGGAATCTGTATGTGTTTTAAGACAGAACCAGGAATGTTGAAAGTTTTGCATGCTATGTGTAGTATTGTTTTTTGGGGTTGTTTTTTTTTTTTTTTCATTAAAAAAAAAAAATCATTGTCAGAGTGAACTTTAGGGTAGAACAATTTGCTGGTTTTAGAATTCAGCTAGAGTAAGTTTTGAAATGATCCTGAATATGTCCTCGATGTGATTAATATACTCAGTAGTGTGTATTCAATTCTGAATAAAAAAACATAACCGGTGTCTTGTTCTACTATTTTATTTGATTTTATTGCTCAATAACACCAACCTGCACATACATATATACCTTGATACATGTATAACTTGATTATCGTTCCATTTGGCAGCTTATAAATTTGTGCCTGTTAACTAAATACATTTACATTTTTTATAATTTATCTGTAATTAGGCTTTTCCAAGTAAACCTTTTGTAAATTTTTAGAACCGAAAAAAGATTTAAAACAATTTTTAAAAAATGTTCAGTTTTAATGTGGTAGGTATTCAGTTTAATTTTTATTTGTGTAGCGCTTTTAACAACAGACGTTGTCTCAAAGCAGCTTTACACAGAATGCAGTAACAGTGAAAAGTGTAAGTTTGCCCCTAATAAGAAAGCCACAGTGGCAAAAGTGAAATTTTTTGAGGTGACGTAGGAAGAAACTTTGGGAGGAGGTGACTTCTGAAGGCAATTGTGATTGCACTGGATTTTATTTAAGGATATCAAAGTAAGTAATGAATAAATTTGTTTATAAAAAATAAATAAATAGAAAGAAAAATAAACTAACTAAATCAAATAAACAGAAGGGCTCATGCCTGTTTTTAGATATTGGTTTACCCACTTAGAGTTGAAGTAATCTATAAAAGATTGCCAAACTTTGTCAGATTTATATATGAACGGGCAGCTTTCTGTATTCATTTCTATTTTTATATAAAATATATTAATATTGGAAAAATACAGCAGAAATTACTGCAGTGGAAAATAGTTGATCTTATTTTAAAGTATGGAATTTTTCAAAGTATATCTGTGAATTACATAAGATAAATGTTTAGGCTTAATTATTTTTTTATTATAATCAGAAAATCTTCCAATCGCATTTGTAATAAGAAACAGCACCTTTTAGTACATTAAACAATGTAATAATAATTATTATTCAAAATAAAAGTTTTAATTTGTTTATATTCACTTTTTGTTGATTTCTTTATTTGCCACTTATTCTATATTTGCTACCAGATCTCTACTTTATTTCTGCTCTATTTGCCAGGATATTTGCGTTTAATCTATTTTTATTGTATAGTGCTTTATTACAATGGTCATTGTCTCAAAGCAGCTTTACACAAAGATAGTTAAGAAATGTGAATGAAATGAAATCAGTTTGTTCGCTGATGAGCAAGCCGAGGACCGACGTTGGGGCAACGAAAAAAAAATCAACCCTTGATAGGGTATATATATTTATATATATTATATTAAGATATATATATATAGTTAGTTTTTATTAGTTTTTTTTTTACTATTGTTTTTTCCTTGCATAAGCACTGGTAGTCATTCGGGAAGGATTTAACTACATTTTGCACACTGTAAAAAATTATTTGTTGACACAACTTGACAATCAAGTTAGCTTGTTGCATTGACTCAGTTAAGTTTGGCAAACATTAGGCGTTACGTTCACTCACTTCAAGTGTAGTTGTTGAAATAACTTCCACTAAATTGAGCCAACATACTGTATGTTTTAATGAGCATTTAAAATTTTAAGTCAATAAGTGGTGTTAATAAAACTTTACATTAAACTGTTTAAAACCAGTCTTCAATTTCCAATCATAGAAGACATGACAAGGAAAGAAGTAGCAGTACAAGGTAACAAAAAGAAATTTAACAATACCAATGTGCCACTTAAAACATTGAGATTTAAAACAACAATGCTCCTAGACGAATACCAGTACAATGATTAAAAAGTAGCAAGAAGGAAACAAGATTTATCACAGCAACTTTTCTTAAGAATAATCGCAGAGTCTTCAAAGAGTGAATTCTTTCGGTGCAAGAGTCTGATCCAATTCCAAAAACAGGTGCTGTTTTACATCAAAAGTAACTTTTAGTTCCGGTTGTCTAGAAAAGCATTAGGTATATCAGTCATGTGACGCATCACCACTTCTTTCTTAATCACCAAGGCAACATCATTGTAGAACGCTGGGAGAGGTTGCATCACGTTTTTCCAAAACCACAAGGATTCCACTCACCACACCCTTGATCACATTCCCTTCACAGTCTTGGGCTTTATGGAATGTAAAAAAAACAACAAGGTACTATTAATTAAAAGCAATTACACATATATGGTCCCCAGTCCCCTGCAAATAAAGAGATCTAATGTTATATTTTTCCTTGGTTGCCTGTTAAGGTTTTAGCTTACCTTTCATATCCTCTTAAATTTTGAAGGATTCTCTCGCGTGTACCACGGCAGGCCCAGGAATGCTGCTGTCCTCATCTTTCGGTTTAATGTCTGTAAAATATAGAATGGTTAAAGTAGCAGCTCCTTTGTTTTTTTCTATCCTTTATCATTTTTTGGAATATTCTAATAAAGCATTTGCCTGCTAATAACAACTGTATCAGCCTTGAGAGATGACTATTTAGGTCTTTACAAAAAGGACTTGCTCAGGTCCTTTGACACAAGCCTGGTGAATACTTTGGTGACCTATAAGAAGCCAGGGTCTCAGTGACACAGTGTCTCAGTGTCTTCAACGGTATTAAATTAAAACATCACGCAGGATGTTAAAACATTCTCACTTCACTCAACAGAGCAGAACAGCACAACTTTTATAGCCCAAGGTTTTCTAACTGATTCAAAGCCACAGAAACAAATCAACACAATTTACCTGCCTTTCAAAGAAAAGTGCTGGCCATCAGACTTTCATTTGTGACACTGTCCGCTCCTCCTCAACGACTTCTTGTCTTCTCAAAGAAAATGTGTGTTTCTAGGTGTGCAAAATACTGTAAAACACTGCAACCCTTTGAAAAATGACACAAGTCACAGTTCACACTTATTGTTACTTTATACAATTTTTAAGAGGCTTGAACACACTGACTATGGTCGCTACTTAGATGCTTCGACAGAGACAGTTCACTCCTAAATGTGCATACACAGTCTTTCTAGATGCACGAGGGTGGACAGTGACTTGCCCTGGTGGCAGTCTTTCAGCTTGTAGTGCGTGATTAAGGCACGCTGGTTGAGCGAGGAATATCTACAAATCTTGCAACACCACCTCATGGATATGGAGTTGTGCTTCACTCTTTTTGCACTGTACTGATCCTGCAAATAAAAAAACAAACAAGTCCAGCCAAGTGCACCTACACGTTCCATACAGAAACTATTTACTGAACATTAACCTCCCAAATTACAATGATGAACAAACACTTTATTTCTATGGCAGGGTATTACAATAAATACTGTAGTGATGCTGTTGCTGGAAATAATATTATACTATAAATATTGCTTTATCAGGTAAACATATATAACGTAATTCTGAATTTTATGATTCTTCAGTTGACATTCAATTCAATTCAGTTTTATTTGTTTGGCGCTTTTTACAGTGGTGATTGTCACAAAGCAGCTTTACAATTGAAGAAATTATGAGACAGAATGAAACAGACATGAATTACATAAGAGTTTAATTATGTGATTATTAAACTACAAAAAGTTGTGACATTAATTTAATCCAAAATCAGCGCGCAGGTTAGTTATACAGAAGACACGTCGTTCTACAGACACGTGAACAAACACATTCATATGGTATGTCATTTGAAGGAATAACGACTGAGCGTTTATTATATAACAACGAATTAGCAACCCTGTATAAATAAAAATGCATATTTCTCATATTAAACACAAATATGGACTGGCAGCGGTGCTTCAGATATTAATAGTATTGCTATGATAAAACCGGTAATAACACTAAAAAGTCAGTTATATGTACTGTATTCTGTTTGATCTGTTTATTACCATGTACTTCTCTTTCTGCTCTGCTCGCGTCCCGACAGCTGATTGCTGCTTCTTTCGGAAGTGTCAATGGACCGATTCCAAAAACAGGTGAGCGCTAATGAAACAAGCCCAAATGAACATTAAAGAAAGCACAAATAAGGGAATACTTACTGCTTTCCTTTTTTTTTAATCTATACATTTTCTTACAGGATCACAGTAACTTCCTATGCAGAAAATGGCGAAAACAGCAAATTCGTTAAAATTGAAAGTCATCATGATGTGGAGTTTTTGGCACATGCGCATTACACAGAAAATTGATAGAACCTACATTTTGTTGCTAAATGAACGTTATTTAAAGTTTTCAATTTCCCACTAAGTTGAGGTTGTTATAACTCATCCTAATGTGTAGTTAGATACTGCAAGTTGACAGGACATGGTTTTACCTGTCCATCTGACTACAACTTAAAATCATTTTTTTTACAGTGTATGTGACAAGTCAGGAATTGTTATTGTTTACAGCAACATGTAAACACAAAAATACATTATGTTAAGCACGAACACTAAATGCTGTTTGCACAATAATCCTGCTGCTTTCTTTACACCCCCGTCTGCACATTTTTTTTATAATCTGGTTTTTGTATTGTCTGTTATTTGCACTGTCTGTTGTAATGTTTGATTTGTTATCTGTTTTGCACTGTTTGCACCAGGTTGCACACATGTTGCTAAGACTTTTAAAGAAGTTTATCTTTTAGTCTTTAGCTCTGCTGTTCTTCTGTGATGTGACTCTTTGTTGTTTTGTGTAATTTTGTGTTGTTTTGTGTAGCACCATGGGGTCCTGAAGAAACATTGTTTCATTTCATTGTGTACTGCATCTGCTATAAATAGTTAAAATGACAATAAAGCTTCTTGAACCTGAAACACACAATTACACACACAGACACACTACCACACAAAAAAAAATCAGAAAATGCAGATGAAACGTTTGGAACCTTTAAAACCTTTATAACACAAATACTGAACAGTTACATAAATAAGCATTAGGCATAAGTAGTAAATAAATTGTAAAAATAAATAACAAACAGTTTGGCTTAGTCACTAGAAGACTCGAACAACAGTTAACCAAAGCGTAAATCAATAACAAAGGTCACTTTCACTATTAAAATTTTACTGCCAAAAATGTTTTTGCTTAATATATGGGTGTAGGAGCGCACGATGGTCACAAGACGGCGCACTTACGAAGTAACGACAACCCCCCCCCCCCCGCGCGTCATTTTGCGCCCTATACAACTGCGTATGTCGCCTATGCCACAGGCCGCCCTGCCCAGAAGAGTTCCGTGGTAATTGTTAGACAGGTGTTGCTGCTTCTTCATGTTGATGCGGAACAATTAAATGAATTAAGCAATGAATTAAGCATTTAAGGCTATAATAAGGAAAGAAGTCTCTTATTCTGCCAAGTTAATTTCTATGTAAACTGAATATTAAGCAATAGAGTGCGATGTGTTGTTATCTCTGTAAAAGTCATTTTTAAGATTATAGTTCATAAATAAAATAAAACTACACCAAACATATGGCATAAGACAAATCTGCTCTTATCTTCAGTACCAGAAAAAAATGTATGAGAAAAAAAAAGAAAAAGAAAAAGGATGGATTGCGCGCTGTAGGGTTAATGGTATTGCGCATGCGCAACGCGTAAGATCCGGGCCTGGAAAGGATGAATGCAAATTTCAAAGATGGCGGCGGAGGGAGGAGGGAAGGAGATGAACGAAATTAAAACTCAGTTCACCACTCGGGAAGGCGCGTACAAACTCCTCACACACTCCGAATATAGCCGCCCCAACAGGGTGCCTTTCAATTCGCAAGGCTCAAATCCCGTTAAAGTTTCTTTCGTGAACGTCAATGACCAGTCTGGGAACGGCGACAGAATCTGCTTCAATGTGGGCCGGGAGCTCTACTTCTACATCTACAAAGGCGTCAGGAAGGTAAACACGACACACTCGCATCAAATAGTTTCTCCGTGGACTTTATTCAGCACTAAATAAAGCTTTAACATGTATCGATCGTTATTTGTGGCTGCTTCAGGCTCATGTGTTTTCATCGATGTTTTCATTTTGAACGTTATAGCATGTTTGCTATGTAGCCCCGCTGCTACTCTGTTGTGGTATGTTAAGTTGCTATACGTTTTTTTCCACACCTGTATTCAAAGAATCCCGAGCTATAGGCTTTTAGCTGTTCCTGGATTACAAAGCACCAATCAGATGCCTGCTTCTGAGTCGTAACTTTAGTATAGAAGGCGGGAGTTATCTCAATATGGGTGGAGAGAATATTACTCACTAGCTAGTTCGGAAGTTTGCTAGCTTGCTAGTTACAGCTTCAAGTCGAGCAGCAAATCGGCCTAAATCTATCTGTCATGGACGCCACAGAAGCGGCCCATTTGATGGAGTCTCTGCCCTTTGAACGACAGCGTATTTCTGCTTAAATGACCTTTGGTGCTATGTGCTGTCAGCGTTAGCTTGTTATCGAAGCAGCAATCTAACATGCATGTTGGCAGATGTTGGGATGTACTTGTGTAGCTAAGCTAAAGAGAAAAAGTGGCCTGTTAAAACCAGTGACTCAGTTATCTGGAAGAGAGTTAGAATACTCTTTAGTGACACTGTGTGTGTGTGTGTGTATAATGAGATTAGATCAGTGTTATTAAACCCGCATGCTATCATCTGTTGCTGTTTTTACAAACACGTAGAAATGATTACAAAATATAACAAATTCTGCACGTGACTTTTGTGCGTAAATTAGTTAACTTGTTCTGCTGGATGTTTTTGTGTGTTGCATCTTTAATAGAAATACTTGTGCTGTGTTTATCATTCATGCTGTTTGTTTGTTTGTTTGGATTTTGCTGTTCACTTATTGATATTTGCACTGTTGATGAAGATGTTGAGGAAATGATGGAGTTTATCAATTTGTTAAGAAGGGATGTTAAATCAACGTGGGTGTGTATACAGTAAACACCTCAACTACAAACTTTATTACTAGCAGTATCGGCTGTAGTTAATACACTGATCAAGTTCTATTAACTTTGTTACACTGAACATGTTGATCGACTGCCTTTAACACTAACATTTGCTGTTGTCCACATGAGTTTATAGTTTACTGAGGCTCAGATATGTCTCCTACAGAAAGGATTTTATGAGTTTATGAGTGGACAGCAGAGACCTGACTCAGCTAGATAAGAGTTTGTGTTGCTTGGTATGATTTTGTTGATTGCAACCTTTGGTTAAATGCAGCAAAATGCAGTCAGCATGGCAAATCACTAGCCTGGTGTCCCGTGGCTATTGTGTCTTTCAGTCATGCTAACCAAGCTTTCTCATAGGGAGGAACCATATATTTTATTGTGTTGGCATTCTGTCACAAATGTATACTATACTATTTTACTGTATACTGTTTGTACTATATACTATACAAATAAATGTATACAGTTATAAGTGTCTGCAAAATACTATACATGTATATGTGGGCATCAGGGAGCCACTATCAATATGTGACTAGACTTGTTTGTCCAGCACATGTTTGTTTGTCCGCAGTTAATTGATCAGATCCAAATCTGGGAAATTGACATTTTGAAACAATTTTGCGGATGAAAGTGGTCACGAGCCTGTGCCAGTGGTTGATGCTATTAATGTATGTACGTGATGTGCAACAATGTTTAGGTGAGCTGTAAATGTGAAAGTAGCAACCATATGATTGCCAGAATCCAAATTTTCCCAACTCACATGCACATTGTAGATGCTTTCATCATTGGACAGGGGACAGCATTGAGATTCTGGTCTGCAGCTACAGACACTTATACAGATCAAGCTGCATTTTACTGAATGTTCTGGTCCCGGACTAAACAGGCCAATTTATTATTTTTTTTTTTTTTTTACATTTTTTCTGGTTTTATGAAAAAATTGTTGTTTAGAACATGCTGCTTTTGTCAGAGACAAACCTCTAATTTAACGATATTAACAGCTATACAGGTATTATAATAATAATAATAATAATAATAATAATAATAGTAAGTGTAGTTTTTCCACATGCTTATAAACAGAGACTGTTCTTCTAACATTTCTACCTTCTGGTATATTGTCTGTAATTTTTTTTCAGTTTTTTGCTGAGTTTGATATAAATCTACATTGGCACAGATATATTTACCTTTTATAGGTGTTGGGACCATATATCTAGTCCCATCTGGATAAAATGGAATGTTTTATTGTATTTGCTAAACACTTAAAACTAGATGTATGAAAAATGTTTGTGTTGAACATCTTAGAACATGGCTTGCTATCAGACCACCCAATGTTAATGTTTGTCTGCATGTGGCTTCTCTAAAATGACGCGGTGAGATCCAGTGGTTACCTGCTCTAAACTGTATGTATTTTCTTGTTTGTTTTTTGTTCATGTCTTGCTGCATGAATGTTTTTAAGAGGTTGGTCTTAATTACAGAACTATTTTGGATTTTCTCTGTATGTCTTGCAGAGTTTGGAAACTCTGACTGCTGATGGGTGTTGTGTGTTGTGGTATGGCCTGAACAAAGGGTTGTTGTTTCTTTACTCCTGTCTTGTGGAAGTTGTTGTTGGTGTCAGTGACCCTATTTACATGCATACTATTGTCATTCTGATAAAATATTCTGATTGACAGTTTACATTGGAAATGATCTATTTTTAACTGGTGTTCAAATTTACCAATGCTTTCAATCAGAATAATTTTGTGACATTCGTAGAACGTCAAAATTTATTCTGTGAAGAAGCCGCATTGCTTACTCACACTAGTTATGGGAATTGTGTTGCTCTTGAGCGCGAGTGTGTGAATATGCGCTGTTGCTGTTATCTTTTATGAAAATATGCCGCTCAAGAAGAGCAGCTTTTGTGTAGCAGTGCTTCGCTTGGAGATATCGATTTCCTGTCTGTGAATGAAAGTCTGCAATAAGCACTGGTGAGAGTTATGTTACAGACATTTGGCAACCTGTAATAGAAATGAAACTAAAAAGAGAGCAGGCATATGTGAAGGGACGTAAACTTAAAATATTCACAATAACTTGTTTACATGAAGGATTTTTTTTTGTTAGATCTGGTTGTAAAAAGGTTTATTTCACACCTTCTGTATTTTTTTTATTACATTGGGTATTTTTATTTTAATCAAGGTGTTTACATGGTGCATTTTTATTCAAATTGGTTTTTTGAACAATTGTAATCGGAATACAATTCTCCATGTAAATGTACCTAATATTACAAGGTCTGTCCACAACCGCTGAAATTTTGCTTGGCTAATTTGTTCCATAGTGTCGTGCAGTTAACTAATATTAAGTTCAGCTTTTAATATGTAAAGTAAAATAGTAAATGATTGTGCCAGGTTCTGTTTTGCAAAAATCTTCTCATATCTTTCACAATGAACCCATGTCCTCAACAGCGATGTAAATTTGCCCCGTCCTAATAGCCCAAACTTTTTTTTATTTATTAGCAAAGATGACACAACAAGTTTTTGGACAAGAATAAAGGCAAACCTGTTTTAGCTGTTTAGAAACGATGGTTTCAAGTGGCCTTATGGGCCCACCAGATTAGCTGCTGCCATAAAGAAATAACATTCTTACTAGCAAAAGGCTTGTTTCAGTTAGTCCTGTTAGCAAATGGGGATTCAGAATATTGTAAACATTGTAGACAAATGGTTACTGATGCCATTGTGAAATTTATGTCTACATTATCTTATGGACTGGCCTTTGTAATAAATGCTGTTAGAAAATTGTAAATGATGTTTCTGTAGCCACATACTTCTGCCACAGCAACCAACAGAGGAGTTGGTTTCCAGCTCGAAAACTGTACATTCATTAAAACTGAAAGGAGCGCTAATCCAATTCTATTTCTGGTGTCATCCCTCACGTCTGGGTTTTGTTGAAAAATTACCCTTTTGTCATTTTGTAAAATGTTTTTGTTAATAAACTCTACTTCAAAATATATTTAATAAACCGTCTAATTTTTGTGGTTTAGTAAATGTTGGAATAGTCTTAAAGCTGACAGCGTTACCAGGGTTTTTTTTTTTAATAACAAAACAAAAACTATTAAGATCCTTTTTTTACATTTTGCCCGTCCCTAGTTTGCTTAATTGCTGCACAACTTGAAAATACAGGCCAGTATTGAAGTATACGAAAACAATGACAATAGTATAAACACTGCTATAAACCAGCATACCGGCTAGCACTAAGTAATGACATTATAATATCCTCAAAAATCATAAGGTTATGCAAAAGGTTTTGCAGACACCCTTTGTTTAAACAACTAAAATTATGAGGACAATAGCTTAAGAACAATATATTTACTTTATATTTTTAACTGAAAGCTACAGATTAAATACAATTACAATTAACATGCAATATTAATATAATAAGTATGTTTAAATTGATCTGAGACTTACAGACATAGCCACAGGTGGAATTGAACATTTACTTGCCTAAAACAACAGGTTTATAGTTTATGTAGTTAAGCTACTTTTAGCCTTTAGGTCTTTGCACACTGAAGTCCAACATTTTACTGTGTGGTTTTTTTTTGTATTCCTTATCCTAAAAATGGTCAAAGATTTAAAGGTTATTTCAGGATGTCAGTGACCCAGTTTAATATTTTGCGAGTGATACCAGAGCCACACATTAAACAGAAGACTTATTTTTATAAAACAATAAGCCTGAACAGAGACTGACAGTATGTCTAAGGTAAGGATTGGGGTTTTTATTATGTGGCCTCAGTATTGATTGCAAAGTATCAAACTGAGCCCATGACATCCCGAAATAAACTTTGATCCTCTGATGGATTTTTAGGATAACGTATACAAAAATTGATACAAAAGACATTTATACAAGAGTTGTTTCATGACTGTCAAGGACAGCCTTTTAGACTGTTTTATAATGTTGCTATAGCCTAGTTGACAAAAAAATTCAATAAATATACAGGCTATTAATTAAGGGTGGGTTTATAACCGAAGCTCATTAATGTTAAACACGTTTATTAACATAATAAATATACTGAATACTCTTGTTTGGCGCACTGCATTCAGAAGAGAACAGACGCTACAATTAAGCATAAAAACTGCTTTGCAATGCAGTGCGTCAAGCAACAGTCACACCACAGATCAGCAGCATGAGTCAAATTCCATTTATCACATGAGATTCATTATTTCTTTAATACAATTCTTACTTTAAAGAGAATATTTATTTATTTATATTTAAGTAATACTTATAAATCAAAAAGATAGTGGAGAAGCAAGTCTATTACAAACATTTGAAACCATGCACCCTTCCCCCTACCGAGTGTTGCAGAGCGAGTACTGTAACTCGAAACACCTATTCAGTCTTTTGTTTAGTATGAATGAAAGCTGATATATTGTATCTTTGTATTTGATCAGTCAGCAACTGTTTAATTTAGTTTTTTGCTACTGCAGATCGGCACCTCCTTATGCCAACTGTCCGTCAATTGTCCATCAAACTAATCTGATTTATCCCAGCTAATGTTTTGATTCATTTTTTACTACAATACTTGCTTAGGTTGCTCTTCAGTTTTTGGTAGTCTGAAATGAATTTAATTAGCCTAAATGAAAAGGGGCATTATCTTTTATGTGGAATATTATAAAGGAGTCAAAACATCAATCAAAACATTTTATAACAACCTATAACAATTATATAAAATAACCAAATTCAAGTCATCAATACAAATAATTAATTGAACATCCTATTCCAGATGTTCAGCTCTCTCCTGCAGGTGTGTATCTCTATTGCATATTTAAGCTTTCTGCACTTGATAACACTTGGCAATTGGCATTTCAGTTTCAATTGCCATGTCATTTCTGTTGTCAGTGTACGTTTTTATATGAGATTAAGCTGTTTTTGTCAGTTAACAAATTTCCTACTGTTTCATGCCAACATTTTAATTTATCCTGGTGTTTATTGGTCTAAACCAAAATAGCATAAATAATGTTTGAACTCTTGGGGTAAAAACAGTTCAGAAAAAACTTAAAATTGCATACATTTTATCTAAATGATATGTCTTGTCTGTTTTTTTCTTGATTTATAATCCACAGGCTGCTGACCTAAGTAAGCCAATAGACAAGAGGATATACAAAGGAACACAGCCCACTTGCCATGACTTTAATCACCTCACTGCCACCGCTGAGAGTGTGTCGCTGCTTGTGGGCTTCTCGGCTGGTCAGGTGCAGCTTATTGACCCAATCAAGAAAGAGACAAGTAAACTTTTCAATGAAGAGGTAAGTGTGAAAACAACTGATCTTGGATCTAAGTACATATCTGATGTTTATGTGACTGACCACAAGAAGAATTTGAGGCTGTTTCAAACTTGCTTTAATTCCATGATGTATAAACAATAAATAAATTAATTAAATACTGTGCTTTTAAATGTTAGTTGTTGCAAAAAGTAAGTATATTTACCTATTATTTATTACAGTCAGTGATTTATTACAGTCTGTTTTGTTGTTATGAACTGAGTTGGAAAAAAGGTGCTGATAACCTCCTAACCACACTTTTTATTTTTCTCTCCATCAACCACTTGCCAATTAATCCTGTCAATACCCACTCCTAATAGAGACTAATAGACAAATCTAGAGTGACATGTGTGAAATGGGTACCTGGCTCTGAGAGCCTCTTCCTTGTAGCCCATTCCAGTGGAAGTATGTACCTGTACAATGTGGAGCATGCATGTGGTACAGCTGCACCCCACTACCAGCTGCTCAAACAAGGCGAGAATTACACTGTACACACATGCAAGAGCAAGTCAACACGCAATCCTTTGTTGAAGTGGACAGTGGGTGAAGGTGCGTTGAATGAGTTTTCTTTCTCACCTGATGGCAAGTTTGTGGCATGTGCAAGCCAGGACGGCTTCCTGCGCGTGTTTCACTTTGATGGTGCGGAGCTGCATGGAACGATGCGCAGCTATTTTGGTGGACTGCTTTGTGTGTGCTGGAGCCCAGATGGTCGCTATGTAGTAGCGGGTGGTGAGGATGACCTGGTGACTGTGTGGTCATTTAGCGAACGGCGTGTGGTTGCTCGAGGCCATGGTCACAAGTCCTGGGTAAGTGTGGTGGCCTTTGACCACTACACCACTAGTGTAGAGGAGACTGAACCCAATGAGTTTAGTGGCAGTGATGACGACCTGCAGGAGCAGGCACTCACAGGCCGCGAGCGTGCCAACAGCACACACTCGCGCCTCTCAAAAAGAAACTCCACAGATGGACGGCCACTCAGCGTTACTTACCGATTTGGATCTGTGGGACAGGACACTCAGTTGTGCCTATGGGACTTGACTGAGGACATTTTGTTTCCACATCTACCGTTATCTCGAACCAGAACCCATACTAATGTCATGAATGCCACAAGTCTCCCAGTTCCTGGAAGTGGAGGAGGAGTGAGTGGAGGAGGAGGTGGAACAATCATCACAAGCATCAACAACCCAAGTGCCAATGGAGGAAGCAGCAGCAGCAACAGTGGCTCCAATACGCCAGGCAACTCTGTGCCTACACCGCTGCCACGATCCAACAGCCTTCCGCACTCAGCTGCCTCCAGCGGCAGTGGCAACAGCAAAAGTGGCACGATGGACAACACTAATGCAGTTTCCTCAAGCGTAAGCAAGTTTGCTACACTGGCAATTCATGAGCGCAAGGAGCGACATCATGACAAGGAGCACAAGCGTAACCACAGCATGGGCCACATCAGCAGCAAAAGCAGTGACAAACTGCATCTGCTCACTAAAACGAGCAAAGCAGATGCAGCCAAGACGCTGGGCACACCACTCTGTCCACGAATGGAGGACGTGCCCTTGCTCGAGCCACTCATTTGCAAGAAAATAGCACATGAGAGGCTTACAGTACTTATCTTTCTTGAGGACTGCATAGTCACTGCATGTCAGGAGGGATTTATTTGCACGTGGGCCAGGCCCGGGAAAGTGGTAAGTTCCATTTAAATTTCAATTGCATTCAGATGTTGTTGCATGCCTATTCATCCCAGCAAAGCATGTATCTGAGACGCTGCTATAAAATGAAAAGGTCATTACAGAGGGAGTTAAATGGAAATGCGACCACCATGTTGTCAATCATGTTTACACACTGCCGCTAAAACTTTTTTCCATCCTAAAAAAGGTTTCAAGCATTTGTTTTGAGCATTTTGAGAGGTGTTTTGACAATTCAATGCCAAGCAAAAGACCAGAATGGTGAACCACTGCTGTAGCCTATAGAATGTTGGTTTTAATTCCTGATGAGGCATCTTGGACCCCCCCAATCTTGGGCATCTTTGACCCCCAAATTAATACCAACATGTAACCCAAACACGAACATTGATTAATGAATAAATAAATCTCACTAAATGATCACTTGGGCCTTTGGAATGCTAAGACATGGAATGCTATGACCAAAACTATGTGTACACCTTATTTTTAAGCTGTCTTCATTACAATCATTGCTAACTATGGTTTGGTACCAAAACCCTATATATGGGTACCTATGTAAAGAGTATGTACTGTATGTACCGAATCAGAACGTAGATTTCGCTGCCACTTAAATACCTGAATGATCGAATGATGAATGATTTGTTCTTTGCTTTTCCTGACTAAATACAGGTAAATGCAATTTTGTAAAGCTCTAATAATACAAATCCAACCAATCTGTTTATTAATGTAAGTGTCGATGTTGTTTCCTAAAAGCACAAATTAAAATTAGAGCATCCCAGGAGCTTGTGAATAAAGTAATTACACTTGCGCTGAGGGTGGCAGGTAGCCTACCGTTCGATAAATAAACACATTTAAATAAAAATGTCTAAAGCTAAACGCTAAAGTTTGGCTGAATTTCACAACAATTGATTTCAACACTATGACATGCAATAAATGCTTTTTAAAAAATTTGTGTAATGTTAAAAGGGGAAATACGTCCAATTTAATTCAACGTTTAAGGACACGCTGACAGCGTGGGCATGTTTATGTAGAAATTAAAGTATTTATGTATGCTTTAATCTTAGATATATATATTGTTTATTTTAATATAAATGTTTTTAAATAAAAACCCTTTCTTTATTGTTATCCACTATTTTTTGTGGATCTTATTTTAAGGTCTCTTGATTTATTAGTATAATGTCCACAAAAGTTTTGTTGAGGTTAAACTGGAATATCCTACAGGTCTGGGGCAGTGTTTAAAATAGTGCTTTTGTAACAAATAATTAGCTAAAGAATCGTTAGCCACTCAAATCTTAACGTTCAGTGACAGCACACCCTCTGGGTCAAGCATGCCCAGTGCAACCCCCAGCATTTGTCAAGAAGCCAGAATGGCAGCAGCCAGCAAGACCTACATCCAAAATGGATTCTCTAACAAAGGCCGGGAAGGATTTTGTTTGCTGTTAGAAAAATTTCAACTATGAGTGACTAAGAGATTACAGAGTACAACAAGCTATTCTGTTGTGTTTTAATACAAGTAAAGGGACACATAACAGCTAAACCAAGGCATCTCTTCAACTTCAAGGCTCCGGTCGCCAAATAATGTCAGAATTGCATAATGTGCACATTATTTACATATAACGGCGTTATCTGTAACAGATGTGTGTAACGATGTGGTTTACAATTGCTTACTAAAGGCCCTGACTGAAAGCCCATGGTATGCCTCTATTGCTAACAGGTACATAGATACAAGATCCTGAAGAGCTCTGTAACTTTAAGGTGACACTGTCTGACCTATTAGACCTGTCCTGCTCATCTGTAAGTGCTATTATTGTAAATAAGAGAATCTAGGCACAGCAGCAACTCAGCTAAAATAAGTAGCATATAACACAGTAGCTGTGTAAAATCACCACTAAATGCTAAAGCATGCAATCCTTTCCTTTGTTGCATCACAAAGAGTTCCAGTAAAGGATATTGTTAATGCAACATCATGTAAAAAAATGTTGAAAAAGACCTTTTTTAGTCCCTGATGGCTGGTTCTCTGTGCTTATTCCAAGTTTCTTTAAATACATGTTTTATTGTTCAGTGTGGTGGAACTGCAGAGTGAAGTGACTGCGTAACTCTACTCAAGCTTTTTTTGATATACAATTGAATGTTTATTGCAATACAAAGAAAATTATGGCAAATATTTTAAATAATGTTGGAATGAATTGGCACAAAGTACCACAAACCCCCCCTGTTTTAACTGTAAAGGTTAGTCCAACTGTAGATTGTCTTCCATGATTTTGAAGTGGAAAGAAGCTTCTTTCTGTAAGATAGGCAAGCGCCGACATACTTCCCACATAGGTGTACCTCATTAAATTCCAGCAAGACCAAACTAAACGAGCTTCATTTAAACAGTCATGTTTTTAAGAAATTATTAACGTCTTTAGACAAAAATTCGGTACAGTAGATACGGTGGTGCCATAATGTATCATGCATTTCAATACAGAAAATACAGAATTGTTTCATATTACTTTTTAATTAATCAAAATAAAGTAGCCATTTACAATTTTAGCAGCATATCAGAACAGAAGCAGAACAATCTTTTCATTCTGCCGTTCAGAGCATGGGTTTGTTTAGGGGAACAAATTTTATTTATCCAAATACCATAAAGTTCCTTTAAACTGTATAAAATTAACTGTGCAACATTAGCTAGAATTTCTGTAAGGGAAAAGTTGTTTTTGTATCTTATCTTAATCTGCTAAAACAACTGCATTGACTTTCATGTTCCTCAGTTCGGCTTCTGTTGCTCTCTTGAGCATATTTGTCCAACTGGGTTTCAGTGGAGAAGGTCTGCCTTATTTCAACCTACCTATACAGCTGGATCTGTTATTCCTATAACTCTTTCTTTAGCAACACTATCTTATTCTCCATAAGACTGTATTATTTATTCCGCCATCAACTCAGATTAAAGATCTCAGTAAATCAGAATGCAATAAAACATAACTAGAAAATTAGAATTGTGGGGAAGTGGTGTCTCATGGTTACCAACCCGAAGATTGTGGGTTTGATTCCCAGCTCCACCAAGCCACGACTGTTGGGCCCCTAAGCAAAGCCTTAACCCCCAATTGCTCACTTGTATAAGAGAGACAAATTTTAATGTTTAAAACAATGTTTTGGACATGATTCTTTAAATTTTTTTCTAAAAGAAATCGTCAAAAAAAAAAAATCTGGGTCTAATCCTAAAAGGTTTGTTCTGATATCTGTTTCCTCTTTACATTAAATATAATTTACGTTTCACCTTCAAGTAAGTATTGAAAATATTGACATTTTGGTGCTTCTTCACCAAATCCATGAATTTATTCTGTCCAGTGCAACCCTGTGTATACACAACATGCTTATTCCTGGATTTAAAAGAATAATTATATCTATAAAAAATCTTTCCATTCCGCTTGGCAGATTTGATATGTATCTGTTGAATTTTTTGTGTGGCCAGAACTTGGACTGTGGTTAGATTCGAGAGGAAAATGTAAGGACTTTGAGGTTACGTGTTTATTTTCTATTACATATAAATAGCCTTGCTGTTTGAAGCATTCTTTTAAATGTGTTGTTTTATTTGTCTTTTAAATCATACATTTAACTAATTATATTGTATGTGTGTGTATGTATGTGTATATATATTTGTTTCCTCAACAAGGTTTGTAAAATGCTCTTTCATGGATATATATATATTTTTTTTTTTTCAGGGTTTATTGTCATCCCAAAATCAGGCCAACTCACCCAGTGGAACAGTAGTATAGCCACAATATTTTGCTGCTAAGAACCCAACATCACATCAAGCTGTCGACATACAGAGTCCTGTGTGCTCTTTCTGTTTAGAGCACTGTGTCTACATGTTCTCTTGTTTTTCTTTTTTCTTTTTTTTCTTGTCTGTTGTATTTTCCTCCTCATTTATTCTGTCATTAGTTGCCTCACATGCACTGTGGACACGCAAATACTGTACACAACCAGAAACAGTGTAGAGCAGTGACGGACTGCAGCCTTAGTGGTTTTGTGCCCCTTCTTTTTTCCCTTTTCAAAGAAAAGTATTTATTTTTGCTTATTTACTTTCTCACTCAAACATTTCACTTCTTCTTGATGCGTTTGTGTCTGCGTTAAGAAAATCAGTTGGAAACCATAGGCTAAAGAGAAGGTCTGCTCCCATCTAAATTACTTTTTTTCCTTTCTTACATGTGAAATCACTCCCCAACCCACACTTCAAGAACTTTGCACTGATTTTATTTCTTTTTTCTTTTTTTGTAACTACTATAAAGGATAAAATGACAAAACTGATCTGGGGATGGCCTTGATGCACTCAGCTTTTTTGTCCTCTGGCTTGAAATTTGAATCTGAATAGCTGGATGCTGCAATCAAAGTGGTTTTTTTGGTTTTTTTCCTTTCTTTTTAATTTTTTTAAAGAAATTGTTTGCACTTAATAGTTTACTAGAAGAGAATGGCTTTACATTTTGTGTGCAAGGACTCAAAGACTGGTATAACATGGAGAAATGAAATGATTTAAAAACAACTTTGTATCTATTGAACATTTATTTTAATATTGTTTCAGATTAAAATCTGCTTTGTATTATATGTATGATATTGTAATTCAGTGATAAATGGGGCAAAAGCAAATGATCAGTACTACTCTAGTGGACGTTTTGTCATCATTAAAGAAAATAGTGATATTTCTAAGGCAGAAAAATGATATTAAAAAAACCTTGAATATGCAGATTTCTTTTCTTTTTGATTTCATTCAGATGTATTTTGATATAGGAGATTTATGTCAAAAGGCTTAAACCTTTCTAGAAAAGATGTTAATGATGTAAATTCACAAAATGCAGAGTTGCCTGCAAACAGCTGAACTCTAAATTCTAATGTGTGAAGCTCAGGAAGTCTGACAGACAAAAGAAGTATAATAAGATCTGATTTATTTTTGCTTAGCAGCAGCAGTGATATTCTGCATAATGATACTAAATTACCCCCTCACTCTCCCCACCCCCAGGAATGACTACAGTAGATACAAAAAGATTGGTAATAACTGACTATGTGACAACAGCTAATGTTTTAATGTACATTTCTTTGACTCCCAGTCATTGTTAATGCACCACACAGTAAATTCACACTAACTGAAAAAGGCAATGATGCTAAAGTGGTCACATTTTATGTTGTTAACATTTTTTACAATTCACATTTTTTGTTGGTCATTAAAGAAGTTCAGTGACATTGAGCCTTGTGCTTTGATTGTGAATGTGGAGTGTCATGTATAATTTAAATATGAGTGCTTAAGTTGTTGCCCCGCTGAACAGAAGATCATGGGTTCAATTTCCGGCAACACCCACTTGTCACTTCTGGGCCCACAAGCAAGAGCATCAGTTGTTTTCTAAAAATAAAACAGACAATATAAGATATTCTGCATCTGTTCCCTGAAAGACGCCTTTAGAGAATTCTTTAAAATAATCTTAATTATTAATACAGAACAATGTTCTGTTCTTTAAGACCAATTTAAAGGCCATGTTTAAAAAAAAAAAAAAAAAACAATTGATTTTGTTATTCGTAATAAAACAAAATCTGTATTTAACATTTTTTACCAATAAGAAGTTAAAATATCGCTGAGGTGAAGTAATAATCATTTGTTAATATTGGAGTTATAAAGTAAATCCCCGCAACGCAGCTGAACCCACAGAGATAAAATGGATTTAAGTATTTATTTTGACTATATAAACATTTATGTGTCTTTATAATCCATGTTGGAATCTCTCGCTGGTGTGAGATGAGGCTAAATTCCTTCTTTACTCTTCCTAACTTGGTATTAATTAACCGGATTCAGTAAGTTGGCAGGTTTATTCAGCTGTGTTCCAGTTTTTTTTCTGCGTATTTAACACAGAAAGACTTCGTTATACTCAGACACACTGATGGGTTGATTTTCACTGCAAGAAAATTGACTCCTGCAAATCCAAATGAATGTGTGTCGTGTTTGCATTAAAACAATATAAGCAGCTAATGAATTGTTTATATCTGCATTTTAAAAAGTTTTCTAAATATCTTTCAAACTGTCTTCATTCCATCCATTTGAGCAGCAGTGTGATGGACAACACTAGCTGATGAGAATACAGCTCGATTCCTATTTATCATCCTCTCTCGTGTTTTCACTGATCATTTCAGATAAAACAATATCCTTTTAAAACTGCCCCAAAAGAAGATATATCTTGGTAAATTGTGTGAATTTTACAACCATTTCAAATAAACAGAGGTAAAATAATTTGATGATGGTGTAAGTGTTAAGCAGAAATGCAGTTTGCTACTCTCAAATGCCATGTTTACATATTACTGTTAAAATTCTTCAGCGTTGTAGAATTTTTTTTATAAGTGAATGTAGAACGGCAGTCTCATCACTTACATCAACTCAAAATACGCAAAACCTACAGTAAAATAATAATAATAAATACATGCATTTTCATCTCTTGTTTTCAGATAATGCACTTTTGATGCATTTGTTCTCTAAGTCATTGAAATGTTAGATTTCGATTAATAAAAATCAGATAATCACACAAAAATAATTGTGTGCAAATAAAACCATAAAACAAGTGAACAGTGCATCTCCCTTGTACCAGAAAGCACAGTTTATATTACTGATTCAAAAAAAGGCTTTTCAAGGGGATTCTGAGTTTCTTTCCGGTTAACATTCTGAAACTGTGACCTGCAATAACATAGATAAAGGATGGCGCCATCTACAGGCTCCAGAACGGCTTTGTCTGCCCCAACGGTAAAGTTTGGAAAATTACCCAGTCCGTTAAAACGTGTTTAATAGATAATTAATAAGTATTCATACCCCTTGAACTTTTTTTTACATTTTGCCACCCTACAACCACAAACTTGAATGTTTTTATTGAGATTTTATGTAATAGTTCACAAAGTAGCATATAATTGTGAAGTGAAATGAAAATGATATACAGTTTTAACAGTTTTAAGCAAATAACAATCTAAAAAGGGTGGTGTGCATTTGTATTCAGCCCCCCTGTTAAGCATACTTTGTTAAGCAACCTTTCGCTGCAATTACAGCTGCAGGTCTTTTAGGGTCTCGACCATCTAGAGACTGACGTTTTTTCTTCCTTTTTTCTTGCAAAATAGCTGAAGCTTAGCCAGATTAGATAGGGAGCTTCTGTGAAGTCAGACAGAAGACAGATGCTTAATGGAATATAGGGTCTGAACTTTGACTGGACCATTTTAACACATGAATATTCTTTAATCCCAACCATTATATTATAGCGTTGGTTGTATGTTTAGAGTTATTCTCTTGATGAAAAAAGAATCTTCTTCCCAATCTCAGCCTCCGATAGGTTTTCTTCCAGGATTGCCATGTATGTAGCTCCATCCATCTTCCCATCAATTCTGACCAGCTTCCCTGTTCCTGCTGAAGAAAAGATTCTCCCACCTGAGCTGTGGATTTCTGCAGCTCCTCCAGATTGACCAAGGTCCTCTGGACTGTTTTCCTGACCAGTGCTCTCTTTGCTCGGTCTTGCTAAAGCCTCCAAAACAGGTGTATTTATACTGAGATTAAAATTAGACAAAGTTAACTTCTAAAGGCAATTGATTGCACTGGATTTTATGTAGTGGTATCAGAGTACAGGGGGGCTGAATACAAATGCATGGCACACTTTCTCATTTGCTTTAAAGTTTTGAAAACTGTATATCATTTTTGTTCCACTTCACATTTATGTGGTACTTTGTGTTTTTATCACATAAAATCTCAATAAAAAATTACATTTAAGTTTGTGGTTTTACGGTGATAAAATGTGGAAAAGTTTAAAGGGTATTCAATTCAATTCAGTTTTATTTGTTTGGCGCTTTTTACAATGGTGATTGTCACAAAGCAGCTTTACAATTGAAGAAATTATAAGATAACAATGAAACAGAAATCAGTTTGTCCCTGATGAGCAAGCCGGGGGCAACGGTGGCAAGGAAAAACTCCCTGAGATGGGATAGGAAGAAACCTTGAGAGGAACCAGACTCAACAGGGAACCCATCCTCATTTGGGTGGAAAACAGGTAGCAGGAATCATGAGGTTACATTGTTGTGTGTGTGAACAACTATAATCATTAGTCCTAACGTGCCTGATTTCCCTCCCTGCCCTCATGCCCGCTTGTTTAATCTTCAAGCCTTCAGGACGGTCAAGTCCTATCTGGCATTCAGTAGCATCAAACTCATAACACTCATCCACTGATGGATTTCTAAGAAATCGGGCATGAGGGCAGGGAGGGAAATCAGGCACGTTAGGACTAATGATTATAGTTGTTCACACACACACAATGTAACCTCATGATCCCTGCTGCCTGTTTTTCACCCAAATGAGGATGGGTTCTCTGAGGGTTCTCTGAGACTCTATAGGATGTGTGTGTTGCGTTTTTCTGAAGCCGCCATGACACTCATAAGAAGATTTTTTTCGCTAAGGCGAGGGAAAGGAAGGCAAAAAAAAGAAAGCTGTTAAGTGACAATGTAATCACACGGTTTGGATTGATTAAGTGAATAATGTAGAGTGCAAGCATGGACTCCGGCAAGACTAACTAGGTCAGCATAACTAAAAGGAGAACCAGAGGGAAACACAGACATGAGGGCTCCCGGATATGTTAAGCAACCAGCCGCTCTCATCATCAACACCGTGATCAATAAGAGAGGGGAAGACAGCATCTAAACATACCAGATCACTATAATACTTTATGTATCAATACTTTTTTAAGGCACTGAAAAAATCTTCTTATGAGTGTCATGGCGGCTTCAGAAAAACGCAACACACACATCCTACAGAGTCTAACCTGATGTCCAATTCAATCAGATGACTTGAGGAGATTTTAGTTCTGTTTGCCATGTGCATCAGACAATCAGCTGAGTAATTTCAGCTTTGTCACCTTACTAATACTGGTTAAACCGCGATACAAAGTGATGGACTAACGACAAGTAAATGATGACATATGATTTTGTAAATGCATTTATATACAATTTGATAACTTCTTACCTGTTCTGTTAAACATATTTTAGATTCTGTTCTGTTGTTGACCACTTAACTTCATTTATTTCACAATGTTAGCAGCTACACCATTAAAATACGGGTGTGGGGGTAAATCTCTAGGGAAATTCTCAGTCTAAGTTTCACAGATGCTGTTTCCTATTTATTGCCATGGATTTCTTTTTTGTTTTAAACATAGACCCAAAACCAATCACTCTGCCAATGCAAACAAAAGCTGCCTTGGCCAGTTGAGGCTGCTTTTGTATATCAGAGCTTATACCAGACACTGTGGTATAGGAAACAAAACCTTTTAACACAAGCTTCATAAGCTTAATCAAGCTGTGCTGAGTATTCCTGCAAATCAGGGCTGACAGGAGAGATTAGACAGATCTTTCCTTTTTAGATATCTGATGCAGGTGGGACAAGAGGACAGGTTATACTAAACATGTTGGTAAAGATGTAGAAGGCTGATTGCAACTGGTGCAATTAGGAAAACTAGAAAAAGCAGAAAACTGATCAATTTTGTGATAGGAGGGAAATGTTATGAGTGGAGGTTCAGTCAAGCTGCGAAGGTCAGAGATAAGTTTTAATGTAAAATTATATGGATAATAGGAAAAGCCTGAGGGGCTTAATCTGATAGGAAATTCCCTGAGAAGGAGGAGAGATAGAAATTAGTAGAAGGGAACAAAAGTAGGATATAATGGGAATTGAATAGGAGAAGACAGAGTCATGGAGGAGGTCCCCAAATGAATATGATAATTAGACAGGTATAAAAGACCATGGATTTGAGGTACCGACTGTTGTTCTCGACTGACTGAGCCACAGCTTTAGCGCTGCTGCTAAACTCTGCTGTTGGGTTAGGGTTCTAGTTCTAATAGTATATAATTTTTAGTAAAAGTATATTATTATTTTTAATATTTAATCTATTAAATTAAATACTGTTTGCATCAAAGGAGCCCTGCTGAAATTTCTGGATAAAAGTCTGGCTCCATGAGACTAGCATTTATACAGGTACAACAGTTTCCTGTAATCATCCACACAAACAGCAAAAAAAGGAATATAAAACAATGTTTTAATCAACTTACTTACTGATTCACTGTTTATTATTTAGCAAAGGTTTTCATCACTAGTCCTAGAGTACCTGCATGGTAGTGTTTTCCTTGTTCCCAACACACCAGTTCCAACCAGTCAGCAAATTTGCAACTTTTACTGAGTTGAAATTACATATGAATGACATTCAAAATACTACAATCCTGTCATCAATTTTTACAAAAAGCCACATTTATATATAAAGCTAGCAGCTTCAGTATTTCTCCTAAAAAGTACACAATGGGTTAAAATATAATTGTACAATATTAGGCATAATCTAACACAGCACATGCTTACTTCTTTTGTTTAACAGTTGCTATGACACTTTTTTTAAAAAACACCCAAGTTTGTTAGAGGTTGCATAATATTTAATAATTAAAATTACATATAGACCTTGATTTTATGGACTTGATGTTAGTGTTAATTGAAAACGTCAAATGTATTAAAATCATTTTGATCTAAAATCTCAGTTAAAGCAGTTACTTATTATTCTGTTAATGCTTGTACAGTCTGCATAAAAAAAACTTGTTTTTATGTATTGCAGCAGGAGAAACAGGGTCGGACCTGCTGCAATCAAGGGCATATATGTCAATAAGAGGTGTAACTAGGACTAATCCAAACTCATCATGTGATGTGCGCTATATTTTTTTATTACACTAAGGTAAAAACAAGGCAATCATGATGGAGAACCTGTTGGTTGCTTGCTTCTACCATCAGCAGGTTTTCAGAACAGATCAAGTACTACATAGACTACATTTAGACAACAAATGTCATGTCCTATGGCGAGACAAAGCAAAACACTATAAAATAATAGAAAAATACTGGAAACATGTTTGGTACCAGACGTAGTTTTCCACAAACTAAAGAAAACAAAGTGTTAGCTTGTCAATGCTATAATGAAAGCCAATGTATTCTTTATGTAAAACGGGAATAACCTTATACACAGCGAAGGTCTGTGGTTGACCCCAACGTGGGTAGCACGTCGACATATATACGCTATTGTGCTTCAGGTGTCCCGAAATGCTTCCAGCTTCTTGGACCTCTCCTGATGCTGTTTCCATTCTTTTCTCTTTCTCTCTCTCTGCCACTTCACCTCCTGTCTATAATTTGTCGTATTCTCTTACAATAAAGGCAAAAAACACCCATAATAAATGTGTACATGGCTAACAATTCATTGCAGGTTTTTACAGTCTGGAGGTTTTTATACTGTACCATTTTTATACAGTACATTCCTAAATAAATTACTTTGAATAATGGTTGTCTCACCCAACTTTCAGTGTACAATTCAACTATTAGTGCCAAATATTTAGCCCTTGCTACAGCACACACTTTTTGTGATCAGTGTTTTCCCCCTTGCATTAACGAGCCATGTTGCTACATCCAGATTTTCATGTGATACAAGGTATGTGCTGTTTATTTTTTGGTGTCTTAATTTTAGCCTCAACATTTTAACATCATATCAGTTTATACTCAATGTTTGGCACAGCAATAAAGGGTTAACATCACAAAATAACCCTAATATTAAATTACAAGGGTAAATGCAGTGCGACAGCCCCTATTATGTACTCAGAGAAACTTGTATGTCCATATATATATATATTTACAGTGCCTTATAAAAGTATTCATACCCCTTAAACTTTTTTGAAATTGAGATTTTACGTAATAGAACAACACAAAGTACCACATTGTGAGGTGGAACAAAAACGGTTTTCAAGATTTTAAGCAAGTAAAAATTGAGTGTGCCGTGCATTTGTATTCAGCCCCCCTATAGTCTAATACCCCTAAATAAAATCCAGTGCAATCAATTGCCTTCAGAATCCACCTAACTAGTTAATAGAGTCCATCTGTGCGTAATTTAGTCTTGGTATAAATACACCTGTTCTGTGAAGGCTTCAGTGGTTTGTTAGAGAACACTAGCTAACACACTGTTCAATCCATCATCCAAAAATGGAATGGAAAAGGTATGCCACAGCTGCAAACCTACCAAGACATGGCTGTCCACCTAAACTGACAGACTGAGCAAGGAGAGCACTGGTCGGAGAGGCCCATGGTCATGCTGGAGGAGCTGCAGAAATCCATAGCTCAGGTGGGAGAATCTGTCCACGGGAAAAATCTGTGGACAGATTCTCCCAACATCCACAAATCTGTCCTTTATGGAAGAGTGGCAGGAAGAAAACCATTGTTAAAAGAAAAACATAAGAAGTCCCGTTTGCAGTTTGCCACAAGCCATGTAGGGGACACAAAGTTGAACTTTTTACCCTGAATGCAAAGTGCTAATTATGGTGGAAATATAACACTGCTCATCACCCTAAACACACCATCCCCACTGTGAGACATGATGGTGGCAGCTTCATGCTGTGAAGATCCTTTTCTTCAGGAGGGATAGAGAAGCTGGTCAGAGTTGATAGGAAGATAGAAGGATTTTTATTTGCTTAAAATTTTGAAAACCATGTATAATTTTTGTTCCACTTCACAATTATGTGCAATTGTGTTAGTCTGTTACATAAACTCTCAATAGAAACATTTAAGCTTGTTGTTGTAAGGTGACAAAATGTTAAAAAGTTCAAGAGGTATGAATACTTTTTCAAGGCACTGTATACATTTCAACTTTGTTTATTTGCACAGATTTAAGTGCTGGACTTCAGTAGCCTCCACCTTTTCTCTCCAGTGGAGGCATGTAGTAGCTCTTTAAAGTTGAGCGGTGCAGCTCTTCCCTGGGCTGTAAAAATGTCAAAACATAATAATCTTTAGGAGGAAGTGGAAAACATGTACTAAACAATACAACAAAAATTCTATACAAAAGATCAGTGTCCTTAGCAATTTTACCTTCATTAAACGAGAATGGCACTTTTTGGAGGTGATGACTGGCAGCAATCCCTGGTGTGGTATGGCTAAAGCAGGCAGAGTGGACAGTGGGTAGGGCACTTTAGGAATGGGCACTGAAGGCAAATTCAGCCTTGGGATCTCCACAGGATAAAGAGGCAAACCATGTCTGCTGCGTGGGTCGGCTACATGTTTTAACTGCTGCTGAAAAAAAAGGCAAATATTTTTTTTACTAGTTTGTAATAAGCCGTTAACACTCTTTATAATAATACAAATTTAACAAAACAAAACAAAATGTATTTCCTTATCAGCAAAGAATAAATTCAGTTAAAATAACAATAATGCAAAATTTTGGTTTTTCTAGTTTCAATAAAAACAAATATTGATTAATGCTAAATTTAGGTTTCAAGTTCTAATTTATGTATAAGGCTGACAGTAACTGTTGTGGAGAAAGCAGATAAGCCAGTGTACCTGGCGTCTCCCCTGACGTGTATTGCACCAGAATTGCTCTATTGATCCTGAAGCGATCCTGCTGCCATCCTCCACAACCCCGAAAGACCTGTGAAGCCCTAGAGCTCGCTTTTCTGCAAGTCTACAGAGTCAATGGACACATCACATTACAAATATGCATATCAGATAGTTGAACCACATTGTATCGATTCAGCAAGGCATAAATTTGAGTATTGCTGTGGCAGTGCTGGTAAAGACAAATGTCAGCTGTGAAAAAAAGGGGAAAATTACCACTTAATCATGCTGTTAGAGAAAAATACAGACCTGCCTTCCTGACTTTCCTGTTCAAAATCAATCAAAGAGTCAATTTCCCACTTTATTTCATGTACAAGCTTTTTGGATACCAAGCAGTCTGACTTTAAAGCAGCCACATTTGAAATGAATGGTGTGTTCACTGCTTTTTTTGAAAGTCTACCAATCTCAGCACAGGTCTCTTCCTGCTAGTCTGACACTTCAAACTACATCAATTGTACTGACAGTTTTGTTCTAATGTCTACCTTTAGTTTCAGTATGTCAGTGTGCCATGTGCTTCTTACCGTAGTTCTTTAAAACAGGTGTGATGCAGTGCTGTACGTGGACTTATGCGTTCATCTGGATCATAAGCCAGCATCTGATAAAGCAAAGAGAGGACAGGAGCCGAGCAGCAGGGGATCAGCTTAGAAAGCCCACAGCCTTTCCGAGGCAAGAAATCGAAAGGCATCACTCGAGACCTTACAAATAAAAAGATGTACTGAAAATCGAAATTAACATATTAATGGGAATAATACATAAAGAGTACTGTTCAATTATTAAACAAAAAATATTATTACATAATAATATATACATGATTTTAAAAATGCATATTTGTAAAGATTTGTGTAAAATAGGAACTCAATCTTTGGCAACAGGTGTTTTTTTTCTGGGCTCACACAATAACATTTATTGTTTTTTTATGTGTGTGTCCAACTCCATACTACACAAGTGAATCAACAGAAATTTAAAAGAAGCTGAAAATCAATCCTTTTTTATAGTTGTGGAATCTGACAGCCTGAATACTTTTATACTGGAGATTAAAAACACCCTAAACACCCTGCTGCAAATCTAATTGTACTAATTTCCTTGGACCAGATTTATTAGACTGTTTGGTTGATTATCCAGAAAATCAAGCTGAACTGAAGACTGCTGGACTGTCGGCGCAAACTCACTGTTTGAATTTTTTGAGCACTGTGTCTTCTGGTGTGCCCAAAATATCATGGATTTTTGACACCTGATCCACCTCGTTAGTCCCTGGAAACAGAGGATTCAGGCTAAAAAAACAATGAGATGAGATGTGTTACAAAAACATAATGCTAATATCTATACTGGATGTAAAATTGGATAAATAAACACTGGATTTATTAAATATATAAATAACACAGCAAAGTGACCTGAGAATTTCAAAGAACACACAGCCTGCACTCCACATGTCCATTTTGAGTGAGTAGTAGCCATCTGTAAGTAGACACTCTGGAGCTCTGTACCACCGTGTTGAGATGTATTCTGTGTGAGGAGGCTTGCAATACACACTCCTTGAGGAGCCAAAGTCTGCCAGTTTCAGAACATCATGCTATACAGAAAATGAGGTGTAAGTAAGCTTACAACTGGCAAATCTGTTCAATTATTAAAAATATTTGGTTGAAATTATAACTAAATAATTAAATGTAGTTTGTAGTTCTACTTACTTTAATTAAAATATTTTCAGGTTTCACATCTCTATGGAAAATCCCATTGCTTAAAAAAGAGAAAAATATAAAAAAGTATAAAATATTTAAAATGTTTTTGTAAAGTAGAAAACAGATTCAATTAAAGAATCCACTACCTGCTGTGTAAAATAAAAGTAATAATAAAAGCTACCTGTGCATGTGATCCAGAGCTTTACAAAGCTGATATATGTAGTTTTTGGCTTTGCCTTCAGATAAAGGGTATTGTCTCCCTGTGTATATAGATAAAACACATAATAAGTATGTCAAATAACTAAATAATTAAAAAAAAACTGAGACTCCATAACTATACAACTAAACATATGTGAATACCTGACCATGACCCATATATGTGAGACTTCAAAAAAGTCCTGAACACAAAACAAGCTCAATGAAGTGTTTTGCAAAGCTAGCGTGAAAGAATTTGAAGGGCCTTATTAAAGTCTTTATTTTATGCTTTTAAAATGAATCAAACACCAGCTGTGCATCAGGCCTTCCTCCCCAACATTACTGCCAAAACTCATTAATGCGAAATAAATGTGATATACCTCTAATCAACTCATAGATATTCATCTCCATAAGTTCACATATTAAAGACAGGGTCCTTGTGTCTTTGTCACTGAAAAGAATATTAATGAGCTGAGATCAGTTCTTGATAATTAAGAAGACAAAAATATAATCTGGATATGACTACTGATATTAACTCATAATTTTTTATATGTTTGTGTACTTACAATATTACTTCATGAAGCTGAAGTATATTTGGGTGCACACCCAGTCTCTTCATTGCTTGAACCTCACGAAGGTTGTATGCCTGTTCTAGGCTGGGTACAGTGGTTGGATCAGACAAATAAATAATTAAAAATGGCAAGAGACAATATAAAAATCATTAGGTTAAAAATGTTCATCTAGTAAAGATAGCTTATTTTACTGCTCATGGGGAAAAAAGCATTTGAGATTTAGTCAAATGTCTTCAAACAATGAGAAATACATTTTGCTACCCAAAGCATTGAAGTGTATTGTTAATGTAAGGTTTAACAAGCTGTCTGTATATTGTATATACTCTACAGCATTTAAATGGAGAAAGCCCCATTTGGGTTACTGTCTGTGCTGTGAACAGCCAAGTTGATTTGATGGTTCTAATTGTATTTATGTTTTGTATTACACTAATCTGTTTATTTAAAAAAAAATATTTTATTTATGTACTGAATGTGGGTGATTTCTGGCTTGATGCTGAATCTGAAAAAATACACCAAATATACCATACAACAACTGCACTATCAATGTGCCTCTTTGAAGGTTAGAACAAACTGAAATTAAAAGAAACTGGTGGCTCTGTTATATTGTGCTGTCATTTACATCTACAACATTTGCAGATGTCAATGCAGTGACGGACATTTTTCACATTTTTCTTATCCAGCTAAGCAGTAAAGGGGTGAGGGCCTTGATTAGGAGCCCAGTGATGGCAGCAGCTTGGTAAGGCTGAAAATTTCCATTTCCATTTCTGGCATTTAGCATCTAGAGCATTTTTAAAATCTCATTTATACAGTTAAGCAATCAGGGATTAAGGGTTTTGATGGGAATCAAACCCACAATCTTCTGGTTAACAGTCCAACACCTTAACACTACTGCTTGAATTGAACCTGCAATCTTTCAATAAGCAGTCCAGCAGCTTAACCAATAAGCTACCACATCCACCATACATGGTTTTTCTGATACTTGATTTTATTGTAAAACACCTCTATACTGTTATGACTGCTTTCTTTCAAGATGACAGTGTAACCATCCAGACACCATGTGGGCTCACTAAATAGAATGATGTGTATGAAGATCAACATAAAGATTATATTTATTCCATAAGTACTGTTACACTTAGTAAGTCTTTATATGTTACATATACATCACTACACAGTGAAAGGAGACTGGGGTCATAGAGTCAGTCATCATACAGAGCCTGAAGTAGTGAGGGTTAAAAACCTGGTAGGCTGACTTGAACGCAGATCCTCTGATTGACAGCCCATAGCTGTAACCCTTTAATCCTTCCACAGCATCCCAGTTTGTATATAATCTATGTCAAAGTGCACTAATGCTGGTCTGGTAACTTGGTTGGACCCCAGTGCTGTAGTTTGTTTATTTTTACTTTAATTTGTTAGCTGTTTGTACATAAAGTCTTAAACATACAAATATGTGCTGCAGTGACCTTACGATGACCAGGGCGACCCTAAAGATGGAAGGGGGAAAAGTGTGTGTCTCTTCCTATTTTTACTCAGTCAGTAAAAGAAAGGAACTAAAAGTTAAGCGTACCTGTTAATGTTCTGCTTCATTGTTTTACATGCATAGTGTTTCCCATCCTTAAGGTTTTGCACCCGCTTCACTTCGGAGAACGTGCCTTCTCCGATTTTCTTTATTATTTTGTAATCTATGGTGCAAAGAGATTAAAATTGTGTTATTCATTTACCTGTTTCATATTCATTTATCTATAAAAACTAGCCAGCTTATTAATAACTGGCTGTACAGTACAGCTTGGTTGCTAACTAAACAGCTAACGGCGTTAATATTTATTGAACATTTTTCTTAATTCTTTTACTTACTATTCATTATTCAGAACGGGTTATACATACAGACAGACAAAAAATATATATATCATTTTTATTGTTCTCATCGCTACTGTTACAACATTCTCCCCGCGCCGTTCTCTCATATTGCTTGTTTAACAGGACTCCCTGACAGCCGCATACTTGCTTCGCTTTCTGACGGTCGCCATATTAAGTGACTGGCTACAGTAACCCTGGTAACATTGCGCGCCTGAACTCTAACCCGTGCGCGTAGCCAAATCAGAAACTTAATATACAATACATCACACGACTGAAAACACGTTTTTGTAGTTTGGTAGGTTTGAGTATGCATTACACAAGCATATTTTCTTCTACGTCAATTAATGCTGTATATATTATTTTAAGATCATTTGTGACATCTTTACAAAATGTCAGTGGGGTTACACGGGACAGACGCGCGTGATATTTGGAAGTAAACTTACCATGTTTGGCGAGGTAATGTGTATGATCATGATCAGCTTCCGAACACTGGATTCTGTTGTTGTCCGTCTGATACATTGCAAACGTCATCATATGTATTATTTGTAACTGCATCTAACAAACCATTTTTCATTCCAATGTTATCAATGTAATCTTGTAAAATATCGAATAGCGATTAAAAAGTCCCAACATTTGAAAATAATAACGCTCTGGTGTCATTATTTCTATAACATTTTAGTTTTTGCTAACTAATAATTTACTTATTTTATTCTTTTCACTATTTCCTGAAATACATTTTAACTTCAAGTAAACCAACTAAGAACAAAATACGGGCGAAGAAAAGCTATGCGCTCTTCCGGCACAGTACATTAAATTGATCGATATTAATACGGCTCTCCCTTGCTATTTATAATTGATCACCGTCTCCAGACATCTGCAACACACTTCGCCTTTTTCAGAACATGGATTGTAAAACAATCAGGCTTCCGTAGACGACAGCGCAGGCGCAGGCGCAGTGCTGATGTGTGCGCAGCAGTGAGGATTCTCAGCACGTATAAAGTTGTAATTCGTGTATGTTTGTGACACGATGAAAGGCAGATTTAATACAGTGGACATAAGAGCAGTGATCGCCGAGCTCAATGCCAAGTAAGAAATAAAATACACCCAAATACGCACTAAGAAAGATAGCACCAGTTTCCACAGGTCATGCTAAACTATAGTCAGTATCTAGCTACACATCTGGAATTTAAAAAAAACCTGTGCACTGTAGTGAAGGGTTAAAGTTTATTTAATACTTATTTATTAAAATGTACATCACTGTAGAACTTTTTTTAAAGTATGTGAATAAGCCAAGCTCGAGCCTATGTCAGTTTTAGCGCATAATATTTATGTACAGTATGCGTCATTTTAAATATCGAATGAACCTATATCTCGACTCGTGTCTTTTATAGCGATGTGTAGGGTTATACTGTTGTAAGTCTTTACTTTTTTTTTTTGCTAAAATGTATCTTTTGTTTTACTGCAGTTATGTGGGCATGCGAGTGTATAATGTCTACGACATTGACACCAAGACTTATCTCATTCGCTTACAGAAGTAAGAAAACACAACATTTAAACACCTCTTATGAATCTATTGTTTAATAAAATATGAGAGAATTTCCCACATAAGTTATAATGAATATGTTCAGCCGTGTCATGTGGGTAGAATCATTTAGTTAGCATCCACTGGAAGATGAGAGCTACTTTAGGAGACTTTGTAATTTTCTGTTCTTGAGATGAGTTTTTATTTTTCAGGCCAGACAGTAAAGCGGTTCTGTTGATTGAGTCCGGCATAAGGATTCACTCCACAGACTTTGAGTGGCCCAAAAATATGATGCCCTCTGGCTTTGCTATGAAAGTATCTTGTTTTTTATGTTATATTTGTATGTTATATTAGACTCATTTGTACCAGTAATTTAACGTGTTGTGCTTGCTGACAGTTTTCTTTACAATGTTACCTAAGTGCAGAAAACATCTGAAGTCCAGAAGACTTGTGCACATAAAACAACTTGGTGTGGATCGGATTGTGGACCTTCAGTTTGGCTCTGAAGAGGCTGCATACCACCTTATAGTTGAGTTGTATGACAGGGTAAGAGTATTTTAGTATGATTTTTACATTGCACAATTATATTTGTTTTCCTTTTTTAATATTGACTTCTGAAAACTTAAATAATAATAATAGCTAATAGTTGTAGTAAAGATGCAACGATTCTGGATTTTGTTGCTATAGTCACAGATTTACAGTTCCCACAATTATTAAAAACTCTTTACATTTTAAAATTATTTACATTTACAGCCTTTGGCAGACGCCCTTGTCCAGAGCGACTTACATTTATCTCTTTTTATACAACTAAGCAACTGGAGGTTAGGGGCCTTGCTCAAGGGTCTAGCGTTGTCAACTTAGTGGTGCTGGGAATCGAACCCCGATCTTTCAAGAAGCAGTCCAACACCAACAAATATACAGCACAAAATTATAATAAAAATAAACAAAAGTTAATTCCTACCTTCGGAAATAAAGAAAGGTGAGAGAGGTTTTTGACTTAAACATAGGTAATACCTCAACACAACAATAAAAAGTCTATTTGGAATTGAATAAAAGCTACAGATTAGCCTTATTTCCCTTTAAAAGAAAACCAATGTAGTAAAAGTCTGGATCTCTCTCTGGATCAACTATATTATAAAATATTTTAGTATTTTCAGTTTGTATATTTTTTTTGTACAATTTTTATTAAACACATTTGTTCTGAGCTCTTTGAGATCTTTGTTCGGAGGTAATAATGGTCAGTGCGGAGCGATTCAAACGAGTTGTGCTGTTCTGCTCTCGATGCATTCAGGAATTCTAATTCTAATTCAGGGTCTAAATGGATGACCCAGCGTATGAATGATCAAATTGTTGTCATTCACATGTTACTGCTACAATTTTGTGTTTTCGCTTGTGTTGATTTTGAGAATCTGCATGATTTATGTATTATGCTTGGCGGGTCACATACAATACATTTAATAGCCAATCTATGGGCCGTTTGAGTTTCATTCATGTGTCAAATTTGCGCACCATATTTTGTACACCCCTGCATTAAGTAATGTCCTATGTTATTTAACTTAGTTATTATGTATTACCTTTACTTGAATGTTCAAAGCTGGATGGTGATTCTACAGTTGCACTGCTTTAGCAGCAACCTTTTTTTATTCTTCTTGTACCCAAAGTAGCCCCAAACTGCCGACTTCAGGCACTTTTCTGTTAGGTCCCTCTGCTATATTTAATCCAGTGTTTTTTCTTTGAATATATATGTGTGACTAAAGATGAAATTAAAAAAATGTAATAGGCTTTTTTTGTGCACCATTCTAAATGAAAAAATATCTAAAAAAAAAAAGTCTTAGTATAATAAAATCTTAACAAAAAATACAATTTGATATATTTATTTATTTATTAATAGTAATGTAATATATTAAAATAATTTTATGTTTTATATTTTAAAAATGTCTTAAAGGTTATGTATGTAACTTTGCTTCCCTAAAAAAAGCAGGGCTGCATTAAAAAATTATGGGAGTGCTTCTCATGAATGCAGTCTGAAGCACATCTGAAATCAGTCAAAACAGAGAGTAAGTGGTGGGTGACGTAAACGACCTGGAATTAAAAAAGAAAACATCCAGCAACACTAAGAAGGCTTCGATCTGAAGCGTGTAGACAGGGATGCTGGCGTTCTGGCTGAGACGCAGCATCTCAGCTCAATATTTTGGTCACTGTTAAAGGCTTAGCTGTCTCTCAGCATGCTAGATGGTATTCTCTGTGTTTCCAGTGATGCCGACATCATGCCAACGTCTGCTTGACCCAGGACATCGCCTAGTATCTCTGTTCCTATACCCCAGCCATGTTAGCATATGCATCTCCCAAGGTTTTTTTCTCCATTTTGTCACCGATGGAGTTTTGGTTCCTTGTCACTGTCGCCTCTGGATTGCTTAATTGGGGGCTCTTAATTAATTTATAGATATCAATCAAATTGAGTGTTTTATGATGTTTCTGATGTGATTCTGTAAAGATGCTTTATATCCCGATTGTTAAAAGCGCTATATAAATAAAGGTGACTATGCTGGAATAAAAAGTCTTTTTCATGACATTGACACTTTGGTGTGTAGGTCAGGAAAAGAAGATGGTAACCTGCATTGAGGTGACGGGCTCATTGAGCTTACTGACCCAACTGCTTAGTCATGGCTCAAGTAACCACTCCCAACAGCTCCACCGAAAGCTCCATGGTGCAGCAGGGCCAGAACCACAAAGGCTGTGCTGTCATTGAACAGGGTCAGGTGGTGAACGAAAAAAATACTATTCGTCTTTTGTAATTCCTAGTTGCTTATGTCACCCGCCAGTGACATGTCAGTCTCTGTCTGGACTGATGCTTCACACATGTTTCAGACAGCATTTGCGAGAGGCGTTCCCATAGCGTTTTGATGCCGCCCCTGAAAAAAAATGTACTCTTTTGCTAATCCTAGGTTTCACATTACAACCAGTATCTCACAAAAGTGAGTCCCCCCCCCCTCTGCCAATTCAGTAGTCAATTGGTTGTCTTCAGGAAAATGTCAGAAGAGACTTTCACCTGGGATAATGGCCATGCAAACCAACTTACAGTGTGCAGCATATGGTCTGATCACTGACATGCTGAACTTCTGCTACTGCAACCTGTAAAGCATTGATCATCCAGTGATCAGTATTAGTGAATTGTACCCAAAGGACCAAATTTTTAATGCGATTATATGATATACACAAATCTGTTTGGCCCTATCACGCTGACAAACACATGAACATAATGAATAGGACATGTGACTTTGCATGGTTAAACGATTTACAGCTGTTATCACTTAGGGTGTACTCACTTTTGTTGCCAACCATTCTGGTAATAATGGCTGTATGTTGAATTATTTTTAGAGGACAGTAATCTCTATACTGTTATACGAGCTGTGCATTGACTACTCTTAACTATATCCAATTTTCATTTTATCTCAGTATTGTCCTTTGAGAAGATATACTAAAATGTTTGCTGAAATTAGAGGGGTGTACTCACTTTTATGAGATACTATATATAAAATATATTTGGCAATCTGTTATTTTTTAAATCTAACCTGTTCTCTAATATTCTAAGGTTATATTTTAAATTTTATTTGTGTGGTTTGTGTTTGCAGGGTAACATAATCCTGACAGACCATGAATATACTATACTAAACCTGCTGCGATTTCGTACCACTGGGGCAGAGGATGTAAAAATTGCAGTGAGAGAAAGATACCCCATAGAGAGTGCCAGACCACCAGAAGCGCTTATTAGCCTGGAGAGGTAAGTCAAAGAGTTGGCAAGTTTATGCTTAAGTGCTTCACTGTTAGCTCAGTTGTTGCATAGTTAAGGACATTATTTTTTACAATTAAGTTGGCTTTGAGTTTTTGGAACCCAAACAATAAGTTTTTATTATAAAACAACTGATACTTACTATACACTGAAAAATGTCACAAAAATATGCAAATATGATACATACTTTTTTTAATTTAAATTTTTTAATTTTTTAAAATTTTTACATGAATTCTATCCTATTGCATACAAATCTGTCCAAAGTTTACATAAATATAGGCTAATGATATTTAATGTTATCTTGTTACAGTTTCACACATTTCATCATTTCTTTTGGCAAGTCATGTAGTACTTTGCGCACATCATAGCTAGTTTTAAACAATGTCCTAGAGGCAGATTAATGGTATTTTTTGTGTTTGTTTTTGCAGGCTTAATGATATTTTATCCAAGGCTCAAAGTGGAGAGCAAATAAAACGGATTCTGAATCCACATTTTTGTAAGTGGTACTGTTGTGCAGAATATAACAATTTCTTTTAGCAGTGTGCTTTTACTCTTTTCATTATATTTCCACAGCATATGGAGGCACTTTAATTGAACACTGCCTGATAGAGGTTGGTTTTCCTGGTCTTTTAAAAATGGACAGTCAATTTAACATAACAGAAGGTTTGTTTTCCAGTTATCATGGTAATTTATGATATTTAAAAATAAAAAATACTGTGATAACTGTACATATACGGCTTTATAAACATTTAAGGAACTAAAACAGTTTTAAAATGTGTTCTGCTACAGCTGCTCCAAAACTTTTGGAGGTTTTACAAATGGCAGAGAGCTACATAGAGAAGGCAGCAAACTTTAATGGGAAGGTCATAATCAATATTAAGTTTAAATTTAAATATTATATCATTAACATGAATTTAATATACATTAAATAAATTTTACATGTATAATCAACATGTGTGTTCTGTGATTTTTACTATTTTAAAGGGTTACATCATTCAGAAAACTGAAAAAAAGCCAAGCATGGTTCCAGGCAAACCACCTGAAGATTTGCTTACGTAAAATCATATCATATAGAATTTCAGTTATTTTTAAGCCTAGCTCTAATAGCCTCTTATGTTGTTTATGACCTTGTCATTGCTTTGATAGGTATGAAGAATTTCACCCATTTTTATTTTCCCAACACTCAGGGAGCCCATATGTTGAGTTTGAGTCTTTTGATAAGGTTTGTGGTTTGTTTTTTAAACTCCTTTAATTTTATTTATGCAACCATGAGTTTTTTTTTTTGTTTTGTTTTTTTTTTCAAATTATTTTTTCACTTCCAGGCTGTTGATGAGTTTTTCTCCAAGATGGAAAGTCAGAAAATTGACATGAAAGCACTTCAGCAGGAGAAACAAGCTCTGAAAAAGCTTGAGAATGTAAAAAAGGATCATGAGCAACGTTTGGAGGCTCTACATCAGGCCCAGGTGCAGGATTTAAAGTTAACTTATTTATGATGAAACTTTATTTGCTCAAAGTATTCTTTTTCTCAGGACAGTTTAACCAAAAGAAACTATGCTGCACAACGATTTCCTAGACTAGGAATGCAGAAAGAGACAGTTAGCGCTTTCTTTACCTTCGCTGTCATGTAAGGGGAAGAGCAAGTTGTATACTGTGTGTATATATACAGTATCTCCCCAAAGTAAGTACACCCCACCTTCTGCTTGAGGATGCCCCACAGGTGCTCACTAGGGTTTAGGTTTGAAGACATACTTGGCCACTTAACATCAGTTTTTTATCATGTTGGAAAACTGCAGTTTGTCCAAGTTTTTAAGGGATTCAAAATGTTACAGTACATGCTGGATTCTGTGTTTTCCTCAATAATAGACAGCCCCCCCAGTACCAGCAGCACTCATTCAGCCCTAGACTATGAGGCTACCACCACCATGCTTAAGAGAGAAAAGACAGTTTCCTTAGTACTTTTTTACCAGGGTGTCACCAGACATGCTGGACACCATTTTACCCAAACAAGTTTATCTTAGGGTTAGGATCATCAGACCACAGGACATGGTTTCAGTAATTTATGGTCTTGGATTGCTCAGGTTGTCAGCAAACTGTTTGCTGGCTTTCCTTGTGATCCAGCTTCAGGAAAGGCTTTCTTTTGAGATGTCGGCCATGCAAACCAACTTGTTGCAGCGTGCGGTCTGAGCACTGACAAACTGATCGCCCACTTCTGCAACCTCTAAAGCAATGCTGGCCGCACTCATGCGTCTGTTTTTTGAAGCCAGCATCTGCAACTCTGGCCTTTTAAATCGACCCTTGCCTTTTAAATCGACCCTTGCATGGCCTGTTCTGAGTGGAACTTGTTTTGGAAAACAATGACTCTGTACTGTAAGTCAGTTTAAGAGTGTTGCTGATCTTCTTGTAGCCTAACCTATGTTTGTGGAGAGTAACAATACTTTTTCTCAAATTTCTCAAGTCTGAGAGTTTTTTGTCATAAGGTTTCATGTTGATCATCCAGTGGTTACGATGAGTGAAATGTACTCGGGGCACTAAATTTTAGTTGTCCCTATATAAGATACACAAATTTGTATAGTCCCATTAAGCTGAAAAACATATAAACATGATAAATAGAACATGTGACTGATAAACTTTACCATAAAAGACTGAACATTTTAAAAAAATATTTCTATAGTTTTTAATGACACATTGAAGGTAGAAAAGGTTCTGACATAATTAAGTTTATTTGTTTACAAAACACCTGACCTAATTGTATATAATTAAAGTAAATTAATGCTACTGAAGATTATGCTACTTCTGAATGTAAATGCAAACATTACAATGGTTTATGAAATACAAATGTACTATCAATATTTCGCAGGAAGTGGACCGTTTGAAGGGTGAGTTGTTGGAAATAAATCTTCCTATTGTAGAGCGAGCTATTCAGGTGGTGCGCAGCGCTCTGGCTAATCAGGTGGACTGGGCTGAAATCAGCCTAATTGTCAAAGAAGCTCAAGCAGCTGGAGACCCGGTGGCGTGTGCAATTAAAGAGCTAAAATTACAAACCAACCACATCACTATGCTACTAAAGTATGTTATTTTTGATTCTGCTAGGTATGAAGCATATAATGTTAGAGTTTACAGTTGATCTTCATAAGCCTCTTCTGTTTATGTTCATGTGTTAGATATATAGTAAAGTTGCTAAATACTAATTCTTGATTTATTGTGTGCACAGCTGTTTGGTATATCAAAGTAATTTTTACTTAAAATGAATTTTTGATATGACTATAATTTAGAATTGAATGTATAATAGTAGCTAAATTTGTCAAACAAATTAATTTACCTTTAAATATGACTTTTTATTTTATCATCTTTAAAAAACTTTCTAAAAGTTGAAAATTAAAAAAAAAAAAAAGACTTTGGTTTCCTGGGCTGATGAAAACTTTCATTGCACAGGAATCCATATATTAACTCTGAGGAAACTGAGGAAGAGAAAATAGTTTCAGAAGATACAAATGAAGGGCAGCCAAAGGGGAAAAAAAATAAGAGTAAAGGCAAAGTACAGAAAGGCAAGGTACAGAAGGATAAACCCATACTGGTGGATGTGGACCTCGGCTTATCTGCTTATGCCAATTCAAAAAAGTAAGTACTTAAATTCATAAATATATTAACTTGTCATTGAACCTGTAGAAGCTAATTCATGAAACAGTGTAGTCATACACTTCTATTTAAATGCATCTGTTTCAGAGATTAGTCGTTCTTCTTGTAAATAATTGACAATAATCTTTTAGATATTTTGACCACAAGCGGAATGCTGCTAAAAAGGAGCAAAAAACTGTTGAGGCAGCTGAAAAGGTTAAAAAACACAACACAATAATTCATACTGAATGTTGACGTACTGTATATATGGGGAAAATGTAAGTTACTGATTTGTTTTGTCTAAGGCTTATAAATCTGCTGAGAAAAAGACCAAGCAAACTCTTAAAGAAGTCCATACAGTGACAACAATTCAGAAAGCCAGAAAGACATTCTGGTGAGACATTTAGAATAAAAATTGTTATAGAAACATTCTGTATATCCTCAAAATTTTGAGCACTTTATGTTTATTATCAGGTTTGAAAAGTTCCTGTGGTTTATTAGCTCAGAGAACTACCTCGTCATTGCTGGGCGAGACCAGCAGCAGAATGAGATGATAGTTAAACGTTACCTGCGACCAGGTACAAGAGTTTGGATTAGACTTTGTTTGGAAAGTTGTACTTGTTGTTATTCCCCTTATGTTTCAGTAAAAAAATTATTTCTACAGGGGACATTTATATTCATGCCGATCTTCATGGGGCCACAAGCTGTGTCATCAAGAATCCATCTGGTACCAATGATTTAACTTTTAACATTTAAAATTTTATTGATTGAGTGGTCTGATGAACATTTTTATTAGACTCAGTAGTTCAGTTTTTATTTTCTTTTTTAGATTTCTTCGCTGTAAGTGGCATAAAAATAATATGAAATAATTCATAACAGGATATGCTGTAATCGAAAAATAACAATGTGGTATGGGCTGACATAAAATAAATGGCTACTAAATAAACACTACTATGCTATCAACACCTTTTCCAGCATGTCACTATGCATGTCACTTTGAACAAAATAATATCCATTAAGGATTTAAATTTGGATTAAAAAATGTTGAGTTAGAAGTCAAGTGGCCAGGACAGAGCCCTGAACACCATTAGGGTTAATCAGAAATGTAAATAATGCGAGGAAGCTAACGCATCTCAATGGCTAATAGAACAAAATTAGTTAAACCGTGCTTTTTTTTATAAATCACTAATATTTCTAATTGAAATTTTGATTTAAGAAATTGACCTACTTCATGGTTGACGGTTTAAGAAGCTAATAAAATTTTAAATATTAAGGTGATGCTGTTCCCCCACGCACTTTAACCGAGGCTGGAACAATGGCTGTTTGCTACAGTGCTGCTTGGGATGCCAAAGTGGTCACAAGTGCTTGGTGGGTCCATCATAACCAGGTAAGCCAGGACAGTTCTGTCTAATACAAAATTGTAAACAAAATTTTTATTGTAATATGATTTGACTATATTGTTTACATGTTGCTTGCCGCAGGTGTCTAAAACTGCACCAACAGGAGAGTATTTAACAACAGGAAGCTTCATGATCAGAGGTAAATGATCAGACTTTAAATTGACGACACATTTGATTTGCCTCTTTTATACCTGTGTGTAAATACATATAAAGTATACTTGAATAATTCATTACTATAACGTATAGTTCTTAGGCCTTAGTGCTGGTTTTCATAATCTGTTCTGATTTGTTATTTCAGTTGTTTATAGTCAGTGTTCGCCCTAAGAGTAAACAAGTTTTTGTACTGTTTTTCAATTTCTCCCTAGGAAAAAAGAATTTTCTACCCCCCTCATATCTAATAATGGGCTTTGGCTTTCTCTTCAAAGTAAGCATGGATTCACTGCTAACAATCTTATGTTATAATTTTTAGATATAATTGCACTGAATATTAATTTAGCTGTAATTCTGCATGTTAAATATAATTACAGCTGTACTTGCATTCATGATTAAAATATAATTTTGAATGTGATCTAGCTTTCATAGCATAGATCTATAAACAAGAAAGGAAGGGTCTTTTTATATTCCAGTATGACTGTGTTCTAGTAAGAAAACCAAGGTCTCTATTTTAATAAAGATGGGAAGTTTTGGACAAGATAGCTGCTGCACTTGACTCGTGTGGCACATGCCCTTTCAAACATGGTGTTTAGATAATGTTTACAAAATAAAAAGCACAGATTCAGTACACCAAATTGACAGCTTTTAGCACAGTTGTTAATAAAATATTTTAGTAAGTTCTCTATATTTTTTTAAGGCTTTTCTTAACCTATACTTCAAAACGCAATTAATAAACATTCTAAATGTTGTGGCTTTATTCACTGTTGGGATACCCGTTTAAAGCTGGCAGCATTAGCAATGTGTATATATCAAAATATCTATCGTCATTGATCAATATGTAAAAAATAATCAAGATTGCATTTTTGCCATATCACCCAGTCCTAAATAGAAGCTCCTAATAAGTGCCCCAAACAGGTTTTGATGCAAGTAAAGAAGGCCATCAGTAGGCTTAAATAAAAACCTATTAAATAGCAGAAACTTTATTTAGAAACTTTAAAGTTGATGAATCAACACTGTAATTTGAAATAAAAAGTTAAAAATTAGCTGCAAAAGGTTTGAAAATCTAGGTAACCAATTTAAGTGGATAATGACAGAATTCTTTCCTCCTGAAAAATCAAGAACACTCTTAAGGAAATTGGCTTATCAATGTTTGTTTACAATCAATAACATTTACTGGGGATGAAGTCAATCTGTGATATCACTGGTGACACTTAAGCCCAAGGCTGGATTAGAACTGGCTAAAATACATATAATAAAGCCTGTCCCGTTAAATAACATGTTTTTTAGACAAATTTACAGTGCATTTGGAAAATGTTGACAGTGTTTCACTTTTTCAGACTTTGTTACAGCCTTATTCCAAAATGGATTAAAAAATGCAATATTTTCCTCAAACTTTTACAAACAAAACACCATAATAACAATGTGGAAAAAGTTTGTTTGAAATATTAGCAAATTATTTTTAAGAATAAAAAAGAAAAAAAAATCACACCTAAAATTTTCACTGATGTTGCTACAACTTGATTGGAGTCTAACTGTGGTAAATTCAGTTGATTGGACATGATTTAGAAAGGCACACACCTGTCTATTTAAGGTCCCACTGTTGCATTGCATGTCAGAGTACAATCCAAGCCATGAAATCCAAGGAATTGTCTGTAGACCTTAGACACAGAATTGTATCAAGGCACAAATCTGAGGAAGGGTACAGAAGAATGTCTGCAGCATTGAAGGTCCCAAGGAGCCCAGTGGCCTACATAATCTGTAAATGGAAAAAGTTTGGAATCACTATGACTCTTTCTAGAGTGGGAGTTCTGGCCAAACTGAGTAATCAGGGAGGAAGAGCCTTAGTCACAGAGTAGAACAATAACCCGATAGTCACTCCGACAGAGCCCTAGCATTTCTCTTTGGTGTGAAGAGAATCTTCCAAAACAACAACCATCTTTGCAGCACTCCACCATATAACCATCCCAGTCAAGTTAAAGGCACATGACTGCCAAGCTGTTTTTCAAAAGACAGATTAAAGACTTTTAGATCATGAGCAACAAAATTCTCTGGTCTGTTGAAAAACTCTTTGGCCTGATTGAAAAGTTTCATATCAGGAGGAAACCAGGCCCTGCTCATCCCATGGTGGTGGCAGCATCGTGCTGTGAGAACTGGGAGACTAATTAGGACAAATATATCCTTGAAACCTGCTCCACTGCCCTTTGGACTGAGGTGACAATCTTGTCCAACAGCACAAAAACCCATGATGCATCACCAGGGTGACCAAGAGCGTCCCACTCTGCCATAAAGATGTTCCAGCTGTTCTTTAAGTACTTAAGATTTAAGTTGCTCACACACACACACACACACAATGTTACCACATACCTGCTACCTGTTTTTCACCCAAATGAGGATGGGTTCTCTGTTCAGTCTGGTTCCTCTCAAGGTTTCTTCCTATTTCAATCTCAGGGAGTTTTTCCTTGCCACCCTTGCCCCCGGCTAGCTCATCAGGGACAAACTGATTTCTGTTTCATTGTTATCTTATAATTTCTTCGATTGTGTAAAACTGCTTTGTGACAATCACCATTGTAAAAAGCGCTATACAAATAAAATTGAATTGAAAATTGAAAAACCCTAAGCACACAGTCAAGCCACAAACAAGTTATCTACATGACACCTCTTAAGTGGCCCAGCAAGAGTGTTAAGCGATGGATATGAGGGAGTGCGGTGCAATGCAAGGAGTGATGAGTGCTTGTAGGTAGGAGAGTTTTCCAGCAGTGGGTGGTGTGTAAAAATTTTGGGAACAAACAAATGAAACCAAACCAAATTATACTCCCTTCCTCCTATTATTCTGGTAAAAAGATTAAGAGATGGCAAATTAATTATAGCATACCTCATCATTATTTCAAAATGGGCAGCACAGTGGCTTAGTAGTTAGCACTGTTGTCTCACAGCAAGGAGGTTCCAGGTTCATATCCCTGTGCTTGCGTGGGTTTACTCCCGTTACTCTGTTTTCCTTCAACAGTCCAAAATGTATGTTAGATTGAGATTCCAGTGACCCTGATTAGAAATTAATGGGTATAAAAAAATAAAGGATGGTGGGTATTTATAGTTATAGTGGGACCTTAGACTGGGGTGACAATCTTGTCCAACAGCACAAAAACACTAAGCACACAGCCAAGCCACAAACAATGCACCGGTCATCCAGTTGGTCATCTGTTGTGCTTTTAGGTGGATGAACAGTCTGTGTTTAGACACCAAGGAGAAAGAAGGGTTAAAATTCTGGAGGAGGATGTGGAGGACATCAGCTCTAGTACTGCAGAGCTGTTAGAGGAGGAAGAGGAGCTGATGGGTATCCGTATATACATATTTGATATGTGATAAGTTTTACACTCCATACAGTATTTTTTTTATTTAACAGTAACCTGGTATAATAAGTGTGATCACATTCTTAAACTAAACACTTTGGTTAATGACATTTAAGTTTTATTACATTTAGATCTATGTTGAATAGTTTATCTTTCTTACTTGCAAATTCTTTTGTTTGAATGCTTTTTCTGATATAGAGCTTTTACAGTTCTAGCCCACGTTATTATTATTTTCAAATTTCCTTTGAAATGCAAAAAAAAAATCTGCCAATTTTAAAGGTTATTTTCATTCCACACCATACAAAAAACTAGCATACTATTTATTATTATTTATTAAACTATTTACTCTTAAAAGTTAAATTTCTTAATTTTCCAGTCATCTACCATGATAATATTGTTGTATTTTTAAATATTAAATTCATGCTTCTTTTTCATACATCCTGCATCATTATGCATACTTTTAAATGTTTAAGTGATTTGAACTCATTAAACTTGTTTTTTTTCTTAATGTTTTTATAATTCAGTTTTACAACATGTTCTTCCCAGGAGATGATGATGATGAAGAAGAGGCTGGGGAAGAAGGCGTATCAGAGGAAGATGACGGATTAGGAGAAGAGCCGAATAAAGATTTGCAACTAGGACTGAAAGCCGAAGAAAAATTGGTAGCTAATAAAGCGCAGTCAGGTGAAATCCATTTCAAAATACTGAGGCAGGAAAAAGAGGAGGAGATGAGAGAGGTGTGTGAACAGAAAGAAGGAGAGGGGACTGATGAAGGGTGTAAGACTGAGGATGAGGGTACTGAAATCACTTTTCCAGACACCACAATTGTGCTCACACACCTTCAATCTAACAGGTAAAGATAAACAGTAACTGACTTTTCTAAAAACAAAAATACCTACAAATAAGGCAGACACCATGTGGACAGCTGTTTACAGAGAGATATTTGATCATGTTTAACATTTGATATTTTGTTTATTTAAAGAAACAGGAAGATATATTATTTGGGTAAAAGACTCATTTTTTACTTGCAGGGGAATGACTAATGCTGGTTTCAAACAAGAAGTTGCAACACTGGTATAATTTTAAAAATGTACATTTTCTGTAATAAAAAGTATAAAATATTTACAACATTAATACTATACATCATGTACTGTTTTTATAACTGACTTCTCCTTCCAACAGGACAACAATGCGACACAAGGCAAAAAGTACATAAGTGCAAAGCAGAGAAGGTAAAAAACATACAATCTATATACAAAATGATTGGCAAACTCCTAATTATTGAATTTAGGTGTTTTCAATGTATATTAAATGAATATCAGTTAGTCTGCATTTGCAATTTAAAAAAAAAAAAATCTGTTATTTTAAAGTGCTCAGAAAATTAAAGTGTGATATTGCAATCAGTTACTTTTTAAAAATTAATTCCTGCTAGATATTCCACAGAAAACTGTAAGTGATATTATGTTTAAAGTTAAAATGTTTAAAAACAGCAGCAACTCAGCCACAAAGTGGAAGATTAAGGGTAAAGTCATAGCTGAGGTACACATCACCAAGTACAATATCAGGCATTAAACTAAACATGTATGTAATGTAAATCACTCCAACACTAAAATATGGAGCAGTGAATGTTCTGTAGAATGATGAACCACTCTGTTTAATAGGCCGATGGGCAGTCTGGGTGACAGATGTCAAAAATGGCATAAAGACATAGTTGAGTTTGTGTAGTATAAGTATCTATCTCTTACCCAGAAAGTAATCTGTCTGTCTGCCTGTCTATATATGAATTTTATGTACAGTATCTCACAAAAGTGAGTACACCCCTTTAATGTCAGCAAACATTTCAGAATATCTTCTTAAAAGAAAATACAGCCATTATTGTCAAAATATCTGGCAACGAAAGTTGCAAATTCACATCCTATTCATCATGTTCATGTGTTTGTCAGCTTGATAGGACCATACAAATTTGTATTATTTACTGGATGATCAACATGGCACCTTATGGCAATAAATTCTTAGAGATTCAAAAAATATTTTTGTTACTCTCCACAAAAGATGGGAAAGGCTACAAGAAGATCGGTAACACCCTAAAACTGAGTTACAGTACAGAGTTACAGTACAGTGGCCAGGGTCATACAAATGTTTTCCAAGACAGGTTCCACTCAGAACAGGCCTTGCAAGGGTTGATCAAAGAAGTTGACCCTCGTGCTGTGCGTCAGGTGCAGACGCTGGCTTTAAAAATACAGACGCATAAGTGCTGCCAACATTGCTTTAGAGGTTGCAAAGTTGGAGGTTAGCTTGTCAGTGCTCAGATCATACGCCGCACAATGCAACAAGTTGGTTTGCATGGCCGTACTTCCAGAAAGAAGTCTTTTTTGAAGCTGGTTCACAAAGAAAGCCTGCAAACAGTTTGCTGAAGACAACCTGTCCAAGAGCTAAATAAATTACTGGAACCATGACCTGTGGTCTGATGAGACTAAGATAAAATTGTTTGGGTCAGATGGTGTCCAGCCATGACTACAGTGAAGCATGGTGGCGGTTGTATCATAATCTGGGGCTGAATAAGTGCTGTTGATACTGAAGGCTGCGGTTTATTAAGGGAAACATGGATTCCAGCATGTACTGCCAACATTTTCCCAGCTCGACCAAGCCAGCCACCACCATTGGACCCCTGAGCAAGGCCCTTAACCCCCCAATTGCTCAGTTGTATAACAAGGAATATTGTAAGTCGCTCTGGATAAGGGCGTCTGCCAAATGATGCCCTCTTTTAAAAAAACTGGGCCAAACAATAGTTTTTCCAACATGATAACAACCCCAAACACACCGCCAAGATGACAACTGCTTTGCTGAGGAAGCTGAAGGTGAAGGCGATGAAGTGGCTAAGTATGTCTCCAGACTTAAACCCTATTAAGCACCTGTGGGGCATCATCAAGCGGAAGGTGGCGAAGTGCCATGTGTCTAACATCCCTACAACAAAACGTGCAGCTCTGGTGAATTCCCCATGCCCAGGACGATTAAGGCCGTGCTAGATAACAATAGTGCTCACACAAAATATTTACAATATGGACACAGTTTTGACATGTTCACTTAAGGTGTACTCACGTTTGTTGACCATTCTGACAATAATGGCTGTATGGTGAGTTATTTTCAGAAAACAGTAAATCTATACTGTTATACAAGCTGCACATTGGCTATTTTAAAATATATCCAAGTTTTATTGCTATAGTATTGTCCTTTGAGAAGATACTAAAATATTTGCTGAAATTAGAGGGGTGTACTCATTTATGTAAGATACTGTATCTTACATTACATACATTGATCGTCAGGTTACACAAATGAAAGAAATTTCCTTAACAAGAATGGGTACAAAATAATCACCTAATGTTTGGATATCCCAGTCAGCAGTTCATCCAATCACAGTCACAGATCACAGTTGGATCAATCCCGGGAAGTAAAAGGGTAAACCACACCACCTAGTTGCTGACAATAAAGGTTGTCCCTCAAATGGAGGACTAACAATCACTTTGAAACATCACAAAAAATGTAACTTCTGCAAATGGAGAAATAGTGCACTAGCTAAAAAAACCATATCAAGAGGACTGCATAATTCTGGCTTGTATGGGATGGTGGCAAGATACCAACAGACCTGTGACTGACCCAGCTGAGATTTGGAAAATGAGACTAAGATGGAGCTTTTTGGCTTAAACTGAAAGCACTATGTGTGATGTGATCATCATAACATTTTGTATGCTTCAAGTCATAATCAAGGTTGACAAGTCTGTCAATCTCCTTCAGCTTCCTGCAAGATCTCACATTGTGAAATGTCAATGATCACGAGAACGGTGAGGAATCCAAACTAGAAGGATCTTGTAAATGATCTCAAGGCAACTGGGACCATAGTCACCAAGAAAATAACTGATGACCCACTATGCCATAAAGGACTGAAATCCTGCAGCGTCTGCAAGGTCCTCCTGCTTAAGAAAGCACATGTACAGGCCCGTCTAAAGATTGACAATGAACAACCAAATAATACAGAGAAGGACTAGATAAGTGTTGCCCAAATTGGACCAAAATTGAGACCAAAATTGAGCTCTTTGGCATCAACTTAACTTTCCCTGGTTGGAGGAAGGAGGATCCTTTAAGAGCATTTTGCTTTTAGGGGGAAAGTGTATGTATGTGTGTATGTATGTGTATGTGTGTATCATTATGCATCTTTGCACAATCTATACAATCTATACTATATCTATCTATATCAATCTATACAGTACTTTGTACTACCTATCATTATGCATCTTTGCACAATCTATAAACTATCTATTGTTACACCTCTATACTCTATCCATATACCTCTGTACATTATTTACCCCCCCCCACCTCTGTAACTATCAACCCCATACCCTATTTATTACACTGATATTTATTGTAAATAAGCCACTTATGCACTTCTGGTTAGATGCTAACTGCATTTCATTGGCTCTGTACACATGTACCTTGCACAATGACAATAAAGTTGAATCTAATCTAATCTAATCTAAGGTGTGTGTGTGTGTTATATATATGTATATGTGTGTGTATGTATATATGGGTATGTATATATATATATATATATATATATATATATATATATATATACACACACACAGTCAATGAGTGTGTGTTGGTATGCAGGGATATCAAGAAGAAGCAGAAGCAGGAAAGCAGTGAACATACTGAGAAAGCGGAGATGGGAAAGAGGAGATCAGTGGTTCTTCTGTGACCAACCAGAGTTCAAAGTGTGGAGCAGCTACAAAGCCTCTGAAGAGAGGACAAAAGGTAAACAATGCATCACTAGTAAATTTTAATCTTTAAAAACATATGTTAGTGGTTTCCAGTGCCAAATCCAGATCTGATTCTGACCTCCCTGGGGCCTTAAGCATCTGTCAGTCAAAAAAGTAGAAGGATACAGAAAAGAATGATGTATAAACACAATATCAATTTAAAAAATAAATAAATATATATTATATATAACTAAAAAAACTGAATTTTGATTTCACTATTGCCTCACAGCAAGAAGGCCCAGGTTTGACTCCACAGTCCAAAAACATGTATGTTAGGTTGAATGGTGATTCTAAATTGCCAGAAGAGTAGAAGAAATTGTATGTCACATAGTTAGTTTCATCGAAGTGGTTGGCAGATAATCGAGACAGACAAATCAACATGCGATTGATTTAGGCTTAGTACAAAAATATGGCATACGGCTCAAACAATTGTTGCTCCATACATCGTTTTCCATTAAAAAAGGACATTGGACATCTGAAATTCCCTAAAAAGTATATAAGGGAAATATATTATGGTCTTAAGCTTCATTTGACACCTGTTTCTTAATAAACTCTGTATGTTCTCTTTTTTTTGGTAAAATATAACCTGATAAACAAGCCTCTTCAAATAGAACAAAATGTTTTCTTTAAAAAGTAACAAAGTTGTTGACATTTTAAATGTTTTGACAGTGAAGGACTAAAGAATGGCTCTAAATATTGACGTTATTAAAATCTTGTCTCGCATTTGTTTGCCGTTCTTTAGAACAAGCTGAAGAAAATTAAGGACAAATACAAAGACCAAGATGAAGAAGATCGAGAGCTAATGATGAAGTTACTTGGGGTTAGTTGGGTTTTAGTGTATGTTTTCATTTATTACTTGGTTGGTACAGAATTGAACTAACCCTCTTTGCCCAGTCTGCAGGCTCTTATAAAGAAGAAAAAGATAAGAAAGGAAAGAAGGGAAAAGAAGAGCCCAGGAAGCAATCACCTCAAAAGCCCAGCGTTCCAGTACATGTAGTGAAAAAAGCTAAAGATCCTGGGACTGGTGCCAGCCAAGAAGGACAGTACAGTACAGAACATGATGACAAGGTAAAAGGAGCTAATTTAGTGTTTAATAGAGCATATATTTGACAAATGTATGGAAGTTATGTCAAGCATGATACACAGTGGTTAATATCTGATATAAGTGTTAGTTTTTACCCAGTCTAATTAGCACAATGCAGTAATGTATTTGTTTTTAACAAAGAGGTATTTTGTTAAAACCTTTTATGTTCTCTAATAATAACTCGTGCTTGTTCCTAATCCTTCAAAATTTGAAGACGTTATCTTTAACTTCTAAAATTCCTAAACTAAAAACCAATAGTGTCCTGACTGACAGACTTGGTTATACTGGTTTAAGAAAAAAGGACGCTCTACACCGATGAAATGAAATGCCAGTACTGTTAAAAAGGGTTGAATTTGCTGGGTTTGTTTACAAATGTTGATTTTGTGGTCAACAAAACAAAGACCAGAATACTGTAAATGCTGATTTGAAGTTGGTCGGGAATAATGAACCATGTATAGTTAGTTTTATAAATGGTTTTTCAATGCACCTTATACATATTTATTTATTATTATCTTTGTTACAGGATGCTGATGATGTGGATCAGGAGAATCCTGGAGCAGAGGTTAATCTCACCCCTAGGACAGATTTGATAATAAACAGATATATACAAACAACACAATTGGGAAGTGAGAAGACCATATAACAGAAAATACAAACAAAGCAACAGCAAATTACAGAGAGTAGCTTTTGGTGAATAAATAGGTTTTATGTCTGGATTTAAAAAAAGGGAATCAATATTACGTATGTTTGGTGGAAAAAAAGTTCCAAAGTATGGGAGCAGAGCAACTGAAGGCTCTACTCCCTATAGTACTGAGACAGGCAGAGGGCACAGAAAGGTGAATGGAAGAAGAAGATCTAAGAGACAGGAGGAAGAGGCATTGTGAATTAGATCTGACAGATAAGGAGGGGCAAGATTATGGATAGCCTTAAATATGTACAGAATGATTTTAAATTTGACAGAACCCTAAGGGACACCAGTAGTAACAGGTGGAATGGTTAAAGATCTTCTTCTTTTCGTGAAGACCATATATTGCAGTCTGTAATCAGTCTCTGTGTGAGGGTCCAGATCCTGAGCTCATCCAGTTTGTACGCCAGGGACATTTGGCAAAAAAAAAAACTAGGAAGCGCTTGCCGATGTGGATTAAGCTTTAGCTTAACCCAAAGTCCTCCGCGTTTTCCTCGTCTCTGTTTACGTATCTGGTCAGAGGTAAAAAAAAAGTCAGACACAGAATTTGTGCAGATGTGACCAATATCCAAAACTGACTGTCTGTCTTATGATATACCAGCATGACAGAATCACGTGAGCACGCAGAAAAATAGTGCAGTAGGTGGAAAAAACGGTAAGACCAGTTTTACGAAAAAGTCCCTTGAGCTGATGACCTTTAGCTTCCATAGAACTAAGTTTAGGGCTAAACCAGAGAGTTGAGAATATTAAGCCCACCCAATCAAAATTTGGTAAAGACTGTGGTATGCAAATACGTTTTTATTTTCTTTTGTACAATTTGTAATTTGATAAAAGCAGTCTGAGGTGGGGTCTGTGTTGAGAAGTTTGGAGAAGTGGTGTAGAAAGCCCCAACCAATCATAATGCAAAACCAAACAGTTTCCTGTTTTTAATTGGCTGCAAGTAATGGCCGAGGCGGCTTCTACAAGCCGAGGCGGCTTCTGAACATTAAAACTAACACTTCGTTTAACATTTTTAAAACATATTTGTGCTTTTTAACATATTTATGCTTATATTGACTTAATACATGTCTTCTTTACCAAGGCCAAGCAGAAATACTAGTAGAATATTTTTGGTATTCCATCATTTAATTAGTTAAATTTTACAGAGAAGCTGTCTTACCAACCCACCCCCAAAAATTGTCCATCTGGGTTAGCTGTCTGCCCAACCTTTCCACTTCTTGCTATAGGTTATCACGAGACCTCCCCAGCGCCCAGACCCACGTGGTTGACCGATGTAAACAAACCAAGTGCTGTCATTAAGTTGTGAAAAGTCATTTGTCTGTTGCCAAGTTTCAGTTAAAGTCATGCTTTATCCTGGATGAGATGTCCTTTGCTTGTGATTAACAAGATGTTGAGCAGACCGAAGCTGACAGCTATGTTGTCGTTTGCTAGCAGTTTGCACCATTTAACATGGTGCCCTGTGTTATTGGTCTGTTATACTACTGATATGTCAAGTCATTTAGCAAGATTATCCATGCATTTTGATAACATTAAGATACCAGCCTACGTTCACCTCAGATGTGGGTGTTTAGACTTTACGTATATAATTTTTATGTGACTGTTCCTGTTACTGGTGACAAAATGGTGCAGTGCCTTATAAATCCAGAGACTCTAATTTAAGTTTGGGTTACTTTATCTTGAGTTTGGGTTACTGTAACCTTTTTTTTTTATTATTATTAGGAATATGAAAATTTTCTAGACTGTCTCACTGGTCAGCCACATCCAGATGATGTGCTGCTGTTTGCAGTGCCTGTGTGTGCACCTTACACAGCTCTCTCCAATTACAAGTGCGTATCATTTTGTTTCTTTGTTTTCTTTCACTTTATCTGCTATCCTGCATGTACTGTATATAATGTTCAAAAACTTGCATAGCAGGGTCATTCCTTTATTGAAATCTACGATCCTTTTAAAAAAGTGTATTTATAAGATTCTTAAAATTATTTTATCATCCATCTAACATTTCCTTAGGCACAAAGTAAAACTGACTCCTGGAACACAGAAAAAAGGAAAAGGTAAAAATTGTTTCTATATATACTTTAATATAAATTTTGTAGATTTTTTTTGTAGAATTTTATTTATTTTTAAAATGACCTTTGACTCTTTCAGCTGCCCGGACTGCTGTGGTTAACTTCATGCATGCTAAAGAAACCAGCGCCAGAGAGAAAGACCTGTTCCGCAGTGTAAAGGTATTTGACTGCTCTAGATTTGCTCATATAATGTAGGTGTTATTGTATTTGTACAATATAGAATAAATGAATGATGATTTTTTATCAGCTTAAACTGTTTATGTTTTTACATAGGACACTGATCTATCAAGGAACATGCCTGGCAAAGTCAAAGTTTCCGCACCAAACCTTCTGGCAGCAAAAAAGAAGTAAATGTACAGAATCCTGGCTCGCAGCATAGCAGACGATACTTAACTGATTCAAAAAATTTAATCTATGGCAATTTTTAACTTCTATCAATGCTTGATTTTTGGATCATTTTCAATCATGAAATTATATAATTTAATAAAGTTTCAGCTCTCTACAGTTTTTATTAAGCACAAGGTTTTTTTTACAAGATAATTTTAAAAATAATTGCAGCTTCAAAAAGACATTGCTTGAATTAGTTATTTTTCTAGTCAAAACCAAACTATCCAGGCCAGAAAAAAGGCCACATTAGATACATAAGCAAAAGATTACATACAAAATGGGACACCCAGTAATTTTTCCATGGCTTTTAAAAAAAGCAAATTGCAGTTGAATGAGAACAATTAAAACAAAATACAACTTGCCCTCTCAAATGCATACAGAAAATAAACCTAGATAAAGTGAAGGTTTAAGTACTTTTGTAAACAGCTTGTACTGTATATACTGTATTTTACACCAAGTCTTATTAATCTGCATGACATCAATGTGTAAAATAATATTCTCTTATCTACTGTATATTTCTTTTGATAGTCTTAGTAAGACATTTGAGACTGTGCTATGCCAAAAAGTCCAGCTGCTAAGAAAAACAGTTAAATATTTTAAAGTTAGATAATCTAAGGGCCCAAATGAAGCCAGCACCTATGAAATATCATAAATTAAGGACATTGGGTAGAGAAATGGGTGGAGTACTTAAAGTACATGAAATAGTATTATTATTATAGGCAGAGATAAAACTGGCTCTCAGAAGCGAGATCATACGTTACACGTGCATATTAAATCACATTTTCAAATTTGACCAAAACAAGTGCAATACAAGCTTTAAAGGAGGTTTTACCCTCTAACAGCATCTGTGTCTGTTTCTGCATTCTTTAAAAACAAACATCATTACAGTTAAGCATTAGAGCTGCAATACTGCAGATTCCCATCATTGTTCTCAAGTGAAAGGTATGTATGTATATATTTATATTTCTAGGACCCTCCAGTGGTGGTTGACTTGAATCTCTGTTGTAGGCTGTATAAGAGATGTTTGGGCAAGCTGTCAAACATGCTCTCAAGCTGATGTCTGTGCTGCACAATAACCTCTGTACAGAACCTATGCAAATACACGTATAAAAACATAATCTCTGGCTACTAAATAGTAATATTACAGCATTATGTAATAACCTCTGCTGCACACTTACCTAAGCAAAGACTTTGGCTGAACCGTGAAAATTAGTAGCTCATTGCTGTGGGACTGTTTAAGGAGACAAAAAACACAATTTTCCATGATTAAAAGTTCATGGAAAAAATTTAAGACAAAATACAAAACAGTTTCTGGCTTTGAGGTAATAAATATCACAAATGCCTTGCATTTCCTATCATTTCAGATTGATTTTAAGGATAAAATAATCATCTTAAATGACTCAGATCAGCAGTTTGCGAGTAGCAAGAACTAAAGTTTAAGGGTCAAAATGAAAACTTCATGTTTAAGTACAGATTACCATGTGTAATCTGAAATTAGAAAGAGAGTAACAGTACAGGAGAATGACAAAGCAACTGCAAGAAGGTAAAGAATACAAGAATTAATGACCAGAATACCCTATTTGAATTTCTTTTTTTTGCATTTGTAAATAATTGACTTGTAGACTTGGGGTGAGAAACTCATCAGTTTCTTATTTGATGGATCTTTTCTTAAATAAAAATTTCATTGAATTTCATTAAAAACCCATGATTGTGATTGGAAATTATTGTGTCTTCTTTTATGCTAATTTTAATCTTTTTAGCTATTTACACATTATGAACACTGCTTACTGAAGACTAAATGCAAAAACATGTTTAGAGGTTATTTGGGACATTTATACTTACTGCTTGCTCATGTGAGAGAAGATTATTAGTGCAGCCCCCAAATACAAACAATTCTCCATCTGGACCTGAGCAGGCTGTGTGCCAAAGTCTTACCCCAGATACACACACACAAGAAAATTAAAATGAATAATGTTTTAAGGATTGTCTTTTAAAATTGGATTTTAAACTAAATACATTGTTGAATAAGTATACATATATGAGGTGAACCAAACCTTGGACTGTTTTTGTAGTTGTGACTAAACTGCTTCCACTCGTTTGTGGACACACAATATAGCCATGCATCACCTACATAAGAGAACCCTTTAAATATAACACTTAGAAATTTTGCACAGCTGATATTTACAAGCAGCATCCTATATTACTCACTCAATGTTTCTCTATTAGTAGTGAAGCCACCGAACAAAAAGATATAATCTGATGACACAGGTATGAAAGAGTGCCATGATCGGCCAACTGGACCATGCTGAGGTACTGACCTGAAAAAAAAAAAAAGCACAAACACATGAACAAATTAAAACTGCAATACAAAAGTAGAGCTCTAATTTATGTGGCAGCTCACATTTCAGTCCATTCCCAGGTGTCCAGGTTAATATAGTACAGGTCATTTAGCCGATAGTCCTGTTGAAAACAAAAAAAAAAAAACATCCTTTTTAATGCAAAAATATATATTTAGAATTATATATATATAATTCTCATATATTTGCATTTATAGATACCCACCATGTAGCGACCTCCAAAAACATAACCCCTGTTTCCGATAGATGCACAGGCATGGGCTGCTCGTGGTGTTGGAGCATTTCCCTATATCACATACAATGTCCAATTGTAATTTATAAACCCCATTTATAAAGACAATGTAAAAATGAGAATAACTACATTAAACCTTTAAACAATCGAACTGCTATTTCAAGACCATAACAAGAAACAATTAAATAGCATCAGTTAAACACTTAGCACCTTTGTAATGGGCTGACTCCAGGATGACATTTCAAGGTTTAGAATGTGAATATGATTGTTCCAGCCTCGTCTTTCCTGGTTACCCTGAAAAAGCGTCACATTAAGACTTCTCATTATTTGTCTGCCTTTTAATTAACACTGAAAAACAGGTTGACCGCCTTACCATAAGTGAATTTTCATCTAATTCAAACGTCCCTCGATGGTCTGTTTCTGCCTCATAGCCATAGCCTCCAAAATACACAAGCCTGCGATTACAAGATAATAGAGGTCTTTAGAAATGTATGATGACAATCCATGCATAGCAGAGTACAAAATTGTTCAGCAAAAATCTCAAGAGGTACATAAATGAGAGCTTATAATGCAAGTAATCTAATAAAACACCAGAAATTAAAACACAAAAGTGAACATGGAAACAGTAATGTTGGCACTTTGCAACAAACCCTGGGAAACCGACTGTGAGCTCTGATTCCAGGTTTCTAACAAACTAAAAACTACAGCTAATATCATGCTTGGAATGTTAATGCTATGTTCAAAGGTCTAGCAGTGGCAACAGCCTTAGAAATTGTTGTACAGTGTCTTTTGTATTATTTTTTGAATGAAACACCAATATGGTTTGAAACTACTAGAAAAAAATGGACTGCCTTTTACTGGAAAGTGGTGGCTGGTGGTGGTGAAGGTGTTGGACTGGCACCACCAAGCCCCCACCACTTGTACCCCCAAATGCTTAGTTGTTGTATAAAAGAGATAAATTTAAGTCGTTCTGGATGAAGGTGTCTGCCAAATGCTGTAAATGTAAAATCTGATATTGCATATAGACTTTGAAAATGAAATAATAATTTGTACTAATGCAAAATCTCTATTTGAATGACACACTCGAATAGTAGTAAGGCTTGTTTGCAGGCAAGTGAAAAAACTTTCACAGATATTGTCCACAGAAACCATTTGTATAGTTGCAATAGGCGGATGTAGGTGGCACATACGGTTAAGGCTCCGAGTTGTTACTCATAAAATCCAGATTTAACCGTTCTGCTGCCACTGTTAGGCTTGAAAGCAAGGTCCTTATTCCTCTTTCTGCTTCAAAGGTGCTGTTTTATGGCTGACTTAAACTCCTGAGCCCAACTTACTTTCAACAAGAAAATCTGTTGTACTTTTATATACTTTATATTTAATGTAAATCTAATGATAAATGCTAACCTGCTCATGTAAACCCAACAGCCTAATTTGTCTTTACGTGTGGGGGGCAAACCCTGAAGGTCTTTTATCCTCTCCCATTTGGATTCCGAGGCCCGCAGATTCAGACGATAAACCTAAGAAAATATAACAGAGATGAAAAATAATAATAATGAAACATCATCATAAGCCCCATGAAAGCAGATATGCTGCATGAAAGGTAAAGAAAAATGTTACACCTTCTGTTGTTTTACATGCTTAGGTTTATTCAGATTCAGCTTGTGAGCTCAACCCTGAACACTTTTAGTCTACAGCAGAAACAAATAAATTGCCCTTGCCATTTCAGTCTTTTTGGAGGGGATGGTATTTTTTCATCATAATAAAGCTAACAACTAGAAGGGTAAAAGTAACCACATGTTTTTTCCTTAGACTGTGAAGAAAATCAACCATACCTTTTTAAACTCCTGCCTCAGTGAACTATATTATATTTCCCCTCCATGTGCATGACCTCACAGATTCCCATGAGTCACTAGTGTCATATTGGCTATATTCCCAGCCCAGGGGAATTTTTAGTGTTATGGGCATAAATATAGTGAAGTGTCCAAACTAATCAGTTCCACTGGATCAGAAATAAGGCTGCCTTATTTGTAGGTGAGAATGTTCAAATGCTTACAGCACTGCACTGCATACAGAAGTACTAGCACACAGCTTTTTATCCAAATAGGCTCCAGTGACACTGTAACTATGGAGAATCAAAAGTTTTTAGTCCCCTGTTCTAAAAAGATAAACATTCTTAAGAAATATCATATGTAAATGTGATATGCTCTGCTTATACTTTTCTATATGGCTAGCAGATTAATATGTGCTATATTAAAGCTGGGGTTTGCAGTGGATAAGGTCCGCCACTTACTAAATCAAAACCATAATCACAAGAAGAACTGGAGAAATACCGAGAAGTAAAGGCTGAAGCTACAGTTTCAGATTTCTTAGCTCTGACATGAAAAGACATCAGACATTTTACAGTTATCTACTATTGTTCTAATTTTCATTGGTTTCTTTATGATAACCTACAGAATTACACTAAGCAGAGTAATATAGACCTGTTATATAAAATTACTTTTAATTCAAGAATTTAACTGTGTTGTAGCAAGAGTACTAAAATAAACATATACTATTATAATAAATATATTTTACTACCATCCAGACGTGACACACCACACATATGCATAAACTTTTAGCACACTCAAAGTAAATTGCCTTTCCGCAACCCAACAGCCAAAAATCTGTTTTGCCTTTTTATCATACTAAACAACAAAATTGCAGGATTTAAATCGGGTTCTTTTCTAATATGGTCCTTACAAATATAATTTATTACCCCTTATGTAAAAACAATCTGTTAAAAATATTTCAGCCGTTAGGGACATGCTACTTTCTCTAAGTAAATAACCTTACCAAATTAGTATTTCCTCTAGCATGATGGCCACCAAAGAGATACAGAATGCCTTCCACACACACACCACAGCTGCCTGACATTGGGTTAGGAAGATCTCCTCCAGACAGCTGCCTTCTCCTGTAAATATACATATCATTTCTGATTTGTTTAAAATCATTTTATGAGCTGTATAAGTTGTTGTTGTTTTTTTTATGTACCATCTTCCAGTTTCCATATTGTATATCCAGATTTCATTACTTGGTAGGTACAAGTCAAAGGATCCAGGTGCTTCAGCATTCTTATTTATCAAAAAAAGAAAAGAAAATGTTTGTCTCTATTTATAAAAAAAACTCCAACAATTATAAACTTTGTGTACAATTGGCATGCCAGTTTCCTACACTTACCTTATATCCTCCCCAGACATACATACAGTTACCATCCACCACTGCAACATGGCCACTGCGTTCTGCTGGGGTGTCTGAGATTGACTCTAAATCAGCCACATCATCCTCAGACGAGTCCAAGTCATACCAACCAAAATCCCTCTCTTCATCGTCCCCAGAATCATTTAGATCCTCCTGGATATTTTGACGATTGTCATTATCCTCTTGGTTTGCCATTTAGCTACAAGAGCAACCAGACAGTATGCGTTTGTTTTTCTATGTTAAGCGTCACTAGTAATAACTGAAGGTCCTAGTTTGCACATTTTACTTACTCAACTGCAACACCCGCTTCAGCACACGAAAATCTGTTCAATAGCTGGTTAACTGAATTAGCTGTCTATAATAAGAAAAAAATATTAACCGATTCTTTTGGATAGGAGAAACTTTAGGACCAATGTTGAGCACCTGTGGCCAATTTTTAGGCTGATGGCGCGAGAATGTTCAGTATCTTAAATGTTAACATAAAATAAAATACAGGCCCACTAGGTCAATATTTATATATCGCAATTTAAAATGCGACACAGAAACATACACAGAAGCATACACAACCGATCGTGCAAAAACTAAACGATTTAGAACTAACTTTACATAACCACCTGCCATTTAAAACACAGAATCGGTATTGATATTTGCTCTGTTTGCTTACGTTATTGCTCAGATACTAGATTAACATACTAGTACTCACCTGGGTAAACGGCACTGCTTTAACTCTTTTGATAACGTACAAATAATAGTCACATAGAGCCTTTTAGAGGAAATGGCTTCGAACAACATTGAGCCGCCATAATGATAGGGTCAACTTAAGACCGGGTTACGGCTAAAAACGAACACTAACGTATTTAATAGTATGTCGGAATAATCGTTCTGTACTATTTTCCCATACTGTTCAGTGTGCTAGTGTTAAGGGCGTAACAAGGGTGTTTTGCGCGTGCGCAAATACATAGTTCGGCGGGAAAGTCGCCTTTAAAATAAACCCCTGAAGCTGCTGGTTAGTTCGCGTTAACTTAAATGTCCATAGCGAGAATCGTACAAAGAATATAGCAAAACCAGTCTGATTTCTAGAAATAAGGACATCCACATTGTAAGTGCAGTCAGCTTTGAGGATTCATAATTCTGACAGGTTTGTGGCGTTCTAAGGTAATATAGTCTAAAGCTAACCTGTAAATACATTGAACATTAGCGAGCGATGGAGTTATTTTATTTTAGTTGATTAATGTTAGAACATTAGATTTTAGGTATCATAATTTGGGCGAGTTTTTACGCTAGCCAACTTTCAGTTTCTGCAGGCTGTTCAGTTGCATGTTCTTGCGCGAGGAAATGATAACGTTAGGCATTTTGCAAAGGTGAGCTAGAGAGATAACAGGCTAATCCCTGTTAAAACTACTGTTCTTATATCCTGCCGGTGAAGACAGTAGGTGTCGCCTTATTTTGCCGTGATGAAGTTACAGTGCGACGTTGAAGTGGTAAACAGGTTGCTGCCTTCATTTGGTGTCAGAAGCAAAGGCAGAGGCTCCCGTGCCGTGCTGTCTATCGGAAAACACGTGGATAAGAACACACAGCGGGTCAATGTCTATTTGTTGATATGCACAGCAAAAAACAGAGCTGGATCCAAGTACAAGGCAAGTGTTTTTTTCTTGTGGATGTGGATTATTAATAGACTATACTGAACCATTCACTTTATGATTGTTTATCAAGTGTGACACCATTAAATTGTTTAAGTTAGCAAAAAAACCCACCCCGAAACACTCCTGTTTTTGTTCAGTATTTTAAACTGGAGTTGTTTGTCCTTTAGTGGAGACCTTATTGACTGTTATAAAGCACGGACATTTTTTATCAGTGCCTTTTAAAGAAAACGTCAGAAATTAATAGTTTTATTGTTATTTCAAAGTGCTGCAGAAGTTTTTAATAATAGGACATTAAAAATGTCAGATGAAAAAAACTTTGCACCCCTGGTAACACGTCAGATTATGCTGTTTATATGATTGTTTTCTGGACAAGGTTCTTTTTTTTACAATCTGTGTTTTGTTAACCCATTCATTTATAGTCTTCTCCTTTGGGCTGTTCCCTTTTAGGGGTCGCCACAGCGAATCATCTGTCTCCACCCAACCCTATTCTCTTCACTCACACCCACTAACTTCATGTCCTTGTTTATCTCATTTGTATACCTCCTCTTTGGTCTTTCTCTTTGCCTTCTGCCTGGTAGCTTCATTTCTAACATCCCCCTACCAACATATTCACTATTCCCCCTCTGTACATGTCCAAACCACCTTAACCTGGCTTCCCTGACTTTTTCCCCAAAACCTCTAACATGAGCCGTCCCCCTGATGAACTCGTTCCTAATCTTGTCCAACCTCATCACTCCCAAAGAAAACCTCAACATCTTCAGCTCTGCTACTTCCAGCTCTGCTACCTGTTTCTTCCTTAGCACTACTGTCTCTAAACCATACATCATAACTGGTCTCACCACTGTCTTGTACACCTTCCCCTTGATTCTAGATGATATTCTCCTGTCACACAACACTCCTGACACCATTCCAACCTGCCTGTACTCGCTTCTGTACCTTCTTCACTCTGTAATCTCACTGCTCCACTTCCCTCCCTTTTATTTAAACACATTTACTCTGTCTTGCTACGACTGACTTTCATTCCTCTTTTCTTCAAACATCATTGTTCAAGGAGATTCCTGTCTGACCTCGTCTTTCAAACAATCTATCACCACAGCAAACAAGAATGAGCTCAAAGCTGATACCTGATGCAGTCTCACCTCCACTTTGAACTCCTCTGTCTCACACCTCATACGTATCCTGCACCACCCTGACATACTCTGCTATTCCTGACGTCCTCATACAATACCACAGCTCTTCTCTTGGTACCCTGTCATGCTTTCTCCAGGTCTACAAAATCACAATGCAGCTCCCTGCAACCGTCTCTGTACCTCTCCATCAGCATTCTCAGAGCAAAGATTGCATCTGTAGTGCTCTTTCTGGGCATAAAGCCATACTGCTGCTCACAAATACCTACTTCCCTCCTTAACCTAGCTTCCACTACTCTTTACCATACCTTCATTGTGTGTCTCATCAACTTTATGCCTCTGTAGTTGTTGCAACTTTGTACATCACCCTTGTTCATAAAGATAGGCACCATTACACTCCTCCTCCATTCCTCAGGCATCTTCTCACTCAATAAAATCCTGTTAAACAATCTAGTAAGAAATTTCGCTGCTGCCTCTCCTAGACGTTTCCACACCTCCACCTGTATTTCATCAGGACCAACCGCCTTTACTCTTTTCATCCTCTTCAAAGCCATCCTAACTTCATTTGCACTAATTTTTTGCACTTCCTGCTTCACATTGTTTACCTCTTCTACTCTTTTCTCCCTCTCATTCTCCTCATTCATCAACACTTCAAAGTACTTCTCTGTACACTCTGCTCACTTGTGAGCACCTTTCCATCTCGATCCTTAATAACCCTAACCTGCTTCACATCCTTCCAATCTTGATCCCTCTGCCTTGCTAACCTGTACAAGTCTTTCTCTAGTGTCTAACCTAGTGTACAACTCATCATATGCCTTCTGCCTGGCCTTAGCCACTTCCCTCTGTGCCGCAAATCCTTGTATTCCTGTCTACTTTCCTCAGTCCAATCCTGAACGTTGTCATTTAACCACCAAGTCTCCTTACCTTCTTTCCTCCTTCTATATGACGCACCTAGCAACTTTCTTCCTGTCTCCCTGATCACTTGTGCTGTAGTTTGCCATTTATCTAAAAACACTAGCTGACCGCCCAGAGCCTTTCAGCTCTTGTCTAAATTCTTCACAGTATTCTTCCTTTTATAGCTTTCACCACTTGGTTTTCTTCTCTACCTTTGATCTCTTCTTCTTCCAGACCAACATCTTCATTTTACACACAACCATTCTATGCTGTCTGGCTACACTCTCTCCCACCGCAAATTTACAGTCACTAATCTCTTTCAGATCGCTTCGTCTACATAAGATGTAATCTATCTAAAGTCACTAAACTGTATGTGATTTACTTAGTTCTGATTGGTCAGAGATGGTGATTGTATGCACAAAATATCACTAATTTCATGACTTTGTTTCTTTCTACATGTAAAGCTGAAAGAAAATATAGAGAAGTTTTTCACATGCTTTGTAGAAGAGGGGAAAGCCACAGTACGACTTAAAGAACCTATGGTGGACATCTGCATGAGCAAGGTAATGTGTTGTTTTTTTTCTTCTATCAAAGATAATCCTTAAATCAATATTTTTCTCTTTTATACAGTCTTGTATTAAATTACATTATGACATGTTTTGCTAACATGACAAAAGTAACTGAATTTATCACAGTATCATAAAGTGTACAGATACTCAGCTTTATGGCTTCTGTTTCCACTGGGTTTCAAGCAAGTTATATACACACAAAGCGATGACGTACTTTTGCTAAAATCTCAGCCAGCTAAACCACTTCCAGTATCGTACCGCTCAGGTACACTGGCAACACTGTAGCTGCACAGAATAAATATTCCTAGATACAATCTGTAAGAAATACACCAGAAACGCATTAGTACAGTGAGAATGCTTAAAAAAAAAAAAGAAAATGAAAAAAATAACTACTAAACATTTCATGTTACAGAGCAATTGTTAACATTATAATTGCAATATGGAAAGTTTGTATAAATAACAGCAGTCAGTGCAATAAGGAAAATTTTTTTTTTTGTATCAAAGTAAGTGTACACTAAATAAATATATCTTTGTAAACATCTGAATGTATCTACATCTAAATAAATTTAAACAATTTCGTTTGTTAATATAAGACTAAAGATCAATCAGGTCTGTGTGCAGATTTTTGCAGTGACTTATGCAGTGACTTATGCAGTGACTTATGCAGTGACTTAAGAAGTGTGTAGTATATCAGTGTGGTGTGGTGTTTTTTCTTTGTTTTTCGGAGTTCATAATCCTGACAAGGCCCAATGGATAAAGCTGTTTGAAAGCCGTGTGAGGTGAGCTTGTAGCTCCAGTACCTTCTCTCTGAAGCCAAGAGATTGTAGTGGATGTTTGAGTGGTGTGTGCAGTCAGCAAAGAAAGATTTTCATTGTACAGGAAAACTTGTTGTAAACTCACTGTGCAAATGACAATAAATGCTTTGAATCTTGAATCAGCAGCAATTTTGAAGGCTCTGCTATTAAGGTAGACTTGAAATATGTCAATGAGGGATGGCCGAGAGACACAGATGATCTTGCTGGCTGCATTCATGGTGTTGCTAGTCTGCAGGAAGCAGAGCAATTTCCATACCACACAGTGATGCAGCTGGTGAGGATGCTTCTAATAGTGCCACAATTGAAGGAGCACATGATAGGAGGTGAGAGTCGTGTTTTCCTCAGTTTAAGGGGGAAGTAGAGGCATGACTGAGCTTTCTTGACCAGCGATGCAATGTTTGTGTTTTAGGAGAGATTTTTAGAGATATCCCTCTAGGAACTTGGTGCTGCTCACCCTCTCCACTGTGGCAGCACTGGTTGTCAGTGGGTGTGCTGTGAATGTCCACTTCTTAAGTTGATTACAATTAAATTGGTCCTTCCCATGTTGAGGAAAAGATTGTTGTTGTAACAACACAACCAGCTGGCTCCCCTTGCTTCTGTAATTGTCTTTTTTGCTGAGTCCTACTACAGTTATGTCGTCTGCAAACCTGTAGAGTTAATACTATACAGCTTTCAGACAAAACTAGGAAAAGTGCATCATTGCAATCTTGTTTCTTATTGTCAGTTTGTAGGCACTTGAAAGTAATGCATTCATTTTAGTAAGTAATTGTCATAGCAGTATACGAGGATAAGCATGATTAATCGGTAATAATTTTGTCCATCATATGTAATTTAATAGACCAAACGTTCTTAGTAACGTGCTAGACCTGTGTAAAGTGAATAGTTAGGTGTCACAGGTTGAAAAGTTTCTGTAGTTTCAGTCTCTCAATAAGAGTTAATTGAGTCGCACGTACAGTGGTCAAGCCGAGGTCTGGTTGAGTGCTGGTTGGTGAATGGAGAGCAGAGCCCTGTAGACTTATGCACCTGTGCTTAATTTAACTAATGATCTGTGCTCTGTTGCAGGAAGCAAATATTAAGACACTCTATTAATCAACATGCATTTCATGCAACTGAAATGCATGTATATATCCAATTACCACAACTTTTGTTGTAAATTTGATTGTGGTAATGCTCAGTAAAAATCATGATCAGTAGGTCGACAAAAACAGTCTTTCTCATATATGAAGATGAAGCGGACATGTGCAATGCTGATGTCTTAAATTTACCAAATAAAATGAATGCAGGAGCAAAGTTAATCTCCTTATTCTTAATAAGTTAAATTGTTTTGAATTATGTACAATGATTCAGTGCAATTTATAATTAATCTCCCCACATTTGTAAAATAAGACTGTGCCATGTAGGTTTTATTGTAGGAAAAAAAAATTTCTGCTGCCAAAAAACAATCAATAAATAGTAATGGATGATTTTTTTTTAATTTTCCCCAATTTTCCCCAGTTAGTCATAGTATTATTAAACTAATGGTATGCACTAAGTTTTTATCTAATAGTACATATCTGAATTGCTAACTCGTCTTGTATTGTAGAAACTTTCTATTTTAAATACTAAGTGTTTGGTTAATAGGGTATATTTTAAAGAAATTTTTAAAAGATTCAGATTTCATTTTTTCACGTACCTACAAAACATATGACTCCCATTGCTAATTCATATATTAATCATTTTAAAATGAAAAATTTAAGCCTCTGGTTCTTTATTATAAATAAATGTCTATTGTATTTTACTGACATACACAATTCTTGAAAAACACTGTGGCTACCAAGTTTCCCTATACTTAGAATCCTCTGCCGTAAAAGTGGAAGACTGCTATTCTACAAATTAGTGGTTTTATTAACCATTATTTAAGTAAAAGATGATTATCGTAAATTAAAAGTGATTTATCATAAATTATGATTATGTTGGTCATCAATAATTTTGACCACAACTAATAATCATAATAAATCATAATCATAAATTATGGGGCTTTGTTGACTAGGTATACTCTCTGTTGTTTTGATTAACCACCCAAAGTTATCTTAAATACCATTGTAAAAATAAATAGATACAATTATAGTTGTCTACCTATAAACTATAAAATTATAACTTTCTCAATGTACTTATTTTAGGCGGATACTACAAGCTTGAAAACCTTCCTTTCGGCTGCTCAGCTTGCACACAGGGGAACCGTAAAAGACAATGTTTCCCTCTCCACACTTGCTCCTGTTCACGCTAAGGATGTGGAGAAACCCAAAAAGAAGCTCACTATTATGTCTAAGAAGGACTATCCCCTCACATGTAGCTTTCCATACACTCTCGAGCAGCTGCAAGTGTCTTACTGTAAGTTAGCAAGGGTGGACATGCGCATGCTGTGTCTAAAATCACTGCGAACTCTTGACCTCAGCAATAACCATATCAAGAAGCTCCCTGACACCATTGGTGACCTTCGGTTTCTGACAGAACTGAATCTCCACAACAACCACTTGGAGAGCTTTGGTAATGCGCTGTGCCTTTCCAGTCTCCAGGAATCACTGCAGCATCTGGATCTTAGCCGAAACTGCCTAAAGCTGCTGCCTTCTTGCTTTTGTAAGTTGCGTGAACTAATTAGTCTGAAAATGGATAGCAATGAGATAGTACAGCTGCCCTTTCACATTAGCCAGCTTTCTAAAATGCGTTTCCTCTCAGTTGCCCACAATAAGATTACTGTGCTACCTGAAGACTTTCAAAAGCTGTCACTGGAGAACCTGGACTTGTTCGGGAACCCCTTTGCTCAACCCAATCCTTTTGACCACAACATTCAACTTACATTACCTCTCACTTTGGAGGAGCTGGCCTCTAGAGCTGTACTCAACTATAGGTAATTTCTTTTAAATATATTTTTGGACAGATGGCTGCTAGTAGAGCTGTGCGGTTTAGAGAAAATATCTCATTGTCACAATGAATGCTTTATAATAAATCATTTCTGACAGATATTGCAAGTTAGTTATCGTGATAGTGTGCAGCACATGTTTTATAGATTCCTTAATTCCTTATAGTCTAGCAGATGCAGTGTGCCTTTCTACCAAATAGATGGTTAGCTTCTTGCTGCTATTATGCGGTTAGTGCTGCTTATATGCATATTAGGAAAAAAACCCAAAAAAACCCAGAAATTACTGTATAATATATTTTTCCATCCATCCATCTTATCCCGAACCGGGTCGTGGGGAAAGCACTCTAAGAAGAGACGCCCAGCAGTTTCTTTGCCCAGACAGCTCTTCCAGGGGGACGCAGAGGCATTCTTTATCCAACATGTCCTGGGTTTTTACCACGGTCTCCTCCTGCTGGGACATGTCTGGAACACCTCCCCAGAGAGGCGTCCCTCCTCACCCTATCTCTCCGCTGCACAGATCCATCTTTTAATCTCGCGCTCAGTGTGGTTGAGGTGAGATCCTCGAAGTACTCGTTCCACCATCACCATTACACCTTCTTTTGGCTGCGTCAACAATGGAGGTGGAGAACATGTTCACTCAGACTCCATATTCCCAGTCTCCCCCGGAAGCTGTCCTGGAGGTGGGAGTTAAAGACCCCTTTGCCCACGTGGGTGTTGAAATCCCCGTTCAGAACAACGGAGTCCGCAGTTGGGGCTCCTTTCAGAACCCCTTCCAGAGACCCCAAGAAAGCTGGGTACTCTGCACTGCTATTTGGCCCATAGTCACAAACAGCAGAGGGACCTATCTCCTACCTGAAGGCACAGGGAAACAACCCTCTCATTCATCCAGAAAAACTTCAACATATAGCGGCAGAGCTAGGGAGCTATATGCAAGCCTACCCCAGCCTGCCGCCTCTCACCATGCGCAACTCCAGAATAGAAGAGAAACCAGCCTCTCTCAAGGAGTTGGGTTCCACTTAACCCTCCCAAGCTCCGGCTCCCTCCCACTCCATGTCCCAATAGCCAGATTCGCTGCCCCCTCCACCCCACCACTTCAAGGTGGATGTTCAAGGAGGGGTATAAATTATTCCAGTGTTTACTTATTTACTTATTTTTTATATCCGTTAAACAAAATATGTTTTTCTTCCAATAAAAACAAAAAAAAGTAAACAAGGCTATTTTTAAAAAAGGGTAGGTAGTCTACCTATTAGCAGTTCTGCACGAGTCTTTAGCTTAAAGGCAGAACTAATATATATAGTTCACAGTGAAACTAAGATGGGTTAATAAGTTAATTGTTCAGCCCTAGCTGCTACTACTTATTTCATCATTTCAGTGTGCATTTTACAATGTGTACATTTCAAGAATAATAGTTTTTTACAATGTTAAAATACAAGCAGGCTTTCTTGAAATTATATAGGTTGTTCATTAAGAATTTTTTCTTTCTAGAATAACTAGGATGATCTGTAAAAAAAGATGTATAAAAGATGTTGTGTTTTCTGTAAATTAACATATTTTGCTGAACTTGACTGTGTAAAGTACTTGTTTCTTTTTTGTTTGTTATAGAATTCCTTACGGACCTCAACTCATTTCCTTCCAACTTTGTGGTGACATGGAACTGGCAAAGATATGCAGCTGTGGCTGCATCTGCGTAAACTCATACATACAGACGTCTGTAAGCATAAACCTGCACCTAGTTTCTCACACTGTGGTGCTAGTGGATGACATGGGAGGCACAGAGGCTCCTATTCAGCGTCATTTCTGCTCTTTAACATGCTACTGCCAGTTCCTGGATGGCTGTGTGCAGAGGGGTCTCAACTGAGAGGAGCCCAACGTGAGAAATGTTTCTATATAATGAACATTGTAGCAAAAAAAAGAAAATCTGGATAAGCCACACCAAGTGGGTTGCTAATTATAAAACTAATTATTTGTAATTTTGTGTAATAATGTGACAGCCCCGCATGTCATCTCATGGTCACCATTTGTAATTATTTTTATTTTACATTGGCCCTCTGGGGATAGACATTTGCATAGTTGAAATATTTTAGTGTCAGTAGAAGCTAATACCGAGTGTTTTAAAGGAAGAATGTGTTATGAATTGGTTGAAAATTTTCAGTTTGTGTATGATGCTGTTCTTACTTGTAGAAATTGGTGTATTGTCAAATAAATTAACATTTTAAAAACTTTTGCCACTTTTATGCACTACAACAGTAGTTATGTATGTTCTTTAAAAAAAATATCAATCATGCAATTATTAATGCTTAAAATACCCAATTACTAATTTGTTTTTATTTACTTGATAGTTATTTTATTTAAGTTTGCATTACCATCAACAAGCACTACTTAATTTGTCTGTGCACTGTTGGACAGTACACTTCAACTCAGTAAGAATTATTATGACCTTTTACTCCCCCAATGGTTAATGAACTTTTTAAGAGACCATCGGCTGACCATTTTTATCTAGGGTTTTAATGGAAAGTCTATATAATGTTGATTAAGAATTCTCCACCCATTTTACCCTGTCAAAAAACAGCTTTGTTCACAACGACTAGTTTCAGTGCATGTTGCTTTAAATGCTAATAAGCTCGCATCACCCCACCCCACTGTTGTGTGGAGTGCTTTCACTGCTCCGAAAATATTTTAAAATAATTTTAAATTAGTTATTAATCATTAACAGACACTGTTATAAAAACATCTACAAAGGTAGGTAGACTGTTATCCATCTGTGTTATCTATTTTATCTTTACAGACAACACATTTTGTAATAAGACCATCATTTTAAAGCATTGTTTATTATAAACTTGTCAAAAGCTTCAGATTCTCCTAGCACAACAGCTAACCCTCTCTACCTACCTGCTGCCTACCACATTTGTAAATAAAGTTACTCACTGCATGTTATTATCCTGTCTGGTTTCTCAGTGACAAATACATTTATCAGGTTGTATATAGAAAAGACAATATAACTGTTTTCTGTGACTTTACACTTTAGTTGCATTCATTGTGAAACTTAGCTTCTCCACTCACTTCTTCAGGAGGTGGTAAAGCAGAAATACAAATTTTGGTACCGTTCTTTTTTTTATTTTATTTTTTTTTTTAGGAGTAACCTTTTTTTTAGAAAACCTGTTCATACTGAGGGGCTTAGGCAACAGTAGGCTCCAGCCTTGATTTCATATCTCAGTTGGGGCTAGGGTTGCCAGACCACATTGTAGTCAGTGTTGCCAACTACATCGTAAAACCTGCTAATTTAGAAAATACAAGCCCAAATACATAGTGTTTTAATTGAAAAAATATAAATTCCCACTCTGTATCAAATAACAACCCAAATTTTAGCCCAATGCATTTTTTTTTGGTCTAACGTGATCTGGCAACACTGCTCAGGTTGGGTCTATGTTAAAAACGATACAAATGGTGGAAATCCTGTATCGTCAGCCAACAATCCTGAGCGCAGCCAAGATTTAAAAAAAAAAAACACTTTGTGGATCTTTATTATAGGGTTGCTGTGTAAACACATTGCCAACACACAAACAACTTCAAACAAGTACGTTACATCCGATGGGCCCTTTAAAGATAACAGCTCTTCTAGAACCAACATAACAGTTAGCATGCTAGTTACAACTAGCAGATGTTTTCACTGACAACTTTAACACTTCCCTGTGCACCACTGTCGTTCCCACGTGCCACAAAACCGCTACCATCGTCCCTGTGCCGAAGAAGTTGTCAGTCTCCTGCTTCAATAACTACCGTCCTGTTGCACTCACACCCATCGTGATGAAGTGCTTCGAAAGTCTCGTTATGAGGTACATTAAGACCCTGCTGCCTCCCACACTGGACCCATTACAGTTTGCGTATTAACCAAACCATTCCACAGTCGATGCTATTGCCACAACCCCTCTAGCCTTCACACACCTGGAAAATAAAGACACGTACATACGAATGCTGATCATAGACTTCAGTTTAGCAATTAACAATCATCCCTTAGCACCTAATCGAGAAGCTGAGCCTGCTGGGCCTAAACACATCCCTTTGCAACTGAATCTTGGACTTTCTGAATAGAAGACCTCAGATGGAAGCAGCATCTCCAGCACCACCAGACTGGGGCCCCGCAGAGCTGTGAGGTCAGCCCACTGCTGTTCACACTGCTGACTCATGACTGTGTAGCAATGCACAGCTCAAATCACATCGTCACATTTGCAGATGACACGACGGTTTTGCATTAACTATCTTTTGCTTGCTGTTTATGCCACGTCACATTGGAATAGGGCCAGAGCATATTACGACATCGGACATCGCCTTCGCTAGTTTAAACACCACTGTAAAGTTAGCCTTACTAGTCTTTGACTGACAAAGGCGTATATAGTTTCTGCATTAACAACTATCTTTTGCCTGCTGTTTAACACAACGGGTGGGAGTTTACATAATAATTTTTTTCCAGTTAAACTAATACACATTTTGTGCTGGTATTTTTTTAGGAGCAGGTTTTTTGTAGTTGGTCTGGCAATCTTTAATCTGATCTGGCCACCCTTCCCAGAGTGAACTGCGGTTAGGCCAGCCGCCACTTCGAAATGAAGAATCAATCAACTTGTCACATTATTTTGTGATTCATGCATACACTGGCTATTACAGTAAAGCCAAATTGCCAAGGACTTCGCAAATCTTGTGATTTACAGTGCATAACACCATCAAATGATTCAGAGAAATTAGAGAAATCTTTGTGCATAAGGGGCAAGACCGAAGACCTTTGTTGGATGCCCGTGGTCTTTGGGCCCTCAGACGACACTGAATCACTTATCAGCATGATTCTGTGATTGGTATTACCAAATGGCCACAGGAATATTTGCAGAAACAACTGTTGGTAAACACAATCCACGTGTGTCATCTGCAGATGCCAACTAAAGACAAATGAAATAGTTGGGGACTTTAAAAGAGCAGAGAGCGACCACCCTTTCCTGAACATCGTCAAAAACACCTTTTCCTTGTCACTTAACACCAGCTCAATCAGCAAAAAAGCCCAGCAGGGCCTCTACTTTCTGCGAAGGCTGAGGAAAGCCCATCTTCCACCTCCCATCCTGACCATGTTCTGAGCAGCTGCATCACTGCCTGGTTTTGGAACTGCACCGTTTTGGACTGCAAAACCCTGCAGAGGATAGTGAGAACAGTTGAGAAAATAATCAGAGTCTCTCTTTCTTCCATAACGCAAAAGACAGCATTGTGGACAACCCCACCCACTCCTTACACTCAATCTTCACACTGTGTTTCACTCAACAGTTTCTTCCCACAAGCCACCAGGTTCCTCAACACTCTAAACCGAACTGTACTTATCCATGATAATGAAAACACCTGCTTAATATTTGTCAAAGCAATGCTGTTTTCAATCCTGCATCTTAAAACAACTGTAACTGTATGATGTGCGACATGCACTTTTACAAGTGGGTAGTGTGTGTAGACAACCACCCTATAAAAATAAAGATCCACCCAGTCTTGTTAATTCCCCCTTTCTCAAATCAAGCCTTATTCAGATGCCGGTTTTTGTGATGTCACAAGGACCAAGGCCGTTCTGATGATTGGTCGCTTGATGCTGCCCAGAAATTGCTGCAGAAAGGAGGAGCAAGTTGTGTGTTCAGTATGTTCTGAAATACAGTTGTCCATATTAATTAAATTGCTAACGCTGACTTTCTGGGTTTTTTGGAAATTTATTTTGTTTATTTTGGGGAACAGACACAGTCTCAATGTTGTATACACTAAGTGACGACTTTAGAGCTAGCAGACGGTCGGATTAGCCTGTTGGTCTGCTGCTTGGCCTAGGCTCTGGGATAGTCAACGATTAACAAGACTTATTTTAAAACTATTAGCTATGTTACAAGAAAGAAGAGCGGCCCCTTACCATGTGGGATGGACACCGTCCTGACCTAGCAAGCAAGCTTTCCCCTCGAAAGTTCTCCAATTATCAATAAGGCCCACATTGTTTCCTGAGCACCACCTGGACATCCCGCGATTCAGCACCCATAACCTTCTGTAAGCTATGTCGCCACGTTGCACTGGAATGGGGCAAGAGCATACGACATCGGACATTGCCTTCGCTAGTTTAAACACCTCTGTAAAGTTAGCCTTACTAGTCTTTGACTGACGAAGGCGTATATAGTTTCTGCATTAACAACTATCTTTTGCCTGCTGTTTAACAGAACGGGTGGGAGTACGCCTATCTTGGGCTATTTTGCCATGTATAGTGTAAATGCAAAAAAAAAAATTTAACTTTTGGGGAAATCAGCAGCAGCGTGGTGCACGGTGATGACATCATAAACATTGATTGGCTTGCGCAGTTGTTGTCCCAGGTACATCATAAGATATTGTTGTCAGTATAACAACAACTTAGCAAAATAAGGAAGTGCTAGGCCATGTGGTGCAGAGTGGAATGCTTAACTTGATCAAAAACTTTCTAAAGTTTTTTTCAAAGGGTGCTTAATATGGTGGATTAAAAAAAAACGAGCCGAAAAGCTCATGCTCTGCATCCTGGCGTTCTACGCTGATGCTAAAAACTGATATCTAAGAAAACACAGACAATTATTTAAAGAAAAGCTGCGCAAACAGAAACACACATGCACACATTTATACATAAATTAATTTATTTTAATTAACAAAACCCCTACAAGAAGTAAAAATAACCAAGCCCATTGTTTAGAATGCAAGTACACTATATAGGGATGTCACGGTCATAACCATATCTCATTTTTGGGGAAATAAAACTTTAAGATAAACTAGTGACTTAAAATGTTTGTTACATGTTTTTATCCAACTGGAATACACATAATAAAAGACATTTTATTATTTGTTATTACGTTATTACATATGAATGTACTAAATGCAGGCAATCTAGAGATGTTTTAACAAATTGGGTGGTTTGAAAATGTCACTTCTACCAGTTGTTTTCTCCCCTACTGAAATGGCACCAGTAACTTTAAACAATTATAATACAGTAACAGTAATAATTTAAACAATTATTAAAATCAGTTCACAGCGTCTTACTGAATCCAAACCAGTGAAATTTTGTATTCTGAAAGCTTTTTCTATTTTGTGTCTTATGCAGGCAACAGTGCGTCACCTGATAATGGAAGTATAACACCCGTCCCACCTTAAACATTAAACAGTTTTCTTTAAGCACGGTCGTCTGTCTGCTTTATTCCTGTGACACAAGTTTGCCATTTGATGCAGCTATTAATTTTTTAAAGGTATTATTAATAAATGAATGTACAAATAGATATATATATTTTTAATGTTCCCTTTTTTCTTTTTTTCCACAGCAACCGATAAAACCGGAATAGAAACGAAAAGCATTATGAAATATATTTCGTCTAGTATCTTTATGGTAATACAACAATACAGTTATTATTGTATATAACTATACAATAAGCATTATTTTTAACGGCAATATTTAACGGTTCTCTTGTTTTAAAGTATATCATTGCCCGGTTTTTTTTATTATTACAGGAAGTTATCGAACACAGAGACGGAAGTAGAAATTTAGCGCCAAACGACGAAACATGGATGTACGAAGGTTAAAAACAAAAGTAACAGCTGGTTTCAAGATGCGAGGCTTAATGCTGCGACCGTATGTTTTTATTTTTGTTGATCATATGTTTTGTAAGCTCATAAAAGTAAAGTTAATTTTTTGCGTTTTACATAAAGTTAAATTACTATAAAATAGTATGCTATGCTACAAACCGAGCAACGTGGATTTCTGTATTCATCTGTTATCCACCGACTTGTATATTGCTATACAAAGTTTTTTTTAATTTACACATAGACATGAATTTATTCGTTATTAATAGTAATAATTTATTGTTGTAACTATTAAATGAGTTATTTGTTAGTTATTTTCACTAACATTGACACTGCACCAACTGTTCGAGGTCAGTGTAGAAGGCTCTTCGCTAAATATTATTTACTTTATGTTTCTTAAAAAATATGTCTTTCACAGTGAAACCAGCAAATATCTGGTGGAGGTCTTGGAGGCTGTCAATGAAGTAGAACTGGAGGATGTTATTGAAAGGATCCTGGATGAAGTTGAGAAACAGCCATGTAAGAAACAGCTTAAACAATTCACAGCTAACAACTGTATTTAATCATAACGAACAAACAAACAACTGAAATCTGCCCATCCTTTCAAATGACAGTGTCCTCCAGCATGGTTGAGCTATCGGTAGCTGAGGCTGCTGTTCAGGACTGCAGTCAGTCATGCGATGAAACTATGTAAGAACAAAGATGACATCTGTTGCATATTTACGTCTAGTACTGAGATCATTAAGTGTTTTCTGTTTGTTAGAGACAACGTTTTTAACATCATTGGAGCGTTTGATGTGCCCAAATTTATCTACAGCACTGAAAGAAAAAAATTTGTCCCGTAAGTTATTACTTAACTACAGCTTAATTAAAAAAAATTATGGTTTGTAATTGCTTATAAAACATCAATTTATTGGTATATCATACTATCCTATTTTTTCACAGAGTTAGCATGACCAGCCACACAGTCCCTAGTGTGTGTGGCCAAGCTAGAGAAAAATCTGAGCTCTTTAGGGAACGCTATTCCATCCTACATCAGGTAAGCCACCTTTTTTAATGAATAGGTGTCTTAAGTACACTTATCCCAAATCCCAATTATGCTTTAGTATTTCAACTTTTGTTTACTGTCAAAATAAAATAAAGAAGTTTATCTTTTATTTTATTTTAGTTTTCCTCCAAAGCAACATTACAGTAAATACACAGTGGTTATTTGCTAGACAAACACACATTTTTGGCTGGTTTGCAAAATTTACCAACAGTGAAATAGTTTCCACTTTAAAGTCTTTACACATAGAACTAGAAATATTTGGGCATCTATACTTGTGCCTTGGTTAAATGTTCATATATAATGCAAAGGTATTAAAAAATGTCAGAAAGTAAACAAATTCATATTCATAGCACATTAGAATGTGAGATTTAGCAAAGTTAGTTCCTAAATGCAGTAATTCTTTTTCTAAATTGCTATCCCAAAGTAAAATGTGCATGCTAAGTATAAGTAAGTAAGTAAGTAAGTATATTCAATTCATTGTCATTGTGCAAGGTACATGTACAGAGCCAATGAAATGCATTTTTTGCATATCCCATCTTAGTAAGTTGGGGTCAGAGCTTTACAGCTTAAAATTATTAGAAAAGTTTTAATACATTTCAATACATTAGAATATTTAATTTCCATGTTAAGCAGATTTTAAGTCTTTTGAATCTCCCAGTGAGGTTGTATTAAACTACCACAATCATAAGGAAAACGATTGTCCACAAGACTCTCATTGACCCACTCCATAAGGAGGTTAACCACAGATCTTCATTAATGAAAGGGCTGTTTATAGAGTGCATATTCATTTGACTGGAAGCACAAAGTGTAGTAAAAGGTGCACAAGCAACAGGGATAACTTAGCAAATAAGCAAAGCTGATTTAAGAATGGGGGTCCAGGAAATGGGCTGTATTGTAATGTTATATGTTAAGCCAAATTCTCTCTAATATAAAGAGTTTATGTAGAGCTTAAATATGAAGATGTTGCGCATTGTTTACATATATTTTCTCAATCCTCTATTGAAATAAAAATACCACTTCCTCTTTCCCATTTCTTCTTAATGAACAGGAAAATCTCCTTTCAAATTCATCAGTGTGCTATTTGTTTAGCGGAGAAGAATATTTTTACTAAAGCACTCTTATTAGTAGGAAGCGATCCCTTTCGTCTACATTTACGAAATTCTTTAGATTATGTTAGATATTTTTCTTAATAATCTTCAACTAATTTTTGGTGTTATCTTAATCCATTGATTTTTTTTTTTTGAAGATTTTTGAATATGAAATTTTTTATCAAAGACTCCCTCATCGGCTCACGTTCTCAGTTGCATCACATTTGGCCAACCCATCGAAAACTTCCAGAATTAGACCTATCCATTTTTCTATCTATCTGCATCACATTGGGCCCCCAGGGCTTCCATTTCACAAGGCACCTCATAGCATCAGAACAGGCTCAGCAAGGTCCAGGCTCCAGTTTTTTATCGAAATTTCCCACCACAATGGGGGGGTTCTTGCCCAGTTGATCAACCCTCAGTGTCAGCTCAGCGTTTTTCTAAGGTTTTCGGTTTTCTAACCTCCGTAAACTTCCCATAATCTTCCAAACACCAGTGTTACACCCCTTAACCATTAAGTGACCTGGTTAAAGGTTTCAAATGCAGCACACAATAAAGTAGTTAAGGTTGTGCAAGAAATAGGAGTGTAGTTATAATACAAATAAATTGCACCAGTCATTTCACCATCCCATCATCCCACCATAATGTAGTTTGAAAACATGAGTTTAATAGTTTTCTCAGACTACTAGCCCTCAACATCACCTGATACCTTTCACCAAGCCTTTCAAGATTTAATGTACGGGTCAGGGTATCACTTCATTTCTAAAAGATTTCTTTTCTAAAAGTACAAAGTCATATTGATATGAAGCCTGAATTGTAAGGTGTGAAAATCTTTTTTTTTTTTTTTTTTTTTAATGTAAATCATTATGCCATGGACAATTTATCTCTAAATAATTAATAAGTCTTAATTGAATTGAATCTCCTATAATTTAATTTATATAATCCTATAATTAAATATAAACCTTGCATTCAAAATAATTCTTTAAAATCACATGGCCCTAGCTGTTTTGTACGTTGTATCATTAAAAATGTAAGTTTTAATAATCAATATTACACATTTAATTAAACTCACATTTATTAACACATGAAACTCATTTTCACACCCCCCTTTGTACCATGTTCAATTCACATCACACATTTTAAATTTAATGCATTTTTTAAAAATTGATGGCCTCTTACTTGTTTTTACTATCTAGCGCGTTCATAGACACGAGCTTTTTACACCACCAGTAATAGGTTTGACTGTAGATGAAGGAAGAAGTAAATTTCAGGTACAGTAACACGCCTTACGTTTTAATATTTTTGTGGCATGTCTTTTAAAATATTTTTTCTTTGTATTTTCAACTTTTTTTTACTACATGTGAATGGTTTTCATGTAGTTAAAGACTGTGGAGGCTCTTTTAGGAAGTACTACGAAACTGGGTGAAGTGATTGTTCTTGGCATGATCACCCAGCTTAAAGAGGTATGTGTTGTTATTTTTTTTTTTAACCGTGTCCTTAAAAACACAAAACTGCATAATTATTAAGCATAATTTAAAGGATAAAAAAAAACTTAATTGGCTTGGATAATAATCAATGGGTCGTAATCAATCGTATTGTATACAGCAGAGTTTCATAAGAAGTATAACAGTCCATATTCGTTTTGGAGCTAGCATGTTCTTTATCTCATAGGGGAAGTTTTTTCTTGAAGACCTGACTGGCTCTGTGCAGTTGAACCTGTCCATGACAATATCCTTTTACCGCTGTTCAGAAATGCTTTAAAATTGATTTGTCTTATTTATTGTAGACGTATTGTCATAGTTAGCAGACTGTATTCAAAATGTATTTGGGCTAACTCGAGTGGTTTTATTATTTAAAAAATGGCATGAAAATACCTGTGTGTAGGTAAAATATAATTATTTCTTGGGTAATTTTAGATCTACATACTTTCTTACCCTAGTGACAAGTGCAGAGGTGTATAAAAGTACACGAAAAGTATAGTTATTTTACTGGAAAATGACTTTGGTAAAAGTTAAAGTCACTATTTAGAATATTACTTGAGTAAAAGTTTGGGACCTAATTGATGTGATATTTATTGTACTTGAGTATAAAATATAAAACATTTTTATATTAAATGTACCTAATATTAAACAAATAATGCTAAATAAAAAGGGTAATTATTTTATACAGACTTATAGCAAGATTGTGTTCAGTTTTAACTTGCTTCTATTCTGTTTAATTTTTTTCTTGTTTTAATTAATGGCAAGTGTTCGATTCTAAGTATATAATATTTTTACAATTTCACTTGACAAGCAAACTTTTTTTTATTTTAATATGGTTAATATGGTTCATGTTGTTCATCTAAATCTATTCCAGTTTGATAACCTTCCTTACTGATTTAGAGACCAACTGAAAAATGGAGTTTAAAAAATAATATTTTAACCACTCAGGGGAACTAATGAAAATTCATTGCAAAAGTAACAAAATATCAAGCTTACACAAAAACACCTAGCTGATGTTTTGTCATCAACAGCAACCAAAAAAATCTTATCCTTAATTTGGTTTCTTACCAGTTCCACAGTGGGCTGTACACAGAATCTGGCTTTGTATTGGCTGAAGGTAACGTCTGACTCTTTAATACACTTTAAAGAAAATGATGGTTAATTGACTTTTTTAATTGCTCTGGTCTAAAATATTAAGCTAATGTTTGACAGGTCTATTTCTTTTTTTTTCCATGTTATGTTTTGTGCAGGGTGGTATGAAGACTCGGTTTTCCATGTTAGTGCCTTTGGTTTTCCACCAATTGAGTCCTCCTTCACTACAAGGTAATCATATAACCATCGACATACTGTCTTCTGTATTCAAAGTAGAACGACACTGATTAGTGCTAATAATTAAAGATAGAAGTATGGGTAGGGTTGACCTTGTTGCTATAGATGATATTATGCTTACTAACGCTGCGCTGTTAGGCGAGGAGTCTTTCAGAGGTTTATTCATAGGAGCAGCTGATAGCTCAGTGATCAAAGTGTCAGACTGATATCTGGAATATTGTGGGTTTAATTCCCAGAAACACCAATTACCACTGCTGGGGCCCTGAGCAAGGTCCTTAATCCCCAAATGCTCAGTTATATAAATGGGATAAATTTAAGCTGCTCTGAATAAGGGCATCTGCGAAATACTGTGAAATGTAAATATTGTGCAATGTCCTGCACAATATTATATTATATAATGTTGTTTTCAAATAAATATTTTAAAAAATGGTAATTGCCACATTCTGATTAACTGTTTAAGAGGCAGGCTAAGTGTCACTAGTTTAAAATATGTTCAGCTAATTTTAAAATTGAAAGCATATAAAGTGTCGGTGGTGAAAACATATGAATTGTCAACAAAGTGTTTACTTTCCAAGATTGCAGGCATCGGCCATTTTAGGATAAATTGTGACCTGATCTCAGTGACTTGAAAGTCCTCTTCACTACTTCTAACGTTTTACAAATTTAGCTAATTATTTTTTAAAACGCTTTGTGTTATAATCAAATTTTTTAATGTAAATATTTGTTTTTGCAGTCCAGTTTTGAATTCTATTTTCTTTCTATAATAAAAACATTTTTATCTCAGGGCATATTATGGTAATGCAAATTTCTTCGGGGGTCCATCCACCATTGCGGTAAAAGCCTCTGCTAAACTGAAGCAGCTTGAAGAAGAAAATGTGGATGCTATGTTTGTTATCATTTCTGACTTGTGGCTGGATAGTGTGGAGGTCCTGGAGAAGATCCAGACCATGTTTTCAGGTTTAAAGTTTGTAATGTTTCTTTACAATGATTTTGAATTGAATAATTTTTTTCATTAATAATGTGTTTCAAAAAAAATCTAAAGAACTTGTGCTGTTACAGGCTATTCAACAATGCCTCCCACCTGCTTTATCTTTTGTGGGAATTTCTCCTCTGCCCCATATGGCAAAAGTCAGATCAAGTCGCTAAAAGGTGAAAAGTTTTGAGGTGAAGGGAACTCTGGCTTTACCTACTTAATACTCTTTTCTTGATGTAATTAATATATATATTTTTTCAGAGTCTTTAAAAGTGCTAGCTGATTTAATTTGTGAGCATCCCAGCATACACCACAGGTAAGATGTTCTTTGGCCACTTTCCACTATCCATAGTGTGTTCTGAGTCATTTGTCTGTTATTACTGTTTGTCATATGTGATGTACAGGTTCCTTAAAAATACTGTATGTAGAGTTTAAGAAGTTGAAGTTGCTTGGTGTTAGAAAGTGGTTCTGGTTACTGCTGGTTAGTTTTTTGGGGTGTTTTTGTTAGTGGTGGACGCAAGACACTAACAGGCCGATTTGTATTTCCTACAATTTATGTTTACATAAAGCCAAAAAAAATTGAAAAATTAAAACTGTATTAGATTTTTATGTGAATAAACAACTTCAAAGGAAGAAGTGAGCCAAGCATAACTTAAGCATCCTTATTAAGATTAAAAAAACACAAAAACAATAAAAACAAAATATATGCAAGATTAACGGGTATTACTATTGACTTCTACTGAAATCGCATAAATTGTGAGGTATGAATGTCGGTCTCTGCTGTCAATCTTTGATTTAGCAACAGACTTTCCAGATCCTTAAGCAACCCTCGATACAACCACCACTATTGATCAAAGTCATGATCTTATAAAAGCTTCAGGTGTTTCATTAGGGTTAGGGTATGACTTTCTAAATTCAGTGGCCTTCCCTAGTTCGCATAGCTATGAACTGTATGGTAATTCCGATGGTTTTCTTAAATTATTTCTACTGTTTTCAAAACAGCAGTCGCTTTGTGTTTGTTCCTGGCCCTGAAGACCCGGGACCCAGCACAATTTTGCCCAGGCAAGACACAACATTTTGGCATCTTAGTGCTGCCCTAAAGATAAAGAATAAGGTGACTAGAATGTGTCCTGTGATTTTTTTTTCTTTTTTTTTCTTTTTTTTTTTTCTCAAAGGCCTCCATTAGGTGAACATATCACTGAAGAATTTAGACAGAGAGTTCCTTTCTCAGTCTTCACTACCAACCCATGCAGGTATATATGCAGCTTTTTTATATAATGATAAAATGTTTAGCTTGATTTGTATGTTGAGTAGAGTTTCTTTTTCCTATGCCAGGATACAGTACTGCAGTCAGGAGATAGTGGTGATACGAGAAGACCTGGTCAGCAAGATGTGTAGAAATTGCTTGAGACCCCCCAGCCCGAACCTTGACATCCCAAACCATGTGAGTTTGTTCTGCTTTGTGTAAAAAAGTTACCAAAAACATTTTGTAAAAATATGTATGTGCAGTTTTTATTTACAGTTGTAAGAAGACATAAATCATAATTTTTTGAAAGAAAGCAACATTATTTTTAAAACCTTTTGAGGTTTTGAAAGTTTGCTAGATAGAAATTAGCTATATAAATATACTAAACAATCAACAGACAAGTAAACAAAATATTGTCTGTTTTAATTATGTGAAATTACAAATAAGCTTTAATCTTTTTTTATTTGAGCTCATTGTGTAAAAATTTTTATTATTGATGTAAGAAACGAATACAATGAATTACTATAACACATTTTTGCACTCTTATTTCCCTATTTCCTGCAGTTTGTAAAGACTATCTTGTCCCAGGGCCATCTGACCCCACTTCCCCTGTATGTCAGTCCGGTGTATTGGGCATATGACTATGCTTTGCGTGTCTATCCTGTTCCTGATGTTGTTATATTTGCTGATAAATATGACCCCTTCTGCATCTCAAACTCAGATTGTCTTTGCATTAACCCGGTATTACCCTTTTTATATTCTGAATATTTAACTGTAGTGCATGTTATTTTTCTTCTGTAATGTTGTAAAATATATTATTGATTTTTGATAACATTAAAGTTGTTAAAATATTCTTAATCATAAATAATATTTGATATGATCATTTTTTTACCACCTCTCTTTATGCAGGGTTCTTTTCCAAGAAGTGAATTTTCTTTCAAGGTGTACTATCCATCAAACAGGACAGTGGAAGACAGGTATCCAACTTTAATAACTTTAAATACTCGTATTTCTTAAATTAAAGTTATTTTTGAAAACAGAATGCTTAAAAGTTTTCTGCTTTTGTTTTTTATGCAGCAAATTGCAAGGACTTTGAAATTCAACACAAGTAGAAGACTTAAGAGACTGTTTTTATAAGATTAAGTTAATGTTTTGTTAAAGTGTATTGGCTTTAGATGTACCCAAATATTTGTGCATAATATGTAAAATAATTATAGAAATACTGTGTAACTAAAGTGGTTTAGAAGTAATTGTTATCATGTAATTTATATATTGCATATACATTAATACATGTTAACAGTAACTGTTAAACCACTTTAATTATAAAATAATTATAATAATTTTTTGGCAAAAGGATACAAGGAAATTCAGATTTGGTAATTGTCTAGGTAATTTTTTTTTCTATTGTTCTGGAATCAACTATCTAATAAAAGAGGTATTTATATTCATTGCCATGAAACTAACACATAATTTTAAAATACTGGGCCATCTTATTTACATGTTTTTGAAATGGTTTTATTTTTCAATCTCACCAGGAAATCAAAGCCAATGTTTATCATCTATTGGTGTATAGTACAAAGAGATGAATTGTTCTTTTTATTTGAATAGTTTTAATATGGGCTTTATACTGCAATCTATTCCATTTTACACTACTGTGTTTATTTAAATGCATTTCTTTTGATTTAGTTGAATATAAGTAAGCAGGATTTGTAGTCCATTTTGTGTTCTGTTATAGTCTGTTCCCCTTCCTTCAGGGTTTCTAGTAGTAGGTGGCTTAATGGTTCAAGTGTAGGACTAATACCGAAAAAAAAACGGGTTAGATTTCCAGCAACACCAAACCACCACTGTGGGCCCCTGAGCAAGGTTCTTAACCCCTAATTGCTTAGTTGTATTAAAAAGATGCCTTTCTAGATAAGGGCGTCTGCCAAATGCTGTAAATGTAGTAGTCTCATTGTTCTTGCATAATTCCATTGCCAGGGTGTTTAATATTGTTGTTTAACATTTTCTACTAAGCTCACCATCAAGCTGTAAAACCCTCTTAACTACTAAAAACATGAGTTATTAGGTCATGGGACCTGTGCAAGGACCTTGCAGGCGATCTCCATAAAAAATGCAGCAAAAGCCGATCAAAAGTTTCTGTTTCAAGATACCAAATATGGGGATCCCCTGTCGACAAAAGAAAAAACTTTTACTGCAACACCACTAGGATATAAGCGTACAAAAGATTTTATCTTATCACAAAATAAAAATTAAATTTTTAGTTCATGACAATAAACTATGTAAGAAAGATATCATGTATGACTAAAATTACAATGATTAATTTATCCATTATTTATGTAATCTTTGAGGCGTGAAATCTAATGGCAGAAATCTACAAGTTCCTCTTTTCTGTTTTTTTTTTGTTTTTTGTTTTTTTTGGGGGGGGGGGGGGGGGGATTTGTTGAAGCATAGCCCTGGCTTGTTGCCTTGTGGGTTTGTGCATTTTGTAGAACAACTATCCAGCATTTTGGCTAAATGAAAAAAAAAATCACTTAATTTGTGACCTCTTGGCCAGCGGAAGGTAGCATTGTTTTGCCCTCTAGGGAGAATTGTGATGTCACGTGAAAACTATGAATAAAGTGCGTAATCACAATCCTCATCACAGTTTGGTTTGGTTCTGACCACAATACAAGATCATTAGGTTCTACAGTGGGTGTTGTGAACAATTTCAAGCATCTCTCGAATGGTCTACCTACTGTGAAAAGCATCTACTAACCCAAAGCCATTAGGAAAGCTTTCGACAAAATAAAAGATAGCCACCTGCAACACATAAACCCAAACACCTGTTTGAAACAGGTGAACAAGTTAATTGAAAGGAATTTAGGAACAATCTCAACATACAATTGAAAGGTATTTTGTTATCTACAGACAATTCGAAGACATTTCTGTACATCAACAGTAAATGGCCGTGACTTTTGTTCTCTCAGGTGGCACTGCATTATATTAGACATTCTGTAATGGATATTACCGCCTGCGCTCAGGAACATGTTGGAAAACCATTGTTAGTTAACACAGTCACAAAATCTAAAACTGTAACTTTACCGTGCAAACAACACTCAGAAACTTTGCCAGCTTCTCAAGGTCCAAGCTCATTCAAAATAGACTGAGTTAAAGTGGTGCTGTGGGCTATTTTAGCCAGACAATGTCAAGCCATATTCTGCATGTGTTACAACAGCAAAGTATTGTAGAAAGAGAGTTCAGGTACTGGACTAACCTGCCTGCAGTCCAAAGATGTCTCCCACTGTATGGTGTTCCACAGGGCTCGGTTTTAGGCCCACTTCTTTTCTCTCTTTACATGCTGCCTCTGGGAAACATAATTCGTAAGCATGATATCAGTTTCCACTGTTACGCTGATGACACACAGTTATACGTCTCATCAAGGCCTGACGCGAAAGGCCAGTTTAATAATATTGAGCAACGTGTGAAGGAAGTAAGAGATTGGATGTTATGCAATTTTCCTCTTGCTTAACGCTAACAAGACGGAGGTTCTGGTTCTAGGACCACAGGTAGCTAAAAGTAAGCTTCCTGATCACCACCTTAACCCTAGACAGTCTTTCTGGTTTCACCAAGTACAACAGTAAAAGATCTGGGTGTGATTTTAGACTCCAATCTCTCATTTGAAGCCCATGTCGACAATATTAGCAGGATAGCATTCTATCATCTTAGAAATATCGCTAAAATAAGAAATATCTTGTCGCTTACTGATGCTAAAAAATTAGTTCATGCGTTTATCACATCCAGGCTGGATTAGTGTAACGCTTTACTGTCTGGATGTTTCAACTAGGTGCATTAATAAACTTCAGTTAGTCCAGAACGCAGCAGCGAGAGTCCCTTACTAAAACTAAAAGATACGAGCACATCAACGCCGGTCTTATCCACACTGCATTGGCTCCCAGTGAGACACCGCAATCGATTTTAAAAAACTACTTTTAACTTATAAAGCTCTAAATGGTCTTTCACCGCAGTACTTAAGCGAACTTCTAGTGTCTTACGTTCCGTCACGCCTACTTTGATCAAAAGATGCAGGCTGCCTGTCAGTACCGCGCATTATAAAAACTACAGCAGAGGGGGCAGAGCCTTTTTTCACAGAGCCCCAAAGCTATGAAATAGCCTCCCTATGTATGTTCGGGAATCAGACACAGTCTCAGTGTTTAAGTCCAGGTTAAAAACATACTTATTTAATCAAGCCTTTTGTATTGATTCCCCTTAGATAAAGGAGCAGATCTGGGGGACTCATGGGTGTTGAGTATTATGGTGATCTGGTATGTTTAGATGCTGTCTTCCCCTCTCTTATTGATCACGGTGTTGATGATGAGAGCGGCTGGTTGCTTAACATATCAGGGAGCCCTCATGTCTGTGTTTTCCTTTGGTTCTCCTTTTACTTATGCTGACCTAGTTAGTCTTGCCAGAGTCCATTCTTGCACTCTACATTATTTATTTAATCACTCCAAACCGTGTGATTACATTGTCACTTACTTAACAGCTTTTTTCTTTTTTTGCCTTCCTTCCTTTCCCTCTCTCTCTCTCTCTCTCCTCCCCTCTCTCGTCTCTCTCTCTCTCCCTCTCTCTCTCTCTCTCTCACACTGTTGAGTTAAATACACCACAACGAAGCTGCCGGTGATCTAGACCCCACCTCCGACCCGGTGCTGTGGCACCCTTCCCTGTGACCTGCCCAGCGGATGATGCATCACCAGGGCTATCTAGGACAACCCACTTTGCCATAAAGTATGAGAGAGTGAGAGCATTCACACCCAAGACCTTGTAACACTAACAAGTTTCATGACAACAGGGAGGGAAAATGGCTACTTGGACCCAATTTGGACATTTCCTCTTAGGGGTGTACTCATTTTGTTGCCAGGGGTTTTAGACATTAATGGCTGTGTGGTTGAGTTTTTTTGATGGGACAGCAAATTTACACTGTTACACAAGCTGTACATTCACTACTTTACATTGTAGCAGAGTTTAATTTCTTTAGTGTTTTCACATAAAAAGATCTAATAAATTTTTACAAGAAATGTAAGGGGTGTGACATACTGTATATGCATTTGATAAAACTGTAATTCTAAGAAACACTCAAATGGTTTAGCAATCATAATATAAACCTTAATGGTAATAAAGAAAATAAACAAAATTTCAACATTTTTACAGCTAACATTTAGGTATAAAACTATACCTTTATGCCACATTCTGGCATAGTCTGCAGAATCCCTCTTGTATAGTCCAGAGACGTGGGTTTGTTGGAGCTGACTAGGGCTTATATTTATCCACATATCATCCTATATTATTGTATTAAACTCTAATTCCCAACTTCTTTTGATATGAAGTGAATCCCTAGATTTATCCTCCATTACGTTTTTATAAATATAGGCTAGATGATTTTAGTAGGTAGACCATGCTCAGCAATACTGATAAAAATAGTTCAACATTTCAACATCAACATCTTTGAATTATTTACCATTGTTTATGACTTGTGTCATAGTGTTATATTTGTAGATATTTATTAGAGGGTTAGGGTTAGTGTAAAAAAACCCTCAGCTAGTTGAGAGAAAGATCTTATGGTCTTCCTATCAAACAGCTGATTATTTATCCCTAAACCATTCTGTTCTCATCTACTAAAGGCACTATTTGATATAGAAGGATGAAAATCTGGGTTATCTTTAATAGAAACTGCAAGTAATAAGACCATCACTCCTTTAAACATTTTCTGTATTGTGGAACAAATTTTAACAGTATGCTCTTCTCCTTTCGTCTGTTCCTTTTTAGGGGTCGCCACAGCGAATTGTCTGTCTCCACCTAACCCTATTCTCTACATCCTCTTCACTCACACCCAACTTTGTGTCTTCCTCTTTGCTTCCTGCCTGGTAGCTTCATTTCTAACATCTCCTTATAAATTATTTAATATCCCTCCTCTGTACATGTCCAAACCACCTCAATCTGGCTTTCCTGGTGTTTTCCCCAAAACCTCTGACATGAGCCAGAATTAAGAACTCGTTCCTAATCCTGTCTAACCTCGTCACTCCCAAAGAAAACCTCAACATCTTCAGCTCTGCTACTTCCAGCTCTGCCACCTGTTTCTTCTTCAGTGCCTCTAAACCTTATTTCATAGCTAGTTTTACCAATGTCTTGTACACCTTTCCCTTAATTCTATTTGATATTCTTCTGTCACACATTAATCCTGACATGTTTCTCCACCCATTCCAACTAGCCTGTATTGCTTCTTTACCTCTATTACACACTCTCCATTGTTCTGGACTGTGGAACCCAAGTACATAAACTCCTGTACCTTCTTTACCTTTTTTACCCTGTACCTTGTATTCTCACTGTTCCACTTCCCTCTTTTTCATTCAAACACATGTACTCTGTCTTGCTACAACTGACTTTCATTCCTCTTCTCTCCAGGGCAAAACTCCACCTCTCCAGTTTTTCACGTCTCTGCCGCAAATTTTGGTATTTCTGTCTACTTTACTCAGGCCTTTCCATGTCCCACTTCTTCTTGGCCAATCTCTTCCTCTGTATACTATCATGAACTTTCCTATTCCACCACCAAGTCTCAATTTAATTTAATTTTATTTGTATAGCGCTTTTTACAATGGTCATGGGACAGAAAAGTAGAAATGTTTAGAGGAACCAGACTCAACAGAGAACCCATCCTCATTTGGGTGAAAAAGAGATAGCAAGAATTGTGCAGCCACACTATGTGTAAGCAATTTAAGTTATAAGTCCTTAGAAAACAGCTGGATTGTTCAGTCTCACTGCCACTTCATGTTTGCGGTGTTGCTGAGCAGTTTGCTCGTATAATTTTGTGTAGTTTTACTAGCTTCGCTTTGTGTTAAATCCTTATATTATTTTTACTCTCTATTGATTATATCAACAAAAAATAACTTAAATCCCACCATTTTCCTGACATCAAAACTTTTTTGACGTTTGCTAATGATTTAAATTTGTGTGTTTAGCATGTTAAAATCGTTTGCCAGTTTGTTATTTTGTGTTTCCACTTGCGTTTCTGTACTACTGTTTTCCAAGTGCATCAAAGAACAGCGCTTCTTTGGAATTATTCATTATTTATGGTAAGTAATGGCTTCCTCTCTTGCTATCGTTGTCTGCACCACTTGCCATATGTACAGTTTATCTCTGTCGGCAACGAGGGCTTCACATGTGATAAATGTAAAAAAAATAGTCAGGCTGACAGAGAAGGTTTTAGAATTAGAGACATACATCCAACCTCAAATTGAGGATAGTAAAAATGTGGGGGCTGTAGATTCGGTTTTGAATGCCACTAGTTCAGGAAATCCTGTACATGATCTGGTTCCGGTTCTAGAGCCCATGTAGCAGGGCAACTGGGTGACTATGAGGTGGCATGGTCGCGGGTCAACACACCGCTAATCAGTTCTGACTAAAACATTAAACAGGTTCTCCCACTCAGTGAGGAGATGATTTTATTGTACGGAACGTGAAAATAGAGACTCCAGTTAGCATAGTCCAATGTTTACCGGGAACCAGAGTGCCTGACATTTTGGCAAATGTTAAAGTTCTGGCTAACAAGCATAACAGAAATGTATATAAATTTAATAAAGATATTCAGATATTTAATAAGTTATTCATGCCAGCAAATTTACAGCACATAAAGACTCTTTTACCAAGATATCACACCATAGAGACCGTGTCTGTTACCAACCAAAATACAATAAACGTCCAAACTAGCTTAATAGAAGCAATTTAACTGATGTTCAACAAATAAAAAATGTATGCAATACAGAAAAACAAACGATAAAGTTTGGTTTATTAAATGTCAGGTCTCTTGCTGAAAAAGCGCTTTTTGTAAATAAGATGATCACTAGTATGTTATGTTATTTTAAGAGTCTACACCCCAAAATTACTGTTAAACATAAACATGAGCCGCGTCCAAAAGGTAAAGGCGGAGGGGTTGCGTCACTTTTTATAATAATACTTTCAGTGTTTCTCAGAGAGCAGGAATAAATCATTTGAAGTAATGGTGCTGCATCTACTGTTAATAATAAATCTCCTGTAATGTTTGTACTGGCTACTGTATACAGGCCATCAGGACACCATACAGACTTTTTTAAAGAATTTGGTTATTTCTAGTTAGTTAGTGCTGCAGATAAAGGCTTAATTACTGGTGATTTTAATATCCATGTCGAAAATAGAAAAACAATTTTTTGAAAAAGATGTGGGAAGTGTGTCAAGGTAGCAGGTTGACGATTTAAGTTTCTGTACTACTTCTTTCAGTTTTCTATGAATTTATTTAAAAAAAGACATAGTAACCTATTTTTGGAATTGTAATCGAATCTGTCTAGTCTCTGGATAATTTTAAGATGCGTTAATTGCATTTCTGATGTTATTGATCTTCTCAGAAAAGAAGGAAACAAATTTATTGCATTTGCTGTCGGAGAGAATTACACTTGAAATCTGACTTGGGGGTTTGTTAGTCTCTCAACAGTAGAGAAAAGAGTGTGAGTGTTGTCAATAAGGTAGTATGCTTATTGCACACTCCATACACACTTTGATTACAATGTCACTTTACATATGCCACAACGGAGCTGCAAGTGATAAAGACCCCATCTCCACTCTGGAGATCCTAAGGCCTTAAAGAACAGCTGGAACGTCTTTATGGCAGAGTGGGACGTCCTTGGTCACCCAGGTGATGTATTATTAACTGGTGTATTATCAACGGTCAATAATACATCACCTGGGTGACCAAGAATGTCCCACTCTGCCATAAAGACGTTTCAGCTGTTCTTTAAGGACTTATGATTTAAGTTGCTCACACACACAAACAATGTAACCACATAATTCCTGCTACCTGTTTTTCACCCAAATGAGGATGGGTTCTCTGTTGAGTCTGGTTCCTCTTAAGGTTTCTTCCTATTCCCTCTCAGGGAGTTTTTGCCACTGTCGCCTCTGGCTTGCTCAACAGGGACAAACTGATTTCTGATTCATATATATATGATATAATTCTTTGATTGTGTAAAGCTGCTTTGTGACAATGACCACTGCCAAAAGAGCTATACAAATAAAATTGAATTGAATTGATTGGTACATATCAATTAGCTGTTGCCCAGGTAATTAGAGAGAGCTGCAGTCCTTATGCTTCATCTTATCATCGTGGTCAAAATGAAGGATGGTAGTCTACACATGTGTGTTGGTTAAATTCAAAGACTTAGGTCAGGTCATCCTTATTTACATAGTGCCTTTTTAACAATAGAAGTTGTATCAAAGCAGCCTTTCGAAATCAAATTTAAAAACAATATTAAAACTAAAGCACAGTTTAATTTATATCTGTAAATTAAGTCCGCAACTAAGCAGGCCAGAGGCGACAGCGGAAAGGAACCAAAATTCCATCTATGACAAAATAGAGGGAAAAAAAAACAGAAACCAGGCTCAGTCAGGGGGTTAGTTCTCCTCTGACCAAACAAACCAGCAGTTTATTCTATGGTGCAGCAAAATGGCCATCTAGAAGACAAGGTCCTTACTGGAAAGCTGTCAATAGCACTTGTTTCATATTACTGGATCTGGTGGTGACAGTGAGCTTGGAATAAGAAAGAAAGAGGCTTATGTTAGTGTAGATGCTATTCTACTTTCAATAGACAAATAGACTGTATGTTATTGGTGGTGTTCCCAGGTTCGGATGACCTGATCATTGCAGCCTAACAATCATTTAACAGATTTGTATAATGAGTGTGTGTGTGTGTGATGTGTAGGTAGGGTAAAGAGATAGACCTTTAATCTAATTTTAAACTGACAGTGTCTGTCTTCTGAACAGAGTTAGGTTAATTGTTCCAACGTTTGGGCACTAGGTAAGAAAAGAATCTGCTGCCAGCATTTGATTTTAATACACTATAGTACTAAGTTGCTAAACTATTCAGGGCTTTATAAGTAATTAGCAAGACTTTGAAATCCTTCCAATGTTTAATATGGAGCCAGTGCAGTGGTGACAGAACTGGGCTAATATGATTATACTTTCTGGCTCTAGTTTTGAACCTACCAAAATTTTCACACGCCACTCCTCTGCTGCACTACCTCCACTGGCTTCCAGTAGCTGCACGGATCACACTTAAAGACAAAAATGGCACAGCAGCCTCCTACCTCCAAGCACCCATCACTCCTCGCTTAGCACCATGCTAACTTAGATCCACAAATACTGCTCAGCTTGTTCCACCATCCCCTAGGACACAAAGTAGGACACAAAGTAGGTCTGCCTCAAAACTTTTCTCTGTTCTGGCACCAAGGTGGTGGAATTAATTCACTTCTATCAATTTCAAAACAGCAGTCACTGGATGTCTTCAAGAGACGATTGAAGACCCACCTTTTTCTTAAATACCCTGCACTTACGGTTGTGTTCCTTTTCCCACTGTTGTGACCTTTTTTGCCAAGCTGAGTCAAGTTATGTTTATGCTTGTGCACTAAGCTAGTCAAGTCAAGTTTATGTTTATTGTCAAGTCTAGTATAGTTCATATTCTGTTCACATTGTAAATAAACTGCACCTTGGGTTCTAATATACTACTCGCCTCAGTGGGATTCATTACACAAGCCACCTGTATAGGCTTACAGTGTAATACTGTGAACTAATTATTTAGTGAACATCCGTTAAAAAAAATAACACAATTAAGTGTAAAAATATTAAAAGTAATTGTTAAATTAAAGTTGTATTAATTGGTTTAAAGCTTTGTTTTTAAAAAATCAGAAAAAATCAGGAAAAGCTGTGGGAAAAACACACATATATACTTATGGCCTTTTATTAAAAAAAAGCTCCCCCAAAAGGGGACTGTTCTAATGACTGTTTAATATGGTCGTTTCTGAAGTATTTCTGTTAAGCGGCTTTGAAACAATCCCGATTGTTAAAGGCGCTATATAAATAAAGGTGACTTGACTTGACATTCTCCCAAAGAAAAAATGGGCAAGTCCCCTTTGATTTCTATAAGTGCAGGTGTCTGAAGATGGCCATCCAGGATAAATTGGGCAGCTCTGGATTAGAACCCACTTGAGCAGATGCATTTTTATGGGCATGCACAATAAGTGGCACGGTCGCTCTTCTCCAGTTGCAGCCCAGAAGTATTTTTTAAAATTAGAAAAAAGTGGAAAATACTGTACTTGACACAAAAACGCTCTTCTGACATATTGATGAGAGGGAATATGCGGCGCGGCTCAGTCTTCATGTAAAAAAGAGCAAAGAAACGCACACCAACGCTCGTGCATAAAGTGGTAATGTAGAATCGAACAGTTCAGTTTGCATAACTTGAGTGCGCGGTTTAAAACGCGGTTTAAAATATTTTAAAAAGCGCGGGTTTAAAAATCGATTGAATACGGAAAAATGTTTGTTAGCAATTTAAAAACTTGAATAACGTAAATGTAAAGTCATACATGTAACGTTTATTTAACAAAATGTAGAGAAACTATTAGATATTCACTGTTTTTAAACGAGCAATCTGGAAAAAAAGGACAGTAAACACTCACGCGCTGTTTCCTTAGCAACTGTACACTCAACAATCCGCGCCAGTCAGTTGAAACTTTACCATTACAGTCTTACACTATTTCCAAACAATCCAGCTGTTATTGAGGAAAACATCTACAAGTATAACGAATCATCGATGAACCCAGGTATTGCAAGATAATATAGATAACAGTAAAAATATTTGATAAGATGATAGCTTGTAGCAGCTGTCTAGTAATCGCAAGGTAATCGTTTTCAAATATATTAAATTATAAGCTTTATGCTAAGAGATCAAAGATAATTGTTCCCTGTGGTCATTCATTCTTCTTCTATACACACTTATTCCCTAAAACGGGGTCACATACAAGAATTCCAGCTCCAACCTGAAAAAACACCTAGCGTAAGTGTGAAGCCTATTTAAACCCTATTAATAATAATTCGCTATTTATGGACATTTTAACCTTATTTTAAAATTACATTTCACAAACTCTACAAATATGTGCGCTCGTGAAAGCAATGACAAATATCTTGTGAACCTACAAGATATGAATTCTGAAAAATGTTTGTTAGCAATTTAAAAACTTGTATAACGTAAATGTAAAGTCATACATGTAACGTAAACAAACGTTCAAGAACAAACGTTTAAAATAAACGTCTAAACACATTTTCATAACCATTTTACACAAAACGAAATAAACCAAACAACAAACTGGGACATTCTGCGTTTATACAACAATCCAGACACGTCAGTAAAGTTTTTTTTGACACCTCACTAAAGTGTACAAAATCAATACGGTTCTTAAATTTTATTTCTACCTAAATGATGCATGTATTTAAAATGTTTAAATAAATTATATTTCCAAAGGAGCTTAAAAGGTAGAAAAATAGAGACATAGTTAACTGTTACATGATTGGTACAATGATTGATTCTAACTTAATCACAGGTGATGTGATATTAATGTCCATCACAGGACTGAGATTGGCTTTACTTTAATCTGTTTTATATAATCAGAACAGAGAAACTTTGGATAAAAGGAGTGTGAAAACTCACCAAATAGTTTGAAATTCAGGGTTTTTGCTTTGTGTCAATCAGATCAGAAGTAACTAGTAACCAATTACTTAAATAGTTTTTCATCTGGTAATTTTTACTTCTACTTGAGCAACTATTTAGCTTGTTACTTTACTTTTACTCAAGTAAATATTTCCACAAGTACTTGTACTTTTACTTGAGTACAGATTTTGGCTATTCTACTCCCTTTTACACATAAACTAGTTAAATCCATCCCATTTATACAGATGCGCTGTTTAGGGTTATGGGCTTTGAGATCAAGATGCACTAAGTGGACATGACTAATATGTTAAACAATATGTCATGTTAGTTATGTAATATGTTAGTTTTTTTTGTATGTTATACAAAGAAAGTGATTTTTACAGGAAGTGAAGTAGAGATATTACAGAGCACAACAAGCTATACTGTTGGCCGTGTTTACTTTTTAATATTATTACAGTGACACAAAATGATTCTGGCTTTGACAGTCTAAACAGTTTTACCAAGGCAGCTCTTAAACAGTTGTAACAGAGATGTGTGAAATATGTGTAAAAATATTTGGTTTTTAGATGCCTACTAAAGCCCAACCTGAAAGCACTGTTTAAATGTTTTTATGAAACTCTTACACAAATAGTAAGGCTCTAAAAGCTACTGTTTGGACCCATTTTTGCTGTGTAAAACATTGCTGACCCAAACTGCCTAAGCTGAGTAGTAAAGAACACATGCAGAACAAATATGCGGTAATGCAGATTAGATGTTGATTTCTCTTAAAGAATATAACTTAGTAACTAGTATAAAACAAAAAAGATATTGTTATGAGTACTTTGCAAAGGTGAATAAATATTTATTTTTTTATTTAATATCTTTACTGTATGTTTTTGCAAAGATTTACATTTGAACTGGGTAAAGACTGAGGAATAGAAGTCTGAAAATAGTTTCATAAGTTTTTCACTGATTATTTTACATTTTTAATACAGTTCAAGATAATGAAGAGTTGGTGGCCTCTGAAGTACTTGTGGTTGATAAGGTCACTCATCACACTATAGAGCTGAGCTGGAGTGCAATGCAGGAGGACCGCAGTGGCCTTTCTGAGAAATGGACTAGCTATGTGTTAGAACAGATGAATCCCAAAACCCACACATATGGCATCATATATATGTAAGTATTGTTTTACATGCATTTTAGATAAAAAAAGGTAGTTTTGTTTAGATTATTTTCATGAGGTAAACAATAATATTTTTCATATAGATTTCTAAATTTGAAACTAGTCAAAATAAAAAGGCAATAAAAGGCAAACAAACAACATATGCTGTAAAGAATACATTACATAAATTGAAGTTTAATGATCAATATCAAAATAATGATCTTATTTAATTTTTTTTTGCAAATTTAAAACCTTATGGGACTTGAAGCCTATTCCAGGGGACCTACAAGGCAGGGAAAACAATTGACTGCATGCCAAGCACAAACACACATTTATTCACACATTTTGTGATGCCAGTTGATACATGATAGTGCATGTCTTAAAACTGGGGAAAAAACTAAAGTTAACTAAAAAGTAAAGGAAACTTAACAGCAGAGGGGTAACATGCAGTCTTCATCATCCAAGCTCAAGGTTTTAACCCCTGACCCTAGAGGTATGAGGCAAATATGCAAACGAATTAAAGCCGTTAATCAGGTTTATATTAAAACATTTAAAAGTTACATAGTAAGGCATTAAAAAGGTATGGGGAAAGAGTAGTGGAAGCTAGGTTAACGAGGGTAGTAGATATTTGTGAGAAGCAGTAGGGCTATATGCCCAGAAAGAGCACTACAGATGCTCTGAGAATGCTAATGGAGAAGTACAGAGATGGTCGTACGGAGCTGCATTGTGTTTTTGTAGACCTGGAGAAAGTATATGACAGGGTACCAAGAGAAGAGCTATGGTATTGTATGACGAAGTCAGGAATAGCAGAAAAGTATGTTAGGGTGGTGCAGGATATGTACGAGAGGAGCAGGACGGTGGTAAGGTGTGCAGTAGGTCAGATAGAGGAGTTCGAAGTGGAGGTGAGACTGCATCAGGGATCAGCTCTGAGCCCCTTCTTGTTTGCTGTGGAGATGGATCGTTTAACAGTTGAGGTCAGACAGGAATCTCCCTGGACACTGATGTGTGCAGGTGACATTATGATCTGTAGTGAGAGCAGGGAGCAGGTGTAGGAAAACCTGGAGAGGTGGAGGTTTGCTCTGAAAAGAACAGTAATGAAAGTCAGTAGTGGCAAGACAGAGTAGATGTGTTTGAATGAAAAAGAGGGAAGTGGAAGAGTGAGATTACAGGGTGAACAGGTGAAGAAGGTACAGGAGGTTTTAAGTACTTGATGTCGACAGTCCAGCGCAATAGAGAATATGTGAAAGAGGTAAAGAATTGCTTCTTTACCTCTTCCACATATTCTCTATTGCTCTGGACTGTCGACATCAAGTACAGGCAGGTTGGAATGGGTGGAGAAACGTATCAGGAGTGTTGTGTGTGAGAGGGGAAGATTAGCTAGAATCAAGGGAAAGGTGTATAAGACAGTGGTGAGACCAGCTATGATGTATGGGTTAGTGGCGCTGAGGAAGAGACAGATGGCAGGGCTGGAAGTAGCAGAGCTGAATATGTTGAGGTTTTCTTTGGGAGTGAGGTTGGACAAGATTAGGAACAAGTTCATTAGGGGGACGGCTCATGTTAGAGGTTTTAGAGAAAAAGTCAGGAAAGCCACATTAAGGTGGTTTGGACATGTAGAGGAATAGCGAATATTTTGGTAAGAGGATGTTAGAAATGAAGCTACCAGGCAGAGGGCAAAGAGAAAGACCAAAGAGGAGGTATATGGATGCAATAAATGAGGACATGAAGTTAGTGGCCGTGAGTGAAAGGATGTAGAGAATAGGGTTAGGTGGAGACAGTGATTCGCTGTGGTGACCCCTAAAAGGAAAACAGCCGAAAGGAAAGGAAGAAGAAGTCTCAGTGTTTAAGTCCAAGTTAAAAACGTACTTATTTAATCAAACATTTTGTATTGATTCCCCTTAGATAAAGGAGCAGATCTGGGGGACTCATGGGTGTTGAGTATTATGGTGATCTGGTATGTTTAGATGCTGTCTTCCCCTCTCTTATTGATCACGGTGTTGATGATGAGAGCGGCTGGTTGCTTAACATATCAGGGAGCCCTCATGTCTGTGTTTCCCTCTGGTTCTCCTTTTAGTTATGCTGACCTAGTAGTAGTCCTGCCTTCCTTTCCCTCTCTCCCTCTCTCTCTCTTCTCTCTCTCTCTCTCTCTCTCGCACTGTTGAGTTACATACGCCACAACGGAGCTGCTGGTGATCCAGACCCCACCTCCAACCCAGACCCTTCCCTGTGACCTGCCCCAGCAGATGATACATCACCAGGGTGACCTAGGACGACCCACTTCGCCATAAAGACGTTCCAGCTGCTCTTTAAGGACTAATGATTTAAGTTGTTCACACACACACAATGTAACCTCATAATCCCTGCTACCTGTTTTTTCACCCAAATGAGGATGGGTTCTCTGTTGAGTGTGGTTCCTCTCAAGGTTTCTTCCTATCTCATCTCAGGGAGTTTTTTTTCCTTGCCTCCGTCGCCCCTGGCTTGCTCATCAGGAACAAACTGATTTTTTTTGTTTCATTCTGTCTCATAATTTCTTCAATTGTGTAAAGCTGCTTTGTGACAATCACCATTGTAAAAAGCGCCAAACAAATAAAACTGAATTAAAAAACTGAAGAAGTAAGGCATTAAAAACCTTATACAGCTGTGGCAGGCTGTGCATTTGGTACCTGGGACTTCAGTGTGAACTTATCTGACTGATACACCTATTAATATTACCACTATCATCTGGCAATTTTAGAAACAATAAATACTATTAAAAAAAATAAATATAATATACCGTTGCATTTCAGAGACATTTCAAGTATTGAGGTTGAAAATAATTTTCATTAAAGGAAGAAATCCAGTTAAGACAACTCCAAACCTCTACACTACAATCAATCAATATATATTTAATAACATTACAAAAATATAAACAATATAAATAAAAAATATACTTTAAAAGACTGTACCCTGTTACTGCTCTTAGGCACTGGTCTGGAAGTGGCGAGCAAACTTCTTTTCCGGGCTGAGGCAAGACAACCACTCCTCACAATGTCTAGCTTTTCTGGAAAAGTGTGCCTTGAAAACAGATTTTTAGGTTCAAGTCAATTTCTCCAGCAGCCATTGTGCGTAAAACTTATTTTAAAAGTTATTGTGGGCCAGCTAGCTGGCTCTAAGCGAATTTAAAATCTAATAAACAGTCTTTAACTAATCTGCAATCTGCCACTGATAATATAATTTAAGTAACATGGGCCAGCACTACTGATTCTGAAGGCCCTGGGCAGATTAGATTGACATGGCAGCAGATACAGTCCACATACACATAATGAAAGCATTGCAAATGAAGATAATACACTGTTAGGAATAAATTAATACAATTTAATGAAACAAATATAAGAATTTAGGTTGTAAATGTAGGTCAGCTTCTGATAGTGTTTAGGCCAGAAGAGAGGGCCTTGCTGGTCCTAACTGCACACCACTGCTGTACAGTATGTTTTTAGTTGAATCTGCTAATATGGGACCTGGCAAATGTTGTACTTTAGCAAAATTGTATAAGCAAAAGATTCGGTTGTATTATTGCTGGTAATCACAGCTGTTGTGAAGTTTGGCTTAAGTGCAAGTGTAATTAAATGTGAACAATTTTTATCTTTATTTGTTTATTAATTAATCAATTAATAAATAATAGATCTATATTCCTTCAGGGGATACAGCACACAGTATATTGTGAAGAAATTAGAGCCATGTACATTGTATAAGTTCAGACTGAGGATCAACAGACCAAATCAAGAGTGCCATCTCACCTCAACTGTCTCAGCCTGCACTTCTAGTAAGCCTTATTATTTTAGATTAAATGTAAAAAAGTGCTAGGTGATTAAAATTAAATAGGTGTAAAACATGCCTTTATTTCCTATAGTTTGGGTAGACAGTTATGCTAGTTCTTATTTTAGTGGCTTTAATGTCAATTGCAAAGCAAAGCAAACCCATTATTACTATGTATTTCTGATCCGAAACCCTGTGTATCTTCTCCAGGTGAGCCACTCAATGGCAAGCACCTGCATCAAGCTGTAAACAGGAATGATGAAGATGAGCTTAATAGAGTGTTGCAGTCAGAGTGAGTAACATGATCTTAATCAGTGTTCTGTTATTAAAAATACACCTCCCACTAACATTTGGCATTTAGTCGTTATTTATAAAATATATATTTTTTAACGTTATAATAAATGCCAGCAAAAAAAATTACATTTCATGTTATTTTGTTTATCAGCTTCTGTAAGTGATCTATATTGTTATGGTAACTCATCCATCTGAAAGGTTATGTCTTTCCTTTTCTTCTTTTTTGCTCTTTGTGATTGTAAAAAACTAATCAATTAAGTTACAATTGAGCTTCTGTCTAGTCCTGTCATTCACTGATCAACAAGTTGTGGAGTATTAGTTTAAGTGTGCAATCTTCACTTCACTTTAACTTTCTCTGAACATTACTTAAAACTCTTGACCCTTACTTTAAGAAACACATGAAAAAATTACATCTGAATGTACATTTGTTCTTTGTTATTTCGAGCTTCTTTGTTATTTCGAGCTTACTGTCGCCACCATCCCAGTTGGTGGATCAGCATTTAGGCAGAGACAATAAGGCAGTTTCCCAGTAATGTCTACTTTTTAGACGGCCATACGGACAATACCCTGAAAACTTTACTGCAGTATGGGTAACCTACTGGTTAGTCTGGTCAGTGGAGAACTGAACCCCAAAAGGAGCCTGGTTTCTCCCAAGGTTTTTTTTCTCCATTCTGTCACCAATGGAGTTTTGGTTCCTTGCCGCTTTGGCTTGCTTAGTTGGGGACTCTTACTTTATAGATATTAATTAAATTGTGTATTTTGATGTGATTCTGTAAAGCTGCTTTGAGACAATCTCAATTGTTAAAAGAATTATATAAATAAAGATGACGACTAGACTTGTATTAAAACAACATGTAATACGGATGTTACCGTAATATGATGAATAAGAGTTAACATAAGGTCTGTATCAGCCTGTGGTTCGTCAAACACAGTGTTTTGGTTTTTTTTTGCTTTTCACACAATTCTGTGTAAACTCTAGAGACTGTTGTGTTTGAAAATCCCACAAGATCTGCCACAATTACCATCACAGGAAATGCACCATTTTATCTATTTATTTTTAGTCACATCTGATAACAAGACTTTCAACTAGTATGTACTTTCTTGAGCAGAGGGGACCTGATGGGCGCTGCAGGATTTCAGTCCTTTCCAATTGTTTTCTTGGTGATTATGATCCCAGCTGCCTTAAGATCATTGATCATTGACAAAAATTGTTTCGATGATCATTAAATCTCCACAGGGTGAAATCTTGCATGGAGTCCCAGGCTGAGGGGAAGGACAGTTATTCTGTGTTTCTTTGATTTGCGAATAATTGCACCAAATGTTGTCACCTTCCCAACAAGCTGCTATAAAATCGTACAAAAATCGTGCAAACGTACAAAATCAGCAGGGGATCAAACAAACTTCTCCCTCACTGTAACATCATAAATGTTTTTTCTTTATTAAAGAATACCAGCAGTACAGAATAAAGAATAATTTCTTCATTTTATGACCAAAACTTTGTTGACTTTGTGGTGAAATTTGTATCCTAATTCATTTCAATTCAATTCAATTTTATTTGTATAGCCCTTTTTTTTTTTTACAATGGTCATTGTCACAAAGCAGCTTTACACAATCAAAGAAATTATAAGATGAAAATGAAACAGAAATCAGTTTGTCCCTGACGAGCAAGCCGGGGGCAACGGTGGCAAGGAAAAACTCCCTGAAATGGAATAGAAAGAAACCTTGAGAGGAACCAGACTCAACAGAGAACCCATTCTCATTTGGGTGAAAAACAGGTAGCAGGAATTATGTGGTTACACTATGTGTGTGAGCAACTTAAATCATTAGTCCTTAAAGAACAGCTGGAATGTCTTTATGGCAGAGTGGGACGTCTTTGGTCACCCAGGTGATGTATTATTAAGTGGAGCAGGTCACAGGAAAGGGTCTGACAGGTCCAGGGTGGAGATGGGGTCTGGATCACCGGTAGCTCCATTGTGCATTGTGGCATATGTAGCTCGACAGTATATAGTACAGTACAGTACAATAAGTTACATTGTAATCACAGTGTATGGAGTGATTAAGTTTATAATGTAGCGTGCAAGCATGGACTCCAGCAAGACTAACTAGGACAGCATAACTAAAAGGAGAAACAGAGGGAAACACAGATTTCAAATCAATGCGGTATCTCACTGGGAGCCAATGCAGTGTGGATAAGACAGGTGTGATGTGCTACTACCTTCTCTAGGATTTTGAAGATAAACGGAAGGTTAGATATCGGCCTGTGGTTTGACAGCTCATTGGGGTCAAGGTCAGGTTTCTTAATTAAAGGTTTAATAACTGCTAATTTAAAAGATTTCAGAACATACCCACTGCTGAGTGAAGAGTTAAATATTTTCAACAGGGTTTCTGATACTGCTGGTATCTGCTTAAGAAAGTGTGTTGGTAAAGGAACAAGTTGATGATTTTGTGGAAGAGATAAGTGTGATTAGATTGTTCTCTTCCAGAGGAGTAAAATTTTCCAAGTTCTGATCTGAAGCGCTTAGTTTATCATTAGAATCATTCGAAAGGTCTGGTTTTAAAGCGTGAATTTCTGCCTAATGTTTGCAATTTTATTATCAAAAAAGTTCATGAAATCCTCACTGCTGCACACAGTTATGGTGCAGATTTCTGAAGTCGTCTTATTCCTAGTTAATTTTGCAACGGTGTCAAATAAAAATCTAGTATTGTTTTTATTATTTTCAATAAGGTTAGAAAGATACGTTGATCTAGTTACACTAAGAGCTTTTTTTATGAGCTAGAATTCTCTCTTTCCATGCTGCCTGGAATACTAACAATCTAGTTTGGCGCCATTTATGTTCTAGTTTACAGGCGCTCTGTTTTAACAAGCATGTGTGTTAAAGCGGTAGTGCGGCGCTATATGTACATTATTAGTATGACACATTTTAAATTATATAATAATTCGCACTGGAATTGGAGAAATTGTTACTATATTACTTATTCCAAAAGATAATATTAAATCTAATGTGTGGCCTGCTTTATGAGTGGGTCCTATTACACACTGATTTACTTCCACTGAGTCGAGTAAGGACATAAATGCTGTTCTCAGCAGGTTGTCTGTATTTTTAAAATGAATATTAAAGTCTCCAGCAATTAACTCTTTATCAACAGAGACATCCAGGTTAGACAGGAAATCTGCGAATTCACTAAAATGTCAGAGTACGGTCCTGGGGGTCTGTAAATAAGAACTAAAGAAATCCACTGACTCTGCTTATTATTTGTCTCTGCAGATGTAAGGTTACTGTAGAGAGCTTCGAATGAATTACAATTTTGTCCATGTTTTTGTACAATCGTAGAATTATTATTATAAATAACTCCTCTACTAGTTCGTCTTTTTAAATTAAAATAGTAAAAACACAACGGCAGGTATTTATTCAATACAGTGGCTAAATTAACTAAAAGAAAGCATCAACATGTGTTGACATTTCCCAACAGCACAGCAGTAATAAATGTATAAACTACTTTAATTCCAAGATTGATACTTTTGGAGATAACATTGTAATCATGCAGCAAAAAGCCGCAGTATCGCATCAGTGCACTATAGATTCCCCAATTCCATTAATTTGTTACTATAGGAGAGGAAGAATTTTATAAACTCAAATCATCTAAACCAACAACATGTATGTTAGACCCTATTCTGTCTAAGATCCTAAATTAAGTGATTCCTGAAGTCATAGGTCCGCTTCTAAATATAATTAATTCATCATTGTCATTAGGATATGTCCCTAAAACATTTAAACTGTCTGTTATTAAGCGGCTCATTGAAAAAACTTGATCCCGAAGATCTAGTTAATTACAGACCAATCTCAAACCTGCCATTTCTGTCTAAGATACTCAGCGGAAGTGCGTTAGCATGGTTTAATTCATACTTATCTGATCTCAATTTGTAGCAGTGAATGAAGTGGTATCATATCGCTCACAAGTAAAGTATGGAGTACCCTAGGGCTCAATTTTAGGACTGTTACTTTTTACACTTTACATGCTACCCCTGGGAGATATTATTAGGAAACATGGTGTTTGCTTTCACTGTTATGCTGATGACACTCAGCTATATATTTCTTTGCAGCCCGGCGAAACTTACCAATTCGAAAAACTAACTGAATGCATAGTTGATATAGAAACTGGATGACAAATAATTTCTTATTGCTAAATCCAGAAAAAAACAGAGGTGTTAATTATTGGACAAAAAGTCTCTGCCTGTAATAATCGAGACAACTGTCTAACACTTTATGGCTACTCTATCAATCCTTCATTATTAGTTAGAAACTTTTTAATTACGACGTAATATATTATTTTAACACCTTACTGGGTGGTTGTTCTGCACGCCTAATAAACAAACTCCACCTGGTCCAAATTGCAGCAGCTAGAGTTCTTTTTAGAACAAAAAGTATGATCATAATAGCCCCGTTCTGTCAACACTGCACTGACTCTCTATTAAATATCGAATAGATTTTAAAATCCTGTTAATTACTTATAAAGCCCTGAATGGTTTAGCACCTCAGTACCTAAGTGAGCTCTCATCCTATTATAGTCCTCCATGTCCGCTGTGCTCTTAGTACTCTGGTAATCGGATAATACCTAGAATAACAAAATCAACTGCAGGTGGCAGATCATTTTCTTATCTAGCGCCCAAACTTTGAAATAATTTTCCCTGCAATGCTTGGGAGGCTTCTAGGTGGCCGTCCGGACAAGACCATGGAAACTTTACTGTAGCATTGGTTGCTTTTATCTGGTCAGAGTAGAACTGACCCCCTGACTGAACCTGGTTTCTCCCAAGGTTTTTTTCTCCATTCTGCCACCGATGGAGTTCTGGTACCTTGCCGCTGTCCCCTCTGCCTTGTTAGTTGGGGACTCTTAATTTATAGATATTAATTAAATTGAGTGGATTAATATTAATATTGTCTTTTCTCTGCAACAATTCCATGTGAGAGTATTAAATCTAGAGTATGATTTTTATTATGAGTAGGACCTGAAACATGTTGTCTAACCACAGTTGAGTTCAGAATTTTTTTAGAAACGCTGATCCCAGAGCATTTTTTTTTTTCGACATGGATATTAAAATCACCAACAATTAAGACTTTATCTGCAGCCAGCACTAACTCATACCATTTACAAAAAACGCTTTCGCAGAAAATAAACTGATATTTAGTGAACCAAACTTCATCGTTTGTTTCATGATTTCATGTTGCATGAATTGTTTATTCGTTGAACATCAATTAAACTGTTTTGAATATGCTGGTTTGGAAGCTTACTGTATTTTCTAGTTCGGGGAACAGACACAGTCTCTATAGTGACGGTTTGTCATATAGTAAAAGCAGCTCAATCTATTTCATCATGCTTATCACATTGACTTTTCTTCACACCTTATTTTTTTGGAAATTATGGAATTGATCCAGTTGACAGTGATAATACTAATTGCATACCTTTAGAAAATAATTATAATTTTTTTTTTTTGCTTGCTTCGGACAATAACTTGCCTCCTAAACTTAGAAATTACCTTTGATTTGCTTTTTTCTGCTCAGAACCTTAAGGGGAATTTGTCAAGAAATTACATTTCACCATGTCACCAACTTACAAACACCAAGTTACGAACAAAGTAACTTTCCCTTACACCATAACCTTGGCAGAATCCAAATCAAAAATCGCTTTTACCCGGAGAGTAAAAATATGAAATTGTATGGAACTATAACTATACTTATACCAAGAATTTTTAATAAATTGAACAGTCAATAGGGCAGCACGGTTGCTTAGGGGTTAGCAATGTTCCCTCACAGCAAGACGGTCCCAGGTCTGATTCCCGGACAGGGGCCTTTCTTTGCATGTGCTTCCTGTGCTTGTGTCAGTTTACACCCACAGTCCAAAAACATGTATATTAGTTTGATTGGTGATTCTAAATTGCCCATAGGAGTAAGTGTGAGAGTGGCCCTGTGATGGACTGGACACCTGTCCAGTGTGTACCCTTTTTGCCCTGCTCAAAGACGGCTGGGTTAGGCTGCAGCAGATCTCCGTAACTCCAAATTAGGAAATGAATGACTGAATAAACAGTAAATACTTAAAAAGTGCATAGTGGCATAGTAGTTAGCATTTTTATTTCGTGTTCGTTTACTGATGTTTAAGTGTGTTTGTCTGTGGTCTTTGTACCTAATGAGGTTCTCTATAGATACTTTGGTTTTCTTCCAAAACACAAGAACTGGTACTGGTTGGTGCTGCTCTGCCTCTTACTGTGGCTAATGTTTTGTTATAGCAATTATTGTTTATATTATTGTCTTGTTCTGTTTGCAAACGTACATGTGCACTTGATGTCGATTGTATTTAGGAAGGTAAACGTGAATGTTTGTGACAAACTGGGATTCACACCAATTATGGTGGCTGCACAGAAGGGTTTCATCAGGTAGGACATGTATTCTTGGAAAATTATTGTTAACATGACATTTAAATTTAACAACTTGCACTTCAACCACTTATTAGAGTTGTTTTGCATTAGGAGCCAATAAACAATTAGACACAGAGTGCATCACTTTCTTGTGCTTTTTTTAGGATGATCAAAATACTAGTAGAACATGGTGCTGATATTCATATGAAGAATGGCAGTGGTAAAGACCCGTACGTTGGATTTGCTTTTTGATTAACAACCATTTATTCAACTAGCTTAGCCTAGTCTTTAGGAACATCCACAAGGTATTTCAAAAAACTTTAGAATGTTATGTTTTGTAATACTGACAGTCTGATGCTGGCCTGTTTTGCTGGCCATTTGGATATTGTGAAGCACCTGCGCAAATCTGGGGCCACATGGCAGTCTCAGGATACAGGCGGCTGCAGCCCTCTCCACTGGGCTGCAGATGGAGGCCATCTTCCGATCATAACCTACATGATTAAAGATGGCTGTGAGGTCAGAATCAATTTTTTTTTCAACAGTACCTCCATTTGGGCAGTATTTGTGTCTGTTTAATGTTTTATCCAATCTTTTTTCAGCAATCTACATTTTATAGGATTTTAGGCTGAAATTTTTGATTATATGAATGAATATATATATATATATATATATATATATATATATATATATATATATATATATATATATATATATATATATATATATATATATATTATATATAAAATCTAGATCTATCTATCTATCTATCTATCTATCTATCTATCTATCTATCTAATACACTAGCAGTATTTTTATTAGATAATTTTGTAGGCTGACACAATTTTTTTTATAGATTTTTTCAGTTAATTGTTTGCTTGCTGTTCATATATACACAGTTTCATGTGACTTGTGTTTGCACCCTCTCAGTTGGATATTCGGGACACCGTGTCTCAGTGGACCCCTCTTATGAGAGTGTCAGCAGTCAGCGGAAATGCCAACGTAGCCTCACTTCTTATTCAGGCCGGAGCTGATGTCAACGTTCGGGACAAAGATGGAAAGACGCCACTTATGGTATTTTAAAAAGGCTATGCGCAAAAGCACTAGTTTTTATGACTAGTTTTTCAGGACCCCAAAGTGTAAAAAGAACAAGGCTCTTTGTTAAAGCTGTTTTTTTTATTAGGTAGCTGTGTTAAACAATCATGAACAGTTGGTGAGGCTTCTAATGGATAGTGGTGCTGACTGGGATGTGAAAAATGAGGTAAATAAATAACTACAATGCCTTCTATCTTTCGAAATGTACTAAAGTATACAGAAAGAAGTTGACTAGTAACAAATAAACATTTGCAATATCAAAACACAATTTTCATACTTTTGTAATTTTTTTTAAATCTCTTTACAGTTTGGCTCAAGTGCAATAGAAATGGCCAAAGCATTTGGAAAGCAGGTAATCCCACTAAATTAAAATGGTTGTTTTTCTTGCAATTTTATATTTTGTCAAAAGACAAACGTTTTTAAGATCTGTTTTTTAGAACATCGTCAACTTTTTGGAGGAAAGGAAGAATCTTTAGATTTTGCAATGGAACATTGGAACATTTATATAAAAGTATAAAAGTATAGATGGCGAGAATCACTTCGACACCTGACACTTGAACATGACTTACACAAAAATCTGTTTGACACAAAGTCACTTACATTGCTATAAATAATAAATAAAATAATTCTAACAAAAAATGTTTTATGCATAATGTTGCTTTGATTAAAGCAGACATTCCTTGTGGCATTGTTTTAATGAGCTCACTCCCAAGATAATCATTACAATTGAGTTTTTAACGTTGTGGTGGTCATTCAATGTGTGAAAAATGCTTGCTAACTGACAGTAACCCTAGATCGTAACTCTGTTCAAACATACACTAGGCAATATGGGTACATCACTTCATATGTCTTTCTTCTTTCTCTGTGATGCCAATTAGTATCTAAGCCCTTTTTCCATTGCTTTAAATTTTGCTTTGCTTATTGTATGCAACTAACTTTTTGACCACAGAATGTCTTTCAACATGGTTAAATAAACTGGCTGTTGAAACATATTATTCACTGCACTAATTATCTAAACGATCTATTTGCTTAGTTAAATCTAGGTTGTTACATTTTTCCATAAAATGTATTATATGAGTTTATGTATAAGGTATGATGTTTATTTAACAGGAATCTCAAATGTAGGCACGTCGGTAAAGATTCCTGTTATCATTTACATACACATGTGATATATGGGGTGAAAATAACAAGATTCTCTTTTTAAGTTAGTAAAACAAATATTAAAACAAAACAAACTACAATACAAACCAATACAACCTGTTTGAAAGAACTTGGGCAAATAGCAGTTGTATTGAAAGAAATACCTTAATACCTTAAAATTTATTTTATTAACAATTAAATAAGGTAGAGTAGTTTGGAATACCTTAGTGGTTTTTATAGAGTGACTTCAACAATTGTAATTACAGTTTGTTTTTACATTTGCAAAAATATTAGCTAAGAGTTTTTCTGCATATCATCTAAGGCTAAGAAAAAAATGATTTGATATATTTATGTTAGTTACATTTAAAAAGCTTTTGCATCATAACAAACATTGTTTTGTTTTTGTGGGAGGTGGCAGCTCAGTGGTTGAGGGTTTCTGAGCAAGACCCTTAACCCCCAATTACTCAGTTGTATAAATGAAGTAAACGTAAGTTCCACCTGCACTCTCTGCTACAAGGAGCTTTCAATGCTAATGCATGCTAAAATAATACAATCCTACAATGGATACTTCCAGCATAATACAGCATAATACAACCACGGTTTACACTATTATGACAATATAAATATTTGAAGAAGTTCTGGTAATCTATGCCAAGAATAGGGTGATATTTAACCTCCCCATCCCACTATCACAAAAACCCATGAAAACCTGAGAGAAAATCCAGGAGTGGGGGCTTGGCATTACTACCCAGCTATGGTGATTACGCCAAGGTGAACTGTCTGCGGATTATTCTTTTCAGTTTCGCATGCGGTGTGGTGTGAGGTGTCCCTGAAATCTCTGTTTAAAGACTGAACACATGCTTACAAGCTGAACTTGTTTGTTGGGACAATTCTGGGACCTTCTCACAGTATGCCACTCAGGAAGCCTTACCCCAGCCTACCTGCACTCCAAGCGCAGAGGAATTTTAACCTATGTAGGTGGGGTTCAACAAGTTGTCTTCTCAGGAATGCCAATGCAGGTTACAAGCTCACCTGTGCTTATACTTATCACTTCAGCGCCTCTTTCCCACTGAAATCATCCTGTCATCAAGATAAAGTGAGTTATCCTATATACTCTTTTCCCTCGGCTTTGTGTGTTTCCTTGCCTATTTCCATCCGTGTTAACTGATCTCATCTCGTGTCTCATCCCTTTTCAGTGCTAGTGGACTTTGAAGAAGCGCAAAAAAACTCATTGACATCTAAATAATTAGAAAACTGAAAATTTCTACACCACCATGTCCCCCCAATCTGGATTTTACCCGCCGTACCACCACCATCACTTTCCTCTACATTGTCTACAACAACCCTCCCGCTACAATAACCCCATCATTCTGGGTTTTCCATGGTTACAAACACAACCCCACTATTTTATGGACAGAGAATAATATTACACATTGGTCTGCCTACTGTCTTAGGAACTGCCTTTAAACGCCCCCCAAGCCTTGTCTCACCACTCATGTAAAAAAATCAGGAGTACACTGACCTGTCTGCAGTTCCCTTTGAATATCATGACCTCCACGATGTATAGTAAAACCAAGGCATCTGAGTTACCTCTTCACCAAGCAGGGATTGTGCCATTGAACTTCTGTCCAACGCTATTCCCCCTCGCAGCCATGTATAGCCGCTGTCACTATATCCGGAGACTTGAGCCATGGAGGACTATATTGATGAAGCTCTTGCCACTTGTTTTATTCGTCCATCCACTTCCCCTGCTGCTTCAAGTTTATTCTTTGTCGAGAGGAAGGATGGCAGCCTGCGCTTCTGCATAGATTTTCAAGATCTAAACAATGGCACAGTCAAGTATCGCTACCCTCTACCGCTGGTGGCTGCCGCCCTTGAACAGTTCTCAATATTTTACCAAACTAGAACTAAGGAGCGCTTACAACTTGTATCTGTATAAGAGAGTGGGATAAGTGGACGACAGCGTTTATCATCACAAGGGGTCACTATGAATACCTGCCGTACGGGTTGTCCAACGCCCCAGCTGTGTTCCAATCCTTCATTAACGATACATTCAGAGACCTCCTCATTGTGTACGTAAACACATAAATTGACGACATCCTGATTTATTTACACACTTTCTCCCAGCATGTAGGGCATGTATGTACTGTGTTGGGCCGTCTGTTGAAACATCAGTTATATGTCAAAGATTAAAAGTGCAAGTTTTACGGCAACCAGGTCAAGTTTCAGGTCAGGCTCCAACAGGGTGTCCATGGATGAATTCAAGGTGGACGGTGTAACCAGCTGGTCTCAATCCAAAATGATGAAAAAATTGATAGATTTCTGGGTTTTGCAAATTTCTATATGTTTATCCGTAACTTCAGTCAGACAGCAGCATCATAATATCCCTTACTATGGGCAAACCCACTAAATTAAAGTGGAACGAAGCAGCCACCAGAGCTTTTGCTTTAAAGTCAAGTTCACTACCGCCCCCGTGCTCCAACACCCTTACCCTATGCTAACATTCGTAGTAGAAGTGGACGCTTTAGACTGTGGGGTGGGTGCTGTTCTCTCTCAACAGTGAGCTAATCCTCCTAAACTTTATCCTTGCGCTTTCTTCTTTCGCAAACTAAATCCTGCAGAACAAAACTATGATGCGGGAACGACAAGCTGCTGGCAATTAAAGAAGCTTTAACTAAGAGGAGGCATTGGTTGGAGGGGAGCACTCATCCGTTTCTGGTGGTTAGAATATCTACAATCATTTAATGCGTTTTGGTTTACCAACCACCCATGTTCCCATGGTCAGGGGAACCCTCCGATGTGCCCGCAGTTGAGGATTGGATGAAATGTAATTTCCAGGTTTGGGAAATGGCCCATGTCAGGCTGATACTCAACACATTCAGGCTGATCAGCAACGCAACCTCACCCCAATTACCAACTTCGACAGCAAGTGTGGTTGCCCACAAGAGATTTATGCCTCCGTCTGCGTAGCAAATGGCCGGAGCTTCCTCATATCTTACTGTATCTTCCCATCGTTTCATGTCTCCCTGTTAAAGTTGTTTCACCCTGCAGTGAACAGCGAACACCTCAAAAACTCAGCTCCCATTAAAATTGGGTGAATACCTGCATATCAAGTGCACCAAATTCTAGACAGAGTGGCCTCCTTCAGTATTTTGTAGACTGTGAGGGGTATGGACCAGAAGAAAGGTCTTGGGTAAAAGCTTATGACCTCTTGGACCCGAATCTTACACAGGAGTTTCATGCCACTCATCCTGACCAGTCACTGACCCCGCAGGTGCCTGCAAAAAAAGACGTCCCTAGGATGGGGTGCTGCTCGAATTGTTTTTCACTTCTGCACCAACCTCTGCTTGCCTTGTAACTACTCTTTTGAACTGCCGTGCTGTGTTTAATAAACTAGCGTTCTGCAACATGGATTTGTCTCCATCTTCTGTCACATAACTCATGTTACATCCCACTTGTCCTTAAAAATTTTAACTTTATAGTCTTGGCACCTTACGCTTCATACATAAAGAAATTGTCTGTTGCCTTGAGTGGGCTGCTTTGCATGTATGACGCTGAAGGCTTCTCATATCTAAGTTGGAACACACACACACAGACACACACTATATATATATATATATGTGCAGAAACTATAAGCCCTAAATATAAAGGTATATAGTATATAAGCATAATCCCTTAGTATAAGGTATAACATGTGAAAGGTCGAGCTCCACATCTTACCTCGCTTGTTTGGCAGTCAGCTGCCACTTGGTCAAAAAAGAGCAATTCCTTCTGTATTGGGTTAAACCTTCATCATGGTGTACCCAGTCAGGCTGTCACCTTGCTGGAACCTGGCATTAGGTCCGGTTTGAGTATGCGTCTGCCTGCTTAGCCGCCTGGCCACCGGAGCCGCTCACCCCACTAGATGCATAAGGTTCAGCCGACCTTATGCCTGGCTTCTGCATCCATCAGTGGTGCCAACCATGGGCCCCGTAGGGAAAGTTTTGCACTGTTGAGGACGTTCAACTTCCAACCACTGCATCTTCCCTAATCAGCCACAGCGGTCCCACCCGAGGTACTCAAAGTGTGTTTGTGGGAACCACTAGTGAGGTATCTAGAGGCTTGGTGGAGCTTTCCAGTGCCTCCTAGTGGCTCTTTCCCAATTGTTAAAAGCGCTTTATAAATAAAGGTGACTTGACTTGACTTTAGAACCATTAGGCTCAGCTATGCAATTCAGTTTACCCAGGTTCAGGGGCATTCTCAAGACCTCGGTCTGAGACGAGAGTGTTACTGTCTGGCATGTGGAGATTCTTCTCTTCTGCTTCTTCAGAAGGACATGATCGAGCCTGTCCACCGGGCCGAGATGAAGCAGGGGTTTTAAAGGTTTCTATTCAAAATGCTGACTCTCAGGTACATGCTAGCATGCATATGGTCCCAGGATTGGTTTATGGCTGTAGACCTGAAGAATGCGTACCTCTATGTCTTGATCTTTCCAAGGCTCAGACCGTTTCTTCAGCCTTTAAAGGACTTTTTGGGCTGTCCCTGTCCCTGCATCTCTACAATGTTTGAGAAAATTGTGGTTGCGCACAGGGACAGGGTGCTCTACCACCTTGCCCGTTAGGGACTGCAGGTTAACTGGGAAAAGCAAACTCTCCACCATACAGAGTGTCTCTTCTCCTGATATCCAACTGGATTTGGTCATAATGGCCCTGAAGAGGTTTCAGCCCATGATTCAGGGCAAACACAGTTCAGGCAAAAATGCAGCAATTGTGTACACCAACAATCAGGGTGGTCGCATGTCGCAGCTTGCATCTCCTGTATTTGAGCCAGCACAAGCTAAATTCTGTGCGTGCTACCATCATCGCAGGTGACCTCAAACGTGGTTGCTAAACTGGTTCTGCTGACAGTGGTGCCACATCTTATCCCCTACTTCTGTGTGGTCTTTCAGACCTTACAGGGAGACTCGTTTAGGCCCTTACAGTTAGTGGAGTCTCTTTGAGACAGCCCCCCTGACTGCACTCACCCTGATTAAGAGGGTGGAGGACATCCAAGCCCGTTCTGTCGATGAAGCGTGCCTAAAATTTGGTCTGGCAGACTCTCGTGTTGTCTTGAGACTTAGGCCAGGATACATGCCCAAGGTGCCCACACCTATTTTCCCTCAGCTGGGGAATTCTGACCTGCCCTTGTTGTGTCGTGTCTGGTATGGGCCTTTTGGGTGTACCTGAACCACACTCAGAGCTGATCAGCTTTTTGTCTGCTATATCGGACGACGTCTCCAAGCAGAGGATCTCCCACTGGATGGTGAAAGCGATCTCAAAGGCCTACCAGGCCAGGGGTTTACCCTGCCCCCTGGGGGTGAGAGCTCACTCCACCAGAGGTATGGCCGCCCTGGCGAATGGGCCTCACTAGCAGACATATGCATGAGCTGTGGGTTGGGCTACTTCCAGTACATTCACCAGCTTCTACAACCTGTGAATGGAACAAGTGTCCTTTAGTGTCTTGTGCGGTGCCCTTGATTCAGAGGAAGGGTAGGGGGTAAAGCTTGCCCCCAGCATTCCTCTGGTTTGGGGTAGGGGTGCAGCAAATTGGTCCAAGACAAGTTTCGTTGTGTGACCCAGGACCCCTTTTCCATCAAGCGGCTTAATTCCCCCCAGCCAAGAAAGACCAGGGCTAGGTGGTTCCTTTTGTGGGAACCCTTGCTAAGTTGTGCTCCACAAGTACTGGCTCCTCATGTTAATGCAGTGTTCCCCTATCTCTGTAGTTTCTCTGGCTGTGTCCCCGAGTATGGCTGTCTCCCCTTGTGCGGAGCCCACCCCAGGGCCTACCCTATGTTGTACTGCCTCTTGTCAGTCCTTAGGTGAGTCTTCACATGCCCCCCAGCTGGCAGACTCCTCGGTTCCTGTCAGCACTTACCTTCGGTAGACCCCTGACAAAGTCCGGCACAGTGGCGTACTATAGAGAACCCGAGTGTCATTACTCGACACAACCTTTGAATAAACGATAGAAAGGGAATGTCTCAGTTACGTATTGTAACCCTTGTCGCTGATGGAGTGAACGGAAACATTGTGTCCCTTATGTCAATGCACTGGACTGCTCCAGTGAAGTAGTCATTCTGCTCCTCAGGACAGAATGAGCAGAATTGTGGCCAGTCTATTTCAATTTTAATTCAGTTCACTTTCAATTTTATTTGTATAGCGCTTTTTACAATGGTGATTGTCACAAAGCAGCTTTACACAATCGAAGAAATTATAAGATGAAAATGAAATCAGAAATCAGTTTGTCCCTGATGATGAGCAAGCCGGGGGCAATTGTGGCAAGGAAAAAATCCCTGAGATGGAAATAGGAAGAAACCTTGAGAGGAACCAGACTCAACAGAGAACCCATCCTCATTTGGGTGAAAAAACAGGCAGCAGGAATTATGTGGTTACATTGTGTGTGTGTGTGTGAGCAACTTAAATCATTAGTCCTTAAAGAACAGCTGGAACATCTTTTATGGCAGAGTGGGACATCCTTGGACACCCTGGCGATGTATCATCAACTGGAGCAGGTCACAGGGCACAGTGGCATATGTAGCTCAACAGTGAGAGAGAGAGAGAGGAAGGGAGACAAAAAAGGAGAGAAGGGAAGACAAAAAAGAAGAAGGAAAACAAGTTAAGTGACAATGTAATCACATGGTTTGGAGTGATTAAGTGAATAATGTGGAGTGCAAGAATGGACTCCGGCAAGACTAAACTAGGTCAGCATAACTAAAAGGAAAACCAGAGGGAAACACAGACATAAGAGCTTCCTGATATGTTAAGGAACCAGCCGCTCTTATCATCAACACTGTGATCAATAAGAGCGGGGAAGACAGCATCTAAACATACCAGATCACCATAATACTCAACACCCATGAGTCCCCCAGATCTGCTCCTTTATCTAAGGGGAATCAATACAAAATGCTTGATTAAATAAATGAGTTTTTAAGAAAGAAGAAAACCTCAGCATATTCCGCCTGCCAGCTCTGCCACCTGTTTTCTCCTTAGTGCCACTGTCTCTAAACTATACATCATAGCTGGTCTTAACACTGTCTTGTACACCTTCCCCTTGATTCTAGCTGATATTCTTCTGTTACACATTACTCCTGAAATGTTTCTCCACCCATTCCAACCTGCCTGTACTCGCTTCTTTTACCTCTTTTACACACTATCCATTGCTCTGGACTGTTGACCCCAAGTACTTAAACTCCTGTACCTTCTTTACCTTTTCACCCTTCCCTCCTTTTCATTTAAACACATGTACTTTGTCTTGCTACAACTGACTTTCATTCTGACTTTTCTCTTCAGAGCAAACCTTCACCTCTCCAGGTTTTCCTCCATCTGCTCCCTGCTCTAACTACAGATCACAATGTCATCTGCAAACATCATTTTCCAAGGAGATTCCTGTCTGACCTTGTCTGTCAAATGATCCATCACCACAGCAAACAAGAAGGGGCCTAAGAACTGATCCATGATGCAGTCCCACCTCCACTTTGAACTCCTCTATCTGACCTACTGCACACCTCACCACTGTCCTGCTCCTCCCATACATATCCTGTACCACCCTGACATACTCTGCTGTTCCTGACTTCCATACAATACCACAGCTCTTCTCTTGGTACTCTGTTATATGCTTTCTCTAGGTCTACAAAAAACATCAGCATTCTCAGAGCAAAGATTGCATCTGTAGTGCTCTTTCTGGGCATAAAGCCATACTGCTGCTTACAAATACCTACTACCCTCTTTAATCCAGCTTCCACTACTCTTTTCCATACCTTCATTGTAAGACTTATCAACTTTATGCCTCTATAGTTGTTGCAACTCCACCACTGCCTCTCCTAGACATTTCCACGCCTGATATTTTATCAGGACCTCTTAGCAAAATCTCCTGCCCATTACTGTTCCTTTCCCTGACTCCAAACCTGCCGAACACTTCCACATCACCTCTGTCGCCTTACCAACATGTCCATTAAAGTCTGTGCCTATCATTACTCTACTGATGAGATGAGGTAATACTCACAATTACCTCATCTAACTTGCGCTAAAACCTCTCTTTTTCTTTTAACTCACAACCTACTTGTGAGGCATAACTACTTACAACATTCACCATCAGTCCTTCAACTTCAGACTCATCACCCTGTTGGACACTCTTTTCACCTACAGAACATTCTTCACAAACTCCTCTTTCAGGATCACCCAACCCCATTTCTCCTAGTATCCATACCATGATAAAACAACAATCCAATGCTACGTGGGTTGCTACCCTTTTACCTGGTCTCATGTACACACACTAAATCTACCTTCATTCTCTTCATCATATCAACCAGCTCTCTACATGTCATTGTCCCAACATTTAGCATACCTATTCTCAGTCCTACACTCTTGCCTTTCCTCTTCTCTTTCTGTCTATTCATGCGCCCTCCTCCTCTCCTCATATGACCAACAGTAGTCCAATATCCGCCGGCACCCTGTAGGTCAAAGGCACCGGTGGCTGTCGCTGTTAACCCGGGCCTCGACCAATTCGGTATGAAATTTTGACGGATGATACGCATACTTAGATTTGGCAAAGTTTTATGTCGGATGCCCTTCCTGACACAACTCTCTATTTATCCAGGCTTGGGAATGACACTGAAGTCACTGGCTTGTGACCCCTGTGGTTAAATTACTATACAGTAACATGAACTAGTCAGGCTAAAGCCATTCATTCAGATGTGGTGCCACCATGCAGAATATATAGAAAAAACACTGTCAGAGGGAGGTTTAAAACAGTGCATGACAAAGGGTTCCAAGTCTGTATATATAGAGTTTGGTTTAAAGTCAATCAAGAAAGATTTCACCATGTGGACTCTCTCTGCTTTTTTTTGATTGATAATAAGGGCCCTACTCGTCTGGAAACAAAACCCCAAATGAGTAAATTCTTCCACAAAATATATAACAATAGGTTATCTGCATTTAAAGAAAATCCATTTTCTATTATCAATACCTTGATAATTAATTCTTATCAAATAGGTAGAATATGAAATATGAAATGTGAATATGAAACATTTTGAGGTGATTAGTGAACTGTCATCACACTTTGTCTCAGTTTGAGTTATGAAGTACTGTGAGACGCTGCTCCAAACCCAGTAAGGTCTAGAATTGAGGAAATGTTGTGCCACATGTTGTGTCACAATTGGCCGCAAAGAAATACACCCGCTGCTAAATTGAACAATTGTCCTGATAGACATTTCTGTCAACACTTTCCAGTCATTTCTTGCAGTCTTGTTGGTACTTTTGAATTCGCTTTAGTTTCATCTGGAAGCAGCTGTGAAACTGCCAGTGCAATCGTTTCAAATCAACTCTCCTGCTTTACTGCTAAGAGACCTGCCCCCGTTGACCATGATTTGCCCTGGCACAAATCTGACTAAATTAAACCAATCAAACTGATTATGGCAAAGAGCATTACCCAATCAAAGAAAGCCTAGGAAATGCCTCGGCAGAATTCTGCTAGGACAGTTTGCATGAATGATGCCCAATTTAAGAAAATGCCACAGGGCAACTAGGGTTGTGTTAAATAGTATATAGTGTATTTAAATACAATGTATATTTGTGTATAAAGTTGGGCATTATAGTGTTATTATGATTCCCAGTCCACCTACTCTCTCTAATATTTTTTTCCTGTCCCACATACATGATTAATAGTGATTTTGTTTTCCACCCCGCTGGATTTCAGTGACTGCAAAATTCCTAAAAAAATGTCAGCCTCTAATGTACTTCAGGCTATGGAGAGCAATGGTTCTACTATATATGAGGTATGCTGTTACTCTTGTAGGTGTTTGATTAATACATACATTCAGAGGTAAAAAAAACATGTTAGTTTAAACGCATTAATAACACTGTAAAACATGCTTAAAGGACAACATTCAATCAGGATTTTTATTTAGTCATAAGTACAATCCATCCAAAAGTATGCTACTTAAAAAAAATCGAGTGCTATTTTACATTCATTAGTTCTACTTCCAGTTAATGAGCATGAAGATATTAGAACTAGGTTGATAACATTGAAAATAGACTGCCTGACAGAAGACAGCTGGTCAACAAATGATCACCCTGGGTGCATGATTTATTTTAACTATAAATTTAAGCTGAAATATAAGACAAATTAACAAATAATGCTGTTTCCAGTGTGCCTAACTAACAAGAAAATACTTGCCTGCCCTCTACATTATCAGCTTTTCCATGAAAAAGATCTGAATATAAACAATAATTTTGCTAATGAGTTTAGTTTTAAAACAATAAATATATAAACGCTAAACAAAAATATAGACAGGTGACATACGATTGTTTGGTCTATAGATTTAAGAGCCCTAAATAAATCACATGTAAAACACATAAAATCCAGCATTAAATGAAAATGTAAAATGTATACAAGGCAGAACTAATATTTTGTTTAAACATAAAAAGACATTTTAAAATACATATAGTAGCATGTTGGTTGACATTTTGCTAAGTTACTAAATTACTCTAAAATACTGTTTACAATACTAGTCACACTTCTAATTTATAGAAGTGAATGTAAATACTGCAACTGCAGTATTCCTGCCCCAAAACACAGTTTTTTTTCGTCTTGATTGCTCTTCAGAATAAAAAAGTTGAGTAAATTGAAATTAGGCAAATTATTAGTTATAACTTTTAAATGTAATGTCTTGGATGCATTAAAAGTCACATCTCCCCACAAGAAAAGCCTATAATGCAAACTATTCTGTTCTGGAAACATCAATGACCAATGCCTGTCCTTCACAAAATTCCATTCAAATGTAAGCACATTTGGGATATTTCCATTTTTATTTCATGTTCCCACAATTTTGTAACTACTGCCCAGTTAGAAAAATATTATAAATGTATGCAAGTGACAAAAATAAATCTCTTACAATATTTGAGAAAAGAAACAGGAGCTTTCATTGGGTTAACACAGAGAAAGCAGCATGTAGAGTCAGAAGGAGAAACTTGTCAATGCTTGTCTACTGCTGTTAGTCATAAAAGTCCAAAAGAAGTGTCAATTGTTTTTTTACTTTAATGGTACTTGTCTGGCAGAAACTAGTTTCAATCTGAAAAATTAATCCAGGGATTCAAACCCAGTTAACAGAACTAGATTACAGAATATTTAATGGCTTCCCCCTGTCAACAGTACAGAAGAGCCGTAATAAACCTATGAACCATAATTCACAATTTATAAATAATTAGTATTATTTATTTTATTGTATTGTTGTGTAGAAGCACCTAGACTCGGCTGTGACATCATTCTGGTAAAATTTTTTACATTGCTCAGGACATGGCCTGTTTATTCAAAGTCTGGTGAGTTATGATTGAGTTCTGATAGTGAATAAATATAGATACACAAAATGCCAACAATTAACAACAGCAGACAATCAATTATCGTCACACAATCCACTAAACTTTACAAAGCCCATGCTCAGCATGGTTATCTTGGGTTGTGTAAGCCTGTCGGATGAGTCAGCTCAGCGCAGCCAAGATGAAGGAACCCACTGGGGCTCTGTATCCAGTTTGTTGATGAGACGCAGAAGTTCCTGATAAGCTTTGTCCTGGTCACTGTTTACAATTGCAGCATCGAACATGTGCCCAAAATTTTGTTCCATCTCCCTTGCTTTTTCAATTATGTCCCTCAGCTCTTCAGGCTTCACACAGTAAAAGAAAAGTATTGAAATAAAATTATTCCTTTTTAAAACTTTTTTGGTATATGATAAAGCTTATCTGAAATCTTCTGATGTATTTCAACTTTCTAAAATAAGCAAAAACTTATTTGATTACCTTTGGGTTTTTGTTATCTTTTGCTAAAAGGGCACGCAGTCGTTCCTGAGAAGGTGGTGCAATGAAAATAATATAGGGCTTGAGGTCAGAGCTGCGCAATACCTTCAAAGACTAAAAGAAAAAAAATTACAAATTAACCTTAGGACATTGCACAGCACTTTATCCCATATTTCCCTCTCTTTCTCACCTGGGTATGCAGACACAGAAGGCATATCTTACTGCTATTAATAAGCTGCCGCACAGAGTCTGTGCTGGTGCCATAGAGGTTCTTCTCAAATTCTCCTGACTCAATGAACTTTCCTGCTGCAGTATCCATCTCAAATGCCTGTCGTGACACAAAGTAGTAGTCACGCCCATTCACTTCACCATCTCTCCGAGCCCGTGTGGTATCTAATGGGAAAGCAGTTTTTAATTATGTTAGGCCTAACAATAGCAAAAGTCTGTACAGCAAAAACTTACGAGGAACGGCAGCTCCAAACCGATCAGGATCATTAGACAGCAGTCTCTGTCTCAGCTCATTCTGCCCACAGTTTGGAGGACCAATCAACGCAATGGGACGTTTGCGATTAGCTGGCTGGTGGTACAGTGCCATCTCCTCATAGGTAAGAATCTCCTCATTGTCAAAGTCTAAAAAGACAGGATTCTTACACACTTTGTAAATAAGAAAAATATGCTATAAAAGCTGTGACATCACATGCTGTTTATTCTATTTAAGTCTATTAATAAAGCAGGAAAATGCATGGCTGACTTTTTTGTCACTATATTTGTATCATTTGTTTTTGCTTTGATTGTGGTTTGCATTTTTATTAATACATTGTATGCATCAAAAGCCCATTTATCACACAAAAGAAAGAAAAATATAGCTTACCATCAGTCTTGTTTGCATTATACAACAGTTTCTTTCTCTTCTTCTTGTTCTTCTTTGCACACCACAGCTTTCCTAATCAATAATTATGGCTAATGTATGTTATAATGTATAATTCAGCAGACTAATCCATTATTTGCACAAATCAGAACACAAACTTGTCTTGGGGTATGTCATTAGCATGCATGCATTAGTGCTTACCTGATTTTTCAGGCTCCTTATCCTCCTCTATTGTTTGCTTCATGGCTTCTCTTTGCTGCTGGAAGGTTTTTCCTGTAAAACACACAAATACAAACGTAAGCACAGTCATCAAAAGTTTTAAAATTGAAGAATTCTTTAGTTTTTGCAAGTTTTGTTGTAATAGATTTAATTTAAATTAACTTTTAAATTAATTTTTAAAAATGAAACAACATTTCAAATAGAGGAGTTTAGGCCTGTTTATTTTATACATTACAGCCTCTTTGTGGAAAAGTGCCTGGCATTCTTAATGGCAGATACTCTAAGGCTGCATTAACATCGCATGTGTCAAGTGACCCATTTTCAATTTTTTCCACCAATGTGATACAGATCAGATATGACCCATGATTGTGTAAGCAGGAAGGAAGTCCATAAATACCGATATTTTCACAGATTAAGGTCTTATTCATATGTGAAAATAAATCGGATATTAATTAGATAAGTGCATTATGCAAGCAGACAGATCATATTTTCACCTGGCAACGCGAGTTGTACGTCACTGAATAAGCGATAGTGGAGCATAAAGTCGCCCCTGCTGCAACAAGGACACTTTTATTTTCTCTGCTTAAAGATAATTGTTTTCCTAACGTTTAAAAATGGTGCGAAAAGCAAAAAATCTATTAATCATTTTGTCTTTAGAATAAAAAAATAAACCACTTACAAATAATTTTTGATCAACTGGTGTTTTAAATTCAGAGTGTTCATTATTTTACTTCTATTTGAAATGGAAACAGTGCCACCAAAAAAAAACTGGCCCAGTGGGGCCCTGGAATATTGTAGGATGGTGACAGTGGGAATAAAACACTAATAAGACAATGAAACTATAGTCTGTTCCAGAGATCAGGTAAAAGGGTTAAAGACTCTTACCAGGGAGCTGAGATATTATCTTTTTAAAATTTCAAGTCACCTAAACAAATGTAACATCATGTATACTATATGCTGTGATATTCTTGACGATTTATATTCATGTTCGTTATCATTTTATACCATTTTATATAATTTTAAAGGTCATGGTGCGAGCAGTAAAGGGGTTTTTATTCTTAAAGATATTTTGCACTCCTGTAAAAGGGGTGTCCCTCCCAGGAAACCTGGATTACAGATTTACTTACAACCCCATCTGTGGAGCTTTTAGGCATTATAAATTGTTGCCTGGCAAAATAAATTGGTACTGATTTATCTAAAATTCTTCAGAATAAGTTATTTTCAGTATATTAAGAGGAGTCCCGCAAAATTATATGTCAGGATAAGACAAACTGGAGTTTAATAGTGAATGGCGCATGAGGCACATTCTCCCAGATTAATGTCCATCTTTTAGCAAGTTATTAATGTCTATCGCTTAAAAATTTGTATGCACGTGTCTAAAGATTATTTTGTTCCAAGCATGGAGCAGCCAGACAAGATTAATATTGGCAAACCCGTTTAGACTGACAGTTTTGTAAACGTGTGACCCACTTAACTGGCAAGAGTAAGTCTCTGTGCGAAACTGGGTACCTTAATAAAGTGTATAAGAATGTATAAATGATCTAAATCGATAAATTATGATCAACAGGTGACTGAAATTATTTACTAAAATTGTAACATATAAATTGGAGTCAGATTGAATGGTTTACAAAGCTAAGTTAAATATAAACTCAATTTTAATGATTCAAGTAATTATAATAGATGTGCTACAGAACGTCAGAACACAAGACTCTTTACAAATGCCACTGGATTCCGTCACTAGGGTTTGGGGGGGGAGGGGTGGCCTTACAATACCCATGTAATATCTAAAGAAGTTCATACAGAAGTGATGTTCATGGAAGATTTGCAGCCAATAACCCATACCTTAGACATGGAAACAAGGATAAGTGGCATGAGCAGTATAAGCTTTGGACTGATAAGTCCTGTTTAATGGTGTGTTCAATGCTGATAAACACAGGCAGATTATCAATCATGCAATAACAGGTAGTTGACTTACTGAACCCATACATTTATCCTTCGACAGGACAAGAACCCAAAGGGAGCTACTTTCAAAGAACTACTTCAATCTAGAGAAAAACAAGGAGTTCTGATGTCAACGATATTGTGCCTGTCTAGGACTATAAAGAGGATTTAAGTCAGCCTACATCTAAAAAGTATGTGTTTTAGGGTTAGGGTTATTATTTTAGACACCGGTTTAAAACTGCACATTACTGTACATAATTTCTATGTTAACATCCTGTACACTAGACAGATTACTTGTTTTGTTATTCCAATACAAATGTAAAGGTTACCTGGCACCAGACCAGCTAGTGGTTGGTTTTCTTCATCTCCATCTCTGTACGCTTGCCACCAGTTTGAATCATCCTGACTGATGATGTGTAAAATGTCCCCCTTCTGAAAGCAAAGGCCTAACTCACGGCATGGTACGTAAGGATCATCAGAAGGGTCATAATCAAAATGTGCTTTCACATGTACCTTTAAAGAAATTACGGGGGAAAAAAAATATAAAAAGCTTACTATTAGCATTTATGTGTGTCTGTTAGTATTTCTGTACAAGATATAGTGTACTAAACCCACCACAGTCTCTTTAATAGTAGGAGGTTTTGCATGTGGGCTGGGAATCAGAATAAAGGTTAACGTGCCATGCATCTCTGCCTAAGGACATATGATTAAAAAATATGATCCATAGGTCTAGAATATCTCTAAAAACTGTATATTTATGTATCAGAGCTGAATATACATTTTAACTTTAATGGCCAGATTTTTTCTGTCTTACCAAGATGTCAAAGACTTCATTAACATCTTTGCCACGGATCTCGACCCCGTTAATCTCCAATATCTCATCACCTTCATGAAGTAGTCCACTGTGCTCTGCTGCCCCTCCCTTTACAATGCGACTAATAATCACACTGTCCGTGTCATTCCTTACTGTGGCTCCCTACAGATACATAGCATTAAAAGTGAGATCATGATAAAAAGAAAAAGATTTAAAAAACATCAGAATTCCATTCTTACCAGTGGAATGTCCTTGGCCTTCTCTATACGTACAATTTTGACAGTCTCACCTCCCCAGTGTGTGAGGGCTTCGCATGGGCTTTCAAGTGGACCCACAGGCTCTATCTGCATCTCCTGCTCAGCAACACTGTCATGGGCCTGCATAAGTGACTACAGAACAAAAAAACAAAAATGCTTACATCGTGTGTCAGATAGCCAATAGTGTACAAACTAAAAAAGCCCTTCAAACCACACAGTGCCAATATTTTACATTTATATAGAAAATAGATAACATCATAAATGTTCAAACTGAGACATTTTAAAATTGTATGCACACAATTAGCTTATTTCAAACTTCATGCCTGCCACAGGTCTTAAAATAGTTGAGACGGGGCATGTTTACTATTGTGTAACGTCTCCTATTTTTTTGAAAGCAGTTTGAAGTCTGGGCCTGATACAGTTTTTCAGCTGCTAAAGAGTTTGTGGTCATCTGTGCCTTTTTTTAGTTAAATGATGCACCAAATGTTCTCCATAGTTAAAAGAACTGGATCGCAAACCAGCCAATTCAGCACCTGGACTCTTTTACAACGAAGCCATGCTTTTGTAATATCTGCAGGATGTGGTTTTGCATTGTCCTGGAAGTGTTACTGAATCTATTAATGTCAATCACAGAATTATGCAGGTGAGTGATGCAGTGTCGTCTGAGGGCCCAAAGACCACAGGCATCCAACAAAGGTCTTCGACCTTGTCCCTTACACACAGATTTCACCAGGTTCTCTGGACCGAGTTCATTTAGTAAATAAAAATTTTAAATTTCTCAGTTTAGGCATTTGTTGTTATCTATGTTCTATCTCTATAAAATATATCTGAAGTCTTCTAGTTTTAATATTATTTAAATTTAAGAAATATTCCAATTTTTCCAAAATTGTCGGTTGTATTTCACCGTAAGAAGCAACAAAGAAGGCACATGCCGTGAAAGACATTTACCATCATATGAGGGCTTTTGAGCAAAGTGCTCAGATCAAGGCTTTCTTTTTGAGAGCTGTTATGCAGTAGGGCCAGGACCTAAAAAAAAAAATACTGTCACTGTTAAATATCAATAGTGATAAACAACATAACTTTCAAAACACTTATTAGTCTCAGTTAAAGTAGAAAGGTAAAATAAAATATAATATCTTAAAAAAAAAAGACCATCTTTTCTGATACTAGCGCTGGACAATAATTCAATATCAATACATATCATGAAAAACTTCTTTTAATAACGGTGATGTGATTTTTGTAAAATATTTCTTGTATTTTGGTATACATTTGTCACTGAATGACATTGAGGGCACAACCAAAAGAAAGAGCAGAACATAATTGGATACCTGTGTAGTGTAACCCTGCCCTCTCCAATTTTCTGAGCTCTATTCAACATGGCTGCTAAGTAAGCTGTGCTCAGAGTGTGCTGTGCCCAGCCCGACACATTGCACAAACCAGCCTCATCTTAGATATTTCACAGTTTCAGGCTGTGAACAGCAGATTCAGACTCAAGATTTTCAGTGCCTTAGCACAAATGTTTGTTTTACTAAGCCAAAACTGTGTACTGCATCTGCTATATATAGTTAAAATAACAATAAAGCTTCTTTAAATTGAACTTGAACACATGCACTGCTTTTCAGGGAAAAGTTTGTGACAATTCATATACTCTACTTCAGTGCCACTGATTAATAAAGTGAGCTTTTTTTATTTTAGTGACATTGTTTTGAAAGTAACTTTATGCTTTTAATCAGTGTCACCTTTTTTACCGAATAAATGCTATAGTTGAAATATAGTAAAATATCATTGTAACAATATGGTGATTAATTACATCTAACCTCATGCACAAGGCTTTGCGCACAGTCTGTGAGGGGAAAGGGAGGACTTGGTCGATTCATGTGTAGTGCAACAGCACTGTGGATATTAAACGCCTTCTGAAAGTCAGGCTTCTGTACAAGCTGTAACACCAGCTCCACGTCCTCCTGACTCTGAACATCACCAAGACAATGCTGTACCTGCTTCAGAGTCATTAGCAACTCCTCCAGATCTGCCAACACACAAAAACAACTCTTGAACACACAGGGACTAATAAAATGATTTTAAGTTCAATAAATATACAAATTTGACACTATACTGGTTTTCCAAATCAAAGGCTAATTCCATAACACCATAAAAACATAGTTACTGTAGAATACTATTAAGAATACAAATTACTAGTAAACATTTCACTTTCACAGGTTCATCTATTCAATCTGTGTAAATCCTGTCTTCCAAATAAAGAACCTGAAAGTGTGTCAGTGAGTTCAAACAAGAGAATGTGAAAGGGGAGTTTATTTTTATACTGAGTAGATGGATGATGCAGCATCTTAAAACCTGATGACCTACTCTAACATTAAGGAGAATAATAAAAATACTCTTTACATTCTAATGCAGTTTAAAACAATAAGCTATTATATAATACATAAGGAAAAAAACAAAAATACTAAGAAAGATGACAACAGTGAGAGATTAACTGAGATGAGTGTTTTTTAATTAACCTTGGACTTACAGGGCCTCTGCTCCCTTTCTCAGAAATTCACCATCATTCAGAGACTTAAACAACCCTCTACCTCTTCTTATAGAAACAGCTTTATGTTGGTATGTTTTTACATTATAAAATTATGAAATTTTAGAAAAGGGATGTGTGTAAATTCTATAAATAATTAGCTTTCTTGTATTTGTTTGAATATCTAGAAGTAACATCATCAACGCTAGTGTAAGTATGGCATGTACTTCGGCTTTTACCAGCCTTTTATTGGCACCAAATTAGTCTCAGAGATGTGCATTTCTTTGCAAGTTATCAAAAACATTATTTATGGTCGTTTTTATTTATTCAGATATATCAAATTAAATCTAAAAGTCTATATTTTTTGTTTACATATTTCTTATTTAATTTTAAGTCCAATATACCAAGAAAAGAGCTACTGTTTAGTTGAAGTGACATGCAAAACAAGAAAAGTAACTGTTCTATAGGTGGAATAAGAGGCTGTCAGTAGATTACAGTAACCCAAATAACCCTTCGTTACCAAAGTGAGCAGGAAAGCTTCTTAGAAAGCATTAAATTAGATGCAAGCCTCTGTTGTGGCCCATCTATCTTAGGGTTTGATTTGTTAGCTACTAAATACTGTCAGCTCACACCTGATCTTTTACATCTTTTTAACAGTGTTTTGGCCCATAAAGCCTCAAATATAAGGATATTTAGTGTTTTCCATAAAATTTTATGTACATTCAGGTTTTAAGGTTCTAAGTTAACATACCTAAAGCTCTTGAGCTAAATGTGCATGATCTTTATGCATTGAACTACTGCCACATGGCTGTGTTATGAGAGAACTCCATGAATACACACTTCATTTAGGGTTTTAAAAGTGTAAATACCCACAAACTAAGAGGCTTTCAAACACAGAAGATGAGGTTGCAGGGGCCTGGCACTAGTGGTTTAACACATCACAAAACTCACGGTTCGGATCACATAAGGGTTTTTGAGTCACGGATCGGATAGACTTATACAAACTTCTAATGACATTTAAAAAGAAAAAAAGAAGAAGATGCGCACGTCTTAGCAGTCACTATGTCACATGCTGTAAATAACAGTCTTTTTCCACTGCATTTACTTTGTTTCTGACAATATCTGTGATCACAGAGACATTTACATTGTGCCTCTTTAACTTCTGCCCTTGTGTGAATCTCAGAGGGGGTCTGTCTGTAGCACTGGGCATCTCCCACTCAAACTCCCATAGGTGTGCTTATCAGTGATAAATTCCCATAGGTGTACTTATTAGCGATAAACTCCCATAGGTTAGCACCGTGAAAATGCTTCCATACATGCGTTTTGAATGATGCAAGCGGTTTTCAAATCTTTTCTGCTTCTCTGCTAGCTATTGTTAACTGATTAACAACTGATCAAAAAGGCACGAGCAAATAGGAGTATTTTCAAATAAAATATGTTTTTCAACTAAAAAATAACACAGAGGCTAAAAAAGTTTGTCTCTAAAGGTAAAAAATACCGCAGGTTATAAATAATTAATTTTATATGAGATTAATTTCAGTCATTTTTGACTTGTACCTTGTATAACATTTTCAGACCAATCGAAAGTCTGGCTACAGGACCCAAAAGTGACAGTTATGGAATTTAAACTTAAACCTTCTAGTGCCTCAAAGGTAACTTAAACTCTAAAAAAAAACACCAATGCAACAGTCATTACTCACCCAATAGATGTGGTGCCCCATTAAATCCTTGGAGCTTCCCTAGTGACAAGCCAGGACCCTCCAAGGGCTCAAAAGTGGGGTTATCAATGCCCACCTTGGGGTTCTGTGCAAGTTTTTTAAGGCGCATGGAGGAGTTAACTTCAAGCTCTTGACGGTTACGTCCTTCCTCTTCCCTTCTTCTGCGGTCCTCCTGCTGTTGGCGAATGCGTTCTAGCTGGGCACTGCGCCTTACAGGCAGTGTGCGGGCACCAAGTTCACCTGGGCAGTCAACTGCCATCTCCCTGTGCCAGTAGGCAGACAGGTTCAGGGTATCGCTGCTACCCGCTGCCTTGTCCTCTGACTCACTTCCATGCCCATTTATGTGGGAAGTGGTCATAGTGCAGATATGCGATTCCTGCGAAAAAGTGTGTGCAATTTTTGCGATGCTTAAGAGGGACAAGTTCTGCATGACTGAATTCCTGAGGCCATGACAGCTGGTTCCACCTAAGTAGAGAAAAGTAAAATATGTTTACTGATAAAAACCTAAGCAACACAAACATCTTTTACCTTAAATATATAATATAACCTTATATTAAAGAATTTGTCTTTTGGGCTATACGTCCAAAATTAGTCTTTTGGGCTATATGTCACTTTTCGCTTGCACCCTTACATCCCTCAACAAGAACAAGCAAATTAAGGGCATGATTTCCCCCAATTTGCTGGTGAGCTTCTCTGCCCTGTTTACCCGTGGCCTTATTGCACACTTTCTGTAAGTGTGAATCCATGTGAATTTTGCATAAGAATATTACCCAGAATTCATCTGGTGGTGTGACTTTTCCAAGGAATGCAGAAAAAAAGCATGGAAAAGCTGAGTGGTTTGGACCATCTTTTACTACCCGTCTGTGTTTATATGTTATAATTACTGCATATAATTCCTTAAAATAGAAGTTTTATTTCATAAAGTACAAGTTGATTTTAAAATGCATTTTTTTTTCTGTTTGCACAGTTGAATAAAATACTATTTTCCCCTTTGTTTTTTTATTCCCCCCATCTTTAAGGATTTCTTAAAAAAAGTCAAAAAAAATCTTGTCTTGTTCTTGTGAACCCAGTCTCGTCTTGTGGGTTTAAGTGTCTCGTCACACCCCTATACTAAAACAATGTATCCTTTCCAAATAAAGCTATTTAAGCCATCTGGTAAAAATGTTTAAATATTGCAATATATATTAACCATAATAATACTGGTTTTTATCTTAAGACAAATTTGATTAACTTTTTTAAACAATTCAAATGTATCGTAGAAAAACAAAACATCGCAATGTCAGTTTTTTTTCCAATATCATGAAGCCCTAATATATATTTAATATATATATATACACACACACACACACATTATATATACATATACACACACATAAATATTTATTTATATACATATTATATTTTATTTACTTTTATATATATATATATATATCTATATATATATATAGATATATATATATATATATATATATATATATATATATATATATCATATATATACTATATAATATTATAGATATATATATATACCACACACACACACACACACACACACACACACACATTATATACTGCTCAAAAAAATTAAGGGAACACTTAAACAACACAATGTAACTCCAAGTCAATCACACTTCTGTGAAATCAAACTGCCCACTTAGGAAGCAACACTGATTGACAATCACTTTCACATGCTGTTGTGCAAATGGAATAGACAACAGGTGGAAATGATAGGCAATTAGCAAGACACCCCCAATAAAGGAGTGGTTCTGCAGGTGGTGAACACAGGCCACTTCTCAGTTCCTATGCTTTCTGGCTGATGTTTCGGTCACTTTTGAATGCTGGCGGTGCTTTCACTCTAGTGGTAGCATGAGACGGAGTCTACAACCCACACAAGTGGCTCAGGTAGTGCAGCTCATCCAGGATGGCTCATCCAGGATGGCACGCCGTGGAGAACGTTCTGCTGCCTGCAACATCCTCCAGCATGACCAGTTTGGCAATGGGTCAGTAATGGTGTGGGTTGGCATTTCTTTGGAGGACCGCACAGCCCTCCATGTGCTCGCCAGAGGTAGCCTGACTGCCATTAGTTGCCGAGATGAGATCCTCAGACCCCTTGTGAGACCATATGCTGGTGCGGTTGCCTTTGGGTTCCTCCTAATGCAAAACAATGCTAGACCTCATGAGGCTGGAGTGTGTCAGCAGTTCCTGCAAGACGAAGGCATTGATGCTATGGACCGGCCCCGCCCGTTTCCCAGACCTGAATCCAATTGCGCACATCTGGGACATCATGTCTCGCTCCATCCACCAACGCCACGTTGCACCAGAGACTGTCCAGGAGCCACCTCATCAGGAGCATGCCCAGGTGCTGTAGCGAGGTCATACAGGCACGTGGAGGCCACACACAGTACCGCTTTTCCTCTTTTTATCCTATTCAAAGCCATCCTAACTTCAGATGTACTAATCGTTTGAACTTCCTGGGTCGTCTACCTTTTTCTCCCTCTCATTTTTTTCATTCATCGCTTTAAAGTACTCCTTTCATCTTCTCTGTACACTCTTCTCACAGCTTATATATAAGCCATCCCCCTGATGAACTCATTCCTAATCCTGTCCAACCTCGTCACTACCGAAGAAAACCCCAACATCTTCACCTCTGCTACCTGTTTCTTCCTCAGCGCCACTGACTCTAAACCATACATCATAGCTGGTCTCATCACGGTCTTGTACACCTTCTCCTTGATTCTATCTGATATTCTCCTGTCACACAACACTCCTGACACGTTTCTCCACCCATTCCAACCTGTCTGTACTTGCTTCTTTACCTCTATTACACAATCTCCATTGGTATGGACTGTCAACCCTAAGTACTTAAACTCCTGTACCTTCTTTACCTTTTCACCCTGTAATCTCACTGTTCCACTTCCTTCCCATTCATTCAAACACATAGGCTCTGTCTTGCTACGACTGACTTTCCTTTTCCTTCTTCCTTCCTTTCCTTTCTACATTTCCTTTCTCTCTAGAGCAAACCTCCACCTCTCCAGGTTTTCCTACACCTGCTCCCTGCTCTCACAGATCACAATGTCATCTGCAAACATCATTGTCCAAGAAGATTGCTGTCTGACCTCTTCTGTCAACCGATCCATTACCACAGCAAACAAAAAGGGGCTGAGAGCTGATCCCTGATGCAGTCCTACCTCCACTTTCAACTCCTCTGTCTGACCTACTGCACTCCTCACCACTGTCCCTCTCCTCTCATATATATCCTGCACCACCCTGACATACTTCTCTGCTATTCCTGACTTCCTCATACAATACCACAGCTCCACTCCTGGCATATGCTTTCTCCAGGTCTACAAAAACACAATGCAGCTACCTACTAGCATCTTTGTACTTCTCCATTAGCATTTTCAGAGCAAAGATTGCATCTGTAGTGCTCTTTCCGGGCATAAAGCTATACTGCTGGTCACAAATATCTACTACCCTTCTTAACCTAGCTTCCACTACTCTTTCCCATACCTTCATTGTATGACTCATCAACCTTATGCCTCTGTAGTTGTTGCAACTCTGCACATCACCCTTAGGCACCATTACACTCCTCTATTCCTTAGGCATTTTCTCACTTACTAAAGTCTATTAAGAAATTCCACTGCTGCCTTTCCTAGACATTTGCACACCTCCACCAGTATCTCATCAGAACCAACCGCCTTTCCTCTTTTTATCCTATTCAAAGCATCCTAACTTCGGATGTACTAATCGTTTGAACTTCCTGGGTCTTCTACCTTTTTCTCCCTCATTTTTTTCATTCATCACTTTAAAGTACTCCTTTTATCTTCTCTGTACACTCTCCTCACTTGTGAGCACCTTTCCAGTTTGTTCCTTAATAACCCTAACCTGCTGCACATCCTTCCAATCTCGATCCCTCTGCCTTGCTAACCTGTACAAGTCTTTCTCTAGTGTCTAACCTAGTGTGCAACTTTTCATATGCCTTCTGCTTGGCCTTAGCCACTTCCCTCTCTGTGCCACAAATCCTTGTATTCCTATCTACTTTTCTTAGTCCTTTCCATGTCCTACTTCTTCTTGGCTAACCTCTTCCTCTGTATACTATTCTGAACTTCCTCATTCCACCAAGAAGTCTCCTTACCTTCTGTCCTCTTTCAATATGACACACCTAGCACCGTTCTTCCTGTCTCCCTGATCACTTCTGCTGTAGATTGCCGTTCATCTAGAAAAACTAACTGACCGCCCAGAGGTCCCCCACTTGGTTTTCTTCTCTATCTTTGATTTCCTCTATTTCCAGACCAGGATCGTTATCTTGCATCCTATGCTGTCTGGCTTAATCTATATAAGATGTAATCTACCTGTGTGCTCCTTCCTCCGGTCTTATAAGTCAGTAAATGCTCCTCTCTGTTCTGGAAAACGGTATTTACCACAGCCATTTGTTTCATCCCCTCTTGACTGTTTTTATTTTTTATAATTAAAAAAGGGAAAATATCTTCTTTAATCTTTACTATGAGACCTGCCTAGCTACAAAGATAAAAAAAAAACTGCCCTAACAAGAACTTTATATAATAGTCACTTTAACCATGAGGTTACATGCAATTTTAATAATAGGATGGCACTAATCACCAAATATTTTACAGCATGTAGGCTGTTGTAATGTGCAGTTCAAGTTATCAACTTTTTAATAAAATCAAAATAATGCAGATGGTTAATATGAAAAAATAAGCATAGATAAAAATGAGAGCTCTTTCTCATGAGAACAGCACCACACAAGAGGAAGCGCTCCCGTTAGCGTTTCCAGTAAAAATGCTAGGTGCTGTATTTTCTCCTACTTTTTAGGGGCATGTCGTAGGCGTATGTTGTTGCAAAGCAACTATCAGCTAGGCTCTCCACTAAATTTTAAGACTAAAAGAGGGAAACTTATGAGCAATTTTTAGGGCTCAAACCCAGGTCTTCCTTGTCATCCAAACAACAACTCAGTGCGTTGAACATTTGAGCCACCACTGCCCCATATTAAGTTATGCTGATTTTGAATACGAAATATTTATAATTTTTGGAAACAGTGGCTCTTCCTTGAGTTAACTAAATCAGCTCATGATGCAATTATATTGAGAGGTATGAGGATTAGTGAAAATTTCACAATTGTTTGTTTTTTGTCTCAAAACATGTCTGTTTATTACTTACTATTTTTAATTAAAATGTGAAAGATAATGAAAGCGTCAAACACTGTCAGAATTCACTTTAAGAATGTTCAGCGTGGTTACCAACATGTATGTACACTAAGGTGTTTTAACATCAATAGAGCAGTGTGTTTAAGTTAGATTGTAAAAGTGTGCTTGTGTGTAACATGCGCTTGCAGTACTGTTTAGTTCAGAAAAACAGATATATGTTAACATTAAAGTCAGTTTTCCCAGGAGTTGTTCCCAGACATAAAAAAATAAGCTGTTACGCTGGGAGTTGACAAAGCAGAGGCATTAACACGAGTCACAGACACATCACAGATCAGCAGCAGAAGTCAAATTTGCTTTATCCAATGAAATATTTATTACTTTAATAAATTTTTGTTTAATATAAGTGAATTTGCCTTTTTTGGTAAAATGAAAATAAAATGTGCATTGATTTTACAGATTTATCAGCTGCAATAGCTAATTTATTTTGTTATTTTAACAAAGCGTTCTAAAGTGAAATTAACAAAGCTGTGACGCATGTAATTATAAAAATCTGACCTTGGTGTAGACATTTAAAGATGGTAGTCTTTAGGCATGGTTGTGCACATGGATTTCATTAATTTATTAACTGAGGTTAATACACGATGTGTACTTATTGATTATTGCTTGTTAACATTTACTTAACCATTGTTAATTTTAATCACGCCTGTAGGATTCACTCCCACCCTTCTTGACTTACAACTTAGTGCTTGTTTTAACAAACTAGGAGCCACTCACCGTCTGCCACTTAAGTACTTAACTAGGCTTCTCCAAGGACTAAATCCTTGCACTGAGATATGTTAAAATAGTACATGGCAGGCTAGGATGAATAATAAAACTACAGCAGAATGTGTCTGAACAAGTAGCTTGTTCAGCAGGTTCATGATGTGCAAACGTTTGAACAGAGGCAAGAAGTAAAACAAAGGAACAAAAAAAGCAACTTCTCCCAATTATGTTGTCTTACATGTTTCCATCTTAGTGTTCTAATCATTTCTAGTAGAAAAAAAGCAAATGTTTCTTTACCTCTTTGTTCCAATAAATCCTACTCCCAGACTTTAATACTTCAAGCTAAAGAAAACTAATTTAATCCAACAAGAGAGAAATAAAGCAGCAAATTCATGCAAGTTAACCATGGATGTCCTTGGCTTAATGATATTAGCATATAGCTTTCTCTTGCTCACTAACACTTAAAAACATGACATGACTGGGCCTGAGAAGTGGCAAGGTAAAATGAGAATAAAACAAAAATTCCCAGACAATGCTCCACCATATATTCTTGCCATAACTTTTATTTAAAATGATTCTTCAGATTACAGATTTCTTCTTTGAAACTTTAATATGAAATAGATTCTCACTATAATCACACGTGGAACTATAAAAACAAACAACCAGTCTGTTTTTGAGGAGAAACAGACTAGGTCTGTTATCTTCTCCAATGTGTCTGCTTAACATTCCAACTCTTCTGGGTTACATACTAAAAATTCCAGATTCCAGTGACTTCAGCAATGCAGCTAGTACCACTGAGTACCAGGTAGAACAAAGTCTGTGCGCTGGACAAGAGGTAAAAATCAGCTGTAACAATGCTCCACTGTGCTACTGTGCGAACCCACAATAACTTTCTCAAAGACAATATATAGAACAAATGAATAAGTAGGTATAACCTGTATGTTCTGTAAATATTTCAGCAATTTTAACAAAACTTTACTTGTACATGCCAATCAGCAATTTTGAGCTTTAATTCTAAACATTTAACAATAATAAATTAATAAATAATCTGAAAAAATGTGATTAAACAATGGCTAAACATTGCTTGCAATGTGTAGTTTGCTGATCAGCAGCATCTGGTTTAAAACTAAAAAAAGGTCCACACTTTTTTTTTTTGGTACTAAAGCAACATCAGGAAAAAATAATTGATAAAATATCAATAGCATTTTTGTTAAATACTAACACACAGTTTCAGCCCAGATTAAAAATAATAAAAAAAGAAATTATCTAAGATGTATAGTAAACATACTAGGAGACCTGACTGCCACCAAAAAAATATATGAATGCAAGTCCCACAAAACATTGTGCCACTGAATACTTAGGCTACTATATTGTTTTAGCTAACAATAGCCTTAATTATTATTTTAATAATCTCAAATATTTAGGTTAATCAAACTGGCCAGCTAAGCAATAAGAAGAAAGCTAATAAAAGTCTTTTTAATTATCAATTATCTGAAACCAGTTAACAGTTAATTACAATAAAAACTCTAAGGGGCGGACCTGGACCCCTGCTTAGGTTTCTTTGGTCTCAGTCGATCAATATTGCCTGAAAGCTGAAACACACCTGAAACAACCAATCAATATCTTGCTATTGGCAGGACACCGACTTCCCAGGACTAAGTTGGGTGGCCCCGGTCTAATGTATACTAGTCGAATACACAATGTCTTTCTTGTGGCCACCATTACTTTATAGCTGAATCAACTCAGCTGACGTCTTTCAATAAAAGCATTTTTTATTTGCATAAAATAACAGTACCTTGGTAATTAAACCCAAAGAGAACGGTCTACAACTCTTCCCAACACGTTACAGAGAACTGAATGGCGGTATTATTTTCCGTTTATACACGTTGGAAAACTGACTTCTGACTGGCGTTTGCTGCCAAAAAAACAAACAAACAGTAACCATTGACATTTATCTTTAATAAACAGTGCGTCACATTCTATCCAATAAATTTAATGTGTTTGCGTTTAAATTATTCACAATTCACAACACAATTGAGCTTTCTAGTAATGATATCCCATGTAACAGGTTGCTTTACCAGCTGCTAACTAGCAATATTATGTTAGCACGACGATTTGATTCACCACATTCGGTAACCATTATATCTAGGCAAATAATAATTTACAGAAATACGAAAGTAACACCGTCAGAACTGATGTTACCATTCATAACCAGTAACGTGCGTTTTAAACCTAACAAGTTTTCCAACAGAACACAGTTTACAGGAGCTAACGGGCTAGCAGCCCTCGTCTCTTCCTCCACTTAGGCACTGTTTAGCAAAACCTGTTGCTCACGAACTGAGAGAAAAACTGAACAAGCTCTAATGTGAACTTAAAAATACTCTTTTACCTATTGACACAAATTTGGGACTCCTCAGCTTCAGGTAAGGACGTTTCCAGTGCTTTAAATATTTAAAAATCACCGTCATATGCGGTCATATGCAATAACGACATACTGTCGTAAAGTGAGTTTGAAAGAGTTCACAATAATGTGGCTCTACAACGCCACCGCTGGGTACGTTTCAAAGCACGGTCTGCAAGTTGCGCTTAGAAAGATTCCATTAGGTGGCAGCCATCGACATCATCACCATCTTCTTCTTCTTTTCTCTTTTTCTTTTTCTGGTTTTATGGCGGTTGGCAACCAGCTTATTTGGAGCATTACCCCCACCATCTGGATCAAGAGTGTGGATTAAAAATTTATTTTTTAACTAGATGACTAAAAAAAGTAACAATAATATTAATAAAAACAAAATTATATTGATTAATCCTGTTGATAGTATTTTGGACACTGTATTTATACATTTTCTATGGCTCCTGTGTCACTGCATTTGCATAATCCATCTGAATGTTTCCCAATCTTATGTAGAGTGCTGTTGGGTTTTGTATGGCTGAATTTCATTCTTGAAAATACATCATCTTCCTGTTTGCTTTTATTTGTGACCCTCTCCTTTCCAACTTTATTTGAATTGTGTAATAGTGAGGCCAGTGTTCCCATTGTTCCAGAGGTCTTGCCACTTGTTACAAGTTTTAGTTTTCACTATGCTTTTAATTTCTGCATTACTGTATTTGATGTCAATGTCTTTAATGGGTTTTTATGTTGCTTGTTTGGCCAGTTTGTCTGCCTGCTCATTTCCCTTTACTCCCATATGGGCTGGGGCACATATAAATTAAATTGTGATCCCTAATTTGGTTATGCAGATTTGCATTAATCCAGCCACAGGGGTCACAAGCCAGTGACTTTGGTGCCAGTCCTTAGCCTGGATAAATAGATAGGGTTGTGTCAGAAAGGGCATCCGACATAAACTGTGCCAAATCGAGAATAGGAACGCTGAATTTTGAAACAATGACAGGAAAAGGTAGAGAGCCGGTTCATATGATGAAGAGAAGGAAGGTAGATATATTGTGTCTACAAGAGACCAGGTGGAAGGGTACCAAGGCAAGGTAATGGATTGGGATTCAAGTTGTTTTATCATGGTGTGGATAGGAGGAAAAATGGGGTATGGGTGATCCTGAAAGAGGAGTTTGTGAAAAATGTTCTGGGGTGAAAAGAGTGTCAGACAGGGTGATGAGTCTGAAGTTAGAAATTGAAGGGCTGATGGTGAATGTTTTTATGGTGAAAGTGGTTAGGCCCCACAAGTAGGTTGTGAGTAAGAAGAAAAGAGAGGTTTTGGCGTGAGTTAGATGAGGTAATTGTGAGTATTTTCAGAGGAGAGAGTGGTGATAGGTATAGACTTTAATGGAAATGTTGGTAAGGAGAACAGAGGTGCTAAGGAAGTGTTGGGCAGGTTTGGAGTCAGGGAAAAGAACAGTGAAGGACAGATGATAGTAGACTTTGCTAAAAGGACAGAGATGGCTGTGGTGAATACTTTTTTCCAGAAGAGAGAAGAGCATATACTGACTTATAAGAGCAGAGGAGGAAGCACACAGGTAGATTACATTTTATTTAGACGAAGCGATCTGAAAGAGATTAGTGACTGTAAAGTTGAGGTGGGAGAGAATGTAGCCAGACAGCATAGAATGGTGGTGTGTAGGATGAAGATATTGGTCTGAAAGGAGATGAGATCAAAGGTAGAAAAAAAAACAAGTGGTGGAAGCTGAAAAAGCAAAAATACTGTGAAGAATTTAGACAGGAGTTGAAACAAGCTCTTGGCAGTCAGTTAGTGTTTCTAGATGAATGGCAAACTACAGCAGAATTGATCAGGGAGACACAAAGATAGGTGCTAGGTGTGTCATATGGAAGGAAAAAAAGAAGATAAAGAGATGTGGTGATGGAATGAGGAAGTTCAGGATAGTATACAGAGGAAGAGGTTAGCCAAGAAGAAGTGAAACAAGGAAACGACTGAGCAAAGTAGACAGGAATACAAGGATTTGCGGCAAAGACGGAAGTGGCTAAGGCCAAGCTGAAAGCATTTAATAAGTTGTACATTAGGTTAGACACTAGAGAAGGTACATGAGATTAGTACATGCGAATTTAGGCTTTGAAGAGGATAGAAAGGGGAAAGGCAGGTGGTCCTGATGAAATACCGGTGGAGGTTTGAAAAGGTCTAGGAGAGGCAGCAGTGGAGTTACTTACTAACTTGCCTATCTTTATGAACAAGAGCGATGTGCAGACTTTCCACCTCTTGTTTGCTGTGGTGATGATCAGGTGACAGACGAGGTCAGACAGGAATCTCCTTGGACAATGATGTTTGCGAATGACATAGTGAAATCAGGGAGCAGGTGTAGGAAAACCTGGAAAAGTGGAGGTTTGGTCTGAAGAGAAGAGGAACAGTGAGATTACAGGGTGAAGAGGTAAAAAACGTACAGGAGTTTAAGTACTTGAGGTTGACAGTCCAGAGCAATCAAGAGTGTGTAAAAGAGATAAAGAAGCGAGTACAGGCAGGCCGGAATGGGTGGAGAAACATTTCAGGAGTGATGTGTGACAGGAGAATATCAGCTAAAATCAAGGGGAAGGTGTACAAGACAGTCGTAAAACCAGCTATGATGTATGGTTTAGAGACAGTGGCACTGAGAAAGAAACACGTGGCAGAGCTCGAAGTAGCAGAGCTTTAGATGTTGAGGTTTTCTTTGGGAGTGACAAGCTTGGACAGGATTAGGAACAAGTTTATTAGGGGGACGGCTCATGCTAGATATTTTGGGAAGAAAGTATTTATATACTGACAACTTATTACTGATCATTTTTCCCGCTGTAACTTTTAGTTTTGAGATTGCATAAGCCACTCCTACCCTTTCATTCATTCTTGATACATCTGTGTAGAGTATTATTGTTTCTTTATATTTTGCCCTCATGTAACTCATTACTCTACTGTTGTCTATCTTATTCTCTTGTTTTTTCTCCAGCAATCCTAGATCAATGACTATTTCTGTAAATAACCATGGTTGGATTTGGGTACACATTTCATTTACTTTGTGCCGTATTGACCACCCATAGCTTCTGGCTGTATCTTTTCTTCTCTTCTGGCAATATGTTAGAACAGACCGTGTCATGTGAGAATCACTATGACCCCTTAAGTTTGCCCAATACACTAGTGCAAGATGATCTCTCCTATCAATAGGAGATGATCATCTCCTATTTCCATTTGTGTTGTCGCTACTGGTGTGGCTATCATTGCTCCACAACATATTCTAAGGGTGTGATTTTGCACTACATGCAGTTGTTTCCAAAATATGTGTTCTTTTCCAATTTTTAAATGCTCTGTTTCTTTCTTTTAAAGCTTTCTTACACTCTTCTGTCCACCTTGGCACAATTTTATTCAGCTTCTAAGGCTAAGCCCTTTGTATTGCTGTCTCAGATGAACTTATTCAACTCTTTCCACTTCTTTGCCAGTCAGTTGTAGTGTTATCTCTATTCTTGTTGTCTTTTTAGTAAATAATATTAATTTTGTTTAATCTTCAGATATTCTGAACCCCCACTGAAGGGTCTATTCCTGCACTGTATTTACTGCCTGCTGCATTTTCCTCATTATAAAATCTATTTTTCCTCCTCCCTTTTCTATATTGTCCTATCATCAGCAAACAAAGCCACTCTGGGATAGTTCTACTAATAGAATTGCAGAATTTCCTCCAGTATTCTTTCCTTGCTTTTTTTTTTTAACTGTTTTCCTTACCCTAGTCTGAGACTTCTTATATTTTATGATGTTCTAAAATATGTGTTCTTTTCCAAATTTTGAATGCTCTGTTTCCCTGCCCTTTCTAAAATCTATTTCTACTCTCTCACTTCAATGTCTTTTTAGGCTTCTATGGCTATTTGGGTTTTGATTTGATAGTGGTCATTTTCAGCTGTATTACCTCTTATTTTTTTCCCATGTACAAACTTTTGTCACTATGGTAAGGTTAATAGCTGATGCTGTGCCTCTTAAAATATCTAATCTTGTTTCTGATCTATCATTCATACAAACTAGTTCTTTTTCCTCAATAAATACTTCAATTACCTTTCATTACCATCATTCCTATCTTCCCATAGTGTATTGTGGGCATTTAAATTTCCGCACTAGAAGAGGTGGTGCATAAAAGCTTAGAGAAAGGCAAAAATAGCTTCGAAATCCAACGCTGCCAAATGTGTAAAATCAACCAAAGTGTTCTTATATTTACAGAATTTGGCAGACGCTCTTATCCAGTGACTTACACTTATCTCTTTTTATACAACTGAGCAATGAGGGTTAAGGGCCTCGCTCTGCTCGAACACAAGGTCTTGACTATGGTTCTATGCACTAAAAATAAGCAACTTTCTTGTGAACTATGTTAAGTTTTATCTGTGTACTGTATACCTTTTTGTACAGATGACTGTAACCAACTTGCAGATATCTCTTTCATGCACTAGGCACTGCACAGCACCCAGTTACATGTTTTGTTTATTTTATTTTAGCTAATTCTTATTTTATTTTAATTTTTCCAAGGTGGCATTGCTTAGCAAGTAGTATTTATGATGGTTTTTAATAAAAATACCTTTGTCCTGGTGTAAAGCAAATGTCCCCAGAAAGTTCTATCAGCTCTGTTATATTTACTTATTGGTACATTAAACCATTAAATGTTTGGTGGTGGTTATGAACAAACATATTACTGTAGTCTGATAAAGAAGTGTCATTCCTCTTTAACTGACAAAAGGCATTCACTAATAATTACATTTTTGTAGACTGTCCACATTTTAAACCTGTAGCCTCAACATGAGTTCTGACATATTTTTTTTTTTACAGAAGGGACATGTATGGCCATATTGAAAACCGTAAGAAATCCAATGGTGTGAAATAGGCAGTGATCAGAAACTGGGAAAGCAGACAAAAAACCCCAAAATGCTTGCTATGTCGCATGAGGCTAAATAATACTTTGCACTGTTTGTACTGAATAAGTTAGCTTATAAATAGATGTAAGTTTGTGCATAACGTCAATACTCAGGCGATGGCGCCCTGTGGTGGGTGGAGAAAGGAATCCTCACAGATGGCCTGTCATTGTTTTTATTGAATCCTCTTTGATGTACAAACCCACAGACCATTAGGTTCATCAATAATTTAAAAAAACAACAACAAAAAAATTTTCTCAAAAAAGCAGTGCAATGCATATTAAGAGATCAACATGTATACAATGACCTTTATAACCTAAATACTAGGCCTTCCAAACAATTTTACCTTACACAGATAAAAATATTTTCATAAATAATTCTTATCTCTGTCTATGATTTCTTATGCATTCCTAGTAGAGAACTGTATATAGCACTGTTAGACAAGCAGAATCACTTAAAGACTATTAAAAATCTTACTGGAAATCATGTAATATAATAAATCGGTGACAACTCAACATATTCATATGATGATCTGAAAACATCACCATGTAACAATAAATCAGTGACAACTCAAAGTCAACATATTCATATAGCGCTGAAGTGATAAATGGTTCTTGCGGCTTATCAAACAAGCAATGATTTGTTTATATGTAACAGAAATTACACTAATTAATGAGATTTAGCAAAACTTTGCCGTGGCACCAGTCTGAGCGTGATTAAACTTTGGATATTCTAGTCCAACCTCAACAAAACTAGTTAAAGACAATATTAAGGACATATAAATAATAATTAAAATTAATTAATTGAAAATAAATCAATATTAAATTAAAAAAAAAACATTTTTACACCATAATTACTAAAAATACAGATCTTTTAGGGGCTCCGAAATGTGTGGGCTCTTAGAATCAGCTACAATGCTAGAGCTGAATTTTTGTCCTATTCCGCACTGGATGGTAAGAATTGTCCTTTTCTGCCAGTGTAGGAAATGGTTGACAAGATTGTGCTTCACCACCTCCTTATGTGAGATAGAAGCGTGCTCCAGGCGAAAATGACGGTTCAGCAACTGCACCAAGCTGGGTCAGAGACCACTTAGACAGTTTGCTTGGTTCAGAAAGGCTTTGAGGTGCTAGGTGTTTCTTGATTTTGACTCCAAATGGCCTGTGGGAGGAAGCTCTTTCTCATTCTCTCTGTGTTTGTATTCAAGAAGCGGAAGCGTTTATTATTTGGATGCCTAAAGCTGCTTAGTACTAAAGTCCACTATTAACTGTGTTTCAGGAAGTTTGAGTTCCATTGATACATGGGTGGGCTGAGTCCCAGGACCTCCAAGTTACCGGTAAGAATGAAGAGAAGGCAGGCTGGGATTTTCTTGGGACAGGAACAACGGTGGACTTGTTCCTGTCCCAAAGAAAAGTAAAGCGGGGCTAGGGGAGGAAACTAAAATCACAACTTTAACATGGCAGCTCTGGGAGTCATCACCACTCTGTGCACACCTTAAGATGCAGCCTTGTGGTCTATGTTCTTGGGGCAAGCCCGAGTTGTAGGCAGCAGAGCGGGATCTCAGAGCATCACGCATCTTACTTCTGTGTGTAAGAGAAGGCGTTTGTGCTCTGCATCCATCTTATCACAAGGGCTGCTCAAACAGACATGAGTTTAAGGCATTTGCTTTGATGTAGTTAATGACTTTAATGACATTGTTTAATATGCTGTTAAGTTCAGGTAACATTTTTTCGGCTAGCCAACATTTCCCTGTGAATGACACAGTGTGTAGACTCACATTTAGGTGCAACCTCCTTAACCAGAGCAATTAAACCAGAAATCCCTCCAGTCATGGCCGCAGCTCCGTCTGTGCATATGCCGACACAAAAGGACCAATCCAGTTTTCCTGATATGTAATCATTCAGAGATTTGAAGGTGCATTTGCCTGCACCTCTGATCTGAAGCTAGGATTGTTAAACATTAGATCTCTTACTTCACTTATGGTTAATGAAATGATCTCAGATCTGGATTTTGACATTTTATGTTTAACAGAAACATGGACTAAACCGGACGAGTATGTAGCATTAAATGAAGCTAGCCCTCCAGCTTTCAGCTACATACATCAGCCTAGCCCTAATGGTAGAGGTGGAGGCGTCGCAGTTATCTTTAATAATAATCTAACTATCGTACAGAAACATGGACGAAATTTTAATTCATTCGAAGCTCTCTACAGTAACCGTACATTTGCAGAGACAAAAAATAAGCAGAGTCAATCGATCTCTCTAGTTCTTATTTACAGACCCCCAGGTCCGTACTCTGAATTTCTTAGTGAATTTGCCGATTTTCTGTCTAACCTGGTTGTCTTCGTCGATAAAGCGTTAATTGCTGGAGACATTAATATTTATTTTGAAAACTCAGACGACCCGCTGAGCACAGCATTTATGTCTTTACTCGACTCAGAGGGAGTAAATCAGTGTGTAATAGGACCCACTCATAAAGGAGGTCACACATTAGATTCAATATTATCTTTCGGGATAAGTATAAGTAATATAGTAACAACTCCTCAGTGCGAAATTATTTCTGATCACCATCTTATATCGTTTAAAATGCTTCATACTAATAGTGTACATGTAGCGCCGCGCTACCGCTTTAAACGTACACTTACATCAACTTCTGCTCAGAGCTTTATTAATTAATCTATTCTTCCAGAATTGTCTTCTATCATTGGCTCGCCGTCTGATCCAACAGAACTCGAGCATGCGACTGAATATATAGATGCCGCATTCCGCTCTTGCATTAGATAACATGGCTCCAGTTAAAAGAAAAATAATTAAAGATAAGAAACTCGCTCCATGGTATAATGAACACACGCGCTCTTTAAACAGAGCGCCCGTAAACTAGAACGTAAATGGCGCCGAACTAGATTGCTGGTTTTCCAGGCAGCATGGAAAGAGGGAATTCTAGCTGATGAACAACTAATCGCTTTTCCCTCTTTACATGCTGCCTCTGGGAAACATAATTTGTAAGCATGATATCAGTTTCCACTGTTACGCTGATGACACACAGTTATACGTCTCATCAAGGCCTGATGCGAAAGGCCAGTTTAATAAGATTGAGCAATGTGTGAAGGAAGTAAGAGGTTGGATGTTATGCAATTTCCTCTTGCTTAACTCTAACAAGACGGACGTTTTGGTTCTAGGACCACAGGTAGCTAAAAGTAAGCTTCCTGATCACACCTTAACCCTAGACAGTCTTTCTGTTTCACCAAGTGCAACAGTAAAAGATCTGGGTGTGATTTTAGACTCCAATCTCTCATTTGAAGCCCATGTCGACAATATTAGCAGGATAGCATTCTATCATCTTAGAAATATCGCTAAAATAAGAAATATCTTGTCGCTTACTGATGCTAAAAAATTAGTTCATGCGTTTATCACATCCAGGCTGGATTACTGTAACGCTTTACTGTCTGGATGTTCAACTAGGTGCATTAATAAACTTCAGTTAGTCCAGAACGCAGCAGCGAGAGTCCTCACTAAAACTAAAAGATACGAGCACATCACGCCAGTCCTATCCACACTGCATTGGCTCCCAGTGAGACACCGCATCGATTTTAAAAATACTACTGTTAACGTATAAAGCTCTAAAAGGTCTTCCACCGCAGTACTTAAGCGAACTTCTAGTGTCTTACGTTCCGTCACGCCTACTTCGATCAAAGGATGCAGGCTGCCTGTCAGTACCGCGCATTATAAAAACTACAGCAGGGGGCAGAGCCTTTTCTTACAGAGCCCCAAAGCTATGGAATAGCCTCCCCATGTATGTTCGTTCGTGAATCAGACACAGTCTCAGTGTGTTAAGTCCATGGGGGTGGTTAAAAACCTACTTATTTAATCAAGCCTTTTGTATTGATTCCCCTTAGATAAAGGAGCAGATCTGGGGGACTCATGGGTGTTGAGTATTATGGTGATCTGGTATGTTTAGATGCTGTCTTCCCCTCTCTTATTGTTGTCTCTTGTTGATGACGAGAGCGGTTCTCCTTTTAGTTATGCTGACCTAGTTAGTCTTGCCGGAGTCCATCCTTGCACTCAACATTATTCACTTAATCAATCCAAACCGTGTGATTACATTGTCACTTAACTGTTTTCCTTCAGTTTGCCTTCCTTTCCCTCTCCCTCTCTCTTTCTCTCTCTCTCTCTCTCTCTCTCTCTCTCACTGTTGAGTTACATACGCCACAACGGAGCTGCAGACCCCACCTCCAACCCGGTCCTGTGGGACCCTTCCCTGTGACCTGCCCCAGCGGATGATGCATCACCAGGGCGACCTAGGACGACCCACTTCACCATAAAGATGTTCCAGCTGCTCTTTAAGGACTACTGATTTAAGTTGTTCACACACACACACAATGTAACCTCATAATCCCTGCTACTTGTTTTTAACACAAATGAGGATGGGTTCTCTGTTGCGTCTGGTTCCTCTCAATGTTTCTTCCTATCTCATCTCAGGGAGTTTTTCCTTGCCACCGTCACCCCCGGCTTGCTCATCAGGGACAAACTGATTTATGTTTCATTCTGTCTCATAATTTCTTCAATTGTGTAAAGCTGCTTTGTGACAATCACTATTGTAAAAAGCGCTATACAAATAAAACTGAATTGAATTGAAATTGAAAAATGACTGGGGGCCGCCACACGAGTTTTTTTTTTTGCTTTACTACATCCGTATATTAAAGAAAAATTTGTATTTTTTTTATATTAGGCAAAATTTAGTTTTTATTATTTTCTGTACTTGTTTGGAATTTTTTCAGTGTCTGGAGAGGCATATGCAGAAGACTGGATCCCTGTCACCAGTACAGTATACCCACTATATGCTGATATACTCCACATAAAAAGCATAAAGTAAAGCTTTGCATGCACATGGCTATGTAAATGGTTAATGACACCATCTCGTCCACAACAGTAAGAAATACAATTTTCACCTCTTCCCACTAGGGGAACCAAAAAAAAAATCAAAGCTGCATGATTATAAAGTGTCATAGTTTTGACATCAAAAAACTGTTGTAATTGCAGTCAATTGGGTAAAAACCTCAACTAAGAGTAAACAAATATAGAAAAATATTTAATTAGATGCTGCAAAAAAAACTAACAATGCCTTAAAGTCAACGTTGTTACTAAGTAGTGGTAGGTGTTATAGTAACGCGTCATAGTAAATAACTCTAGGGGATACGTCATGTGATAGGACGACCTAAATAGGTCTATAATAATCGGGCAAGTCTATGATGTGTCTCAAGCAATAGGTATAACTTTATCAAAACATATGAAAAAATAAAACACGTCACCAATGCAAATACCCACCTGAAAAGAAAAGAAACAAAGAACAACAACAAAAGAAAAGATTACAAACCTCTTATGGCCAAAGGTCACCTAGAAAGTGAAGACAGAGTTGCACAGAAAAATGTTCACCGCACTTAAGATAACAGAAATCACTCCGCAACCTAAAAAAACAACAAAATAAAGTGACTTAACCACCACACAATCCCAGCCACCATACCCATCCACACAGTAAGGGTAACTCAGTGGACTGTTGGTTTAAAATCAAAAGAGAACCTACAAAAGAAAAGATCAATTAATTACCATTGGGTAATGCAAGTGACACAAACACAAATAAGATATTTAACAAAGTCACTAATGACCCAGCCTCCTTAAGGACAATCTTTGCCAGTCTGGGTCACACCAGTCACAGAATAAAAGAAAAAAAAAGAAGACAATAATAAGAATTTTAACTCAAAAATAAACGGCAATCATACATGCCTAAAAAAAAAACACAGTCTATTAAAACAACGAATTAAAATATTTAAAAAACCATGAAACCCTCAGTATAAATACTACAAAATGTAAAAACATAAAAAACACCCTTTATATAAAACATCTCCAACATATAATATGTTCAACTGTAACACTCAAGCAACAATCAATTCAATTCAATTCAATTCAATTCAATTCAATTTTATTTGTATAGCGCTTTTTACAATGGTGATTGTCACAAAGCAGCTTTACAATTGAAGAAATTATGAGACAGAATGAAACAGAAATCAGTTTGTCCCTGATGAGCAAGCCGGGGGCGATGGTGGCAAGGAAAAACTCCCTGAGATGAGATAGGAAGAAACCTTGAGAGGAACCAGACTCAACAGGGAACCCATCCTCATTTGGGTGAAAACAGGTAGCAGGGATCATGAGGTTACATTGAGTGTGTGTGAACAACTATGATCATTAGTCCTTAGAGAGCAGCTGGAACGTCTTTATGGCGAAGTGGGTCGTCCTAGATAGCCCTGGTGATGCATCATCCGCTGGGCAGGTCACAGGACCGGGTCGGAGGTGGGGTCTGGATCACCGGTAGCTCTGTTGTGGCGTATGTAACTCAATAGTGAGAGAGAGAGAGAGAGAGAGAGAGAGAGAGAGAGAGAGAGAGAGAAAGAGAGAGAGGGAAAGGAAGTCAAAAAGAAGAAAGCAGTTAAGTGACAATGTAATCACACGGTTTGGATTGATTAAATGAATAATGTAGAGTGCAAGGATGGACTCCGGCAAGACTAACTAGGTCAGCATAACTAAAAGGAGAACCAGAGGGAAACACAGACCTGAGGGCTCCCTGATATGTTAAGCAACCAGCCGCTCTCATCATCAACACCGTGATCAATAAGAGAGGGGAAGACAGCATCTAAACATACCAAATCACCATAATACTCAACACCCATGAGTCCGAACACTAGAAGTTCGCTTAAGTACTGCGGTGAAAGACCATTTAGAGCTTTATAAGTTAAAAGTAGTATTTTAAAATCGATGCGGTGTCTCACTGGGAGCCAATGCAGTGTGGATAGGACTGGCGTGATGTGCTCGTATCTTTTAGTTTTAGTGAGGACTCACGCTGCTGCGTTCTGGACTAACTGAAGTTTATTAATGCATCTAGTTGAACATCCAGACAGTAAAGCGTTACAGTAATCCAGCCTGGATGTGATAAACACATGAACTAATTTTTCAGCATCAGTAAGCGACAAGATATTTCTTATTTTAGCGATATTTCTGAGATGATAGAACGCTATCCTGCTAATATTGTCGACATGGGCTTCAAATGAGAGATTGGAGTCTAAAATCACACCCAGATCTTTTACTGTTGCACTTGGTGAAACAGAAAGACTGTCTAGGGTTAAGGTGTGATCAGGAAGCTTACTTTTAGCTACATGGGAACCTAGAACCAGAACCTCCGTCTTGTCAGCGTTAAGCAAGAGGAAATTGCATAACATCCAATCTCTTACTTCCTTCACACATTGCTCAATCTTATTAAACTGGCCTTTCGCATCAGGCCGTGATGAGACGTATAACTGTGTGTCATCAGCGTAACAGTGGAAACTGATATCATGCTTACGAATTATGTTTCCCAGAGGCAGCATGTAAAGAGAGAAAAGAAGTGGGCCTAAAACCGAGCCCTGTGGAACACCATACTTTACAAGGGAGCACGCAGAATAATCACCATTGAAATCTACAAACTGATAACGATCGGTTAAATAGGACCTGAGCCACGCAAGAGCTGTTCCTTTAAATCCTACTAATTTTTCTAATCTGTGAAGAAGAATATCATGATCTATAGTGTCGAAGGCCGCACTAAGATCAAGTAATATAAGCAGCGAAACACACAGCCTTGATCGGATGCCAGTAAGAGGTCATTAGCTACTTTGACCAGTGCTGTCTCTGTGCTGTGATGATGAGGCCTGAATCCTGATTGATAAAGTTTTTTGTGTATGTTATTTCTTTCTAAATATGAACATAGTTGTTGTGCTACTACCTTTTCTAGGCTTTTAGAGATAAACGGAAGGTTAGATATCGGCCTGTAGTTTGACAGCTCATTTTGGTCAAGGTCAGGTTTCTTAATTAAAGGTTTAATCACTGCTAATTTAAAAGATTTGGGAACATACCCACTGCTGAGAGAAAAGTTAACTATTTTCAGCAGGGGTTCTGATACTGCCGGTTGCAATTTGCTTAAGAAAGTGTGTTGGTATAGGATCTAACACACAAGTTGACGGTTTTGTGGAAGAGATGAGTGCGATTAGGTTTTTCTCTTCCAGAGGAGTGAAATTTTCTAAGTTCTGATCTGATGCGGTTAACTGTTCATCAGAATCATTCAAAAGGTCTGGTTTTAAAGCGTGAATTATCAAAAAAGTTCATGAAATCCTCACTGCTGCACGCAGTTATGGTGCAGGTTTCTGAGGTCGTCTTATTCCTAGTTAATTTTGCGATGGTGTCAAATAGGAATCTAGGATTATTTTTATTATTTTCAATAAGGTTAGAAAGATACGTTGATCTAGTTACACTAAGAGCTTTTTTATAAGCTAGAATTCCCTCTTTCCATGCTGCCTGGAAAACCAGCAATCTAGTTCGGCGCCATTTACGTTCTAGTTTACGGGCGCTCTGTTTTAAAGAGCGCGTGTGTTCATTATACCATGGAGCGAGTTTCTTATCTTTAATTATTTTTCTTTTAACTGGAGCCACGTTATCTAATGTAGAGCGGAATGCGGCATCTATATGTTCAGTTGCCTGCTCGAGTTCTGTTGGATCAGACGGCGATCCAATGACAGAGAAGACAATTCTGGAAGACAATTAATAAAGCTCTGAGCAGAAGTTGATGTAAGTGTACGTTTAAAGCGGTAGCGCGGCGCTACATGTGCACTATTAGTATGACGCATTTTAAACGATATAAGATGGTGATCAGAAATAATTTCGCACTGAGGAGTTACTATATTACTTATACTTATTCCGAAAGATAATATTAAATCTAATGTGTGACCTGCTTTATGAGTGGGTCCTATTACACACTGATTTACTCCCACTGAGTCGAGTAAAGACTTAAATGCCGAATATCTATATTAATTAAATTAGTAAAGCAAACTTTTGGGGTTTTTTTCTATATTTATATTGTATAGCTCGGGGAACAGACACAGTCTCAATATTATGGACCCTGAGTGACGACTTCGTGCAGCTAGCAGACAGTCGGATTAGCCTGTTTGGTCTGCTGCTTTGGCCTGGGCTCTGGGTAGTCAACGATTAACTAGTCCTATTCTAAGACTATGAGCTATGTTAGAAAGGAGAGCGGCTCCTTCCCGGGTGGGATGGACACCGTCCCGTCCTAACAGTCCAGCTTTGCCTCAAAAGTTTTCCAATTGTCGATGTAGCCCACAACTGTTTTCGGAGCACCACCTGGACATCCAGCGGTTCAGTGACCATAACCGGCTGTAAGCTATGTCACCACGTCGCATTGGTATGGGGCCAGAGCATACTACGACATCGGACATCGCCTTCGCTAATTTTAAACACATCAAGAATCAGTCTGGCGATAATCCGGCAAAAGCACTAAAAGCAAATAATAATATTAAAACATACTCGAGGGCACTAAATTACAGAACCACTACCTTCTTAAATGGTGAATTGTGTATTTTAATTTCTCTCTAATGTTCTGGCAGTTTAATGTGACAGATTCTATGTTACTATTCTGTTACCATGTGCTTAAGCTGCTACAACATCAGTTTACACAAATTACAATCAATACAAGTAGCGAAAACGACAAAAAATGTTTAGCCCCGCATCTCATTACACACCACTCTTTGAAGCTTTTAATGTGCCACAGCATTCAAGAAATAAAAAGCGGAAACAAAAAATCAAACCAACTTTGCTACTTCCTTATATAGCACTAGGGCTGATGGGACTTATAGTACCCAAACCATGTCCTAATACAATCTAACCATGAGCAAAACACTAGAGCTAATTTTGGACAGCCCTGTCTTAGAAAGAACATTAGCTGAGCTTCACTAATGCATGCAGACCAATGGCGCTCATATGGGTTTGAGTGGCATCCAGTTGTTTCCCTTTTTGTATGCCTCACCACAGCTTTTTCTAGTTGTGGGGGGTAATGATCAATATAATCCACTCCTGAAATTAAGGGAGCGTTGATATCTTTGTGTAAACGTTTAGGGGCTAGATTGAAATTTGGGCTCTGTCTTGGGTAGCTACACTTCCAAGCATTAATCACAGAGAGCATTGCACATAATCCTCTTTGCACATACTCACAAAGCATAATTTATTAATGAACATACCTACATGTTTATCTTTCACAGTACTACTATTTGCACGTCTGGTAGATGCTAAACAGCATTTTGTTAATATTCAATTCAATTCAATTCAATTCAGTTTTATTTGTATAGCGCGTTTTACAATGGTGATTGTCACAAAGCAGCTTTACAATTGAAGAAATTATGAAACAGAATTAAACATGAATCATTTTTGTCCCTGATGAGCAAGCCGGGGGCGACGGTGGCAAGGAAAAACTCCCTGAGATGAGATAGGAAGAAAACTTGAGAGGAAACCAGACTCAACAGGCAACCCATCCTCATTTGGGTGAAAAACAGGTAGCAGGGATCATGAGGTTACATCGTGTGTGTGTAAACAACTATAATCATCAGTCCTTAGCGAGCAGCCGGAACGTCTTTATGGCGAAGTGGGTCGTCCTAGATCGCCCTGGGATGCATCATCCGCTGGGCATGTCACAGGGAAGGGTCCCACAGGACGGGGTCGGAGGTGGGGACTGGATCACTGGCAGCTCTGTTGTGGCATATGTAACTCAACAGTGAGAGAGAGAGAGAGAGAGAGAGAGAGAGAGAGAGAAAGAGAGAGAGGGAAAGGAAGGCAAAAAGAAGGAAAACAGTTAAGTGACAATGTAATACATCACACGGTTTTTGGATTGATTAAATGAATAATGTAGAGTGCAAGGATGGACTCCGGCAAGACTAACTAGGTCAGCATAACTAAAAGGAGAACCAGAGGGAAACACAGACATGAGGGCTCCCTGATATGTTAAGCAACCAGCCGCTCTCATCATCAACACCGTGATCAATAAGAGAGGGGAAGACAGCATCTAAACATACCAGATCACCATAATACTCAACACCCATGAGTCCCCCCAGATCTGCTCCTTTATCTAAGGGGAATCATAATACCAATGCTTGATTAAATAAATATGTTTTTTAGCCTGGACTTAAACACTGAGACTGTGTCTGATTCCCGAACATACATAGGGAGGTTATTCCATAGCATTGGGGCTCTGTGAGAAAAGGCTCTGCCCCCTGCTGTAGTTTTTATAATACGCGGTACTGACAGGCAGCCTGCATCCTTTGATCGAAGTAGGCGTGGCGGAACGTAAGACACTAGAAGTTCGCTTAAGTACTGCGGTGCGAGACCATTTAGAGCTTTTGTACGTTGAAAGTAGTATTTTAAAATCGATGCGGTTTTGTCTCACTGGGAGCCAATGCAGTGTGGATAGGACCGGTGTGATGTGCTCGCTTACCTTTTAGTTTTAGTGAGGACTCTCGCTGCTGCGTTCTGGACTAGCTGAAGTTTATTAATGCACCTAGTTGAACATCCAGACAGTAAAGCGTTACAGTAATCCAGCCTGGATGTGATAAACGCATGAACTAATTTTTCGGCATCAGTAAGCGACAAGATATTTCTTATTTTAGCGATATTTCTGAGATGATAAAACGCTATCCTGCTAATATTGTCGACATGGGCTTCAAATGAGAGATTGGAGTCTAAAATCACACCCAGATCTTTTACTGTTGCACTCGGTGAAACAGAAAGACTGTCTAGGGTTAAGGTGTGATCAGGAAGCTTACTTTTATTAGCTACCTGTGGTCCTAGAACCAGAACCTCCGTCTTGCTAGCGTTAAGCAAGAGGAAATTGCATAACATCCAATCTCTTACTTCCTTCACACATTGCTCAATATTATTAAACTGGCCTTTCGCATCAGGCCTTGATGAGACGTATAACTGTGTGTCATCAGCGTAACAGTGGAAACTGATATCATGCTTACGAATTATGTTTCCCAGAGGCAGCATGTAAAGAGAGAAAAGAAGTGGGCCTAAAACCGAGCCCTGTGGAACACCATACTTTACAAGGGAGCACGCAGAATAATCACCATTTAAATCTACAAACTGATAACGATCGGTTAAATAGGACCTGAGCCACGCAAGAGCTGTTCCTTTAAATCCTACTAATTTTTCTAATCTGTGAAGAAGAATATCGTGATCTATAGTGTCGAAGGCCGCACTAAGGTCAAGTAATATAAGCAACGAGACACAACCTTGGTCGGATGCCAGTAAGAGGTCATTAGCTACTTTGACCAGTGCCGTCTCTGTGCTGTGGTGAGGCCTGAATCCTGATTGATAAAGTTCGTGTATGTTATTTCTTTGTAAATATGAACATAGTTGTTGCGCTACTACCTTCTCTAGAATTTTAGAGACAAACGGAAGGTTAGATATCGGTCTGTAGTTTGACAGCTCATTTTGGTCAAGGTCAGGTTTCTTAATTAAAGGTTTAATCACTGCTAATTTAAAAGATTTGGGAACATACCCACTGCTGAGAGAAAAGTTAACTATTTTCAGCAGGGGTTCTGATACTGCCGGTACAATTTGCTTAAGAAAGTGTGTTGGCATAGGATCTAACACACAAGTTGACGGTTTTGTGGAAGAGATGAGTGCGATTAGGTTTTTCTCTTCCAGAGGAGTGAAAGTTCTGATCAGATGCGGTTAATTGTTCATCAGAATCATTCAAAAGGTTCTGCCTAATATTTGCAATTTTATTATCAAAAAAGTTGATGAAATCCTCACTGCTGCACGCAGTTATGGTGCAGGTTTCTGAGGTCGTCTTATTCCTAGTTAATTTTGCGACGGTGTCGAATAGAAATCTAGGATTATTTTTATTATTTTCAATAAGGTTAGAAAGATACGTTGATCTAGTTACACTAAGAGCTTTTTTATAAGCTAGAATTCCTTCTTTCCATGCTGCCTGGAAAACCAGCAATCTAGTTCGGCGCGATTTACGTTCTAGTTTACGGGCGCTCTGTTTTAAAGAGCGTGTGTGTTCATTATACCATGGAACGAGTTTCTTATCTTTAATTATTTTTCTTTCAACTGGAGCCACGTTATCTAATGTAGAGCGGAATGCGGCATCTATATATTCAGTCGCCTGCTCGAGTTCTGTTGGATCAGACGGCGATCCAATGACAGAAGACAATTCTGGAAGATAATTAATAAAGCTCTGAGCAGAAGTTGATGTAAATGTATGTTTAAAGCGGTAGCGCGGAGCTACATATGCACTATTAGTATGACGCATTTTAAACGATATAAAATGGTGATCAGAAATAATTTCGCACTGAGGAGTTGTTACTATATTACTTATACTTATTCCGAGAGATAGTATTAAATCTAACGTGTGACCAGCTTTATGAGTGGGTCCCATTACACACTGATTTACTCCCACTGAGTCGAGTAAAGACATAAATGCTGTTCTCAGCGGGTCGTAATATGTACTTCTATCTATCTATCTATCTATCTATCTATCTATCTATCTATCTATCTATCTATCTATCTATCTATCTATCTTTCTTTCTTTCTTTCTTTGTCCCTAGAAATCAGCTTATTCTGAGAGACTAGGTTCGCTCGGGAAAGGTATAGGCTGGACACAATTCAGAATGATGAACATTTTTAACATTTTAAATATTACCACCACCATCTACCGGGGCAACAGCATACACCACTCCATGTCCATCTGGGCACCGGACCACTTTGGGGCTTTTGTCCATACATGAGTATGAAGGGAAAATACCCAGTAGACTGATGCGCTGTGGTATTATGTGGTATTATGTTTCAACTCCTGACACAACACTCTCTATTTATCCAGGCTTCGACAGGCACCAAAGTCACTGGCTTGTGACCCATGTGGCTATTTTAGCATGGAAAGAGAGCATCCTGAGCTATAAAAAAGCTCTTAGTGTAGCTAGATCAACATATTTCTCCAACCTTATAGAAAATTTTCATTTGACACCGTAGCCAAATTAACTCGGAATAAGACCACTACAGAAATCTGGACAGTAACAGCATGCAGCAGTGAGGACTTAGGACATAACAAAATTAGGCAGACTATTTAACTGATTCTGATAATAAACTTAAAACTTAGAAAATTTTATTTCCTCTGAATGAGATTGATCTAATTTCACTCATCTCTTCTGCAAAACCATCAACCAGTTTATTAGATCCTATACCAACACACTTTCTTAAGCAGATAGTACCAGCAGTAACCTTTTGAAAATAGTTAACTCTTCACCCAGCAGTGGGTATGTTTCTGAATCTTTTAAATTTGCAGTTACTAAATGACTAATTAAGAAACCTGACTACAGGCTGCTATTAAACCTCCACTTTATGTTCAAAATTCTAGAAATGATAGTAGCACAGCAGCTATGGTCATATTTACATAGAAATAACATACACAAACTGTATCAATTAGGATTCAGGCCTCATCACAGCACAGAGACAGCACTTAGTCAAAGTAGTAAATTACCTATTGACACCATTGATCATGATATTCTTCTTCACAGATTATAAAAGGTATTAGTAATTAAGGGAACCGCCCTCTCCTGGCTCAGGTCCTATTTAATTAATCGCTATCAGTTCGTAGATTTAAATTGTGATTAGTCTGTGTGTTTTCATGTCAAGCATGGTGTTCCACAGGGTTCGGTTTTAGACCTACTTCTTTTTTTCTCTTCAAATGCTTCTTCTGGGTAACATAATTCATGATATTAGTTTTCACTGTTACGCTGATGACACACAGTTACGCTGAAAGTCTCATCTAGGCCAGATGTGAAAAGCCAGTTTAATAAAGTTGAGCAATGTGTAAAGGAAATAAGAGACTGGATGTTAAGTAACTTTCTTTTGCTTAATCCTGATAAGACAGAGGTTTTGGTACTAGGACCACATGTAGTTAGAAGTAAGCTTCCTGATGACACCGTAACCCTAGACGATCTTTATTTCATCAAGTGCAACAGTAAAAGATCTGGGTATAATTATAGATTACAATCTCTCGTTTAAAGCCTGTGTAGATAATTTTACCAGGATAGCATTCTTTCATCTCAGAAATATCTCTAAGATAACAAATATATTGTCAATAAAATGCAGAAAAGTTAGTTCTTGCTTTTATTACATCCAGTCAATTATTTTATCAATAGATTCCCTTAGACAAGGGAACAGATCTGGTGGACTAATGAATGGTAAGTATTATGGAGATCTCCCTCTCTCTCTCTTTCTCTCTCTTGCTCCCTCTCTCTCTGTCGAGCTACATATGCCACTACTAAGCTGCCAGTGATCCAGACCCCATCTCCACTCTGGATCTGTCTGAACTATCCGTGTGACGCGCCTACGGTTGACGATCATCACATCACCAAGGTGACTGAAGACGCTTTCATAAATTCAATTCAATTAAATTCAGTTTTATTTGTATGGCGCTTTTTACAATGGTGATTGTCACAAAGCAGCTTTACACAACATAAATCAGTTTGTCCCTGATGAGCAAGCCGGGGGCGACGGTGGCAAGGAAAAACTCTCTGAGATGAGATAGGAAGAAACCTTGAGAGGAACCAGACTCAACAGAGAACCCATCCTCATTTGGGTGAAAAACAGGTAGCAGGGATTATGAGGTTACATTGTGTGTGTGTGAACAACTTAAATCATTAGTCCTTAAAGAGCAGCCGGAACGTCTTTATGGCGAAGTGGGTCGTCCTAGGTCACCCTGGTGATGCATCATCCGCTGGGGCAGGTCACAGGGATAGGGTCCCACAGGAACAGGTTGGAGGTGGGGTCTGGATCACTGGCAGCTCCGTTGTGGCGTATGTAACTCAACAGTGAGAGATAGAGAGAGAGAGAGAGAGAAAGAGAGAGAGAGGGAAAGGGAAAGGAAGGCAAAAAGAAGGAAAACATTTAAGTGACAATGTAATCACACGGTTTGGATTGTTAAGTGAATAATGTAGAGTGCAAGGATGGACAACACTGAGACTGTGTCTGATTCCCGGACATACATAGGGAGGCTATTCCATAGCTTTGGGTCTCTGTAAGAAAAGGCTCTGCCCCCTGCTGTAGTTTTTATAATGCGCGGTACTGACAGGCAGCCTGCATCCTTTGATCGAAGTAGGCGTGACGGAACGTAAGACACTAGAAGTTCACTTAAGTACTGCGGGGCAAGACCAGCATGTAAAGAGAGAAAAGAAGTGGGCCTAAAACGAGCCCTGTGGAACACCATACTTTACAAGGGAGCATAAAGACGCTCCAGTTTTTCAAATTGCATTGCAGTATTCATAGCCAATTTAGCTACATATGCAGTATTTTTCCTAGAAAGAGCATCAGTGTTAATGTTGAAACGTCCAGGCTTGTATTTAATTTCCAGATTAAAGTTTGCCAACTGATTAGCCCAGCGTTGCACTAATGCTCCTAACCTTGCAGTTTGCAGACGGCTAAATGTGTTATTATCCAGCTGGTACTCTCCAAATTTTTCTGTTACAGCCCATTTCAAGGCCAAAAACTCCAGCTTAATTGAGCTACAATTCTGCATAATATGTTCAGATAGTCCTTGATATTTACCACTGTGCTCTTGTGACAAAACGGCACCCAGACCTTGGTGACTTGGGTCAATGTCCACAATAAAGGGCTTACTCAAATCAGCATAACAAAGAACTGGAGCATTAGTCAGGGCTGTTTTAAGAAACTGGAAAGAATCTTCACATGAGTCAGTCCACTTAGCTGCCAAACTAATCTTGGCTTGTTTACTCTTTTGTTCTCTGATCATTTCTGCCACTAATGTATTCTAGGGCTCAGCAATCTGTAAAATTTTGTCAGTAATAACTAGTAAAGCCAAGAAAAGATCAAAGATCTTGAAGATTTCGAGGTTGGTTCCATTTGGCCACAGCTGATACTTTCTCTGGATCGGTACTAACCCCTGTGGAGGGGACCACATGACCCAAATAACGTATTTCTCACGGAAAAACTAGCATTTACTGAGTTCTACTGCCTTTAGGTTCTGTTGTCTCAACCCATCCAGCACCAGCTCCAACTGCTGAAGATTGCTCAATTGTTGTAGAAAAAATTATAACATCATCCAAATAGAGCAACACAGACTGAAAATTCTGGTCCCCAAAAATTTGCCCTATTGCTCTTTGAAAGTTACTTGGGGCATTCCAAATAGCATCCTATTAAATTCAAAGAGCTCAAATGTGGTGCAAAAAGCAGTCTTAAAACAGTCTGTTTTAGCAACTGATACCTGGTTATATATACCCTTGCCAGATCTAAAGTCGAAAACCACTTAGCTACAGTCAGGGTGTCCAGAGACTCCCCTATTGTTGGCAAGAGATATGCATCTTTGCAAGTTCTGGAATTAAGCTGGCGATAGTTGACACACATTCCTAAAGAGACATCTTTTTTCTTTACTAACAATTGGTGAGGCATATGGACTACCACACTCCCTAATAACATGACTGTCCAACAATTGTCTAATGTGTGCCTTAACCTCCTCAAACTGACTGGGAGGAGTTCTAAGATGACATACTGGTGTGTCATCTATTAGGGAAATTTGGTGATTGTTTAGATTTGATTATACTTAGCAAAAACAACATAATATCTTCTTAACAGTATCCTTACCCCTGCACATCAACTTGATTCTGATGAAATAGTTTGTCACTAAATCACTATATTAGGGCCATGTGATAAATGTTCCTTAAAAGAAAAGTCTAGGCTTGATTTCATAACCTCGGCATTGACCAAACTACCCAGTCTAATTCTTAATGGCAAATATAGAGGTTCTGTACCAACATTAACAAGCAGAACCTGAACTACTCCTTGTTTTCATTACAACAAGGCAGGTTAAATTAACATTTCTGCTGGCAGGGCCCATCCTCTGGACCCTGAGGCTCTAAAAAAATTACTTTACAACTTTGTATCTTCTTTGCGCACAAAGCAGGTACTAACCTCATAGTTCCAGCTGAGATCAGGCTGGCAGGACTGCACTCTCACAAAACAAATCCAGGAACGGGGGCCTTCTCAGCCCGAATAGTGCTGGACCATGTTTTTTTTAACAAGTCGTTATAACACTGTCCAATCACATCCATAGCAAAAAAGCCAGGAGTAAGTTGTTTTGTGAAAACAACATTTTAACAGGATCTCTCACAATCAAAATACATTGTCCGTAAGGGTTTGTCCCAACACAGCCACCTGTTTAAAAAAAAACAAAAAACATATGGTATCCTAAGACCATTAGTTGCTTTTTATTGAAGCCAACTACACTTCTTAAGTACATCCACTCCTAACTGTTAAAAATGTTTCTTAAAATGACTCTGTTAGAGTGGTTAACACTGACCCAGTGTCCAATAAACATGAAGATCACGAAGCAGAATCGATGATGATAGTCTTCATGCACAATTGCCATTTACTATAAATAACGTAAAAAACATCAGAAAGACACATCACAACCACCTCCACCTGAAAACTACCCTACTCGTAGCGCCTAATGTGATGGGATGACCTAAATACAGGCTGTAGGTCTATAATAATCAGGCGGAGGAGTCCATAATGTGTCTCAAGCAATAGGTACAACTTTATTTAAAAAGATATGGAAAAATAAAAAACGTCACCCATGCAAATACCCACCTAAAAAGAAACAAAGAAAAACAACCAAAGAAAAGATTACAAACCCCGAATGGCCACAGGTAACCTGGAAAGTAAGGACAGAGTGGCACAGAAAAAAAAGCACAAAAGGAAGGAAAACAGTTAAGTGACATTGTAATCACAGTGTATAGAGTGATTGAGTATTTAATGTAGAGTGCGAGCATGAACTCCAGCAGAACTAACTAGGACAGCATAAATGGAGAATCAGAGGGAAACACAGATATGAGGGCTCCCTGATATGTTAAGCAACCAGCCACTTTCATCCTCAACAACGTGATCAATAAGACTGGGGAAGACAGCATCTAAACATACCAGATCACCATAATACTCAACATCCATCAGTCCCCCAGATCTACTCCTTTATCTAAAGTGAAACTATACAAAATGCTTGACTAAATAAATACCTTAAACACTGAGACTGTGTCTGATTTTTAAACATTCGTAGGGAGGCTATACTATAACTATAACTTTGGGACAACTGCCCCCAACTAAGGTAAGCAAACTTCTTTTCTCCAGCGTGTCGTCAGATTTATAAGAAATTATACCGAAAAGAAAGGTAAAGATGGTGGCGAAGTGTGAGACAAGCTCAAAGCTGTGTGTGTTACCGCTCTAGCTCTTGTGGCCATAGAGAGACACCTGTGGCTCAGTCTCGTTGATCTGCAGGACCAAGACAGGGCAGTCCTCTTTGGTGGTGCTGTGAGCTGTGAACGGTTTTACGAGGTTTTATGTCTGGTCTTATTCTTTTCTGTGTTTTACACATATTTTCATATGTGGACTTATATACTTTTTTGTGTCTTTATCTAACTCGTGTATGTGCAAAAATGAACGTGTGTATAGTGCAAGAAGAAGAAGAAGATATAGAAGTTCTTAGTGGAACTTGGGTTTATGTTTTAGCAGATAACACAACTGCTGCTGCCCGCACCCTAACTGAAACAGTGCACACCCAAAAAAAATCGCTAAAAATTCTCTCTGTAACATCTGGGTCCTTTTTTTAAGGCAGAGCTTGTCTTGTCAATGACAGAGGCACCATTGGATTTTCAATAAAAACTTTATTCTCTTATTATTCTGATCTCAACTCATTAATTTTTTTTAGATATTTCTCAGTGAAATTTCAATGACAATTCCTCGAAGCCCAACGTGGGGCTCCACGTCTGACGACTAGTCCCGGAGGTCGGTACAGCAGGCGCTGCTGCCCAAAGGTTTTTACTTCGTCTAACCACAAAAATTGGCTGTTGGTGGAAGGAGATCAGGGGAATCACAGAGACTGTGTCAGCGGCGGAGTCCCTCAAGGCAAGAATCCTTCTAAGTTAAAGTAAATAAATTCAAACTCTAATTTACAATAATTATCCTTTTTGGGAAAAAAGAACGATTGAGTGATTGAATTTGGGGAAGTAGAATTTAGGTTCAAGAATTTTACTAAAGTGTTTGGAACACCAAAATGCACAGTTCTTGTGTAAGTAGCTGTAAGGTTTTTTGCAAGTTTTTGTAGGAAAAAAACAGCTTGAAGCGGACATGCTTCCTGAACAGGTGTGTGTACAGATGATTGAACCAAGGATTAAAGTAATACAAATTAATTATTTATATCATTTGTGAAAAGAGTTGAGATCATGGTTAATGGACGCAGTAAAAATAGTGATAATGATTCCATGACACTTAGTAAACATCCAAATGTACATTTCATGTAGACCAATTATGGTCCTCAATCAGTAAAATAGTATAAATTGTGGATGGACTGTGGATTTCCATAGAAGTGCAGTTTCAGTGAGAGACAGTAAGAACAGTTAAGTTGCTTGAGTATGACAAAAAACAAAAAGGAAAGAGGAGTAAGGTTTATTGGGAGGCTTATAATATGTGGTTGACTGAATGTAATCCACGTGTATTGAAAATAAGTCGAAAAACAGTAGAAAAATCTGACACTACCACCTCAGCTTTTTCCACTAAAACTTCATCTCTACAATGTTTAAGTAAAACTGTAGAGCCTGATCTGAATAGCCTCCTGGCCAGACACCGACCTAACCTGTGGACAGGTTGCGGAGCATGATGACACAGAGGGTCCATCCTCCTTTGCCTCACGTCAAGTCCTTGTTAAATCTTCCAATGACAACTCCACAACAGCAACAGCCCCACCTCATGACCATAGAGCCTCTGATGACCCCAAAGACGGAGCCATGGAACCTGGCAAACATTATAGAAGCTGCAGCAACACTCCCAGATCCATAGAAGTGGGGGAGATAAAATTTAGCATGAACTTTATTCGTTTTTGCAAAGAGTTCAGACCAACCAGACATGAAATTAGATGACTCCTGATGAAGAAACTTACAGTGGATATGTCTAGAGTACAATATCAGTGGCCGGAGGAAAACTGTCAACTAAGAAATGTAGACTGGGATAACCCACAAAATGCAGACTATGTGGTGATGGTAATTTCCTAGTACCACAGATGCAGCTAGACTTGGTCAAAATTGTGGAATCAGGAAACAGGTTTATTCTTTACAATAATGTGCACATCAAGGGAGAGAGAGAGACAGAGTTTCACCCAAAAGTTTCACCAGTAATCTCTCTTCTGACTAAACAAGAGGTATGCTATCTTTAAGTATCTTAACAAACAAAGGTGGGAGTGTCTAAAGATGCTAGGTGTAATGGTGGGTGTATCCACCGATGTCTGAGTGTGAGATGTGGGCTTGACCTCCTGAGGGCTCAACAGCCATGGGGCTAACGTCCCACAGGAGATGCCTCCACTGGGGTTCATCAGCCGTTTGGCTAACGACCCATGGGGGTCGTTCCCTCTGTGACCAAATGGCCGTCTGATAAGATCAGTCAGGAGAGAGGTGATGGCCCACATCTGCATATCAGGCATGGGTAGAGAGATTCACACCGTGGGAGGGGGGTGGAGTGTACCTTTTGTTAGGCCTCAGTCTAAGTCTGGACACAGAATCAACAATTGTCACAGGCTAATTACAACATGAGACTAGAACATAGAAGATACAGTAATAAAACATAAAATATGCAATTAAAACATGAAGTGCAATATTACACAGAACTGATTCTGATTCTCAAATCTTTCAAATCCCCCTTTTCAAGTAGTATGACTTTAATTTTAACACATAATCAGAATCAGTGTGATAATTTATACAATTGTTTCATCTATTTCAAAATTTTGTCCAACATTATCTTGTGTAAATGTTTGCTTCATTTTACTAGGACCATTAGTCTACAAATCATGAGGGAACAGTAACAACAACAGTAGATGGGAGCCAAGGCAAAAATCATAACAGTACAAAGAGAACCTAAAACAATAAGGATGTATGTCACGTTGCCATGACACTGAAAATAAGCCTTGATTTGCATGTATGTCTTTTGTAGACTTTAATACAACTTGGTCCAAATCTTCAACTGAACTAGTAGCGTTGGGAACATAAATACAGCATTCTTTGCCAATTACTTTGCATGTACCACCTTGTGCGGCACAATTCATGAGTTGCAGTCAATTCAGCCTGCACATTTAGGATGGTTTGAAGTGTTTGATTAGTGGTTTGCTCAAAGGCTTGTCTAAGAGAAGCTACATCATTTTGTAGGTCACGAATGCGAGGAGGAGCTAAGAAAACGCAGAGCCGTTCCACTTTGCCTATTTCGCGCTGGGATTCGTGGACTGATGAGACTGTTGAAGGACATTTAAAATGTTTCTATCAACTATACGTGATGAAGGGATTAGGTGAGCTAGATAACATACTCCATTAACAGGAATGGTTGTATAGGCAGATTTACCACAGGCAAATGCAGACCATTTAGGCGCCACTAGGGGAGCTCCTGTCACTCCTGCAGGGAGGGTGGTAGCATCTTGAATTTCCTAATTTGAGACCAGTACCTATGAAGGACAGACAGACAGGGGCCTTTACATTGACAACTGGAGTGGGCACAATGACCTTTGATTCATTGTTTTCAGGGCACGTTCTCTTTTGTGGGTCTGCACACCCATCTCCACACTTATGCCTGACTAACCTGGTTTCGTGTCCCCCGTGGCCTTAATGAATTTCTGAGATTGCCATTCACACTTCCAGGGTCGTGCAGGAGTGTCATATACAAAAACACCAACATAATCTGATTACCTGGGGCATACTTACGTCTCCAATTGGTTAATCTGAATTTGTCAGGATTCCACTGACATGGTACTTCTGTTCATATTGCAAAGGATCTCTAATGCTTAACGTGATAGTGATAGAAGCACGCATTCCACTGCTTATCTCATCAACAAGTTCGAGTTGGATACTTTTGTTCGAGCAAGGTGGGCACCAGGTGAATTTGCCGGCGGAGGCGAGAGCATCCATGTCTATTGTTTTAACAAAATTTTTGCTTGCACAATTTTTAAAAGATTGCCAATCTTTAGGTCCATAAGGGGAAGCAATCATTGGCCATCCACGCCCATCTGGAGGCATCAGATGACATACATAACAATCAGATTTATTCAATTTCTTTGCTATGTTTCTAGACATTACTAGTGCCTTATTCAGGAGGGTTAATAGGAGGCAATATGGATTGCTGGGAAGTTGGAGTCATTAAAAACATGCCATAACAAATAACATCAACATTTTTGAGTAGTTAGCAAAGTCCACGATAGGTCCTTCTTCCAAATGTTGTTTTGGATCCATCCTGTTCTTCTTCGTGTGGTGCAAAATGTGGAAAATGTGTATGTGTGTGTAAACAGAACGTGCTGAGGGCAGCGCTAGGCTCTATTAATAGGAGGCGTTCCTCCACTCCCAGTGTTCCTCTTCTCTTGAAGGTCTTCCTTGTGCGAAGTGCTCAATGTCCACCTAAGCTGAAGGTCAGGGTCGACTGCCTGAACCTTCAGATACTAGATGCTTTAGGGTTTATTCTGCCCATAGCAGGTCCACTAAATAATTGAAATGATTTGGGAATTCAATCGCTTATGATGTTAGTAATTCAGGTGGTACTGGGTACTGCTCCAGGCATGCAGCAGATCTCCTGGGAACGGGTTCTCTGATGGTGTTGTTTGAATGCGAAGCTTCTCCTTGCTCTTCCCCCTTTTGATGTAGTTGTAGTTGTTTCCTTCCACTCGCACGCCGACAGGATGTTAGTCGGTTCGTGTAGGCCTGGTTGTAACTGGAAGTTCCTAGGAAGAAAAGAAGCCTGAAATCTTTCACAATAGTTATTTCAGTGAAAAGGGTTTTATCTGTGACAGGTGACGCCAGCTGTGCTTTCCATTTCCTAAAGAGAGGAGAAAAGGAGCCTGAAACTAAATCTTGCACAAAAGTTAGTTTGGGGAAAAGTGCTTTATTTGTGACAGGTGAGCCCAGCGATGTATTCCACTTCTTAAAGAGAGGAAGTAGGATGTTTCAGTTAACATGAGTATTTCATAAGGTCCTTTGTATGCAGATTCGAGTGGCCCTTGAATAGCAAATCTTTTAAGCATCACTTTTTTACCTTCTTGGAATGTTCTGCGCCCTGTGGCAACTTCAATTTCATCTTTTTTGTCTTGTTTGATTCATGCCAATAGTTGTTTATTATGCAGCGATTTGGACAGTTCCTGGCAATAGGTTTCCAATGCTACCCAGTCAATATAGGGTCATTTGGCAGAACCTGTTGTTCTGTTTGGAGTGTTATGTTGCATTAGTAAAAACAACAGGAAGATGTGCTGTCCACTTTCCACCATGTTGCTCTAGGTGGGCTTTAAGACCTGTTTTGATAACTCTGTTGTGGCTTTCAACATAGCCTGAGCTCTGTGGCCTGTAGGGGATGTGGAGATTCTGTTTTATCCCCATACTCTTCAAAATGGCCTTTAAGACACGTCCTGTAAAATGTGAGCCTTTGTCGCTGTCAACCTGAAGAGGGAATCCCCATCGGGGCAGAATATGAGTGTACAACATCTTTGCAACAGTATCCGCAGTGGATTTACGGCATGGAAATCCTTCCACCCAGCGGCTAAACCGATCAATGCAAACAAGCAAATATTCATACCCTTCTGATTTAGGTAACAGTCCCACAAAGACAAGTGAGTAAATGGTCTTGTAGTTCTCTAATTATGCCCCATAGTTATCTTGTTTTTGTGAGTGTATGGTGCTGTCCTAGCACAATGGATACAGGTTTTTTAACCTTTGTTCCATTTCGGTGGTTAGATTAAAGACATACCAATGCACCTTCACCAAAGAGCATGATGTAGATACCCTGTGTGGGCCAGTTGGTGGTAATCTCGAAGTAATATTGGAACAAGTGGAGTTGGCATCACAACCATTCCATCCTTCAGCCATAGCCCTTGTTCTGAAAAGACACATCTGCAGCCATCATTTTGTCAAAGTATTCATTGGTGGTTGTGTAAGCCTTTTGCAAATCCTGCAAATTGATTAGTTCTGTGCATGAAACTACTGCTATCTGTTGTGTAGAGTGTTTTAAACTGTTGTGCATGTTACTATCAACTTGTCTGCAGCTGCCTTTGCGGCTTTGTCTGCTAAGGCTTCTTCGCCTGTATACTGTGTCCTGTGATTTTAATAACAGAGCACTTTGAGGGAGTTAGGTGTTGCAGAGAATCAAAAAGCTGGCTGATTTCAGCCTTATGGACAATCGGAGCACCAGCAGCTGTTGTGAAGTTACGACTCTTCCAGACTGGACCCTAAGTATGGGTTGAATGGTATACATAAGCACTGTCAGTGTAAATATTAACAGGAACATCAGACTGGGCTGCAATTGGTAATGCATTTGTTAAGGCTACAAGCTCTGCTACCTGTGCTCCCCCTTTATCCAATGCTCCCTTTCGCAAAGTCTCTTCATTCACTACCACAGTCCACCCAGTTAACCTAACACCATCTCTCAGAACCTGTGTAATGAGGTTCACTGGAAGGGAAGTTGTGCAACTCCTGGGGCCAGCAACTTGCCAGTGCACCCATGCCAGGCAATATCACACTCACAACTGGCAGTGGGTTGATTCCATCAAGGCAAACAGATTTACCTGAGCCTGGCTTTAAAACCCCTACTTCATCCCGGCCAAAAGGACAGACTTCTAAAGAAGGGACACGTCTTCCGGATGTACGACAGTAGCACTCTGACCGAGGTCTCAAGAATGCCCCTAAACCTGGGAAAGGCTCCCCAAGCCTCCAGATACTTCAAGAGCCATGAATTTTGCCACCTGAATAGGATAGAACATCGTGGCCTTGCATCTAAACCAGCACCAGGACTAAGACAACAACCTGGTGAAGTGAAGGACTACTGAGGATTACTGACCTGAGGTTTTGAAACTTTGCATACAGTATAAAGATCTGATTTCACTTTATAAAACTAAACCAAGGCCTGCGCATCTATACCCTGGTAAATTGCAAATCTTTATACTTCCAGGTTTACATGGGTGCCAGTTTTGAGTTTTACTAGCCTTTTGTTTAGGTTATGCATTTTTGTTTTTTCTGTGTATATCTTAATGGTATAGTTGGGCTGTACATTAGGTTAGGTTCATGGGTTTGTTCTCTGTTTTTTCCCTTATTTCTTTTTTTTCTTTGTTTTTTGTTTTTTTTCATTCTTTCCTCTCTCAATTTTACATTACTACTGCACCTTTTAACTTCTTGTGCTAGGGTGTTGGATTGGTTTTTATGAGAGGTAGGGAGAGGGTTTTTAATTTTCTGTGTTCTAAAGAAATGCTGTAACCTGTTATCACTTTTAAGTAAAGTACAGATAAACACGTTGATTTATTGATGTCATCAGCAAGGTACTAATGTTTTTCTAGCCATATACATCTGATCACTCATCTGACACATTCACATGGAATCTGATGTCAAAGCATTGGCTATGCAATGCTTGGAAAGTCTCGTTATAGGTATAGATGTATGATACAAACAGAAAAATGAGCACCCAAAATACAATCAAAACACTCTAACTAAACCTCCGTTTTTTAAGCATATTGCTGATTCACACAAGACTAAGAGTACAGAGCAATTATTAAAATTGACCAGAGGTCCCCAGATAATACTAATCCCATGCTAATAGGACAGGGTAAGACATTTTTTATCTTCTCTCATCAACAAAATTATATGGCTACCTTGAGTTTTACCATGTGCTCATTAAGGCATCAGTAAAACCTACCAGCTTCAGTGGGCTATCTTTTCCCAAATTCTGAAATTTCATTGCTAAATTTGCTGTCTTCAGCTTCCTTCAAATATTTTTATTATCCTTCAGCTAGTAGAACACTACTAATATGTTACAATATCTGTGACATATTGCCTCCAAGCTGCAACATGGCATCTTCGCCTTTTATGGACCAGTACAGAGAGGTGTTTGACAAGCCACAAATCTGTTTAAATTCCACTGGATCCCTTTGTATTCTGCTGGAGAATAAATTACGATATTTATAGTAAGACTTTATTTGTAAAAAGGAGCTGCATTAATATCTATAGTGTTCAGCTGTCATTTCCTTAGACATATAACTGCCATAACAACTCTTAAATCTCAACTACCTCAACTCACACACACATACTCAACACAATCGATGTTTACAGCAACCTGTAAACACAATACATTTTGTTAAGCACGGTCACTTTAAATGCTGTTTGTACAATAATCTTGCTGTTTATTATTTGCAAATTTTTGTTATCTGGTGGACGCTACATTATTCAACGTTTTGTACAGAATTTTTTGCACTATCTGGTTTAATGTTTATATTGGTTTTTTGCACTGTGTCTTGCACTGTTTGCACCATGTTGCAGGTTTTTTGTTAAGAAGAACAACACAGAGCTAAATCTTCTGTGGCTATTTGTTGTTTGTTGTTTTGTGTAATTTTTGTGTTGTTTTGTGTAGCACCATGGTCCTGGAAAAATGTTTCCTTTTACTGTGTAGTGCATCTGCTATATATGGTTGAAATGACAATAAAGCTTTCTAAACTTGAACTTGATGGCGGTTAGATATGCTTTTAAAAAACCATGCTTGTGCTTCCCACTAATGCCAACAAAGTTTTGTAGTTTATTCAAAAGAAAGCGCTGATATAATATTATTAGAGAGGCTGAGGTACTTCTAGAAAAGGCTAAACTGGAATCTGAATTGTTATCTCTACAGCATAAAAAGAAGGTTGCAACGTCACAGAAAAAATTAAAGAAAAGTGGGGTTGGACCTGGAAGAGAAATTCATGGCATGTCCATTTTAGTGTTCTAGGCAAATTGGCAGATTTGGCCTAATAAAAAATGGCATTGCAGTGAATGTGGCATAAATCTTTACAAATCATATGGTTATCTATTATTTCGGGACGGTTAAGAGGTTTAAGCTGGATGACAGCGAAGACATGGCACAGTTTGTTTCAAAATTACAAGACGCATGAAGACAAAACAGAGTAACACTTAAATACGTAAAAGTAAACACTGCCCATCACTCTGAACACCATCCCCACTGTCCGCCACATGGTGGTAAAAGCATCATGCTCTGGGGATGTTGGGAAGTCCCTAATTTTTTTCCCTCACTAGAAATTGTTCATTTAAAAGCATTACTGGGCTAAAATGTTTAACAGTGATTACTGAGGAAATAAACATATGTTCCATCCAACAATAATATAAATTTATATTCAAGTGGGCTTAAATAGTAAATGGGCTTAATTGGTACACTCACCCTAAAATATTTGTACCCCTTGAACTTTTGCACATTTTGTCACCTCACAACGACAAACTTAAATCTTTTTTTATGTAATAGACTAACACAAAGTAGCACATTGTAAAGTGGAACAAAAAACATAGTTTTTAAAATCTTATGAAGATAAAAATCTGAAAGTGTGGTGTGCATTTGTATTCAGTTATTATCCAATTATCTTTCCATGAACTCTGACACCAGCCTCCCTGTCCTTGCTAAAGAAAAGCATCCAACAGTGGTGTTAACACTGCTCAACATCATCCTATGGTGGCATGGTTGCGATAGCGTTTCATAGTAGTGGTGGCGTTGAGCAGTGTTACGTTTTCCTCCGCCACTACAGCTTTACATTTAGGCCAAAAAATTTTCAACTTTGGTTTTTATCTGAAAAAGTTCAAAGGGTATGAATACTTTGAGGTACTTGTATACATTTACCACGTGCTTTCATGACTTTTCTCGAAGCAAGGCTCTTTTGGTTCCTCTACTGGCTCTTTAGCAGAAAGAGCCAGAGAGGATAACCTTACACACAGCTTGCTCTGCTGCAAACTTAGCACACAGCTTTGCAATCCACCCCTTCATTTAATTTTGCTAACCTCGAATAATGTCATTCTGTTCTCATTGTTGCATGTTTTGTCCTGGATTTTGTGCTGCTTTTTCTATTCTTAAAATGGTAGGGTTGCCCATGCTGTTTCCTCCATCTATGTTTTTCATGAAGCTCATAGAAAGACAAGGAAAATTAGAACAGAGCAGTCCCGCCAAATGTAAACTTTAAAGCATAGCAGTTTAATATCGAACTGAAGGTTTCCCATTAGTTGTATTTTTTAACTTAGGAGGACCTGAATGAAATATATTTAAAATTTTTGTTCAGAAATAAAATCTAGATAAATATGAGATGCCAAATATATTCTAAATGTTTGTGCATGTCCATGGTGTTGACAATTATTCTGTTCAATACTGAATTGATAAAACATTACTCATTGTCTAAATCAGTAAACAAATCATTTTACTCATCACCACACACACATCAGTAATTATATTGTAAGAGTAATAACCATATTCAGCAAGAGCAATTAGATTTAATGCCTTAATAATTTTAGCCTGTGAAGGAATAGGCACAGAGGGATCCATGTTTCTTCTGGAAAACATAATTTGTAAGCATGATATCAGTTACGCTGTTACGCTGATGACACACAGCTATACATCATCAAGGCCTGATGCGAAAGGCCAGTTTAATAAAATTGAGCAATGTGTAAAGGAAGTAAGAGGTTGGATGTTAAGCAATTTCCTCGTGCCTAACTCTGACAAGACGGAGGTTCTGGTTCTAGGACCACAGGTAGCTAAAAGTAAGCTTCCTGATCACACCTTAACCCTAGACAGTCTTTCTGTTTCACCAAGTGCAACAGTAAAAGATCTGGGTGTGGTTATAGACTCCAATCTCTCATTTGAAGCCCATGTCGATAATATTGCCAGGATAGCGTTTTATCATCGCAGAAATATCGCTAAAATAAGAAATATCTTGTCACTGAATGATGCAGAAAAATTAGTTCATGCGTTTATCACATCCAGGCTGGATTATTGTAACACTTTACTGTCTGGATGTTCAACTAGGTGCATTAATAAACTTCAGTTAATCCAGAACGCAGCAGCGAGAGTCCTTACTAAAACTAAAAGATATGAGCACATCACGCCAGTCCTATCCACACTGCATTGGCTCCCAGTGAGATACTACTCCTGACCTATAAAGCTCTAAATAGTCTCGTACCGCAGTACCTAAGTGAACTTCTAGTGTCTTACGTTCCGCCACGCCTACTTCGATCAAAGGATGCAGGCTGCCTGTCAGTACCGCGCATTATAAAAACTACAGAAGGGGGCAGAGCCTTTTCCTACAGAGCCCCAAAGCTATGGAACAGCCTCCCTATGAATGTTCGAGAATCAGACACAGTCTCAGTGTTTAAGTCCAGGTTAAAAACTTATTTATTTAATCAAGCATTTTGTATTGATTCACCTTAGATAAGAAGCAAATCTGGACTCATGGGTGTTATGGGAGTATTATGGTGATCTGGTATGTTTAGAAGGTATCTTCCTCGCTCTTATTGATCATGTTGTTGATGATGAGAGCGGCTGGTTGCTTAACCTATCAGGGAGCCCTCATGTCTGTGTTTCCGTCTGGTTCCGTCTGTCAGACTCTTCCCTGTGACCTGCTCCAGTTGATGATACATTACCAGGGTGACCAAGGACACCCCACTCCGCCATAAAAGACGTTCCAGCTGTTTTTTAGGGACTAATGATTTAAGTTGCTCACACACACACACAATGTAACCACATAATTCCTGCTACCTGTTTTTTACCCAAATGAGGATGGGTTCTCTGTTGAGTCTTGTTCCTCTCAAGGTTTCTTCCTATTCCCTCTCAGGGAGTTTTTCCTTGCCACCGTCACCCCTGGCTTGCTAATCAGGGACAAACTGATTTCTGTTTCATTTTCATCTTATAATTTCTTCGATTGTGTAAAGCTGCTTTGTGACAATCCCCATTGTAAAAAGCGCTATACAAATAAAATTGAATTGAATTTAATAATACAGGCAGAGGCTTTATTGAAACACACGTAACCCAAAGGGGAAGTCAAAAGGCAGGCCGTGGTCATACACAGTAATCCAAAAAACACAGGCAAACAATCCAAATAACGTGAGGCAAAAGACGTGGTCAAAAGCAGGCAAAGATCAAAAACGACTTAACACATAAAAACAATTGAACGCTCAGTAAGTCGTGGAACAAACAATACTTTGCAAAGTGTTGGCAGGAAGCGCTATATAAATAGCAAAAAACAGTGCATATAAAGTGCATGTAAATCATAAAATAAACATACATTTACTGTTTAGTTATTTTTGATAATAAGGTTTAAATGTATTATTAAAATTATTTTATTAAAATAATTATCATTGAAATTGCTTATTAGGAATTATGCTTACTGTTATTTATTACCCACTTTAGTTAGAAATATGATTTAATTAACCTGTAAATTAACATAACAAACATAATGCACTTGCAACTATCTGTAAAACATTTTTGACATATACTAGTTACCAGTGTTTATGTAAAACTTTATTATTAATTTATTTTGTCTGCCTGTAAATAAACAACTTATGACAACTAGCAAATGCACTAAAAGCATTGTTGCCAAACTAACGTTACAGTAAAAGTACGTTTTATTTTTGTTGTGTTATATAGCGTATTATGACGTATTAGCTAAGAGTGTTAGCTTTAGAAAGGCATTGATAAATTCTTAACCGAAAAATGGCATGTAAAAACTAAACAACACACAAAAATCACTGTAACACTGTAGGTGCTAGTGCATAGCAGTTAGCATGGTGATTTTAGTTTAATAAAGTGAAAAAAAGCACAGCTTCTTTGCATGCAGCTTCTGTCTAAACTCTTTCCAAACTTTTGGTGTCCATGATGTTTTTTTTGTGATACATTTTCATTTTGCCCGGACACAGCAGTCGCCAAAACTGACGTATCCTTGGTTTATCATTTGCTTGTGTTTCCCTCAGGTATCATTCATTACCACACAGCCCTATGTGTACCTTATTTTTGCAGTTTTAATACAGCAGTAATCTACCATTGTAAAACTGTCCAAAATCGTCAACGATATTTATAACACCGCATCAAACACACAGAAAAAACGTGATACCAGTATGACGTCTATCAACAACAATACCCAGAATTCAACGCAACGTGAGGTCAGATTCAGATTCACATTGTGTGTGTATGTGTTTATGTGTACACGTACACGTACTGTGCGCGCTTGTGTGACTTCCGGAGTTCTTCATTGCTTGTTCTTTTCAGGCCTGACTCGTTTCGCGCGACTTCCGCACTTCAAGTTGCTCGGACCTCATTTCTTTTTCCTGTAAATCTGTAAACATTTAGAACATGGCGTCAGACAAAATCATTTTAACTAACCACGAACACCAAACTCGAGTCGGAATCTTAACAGGTGAGCGGAATATGCTATTATTTACAATTAATATTGTATTTACATCTATTGTACTTTTACTCAAATGTTGCTTTTAGGTACTTTATACTCTGTGAAAAATAACATTTTAAATAGCAGTATTTAATTAATCATGCCATCCTTTAGATGCAGCACTGTAGTTAACAAACTAAATCTTAACATGATTTTTCTTCTTGCTGTTAAATGGCACAGGGCTGTATGTGGGAGATGTTGGGTAAGGAAGAATTGGTAACACCTATTTAAAATGTAAAATAGGTTAAGCTTATGGGGCTGTCACGTAATGAACAGACAAAACTGGGACTTTGGGGATAAACTATTGTTTCCCCTACAACACTTTCAATCAGTTCTCTCATGAATCTTTCAGGCAAATGTCAGGCAGTCCTGTACTTTTTGTGCAGAAGGCATTGTGTGCACTGCAGGACTTCAGTCAGTCATGGCGTGTTGTGTTACCAATCGTTTTTTTTTTGTGATTATGGTCTCAGCGCCTTGAGATTATTGACAAGATCCTCCAGTGTAGTTCTGGGCTGATCCCTCACTGTTCTCATGGTCATTAAAATGCCACAATGTGAGCTCTTGCTTGGAGCCCCAGACTGGAGACATCGGCAGTTATTTTGTGTTTCTTCTATTTGCAATTAATCACATCAACTGTTCTCACCTTCTCACCAAGCTGCTTGGCGATGGTCTTGTAGCCCAATTCAGCCTTATGTAGGTTTACAATCTTGAGATTTCTGGTTCTGAGGTGTCATTTATACAGGTAACATGATGTCTTTAAGTCTTTTTAAGAGGGTTCTCCTAATCTAAGCTTGTTACCTGTATAAGTGACACCTGAGAGCCAGCAAACTGATAAACAATCAAATACATATGATCAATCATTAACATGAAATCAATTTCTAATCTTATTGAAAAGCATTTTTCTTTTTTTTCTTCTCACTGTTAGACCTACCTACCATAAGATATAAGCAAATGTACAATTTTTTCCCTCACTGTTGTCTGAGCTGTATGTGGACAATTTTTTCATAGGAACATGAATATTATCAGTATAGGTTATTGTAATACAACGTATGTTTAAAAATCATACATGGAGATATTTTCTCTTTATCTGTAATCCCTGACCCCAACCCCAGTAAGTGACAGCTGTTTTAGAAACCTTGCTGAAGACCGAAGCGGAATCAACCTTAAAGATCTTGTTCATGACCCATCCTTGTGAGTACATATGTGTTATTTCTGTGCTAAAACGTAAACATATATAGCATTTTTATCACCAGACTCTACCCCCTGGACAGAAGCAGACACAGCCTGTCGGCAAAAATTATGAATTAATCTGAGTGTACCTCTCTTTATGTCAGACAAATAGTGGCACTGTGTATGTTTATTTATGCATATTCTGCCACAAAAATTTTAGGAATAAGTGGTTGAAGGTTTAATTGAACTTTTATTTTAAAGTTTTATCACAAAGTAGAGCGCATGATTGGTACTTATAGCTAAACCTGGACAGTATATATTCTACCTAGCAGTATTATCAAAGTCGTTCACCAAAACACAATGTTTAGTTACTATCTAGACAGATGTACACAGCCAAAGGTTACACAAATTGTAGCTCTTTTCAAAGCTCTGACCCAGGTAAAGAACTGCATGAAAAAGGTTCTGATAAACATTTGCATTCTCCTTGCTGCTGTGTAAAGGGTTCAATTCCTGCTTGTTTTTGTTTATGGCCTAGTAATGTTTATGATGCGTGCCATTAGTTGTTTGTGTCTTTTTCTGCTCTTGTGTGAATATCTACACTGCAGAATAAGAATAAGTAATTTTGGTATATGTAATAGGGCTGCACAATATATAATTTCAGCATTGACATTGCAATGTATGCATCTGCAATAGGTACATCGCAGAAAGCGTAATGTCAAGCGGGGATTATAGTTGCACTCTGAATTCCGTGCTGACCTTTTTTTTTAAGATTATGAGTTTTTAATTATTTTTCTTTAATTTAATAGTGTGTGTATGTTTTACAGGCTTGGCGGTATAATATCTGCATACAAAATAATACCTGATGAGATAGATGAAATCAAGGTAATTGTTAAATTGCCATATTTCCCTACAAACAAAAAACATTTATAGCTGGTGATAGTCCCCTACCAGACTAAAAAAATGAAGACACAGAAATTACTTTATAAACCCACATCTGTTGACCATATTTTGTCTGGTGTATACATAGGACACTCTTGTGAGCTGGTGTGATGAGAAAGAGCTTAACCTTATCTTGACCACTGGTGGAACTGGCTTTGCTCCTCGTGATGTCACACCAGAGGTACAGATTTGTATTTTTTTCATCTATATATATGTACAAGAGATGCATGCATAAAAAGTAAATGGGTGCTTGTGAATTCAGTGCTTTTTTCACTATTAACAGGGGTCAATTTATCAGATCAGTAATTTTGCAAAGCATTTAACCATATTTCTTATTCATAAGTCTTCATCTCATCAGGTGATGTGCTGAAAGTTAAAAAACGAATTATAAATAATGTAATAAGTATTACCATTTATCCACTGTGCTATTTTTGTTCTTTCTGTATGGCTGTTCTTTCTGTATCTGTAGTTAAAATTGAATTGGTTAAATTTTCTGTTGTACAGACAGAGATGCGATGTCAGGTAGCGACAAGTTTAACCCCACCACCAATTCTCCTTTCACTAATCTAATTTGTAAAAACTATAATTATGTCATATCTTTTTATAGTGTGGACAATGTATTTCATTTACATTTATAACCTATTTAAATCTAACATTTAACTACACTACACTAAAAAGCACAAGGTAAGGCAGCCAGTACCTTTGGCTTATTGAAGCAAGTTTGGGGAGGCTCACAGCTTAAGGGTTGTCCTGCAGTTGCTTTTCTTTCCACAGAGATGGATGATGTTGATATTTAATTAGTCTACTATATATAATATATATATATATATATATATATATATATATATATATATATATATATATATATATATATATATATACAGGGAGTGCAGAATTATTAGGCAAGTTGTATTTTAGAGGATTAATTTTATTATTGAACAACCACCATGTTCTCAATGAACCCAAAAAACTCATTAATATCAAAGCTTAATATTTTTGGAAGTAGTTTTTAGTTTGTTTTTAGTTTTAGCTATTTTAGGAGGATATCTGTGTGTGCAGGTGACTATTATATGTCCATAATTATTAGGCAACTTAAGAAAAAAACAAATATACCCATTTAAAATTTTTTATTTTCACCAGTGAAACCAATATGACATCTCAACATTCACAAATATACATTTCTGACATTCAAAAACAAAACAAAAACAAATCAGTGACCAATATAGCCACCTTTCCTTGCAAGGACACTCAAAAGCCTGCCATCCATGGATTCTGTCAGTGTTTTGATCTGTTCACCATCAACATTGTGTGCAGCAGCAACCACAGCCTCCCAGATACTGTTCAGAGAGGTGTACTGTTTTCCCTCCTTGTAAATCTCACATTTCATGATGGACCACAGGTTCTCTATGGGGTTCAGATCAGGTGAACAAGGAGGCCAAGTCATTACTTTTTCTTCTTTTAGACCCTTTCTTGCCAGCCACGCTGTGGAGTACTTGGACGCGTGTGATGGAGCATTGTCCTGCATGAAAATCATGTTTTTCTTGAAGGATGCAGACTTCTTCCTGTACCACTGCTTGAAGAAGGTGTCTTCCAAAAACTGGCAGTAGGACTGGGAGTTGAGCTTGACTCCATCCTCAACCCGAAAAGGCCCCACAAGCTCATCTTTGATGATACCAGCCCAAACCAGTACTCCACCTCCACCTTGCTGGCGTCTGAGACGGACTGGAGCTCTCTGCCCTTTACCGATCCAGCCACGGGCCCATCCATCTGGCCCATCAAGACTCACTCTCATTTCATCAGTCCATAAAACCTTAGAAAAATCAGTCTTGAGATATTTGTTGGCCCAGTCTTGACGTTTCAGCTTGTGTGTCTTGTTCAGTGGTGGTCGTTTTTCAGCCTTTCTTACCTTGGCCATGTCTCTGAGTATTGCACACCTTGTGCTTTTGGCACTCCAGTGATGTTGCAGCTCTGAAATATGGCAAAACTGGTGGCAAATGGCATCTTGGCAGCTGCACGCTTGACTTTTCTCAGTTCACGGGCAGTTATTTTGCGCCTTGGTTTTTCCACACGCTTCTTGCGACCCTGTTGACTATTTTGAATGAAACGCTTGATTGTTCGATGATCACGCTTCAGAAGCTTGGCAATTTTAAGAGTGCTGCATCCCTCTGCAAGATATCTCACTATTTTTGACTTTTCGGAGCCTGTCAAGTCCTTCTTTTGACCCATTTTGCCAAAGGAAAGGAAGTTGCCTAATAATTATGCACACCTGATATAGGGTGTTGATGTCATTAGACCACACCCCTTCTCATTACTGAGATGCACATCACCTAATATGCTTAATTGGTAGTAGGCTTTCGAGCCTATACAGCTTGGAGTAAGACAACATGCATAAAGAGGATGATGTGGTCAAAATACTCATTTGCCTAATAATTCTGCACTCCCTGTATATATATATCTCTCGGCAAGTGTATTGATGACATGACTGTTTCCAAAACCATCACAACACAATCTAATTAGAAACTATGGATGACCACAGAGGTGCGTGCGCTACTGAAGTCTAGACACTAGACCTTTATAGCAAAGACAAGACAGCTTTAAAAATAGCAAGGGCCAAACTGTCCATACCCATCAGAGATACAAAGTTTGTATACGCCAGGAGAATCCACGACTACTTCCAGGACAGTGAAGACATTCGGCGCATGTGTCAGGGCATCCAGATCACTAACTACTAAAAAACTTCACCTACTTGTGACAGTGACACCTCCCTTCCAGATGCGTTAAACGACTTCTATGCTCGGTTTGAGGTGCAGAACAACATGGCAGCGAGGAAGACGACCAGGTGCTCTGTCTAACCATGGCTGATGTGAGAAGATCTCTAAGCCTAGAAGCCCACGGAGGTCTGCATACCTGGCTCAGAGACTTGTCTTCACTAACATTTTCAACACTTGCCTGTGCACCGCTGTTGTTTTTTAGTGCCTCAAAACTGCTACCATCATCCCCATGCCAAAGAAGTCGAAAGTCTTCGCCCTCAATGAATAACGTCCCGTTGCACTCACGCTCATAGTGATGAAGTGCTTCGAAAGGCTTTTCATGAGGCTTTTCATGAGGCTTGTCATGAGGCACGTCAAGACCCTGCTGCCACCTACACTGGACCCATTACAGTTTGTGTATTGTCTGAACCGCTCCATGGATGATGCCATTGCCATAACCCTCTGTCTGGCCCCCACACACCTGGACAATAAGGACAATTGCTGTTCATAGACTTCAGTTCAGTATTAAACCCAATTATTCTTCAGCACCTCATCAAGAAGCTGAGCCTGCTGGGCCTGAACACCTCCCTCTGCAACTGGATCCCAAACCTTCTAAGTGGGAGAACTCAGTCAGGATTGGAAGCAGCATCTCCAGCACACCCCACTGAGCACTGGGGCCCTACAGGGCTGTGTGCTTAGCCCACTGCTGTTTACTTATGACTGTATAGGAATGCACAGCTCAAATGACATTATAAAGTTTGCTGATCTCATTAGAAAGAACGACGAGTCAGCATACATAGAGGTGGTCTAAAAGCTAACAGCCTGGTGTAGAAACAACAACCTGTCTCTGAACGTCCTTGGTTTCCACCTGGCGGAGAACCTTACCTGGTCACTAAACAGTAGCTCAGTAGTAGATTATAAAAAAAGCCCAGCAGTGCCGCTTACTGCAAAGGCTAAAGAGGCCTATCTTCCACCCCCATACTGACCATGTTCTACAGATGGACCATTAAGAGCATCCTAAGCAGCTGCATCACTGCCTGGTTTGGAAACTGCACTGTTTTCACAATCCTACACTCCTGCTATATGGAAAATGGTATTGTAGCATCCAGGCCTTCACAAATTGAATGTGTAACAGTTTTTTTCCTTAAGCCATCAGGCTTAGCACTAAACTACCTCAACTGACACACACATTCACTTAACATAAATCGATGTTTACAGCACCATGTAAACACTAAAAATCATCTGTTAAGCACAGTCACTTCAAATGTTGTTTGCACAATAATTTTGCTGCTTACCTGCACATCTTTTATAATTTGGTCAGCGCTATTGAATTTACTGCACAGTTTTGTTTTTTTTGTTTTATTTTTTGTTTTTGTATTGTCTGTTTGCACTGTCTGGTATAATGTTTGTATTGTTATTTATACTGTCTGTTTTGCACTGTTTGCACGAGTTTACACACATGCACTTTATTATTCTTTAGTCTTCATCCTTTACCTCTGTGGTGTTCTTCATAACGGCTCTTTGTTGTTTTCTGTACTTCTGTGTTGTTTTATGTTGCTCCATGGTTCTGGAGAAATATTGATTCATTTTACTGTGTACTACATCTGCTGTATATGGTTGAAATAACAATAAAGCTTCTTAAACTTAAACAGTGCAATTTTATTTTCAAATACGGGAGGTTTCCGTATTTTAAAGAACACATTGACAACCCTAGCTCAACTTAACTTAACTAACTCAAAATAATGTTTTAAAACATTATAATGGCAGATGGGTAAATAGGATTTAAAGTTGGGTAAAGGTAGTAAAATTAATAATAAAATTTTAAAGAACTTATGACAACCCTAGCTCAACTTAACAACACATCTAGCTCGTTAAAATAAATGGTTACTGGTGTGGCTGCTATGGTTGGCTTAACCTAATGATTTTAGTAAAATCTCTTAATGTTTGCTGTAAAGGCAACATCTTTGCTGGAGTCATTTGGCCACCATGTGGTTAGTCCTGGTGCTACATACTGCTGTAGTTTAGTTCTGTGTCTCTTTCCCACTCAACTCCAACTGTTATGCAGCTGCTCATGACTGCTTCCACTTTAACTAACTTGTGTAATAAATTCAGAAGTTAAACTGTGTATAAGCCACGCCCAACGTTGTAAATTAACCAAAGACAAGAAGAAGAGCCGGAGGGGACTTTGTAGATTAACAGCAGTTCTGTGGTCATCAAGATCTACACAGGACAGACAAAAAACCTCTGGCATTTATACAGATTTTGGTGTGCTGTCCTTTAGGCTATGTTAAAATAACACCCTAATTTCCTTTACGCCAATTTAAGGCTATGTTTACCAACTAAGATTTGCGACCCATTTAATTGTGAGAAAGAAGGTTTATGAACCTGCAATTTTTCATTTGGGGGTTCCATTATAAACTCATAAGATTCTCAGGTGTAGTAAGTACACCCCTCTAATTTTAGCAAACATCTTAGTATATCTTCTTATAAGACAATACTAAAGAAATTAAACATGGATATATTTTAGAGTAGTCAATGCACAGCTTGTATAACAGTATAGATTTACTGTTTTCTGAAAATAACTCAACATACACCCATTATTGTCAAAATAGCTGACAACAAAAGTGAGGACACCCTAAGAGATAACAGTTCCCCCAAAAAACTGTTCCCCATGTTCATGTGTTTGTCAGCTTAATATTTCTGTACAAATTTGTGCATGATATATTTTTAGCATTTAAAGGTTGGTGCTCTGAGTACAATTCACTCACTCTGACCACTGTTTAATCAACATGGCACCTCATGGCAATGAACTCTCAGAGGATTTAAGAAATAGAATTGTTACTCTCCACAAAGATGGGTTAGGCTACAAGAAAATCAGAGGCCAGGGTCATGCAGGTTTCTCCAAAACAGCTTTTACTTAGAACATGCCTCGCAAGGGTCGATCAAGGAAGTTGAGTCCTCATGCTGTGAGTCAGATGCAGAAGCTGGCTTTTTTTCATCTGGCTCCTTTCTGGTTTTTATGTCATAGTCTGTCCCTACAGGTAGTTGAACCTTACAGCGATTGATTTTTTTTCCCTCCACACAATACTGCCTACTCTGTTGCCACTGCTCTGAAAGCTGGGTTCCATCACTGATTTGAAAATCGGTGAACCATTGCTGTTGAATTAATGTGTCGTAATTTGTGTAGTTGTTGGGCCAGATAGGGTGGCAAAGACTCAGGTGCAACATATCTTTCCCTCTTTGACCCAGCACCCTGATGAATTAACTTTAGCCCCCTTGTCTAGCCATGTCCAAGCTTCATAAAACGTAACATCTTTATACAAATTACTGAGGGAATCTGGGGGCACAGCAGCAGAGCTGTCTTTCCAGCACACATCTGCATAGTATTACCTAAACAATTTAACAGTTTAACAAACAATTTACAATGGGGATTTATTAGCTGATCTATCAGGGGTTATGGCTCTAACCCCTGCTCCAATAGTTTGTCCAAGGAAAAATGACCTGCTTTCTAGCAATGTCCTTGTCCTTGTTTATGGAAATAGCTTAAAAAAGCGTCTAACTCAGATTTATGTATCTCCTTATCTGTTGATGCAATTAAAATATGTTCAACATACTGACTTACAGTAGACTGTTTAACTGGACACTCTGGGTCAGATACAGTGCCTTAAAAAAGTATTCATACCCCTTGAACTTTTCCACATTTTGTTAAGTTAAATGTTGGATTTTATGTAATTGACCCACACAAAGTAGCACATAATGGTGAAGTGGAACAAAAATAATACATGGCTTTCTAAATTTTAAGTGTGGTGTGCATTTGTATTCAGCCCCCCTGTGTCAATACTTTGTAAAGCCAACTTTTTGCTGCAATTACAGCTGCAAGTTTTTTGGGGTGTGTCTCTACCAGTTTTGCACATCCAGAGACTGAAATTTTGCCCACTCTTCTTTGCAAAATAGCTAAATCTCAGACAGATTGGATGGGGGCATCTCAAGTCAACCACATAATCTTAAATTAAAAACATAAACATTATAAACATAAACATGAAATGGGAAACATAAACAAAATATAAACATGAAACAAGATCAAACATAAAGCATTAACCTTAAAATGATGATATCAGTGTGTTGACAGCTTGGTATAGTTATTACAAAAAAGTGATATACAACACGATATAAGTGAAATGGCTCAATTAAAAATACTATATTTTTGGTGGTCTGCCACCAAGTGTGCAATGTTTTAAGTTAGTGTTGTTTGGGGACAGAACAAAAGATATTTCAATAGCAGACACCCTTTTTTCCAAGAGGTATTGGACGTAAACTATCCAAGCAGAATACCCATATATGATGATAAAGCCATAGATTTTACCTTTATTTGACGTTCCTCAAATATCAATGCATGTTTGTGTTTGTTTTCTGTTACACTGTACAGGCCACAAAGCAAGTTATTGAGCGGGAAGCTCCAGGGATGGCTCTTGCCATGCTTATGGGCTCGTTACATGTCACACCTCTTGGAATGCTGTCCAGGTAAACATGTACACATATACAAACACATTTCTGCAGTTTTAACTGTTAATCAAATATGTACTCCCTCTAGACCTGTATGCGGCATCAGAGGCAAAACACTCATCATTAATCTACCCGGCAGCAAGAAAGGCTCACAGGTATGTTGTGAAACTAAATATAGTGTCATACGACTTTAAAAACATTTATTACCAATACCAAAATAATGTTTTAAAACATTATAATGGCAGATGGGTAAATAGGATTTAAAGTTGGGTAAAGGTAGTAAAATTAATTGCAATTTTAATACTTCATAACTATGTCTTCTGTATTTGACTTAAGATTTAAAAGGTTTATATCGTCTGAAACAACAGTCAGCAAAAGTCTGGAACAAAGTTGTCTTTGTTTTATGAATGCTGATCGCATTGGTTATTTTTAAATAGTAGGCAAACTGCTGTTGTCTTAGTGTTGCTTGGTGCGTTTTTTTGAATAATTTTGAAAAATCAGCTAGTTCATGTTAAAAGACAAAAATAAACAAGAAAACCACAAAATAGCACAAATAGAGTAAAATATTTCAAGCCTGTATTTCTTGAAATTTTGATGATCATAGCTTACAGATAATAGAAACCCAAAAATTCAGTGTCTCAGAAACTTAGAATATTGTGAAAAAGTTCAATATTGAAAAGTCATGGTGTCACACTCTCATCAGTTAATTACCTCAAAACACCTGCAAAGGTTGCCTTTAAATTGTCTCTCAGTCGAGGTCAATAGGCTACACGATCATGGGAAAGACTGCTAACTTGACAAATATCCAGAAGACAGTCACTGATTCATAGAAAGTTAGCAAAAGGGATAACCGCAGCCTTCAAAGGATTGTCAGGCAAAATCAATTCAAGAATTTGTGGGACTTCACAAGGAGTGGTCTGAGGCTGCACATCAAGAGCCACTATGCACAGACGAATCTTAGACATGGGCTACAAATGTCACATTTCTCATGTCAAGCCACTCCTGAACCAGAGACAACGTCAGAAGCATCTTACCTGGGCTGTCCTCTTTTCAGATGAAACTAAATTTTAAATTTTATTTGGAAATCAAGGTCCCATAGTCTGAAGAAAGAGTCTAAAGAGAGTCACAGAATCCATGTTGCTTGAAGTCCAATATGAAGTTTTCACAGTCATTGATGATTTGGGCTGCCATGTTTTCTAAAAGAAATTTTAAAGCACTTCATGCTTCCCTCTGCTGACTAGCTTTATGTAGATGCTGATTTTATTATCCAGCAAGACCTGGCACTTATCCACACTGCCAAAGGTACCAAAAGCTGGTTCAATGACCATGGTGTTACTGCTGATTGGGCAGAAAATTAACCTGACCTGAACTCTATAGAGAATATAGTCAAGAGGAAGATAATAGACATCAGACCCAACAATGCAGATACCATCAATGCTGCTATCAAAGCAGCTTGGGCTTCCATTACACCTGAGTAGTGCCACGGGCTGTTTGCCTCCAAACCACGCTGCATTGATGCAGTAATTCATGCAAAAGGAGGCCCAAACAAGCATTGAGTGCATAGAAATTAACATAGTTTTTAAAAGCCTGACATTTCTGTTGAAAAAAAAAATCCTTTTTTTATTGATCTTATGTAATATTCTAATTTTGGGGTTTCTATTATCTGTAAGCCATATTAATCAAAATTTCGAGAAATAAAGGCTTGAAATATTTCATTCTAGGTGTAATGAATCTATATAATACATGGGTTTTACTTTTTGAAATGAGTGACAAAAAAAATCAGTGCACATTAATATTCATAAATATTCAGTTTAACATGGATCCAGAAAAAAAATACTTAAGATTGGGTTTATAAAGAAAGCTTATGCTTCTTATAAGAAGAAACACCAGACCTCTTCTCATCATTGTCAAGAGGAACTGTTCATAAAATTTGGCCAAATAAAACTTTAAGAACTAGTACAGTCAATATATTTATACTTTTTTAGTTACCTCATGACACCTACAGGGGGGCAGGGGGGCTCAAATGGTTAAGGTACTGAGTTGTTAATCTGAAGACCAGAAACACCTGGGTTCACTGTTGGGTCCTTGAGCAAGACCCTTACCCCTCCTGCTCCAGGGGCGCTGTATCATAGCTGACCCTGCGCTCTGACCCCAACTTACTAAGATGGGATATGCGAAAAATGCATTTCATTGGCTCTGTACATGTACCTTGCACAATGACAATGAATTGAATATACTTATACTTACAGACACGCCAGGCTCCTCCTCGCTTCAACAGTTACTTTTACCAGAATGCTAATTGCACACACATGCACCTCATTCCCTAATCATTGACATTATTCCAAAAGAGACTCTGTGAATTTCATGTGTTCTGGGTAATAATGTGTTCTTCTCAGTTCTTCCTTTGTTTTTTTAAGACTCTAAGTTCGCTAAAGCCAAGTCTTGATTCCTTTTTATTGATCTTCTGGAATAAAGTGGTCCGATTCTAACCTCGTGCACAATCTACAACAGAAATATTTCAAGATGAACCAAAAACTACCAAATCCATGTTAACCAGCAGTAATAAGTTTCACGGTTAATTGTGCATTTATCAGACTATTTAGACTAATATCATTCAAAAGACCAAGAAATCATACGAGCGGGTTAATAAAATAAAAAAACGTTAAATTTCAGGTCATTGATAACACTGCTGCCACTGCACAATCACAAGCCAGGTTCATCACTTTTTTTGGGTCTCTTTTGAACATTTACGTTGCGGTCTGTGCTTTCTGCAGTGGATTTTTGTAATTGTTGTGAATATTTGCAGCACGTTTTTGGTTTTGGTTGGGTTGTGAAGCTTGGCAGTGCAATTCTGTATTTGTTTTGTTGGTGTTTTTTCTAATTGCATGTGTTTTATAAGCTGCAGCAAGTTAAGCTTTCTTAGCCACTGTACTTTTCTGTAACTGTAAAGCTTAGAAAAAAAAGCTAACATATGCCTTTTAGCCCTTTTGTACACCTTACTGGTACAGGGTAATTCTGAACTTATAACACCACATGACCTTATTTCATTGCTTTAGAGTTTTTATGATTCCTAGCAAATCTCTGTAATGCCCAACAAATTTAAGCATTTTTTTGTTTTACTAACCTAATAAGGTACTGCCTGCTATGCTCCATCTATGATGGTGATTGTTGAAGGTGAAGGGAAGGCTTGAGATTCTATTATTAGATCTTAAGCCATAAAAAGCAATTATTTTTGACAGTTGATTAATCAATAATTTTCAGATCGATCTTTCTTTGATTATTTCATCTTCTTATTTTGGGTGTTCCCTTCATGGTTCGCCACAGAGAGTCATCTGCGGCCACCAAGCTCTGCATCTGCATTCACACCCACTACCTAATGTCCTCATTTATCACATCCATATTCCTTCTCTTCGTCCAACATTCTCAAATATAAGCCTTGACTGACTGTTTCTCGTGACACAATGGCATGCATGGATGCCGTCCACAAAAGAGGCCTCTCCATGCTGGCAAAAATGAGGACTACATCTGGAATGATGAGACCAAGATAAGCAAGAAGTAATTATCATGATTTTATTAAAAATAGTTTAGCATGGTTTGAAGCCAGTGTCTTTAGACAGTTCTATTAGCTCTGTAATATTTCCCCACCTAATGGTACATTTCACTGAAAGTCAACTATTTATCAAGTTTAGCTTGCAGTAATGATTGGGTGGTGGAAAGGAACAAAAATTTCTGAAGTTTTATAAAGGAGTGGGCATTCCTCTTTAATTGACGGAACGCTTTCATTAGTAATTCCTTTTTTGTAGACTTCCTACTTTTTCAAACCTGTAGCCTTAACATGAGTTTTAACATATTTTTACAGAAGGGACAGTTATGGCCATATTGGAGACTATAGCAGTAGGGAAGAGATGAAGGAGGAGAACAACAAAGAAGTTAAGATTGAGAATACTCAGTGACTATTAATTTATTAATCTTTGTTGCAAAACCTAAGAAAGAAACACAGGCCATTAGGTTCATCAATAATTTAAAGAGCAAAAAAAATATATATTTTTTTACAAAAGCAGTGCAATGCATATTAGGAGATTAACATGTATGGAATAACAGGAAATAATGGATCACGTGAATAAGGAGTCCTTTATATTCTAAATAATAGTATAACCTTTCATACAACTGCACCTTATGCAAATAAAAATGTGATGTCTAATTCTTATCGCTGTCTATGATTCCTGTCCTCTCCTAGTAGTGAACAGTGCATTGCACTGTTAGACAAGCAGCATTACTTGAAACTGTTGGAAATCTTACTGACAGTTATGTAACCCAATAAGTCAGTGATGTCTCAAGGTCAACATTTTAATAGGATGGTCAAAAGTCATAATTTAACAGAATAAATCAGCTAATTTAAACACTTGTAACTGGATCTCGCAGCGCATCCCACTGCACGCATTTCTGGACGTACTTGTTGATGCGGGTTATAGCTATGCATAATTACCCCATGACAATACCATAAAAAATACTGGATGTAGTAGACGGAATCGGGTCTAACGTACATGTTGTTGGTTTAGATGATTTAATAAGTTTCTAAACTTCTTCCTCTCCTATAGTTACGAATGAGTGGAATTGTTCCTTGGGGATCTATGGTGCACTATCTGATAGGATACTGCGGCTGTCTGCTGCATGTTTACAATTTTGTCTCTAATAGTATCGATCTTAGAATTAAAGTAATTTATAAATTCATCACTGCTGTGCTGATGGGAAATGTTGACACCTGTTGATACTTTGTTATTAGTTAATTTAGCCACTGTATTGAATAAATACTTACGGTTATGTTTGTTCTCTTCTAGAAGAGATGAAAAGTAATCAGATCTAGCAGTTTTTAATGCATTTCTGTAGGACCGGTTACTATCCCGCCATGCAATACAAAATACCTCTAGTTTAGGTTTTCCCCAGCTGCGCTCCACTTTTCGGGCTGCTCTCTTTAAGGCGAGTGTGTGCTCATTATACCACGGTTCCAAACTATTTTCCTTTATCTTTTTTAAGTGTAATGGAGCAACTGTATTTAAAGTACTAGAAAAGAGAGTTTCCATGTTTTCAATTACATCATTGAGTTTTTCTGAGCTATTGGATATGCTGGAGAATTTGGATAAATCAGGAAGATTACTTACAAAACAGTCTTTTGTGGTAGAAGTAATGGTTCTTGCATACTTGTAACAGGTTTTATAATTTACAGTTTTATCTATATTAAGTTTGCACAGGCTAAGAAAATGATCTGAAATAACATCGCTTTGTTGCAGAATTTTAACGTCATTAGCATCAATTCGATGTGAAAGTATTAAATTTAGAGTATGATTTTTATTATGAGTAGGAACTCAAAAGTGTTGTCTAACTCCAATAGAGTTCAGGATCTCTAAAAACGCTGATCCCAGAGAATTTTTGTCATTTTCGATATGGATATTAAAATCACCATCAATTAAGACTTTATCTGCAGCCAGCACTAACTCTGTTAGAAAATCACCAAATTCTTTGATAAAGTCTGTATGGTGGCCTGTATACAGTAGCCAGTACAAACATTGCAGGAGATTTATTATCAGCATCTATTTCTCTATTTTGCCAAGATGTCAGGCGCTCCGGCTCCCAGTAGACATTGGACTATGGTATCCGGAGTCTCTATTTTCACGTTCCGTACAATAGAATCACCGATAACTAGAGCTCTTTTATCAGGTTTCTCATTGGGTGCGTCACTAACTAGGGAGAGCCTGTTTAATGTTTTGGTCTGAACTGAAAAGCGGTATTTTGACCCGCGACTATGCCGTCTCACAGTCACCCAGTTGATCATGTATGGATTCCCTGAGCTAGTCGCATCTGAAACCGAATCTACAGCCCTTACATTCTTAATGTTAAATCACCAGTTAAAGTTAATCACCAGTTAACAGCCCACAGTTTAAAAATTAAAACAATGTTTTACCTGTTTCTTTTGGGACAGAGGCTGCAATAAGTGTTGCAACCCTAGTCAGAGGCCAGTAGTAATCTTTATTTAGCGCTGTCTTAATTATGCATAGGATCCTGGCTAAATTATAGCATGAGTGGTAAGGGATAGAGTACACAATCAATCTTTACAAGATATTTAGTCAAGAAGTCAAGATATTTAGTCAAGAAGTCAGAAATGTAGATTTGTTTTGCCAATGCTTTGGTAAATAAATACAGAAATAAATGTATAATGATATACGATTCACAACCCTTTTCTCCAGGAGTGCTTCAGGTTCATCCTGCCTGCTCTTCCTCATGCCATCGATCTTCTGCGTGACGCATTAGTTAAAGTGCAGGAGGTTCACAATGCACTGGAAAATCTGCCTTCACCGCCACCACCCCTCTTACCTCCCCCTGTCACCAGGCCACATAAGCAGACTGAGGACAAAGGTATTCAGTGCGAGGAGGACGAAGAGGAAAAAAAGGACAGCGGTGCCTCCTCAGCTGAGGATAGTGGATCTTCACATATAACAACAGCCGCTGTTGCTGCAAAAGTAAGTTAACTAGTTTTAGTTATCAAGACTAAGCCTTATTACTGACTATTTTTAGGTTGGCTATAAGTTCAGCCTGCCAACTGTTATAAATGTTGGTTAAAATGTTTTTGGATTTATTTGTATTTTTTTGTCTGCTGCCTAGATGAAAGACATTCAGGTTAATAACTGCCCTATTGTGTTTAAGCATGTGAAGTCTGTTGATTTATATAATTAAATGTCTATTGATTGATGCCATGTTTATTTATCAGAGTGTGCTTCATCCCACCCAAAGGGGGGCAGCCATTACCTTGCTTTGTACCTACCACCAACCCTGCCTTTCATTTCACCTGCCCTTTTGGAGACAACTTATGCAACACCTGTTTATTATATTATATGTTACATCTAAAAAAGAGTTAAAATTTAATTGACAAATTATTAATAAAAAAAACCACTATACCATTCTTACTGTTTTTACATTTACAGCATTTTTTAGATTTAGTTTCTAATCTCTATTACATATGGATTAATGGTTAAAATTTATAACCTTGCTCTTATACTGATTATCAAAGACACATGGAGACACACACTATGGTGCTGACTAGCGCATTATCAGGTTGTTCGCTGCAGAAAAATCCCTATAAATCTTTCTAATTGTATGTTGGGCCCTTTATAAATCAGTTATTATAAATAAGTTATTTGCTCAGCAAATCCTATAAAAGCTTGAGATCTAGGAAATTTGGAGGTCAACTTTATCCCTCAAACTCTTTATCAGGTTTTATAAACCGTTCCTGATTATGTTTTTGCACTGTGGCAGGGCAATTATTCTGTTGAATAAGCCCAGTATCATTAAAGAATACAGTTGTATGTAACAATGATTAGGTAGGTTGTACATGTTAAAGTTACTTTCACATTTTGTGTGTGTAACACAAAATGTAATTCATCAGAGAAGGATACATTTACACTTCACATTTATGGCATTCGGCAAATGCCCTTATCCAGGTCGACTTGCATATATCTCATTTTGCCAGTTTATTATAGCAAGTGTATGTGTGTTCTAAACCTTTTTTGGATATTAACCACTGTATACATAAAACATCTCACAGACCTGTTATTATGGGCTGACGAATTTATCCTAGTGTCACAATCTGACTCTTGTAAGAAAAAATGAAAACTTTGAGTATTTTAATGAAATATGTCAAAACATAGCAGTAAAATTAAATACTTTTTGTTGATTGTAGATAGCAACAACACAAGACAGTTTCTGCTTAAATGTTTTAGACCATTATTTCTATTTGTATTTTAAATAGAGTTTAACTTATTCCGTGTAAGAATTGAATGGCTGGGTGATAATCACTGTCTTGTATCTGTGGTTGTTATTGACATTGTTATTGTTTTCACAAAAGTAGAAAGATAATATCCTTGTTAAGGCATTTATAGTTTCTCAAACCATTTTCCTGTTTCCAACACATCAAATTTAATAAACGATGGTTCACTTGCTGCCTAAGATATTGTTACACCTGATAGATGCGACTGCATTGAGATAATAAATGTCTAAGGGGCTCCTGTAGACAAAAACTATCATGGACCAAACCCAAGTTTTTTAAATCCCACTACAGGGCCTGCAAAACTTGCAAAATTTTGCTTACTCATCTCTGACCTCTGGTGAGCCCATCAATAGATCCACTTCAGTTTGCATATCAGCCTGGCATTGCAGGGAAAGACGTGGTCATCTTTCTCCTAGGGCTTTTTCAGACCTAGAAAAGTCTGTGAACACAGTGAGTTGTCATGTTTTTTGACTTCTCTAGTGATTTTAACAGCATCCAACCTGCGCTTCTAAAGGATAAGCTGGAGTACATGAGGGTGGACCATCATCTGTCTACATGGATTCTGGATTACCTCACAAACAGACCACAGCGAAGACTCATGACTGCCCCACAGAAAACGGTCCTGGCTCCATTCCTTTTTACTGTCCACACGCAGGACTTTATGTTTAGCTCAGCAATCTGTCACCTGCAGAAGTTGCCAGACGACTTTGCCATTGTCAGCCTGAGCAAAGAGGATGATAAAAAAGAAGTACAGAAAACTAACTGCCTACGGAACTGCCTAAATTCTGTGTGATAAGCGGGTAAAAGCTGTTTTGCTTTACCCTAAAGAATCGTTGCTGATGTTATTTCCAAGCTGAGCTTTCATTTATACACATAAAGCAAGCATTTTTAATCATTTTAAAAGAGCTGAAAATCCTCAAATTTAACTTTGAGGCCCAAATTTAACCCCCATTTAATTAATCAGACAACAGTCGGATATTAAGAATGAGAAATTAAACCCTGTATTTCCTTTTGATTTTACACCATATGGGTGTAGAAATTGAAATCACCAAATGTAGAACCTCTATAAATTTACAAGCCCTTTATAACAGAATTACTCAAAAAAAACTCAACTGGCACATTATTACTGCACATAATTGTGTTTGCAACTCACCCTTGTTCTTAAAGATAGCCACAATTACACTCCTCTTCCATTTCTCAGACATCTTCTCACTCACTAAAACCTGTTTAACAATCTAGTAAGAAATTCCACTGCTGCCTCTCCTAGACATTTCCCACACCACTCATTCATTAACACTTCAAAGTCATCTTCTCTGTACACTCTCCTCACTTGTGAGCACCTTTCCATCTCGATCCTTAATAACCCTAACCTGCTGCACATTCTTCTTATCTCCATCCCAAGAACAGAAAACTAATTTAAAATTTTGTGGATTAGTGAACTGCCTACGGAACTGCCTTCAGATAAATGCTAGGAAGACTAAAGTACTGATGGTGAACTTATGCAGGCCCAAACACTCACTTCTATTACCAGTGAACATTCAGGGAAAGGATGTTAAGAGGGTAAACTTCTTAAGGCACAAACAAGAGTGATATCGAAGCCCCTTTCTCCCTGCTGCTATTAGACTGTACAATCAACACTCCTCCCAGTGAACCAGTTTTAATATTAAACACTTACAATATCTTATATTTGCATGCAATAGCACCGATGTAATAACACTATTTTAAACTGTGCAATATTATTCTGGTGCAATTTGTTGCAACAGAAACTGCAATCATAATATTTTTTAAAGGTGCAATATTACCCTAGTGCAATTTGTCAGACTTTTGTGCAATTTCTTTTTCTTCTGTATTTATTCACTCTACTGTCCCTACTTTCCATTTGCACATATTTTTAGTGAGCCTGCAGGTCTGGTCACAGGCTGCAAAACAATCATGGGGATCTTTGCAGTTTTCTGTGGGTAAGAGAGTAGCTGGGTTAAGTATGGTACATCTTTTTACAGTGATATTTGCCATTTCCAAAAGCACTATATTCAATCTCAACCAACGTGCTGCTATCATATGTGCTGTTTTTTATCATATGTGCTAAATGCAATTTACATTTACAGCATTTAGCAGACGCTCTTGTCCAGAGCGACGCACAAGAAGTGCTTTGAGTCACATCAAAAACAGCTCAATACTGATATAATAGTTCACAAAAAGGTGCAACAACAACAAAAACCTATTGAATAGAGTAAGGTGTTTTTTTTTTTTGTTTTTTTTTAAATGTCAAGAGCAAGGTATTTAAGAAAACGATGAGTTTTCAAACGCCTCTTGAAGACAGCCAGTGACTCTGCTGTTCTGACATTGATGGAAAGTTTGTTCCACCATCTTCGTGCCAGAACAGAGAAAAGTCTTGAGGCAGACCTACCTTGTGTCCTAGGGGATGGTGGAACAAGCCGAGCAGTGCTTTTGAATCTGAGGGAGCGTGGTGCGATGCGAGGAGTGATAAGTGTTTGTAGGTACGAGGGTGCAGCTCCGTTTCTGGCTTTGTAGGCAAGCATCAGTGTTTTGAATCTGATGCATGCAGCTACTGGGAGCCAATGGAGGGAGCGCAGCAGTGGAGTGGTGTGTGAGAATTTTGGTAGGTTAAAAACAACACGTGCAGCTGCATTCTGAATCATCTGCAGAGGGCGAATTGCACTCAGAGGTAGGCCAGCCAGGAGCGAGTTGCAGTAGTCTAGTTTAGAAATGACAAGAGACTGCACAAGCAACTGGGTGGCCTGAGTAGTTAAGAAAGGTCGAACCCTTCGGATGTTATGCAGGATAAACCTGCAGGAACGTGTTATGTTGGCAACCTGTAAGGAAAAGTATAATTGATTGTCCATAGTTACCCCCAGGTTGCGAGCACTGGTTGAAGGGAAGATCTGTGAATTGTCCAGGGTGATTGCAAGATCCTGGCATGGAGATGAGTCAGTTGGGATAAAAAGTAGTTCAGTTTTGCAAGGGTTGAGTTTCAGCCGGTAAGCAGCCATCCATGATGAAATGTCTGCCAGGCAGTTTGAAATCCTTGCAGAAACCGTGGTGTCTGATGGAGGAAAAGAAAAGGGAATTGTGAGACTGCATGTGGTACTAACAAAGTTGAATTGCTGTATCCAACAATATCTCTGGAGGCATGCACAGCCTTTTCTGCTGCAGCTACTAAAAGGTCTAGCTTAGATACAATAAATATGTATTTCCCACCATGATCTTGTCTTTTTCATCAGTTTTGCTTGACTTGAGTTGTTTACCTTTAGCAAAAATTAAATGTCCTAAAAACGTCACCTCTTATTGGACAAACTTCAATTTAAACAAACCTGCTTTATGTTTTTCTTTAGCATTGTTACACAGCAATGTTTTCCACATTGTTCTTTTGTTGGTGCAGCTAATAAGCAGTCATGTACATACCGTAATAGCACAGACCCTGGGGTTAGCTCTTTCCAGGCTAGCTTTTATTATTTTGTTATAAATTGTGGGTGACTCACAATAGCCTTGGCAAAGTTGCATGAATGTATATGTTTTCCCATTAAATTAAAATGCAAACCAATATTAGCTGTCTGGATGTACCAGTACTGAAAACCACTGGCTATCAAGAGGGATAAGAGTCATAATTGTGTATGAATTGGGAGTTTGTGGGGACCTTTTGGATAACTGCATCATTCATTGCTTTTAAATCTTGCAGAAACAAATATTCCTTTGGTTAACACCTGGAACTGATTTTCTTTACTGGAAATATCCGTGTTCAAACTTTTGCATGGCACAATAACTTCTGCCCAAACTTCTGCCTGGGCTAATGTCAGTGATTGCTTCTGGCTTTAACGGATATTGTGCTTTCTTAAGACTAAAATCAGACTTACTGTAGTGTCATAAATTCTGTGTGATAAGCGGGTAAAAGCTGTTTTGCTTTACCCTAAAGAATCGTTGCTGATGTTATTTCCAAGCTGAGCTTTCATTTATACACATAAAGCAAGCATTTTTAATCATTTTAAAAGAGCTGAAAATTTAACTTTGAGGCCCAAATTTAACCATTAAATATCAACCCATTTAATTAATCAGACAACAGTCAGATATTAAGAATGAGAAATTAAACCCTGTATTTCCTTTTGATTTTACACCATATGGGTGTAGAAATTGAAATCACCAAATGTAGAAACCTCTATAAATTTACAAGCCCTTATAACAGAATTACTCAAAAAAAACTCAACTGGCACATTATTACTGCACATAATTATGTTGCAACTCACCCTTGTTCTTAAAGATAGCCACAATTACACTCCTCTTCCATTTCTCAGACATCTTCTCACTCACTAAAACCTGTTTAACAATCTAGTAAGAAATTCCACTGCTGCCTCCCCTAGACATTTCCACACCACTCATTCATTAACACTTCAAAGTCATCTTCTCTGTACACTCTCCTCACTTGTGAGCACCTTTCCATCTCGATCCTTAATAACCCTAACCTGCTGCACATTCTTCTTATCTCCATCCCTCTCCCTTGCTAACCTGTACAAGTCCTTCTCTCCTTCTCTAGTGTCTAACCTACTGTGCTTGGCATTAGCCACTTACTTTTTCGCTCAGTGCTGCAAATCCTTGTATTCCTGTCTTCTTTCATTAGTGTTTTCCATGTCGCACTTCTTCTTGGCTAACCTCTTCCTCTGTATGCTATCCTGAACTTCCTCATTCCACCACCAAGTCTCGTTATCTTTTTTCCTCCTTCCATATGACACACCTAGCACCTTTTTTCCTGTCTCCCTGATCACTTTTGCTGTAGTTTGCCATTCATCTAGAAACACTAACTGACCTGTTTCAACTCCTGTCTAAATTCTTCAGTGATTTCTTCTTCCAGACCAACATCTTTATTCTACCTGTGCTCCTTCTTCTGCTCTTATAAGTTACTATACGCTCCTCCCTTATAATTAAGTCTCATTATAAATACACAAGTGTATAATTAAGTCTCATTATAAATACACTTGTTCTGTGAAGGCCGCAATGCTTTGTTAGAGAACACTAGTAAACAACCAGCATCATGAAGACCAAAGAATTTACCAGACAGGTCAGGGATAAAGTTGTTGAGAAGTTTAAAGCAGGGTTAGGTTATAAAAAAATTATTCCAAGCTTTGAACATCTTAGGGAGCACTGTTCGATCCATCATCCAAAAATATCATCCATCAACCATGGTCACTCTGGAGGAGCTGCAGAAATCCGCAGCTCAGGTGAAAGAATCTGTCCACAGGACAACTATAAGTTGTGTACTCCACAAATCAAAAGTTGCACTGGTCAGATGAAGGATGAAGTTGAAACAGATGAAAGCTGAACTTTTTGACCTAATGCACACCAGACTTTTCAGATTTTATTTGCTTAAATATTATATAAACGCCAACTGATTATTATCTTGTTTATAATTGTTATATAATTATTTTCATTTTTTAGATAAGATGTGCCATAATTATTAATCCTTTTTATAATAGATTTCAGATTCTGTTCTTTCTCTGGGTGTTCGGGTGATGCAACGGGACACAGCATTTCTCAGTTCGACCCCTTCAGAGTCTCCCCATGTTCAGTACTCCCGCCTGTCCACTGCATCCTGTCCCACTCCCAAAGTAAGATCCACACTATTTTTTCCACTTATCTAATTTATTTGTCTTGTCCCCTGCTACTGCTTTTTAAAGCAGCATTTACCTTGTACATCCAATTTATACATCAGAACATGCATTATAAGATATATAAACTAGGGCTGTCAGTAGATTATTTTTTTAAATGACTATTTTTAATCTTTTTGTGCGTTTTATTAAATGATTAATCGCACACTTTTATTGAAATTTAAACATACACTTTATTTTGTTTAAGATGTTTTGTCATCATTTCACAAAATTGTTAGATCCAGCAAAGAAAAACCATAAAAACTGTTTCCTGCTGTGTTTTCGTCCCCAAGTGACATCTGGTTTTCTTTAAAAGAGAAAATGCCAGTGATAAATGGCCACGTGCAAGAAGCCAATCTGCCATTTATGTAGAAATGTTTTAAAGTCAAATGCTTTCAAAAATATACTTTTAAATTGTATTTTATTTAAAGGTAAAAAGTGAGAGAACAGAATAAAAACTAAATAAAAATCAATATGTGATTTGATTGCTGTTTGGTTTATATACTCACCTGATGATAGTCAGGTCTATGATTAACTAATTATACCATTTTTAAAATTTTTAATATTTGGCTGTGGTCAAAAGTTTTTTTTTTGTTGTTTTTTTTGTTTTTTTTTTTTTTAAAGGGCTGGATAATAGCAAAATGATGAGTGGAGGCATCCACTATGAAACATGGTTGAAGTGCATTACTGTATACGCTTGGCCTCCACAGAGCCCTGATCTCAACATTATGAAGTCTGTCTAAGATTACATAGAAAGACAAAAGGATTTGATGCATCCACATATGATTTGTGCATCCACATATGATTTGTGGTTAGTTCTTTAAGATCATTAAACAACCTTAATGCCAAATTCCTTCAAGAACTGTTTGCATGTGTATTTAGAAAATTCACTACTGTTTTTCAGACAAAGGGAGGTCACACCAAAAAAACATTTGGTTTGAATTCTCTGTGCATTTACTTTTGTTTTTGTTAATTGCATAAATAACTATTTACACTTCTATTTTTATAATACAATATTCAACATTTGAAGTGGATTAAAAAAGTTTATCAAAGTTGTTTTAAGACAGGTTTTAGTTTTAGGACAACTCTGATGAACGGTTTTGATCCTTTTCAAATGTTGACTAGTATATATACTGTTGTGTTTGACAAAAGACTTTGGCTGCACACTATTTAGATCTGTCAGTGGTAAGGTGAGATATCTGTGGATTAGATTTATTACTGAAAAGGTTAACAGATGATTGAATGAATTGAGATCTGGGAAATTTGTGCCCTGTCCTGGTGCTACGATTATTTCTAAACAATCTTTGCAGTGTGCAACAGGGTTTGGATAGGTGGTATATGTTAATTGAACATCCGTTGGATGTGCTGTAAAAAAAGTTTTTTTGTCATTTTAACCATAAATAGCAGGAGCCGTGCATAATAAAATAAAACATAATTTCTACTGGATCATGATGCCACACAAAACAATGCAGAACTACATAAAAAAATAAGGAGCTAAAAACTAGAAAATAATTTGTCATAGCCATATACAGTTAGTGTGCAACCTGGTGTAAGGAACTGCAAGACAGACAGTGCAAATAAACAGTACAAAAAGACTATACGAGTATACAAATACAAAAAGCTGACTAAAATACAGACACTATTGTGCAAATTTGTACATAAGTGTCCTAATACTCCAAATTTGTAAGGACCAGATTCAAGGTCATGGCAATGGAATCATCCATGGAGTAGTTTTAATGATACGCAAACTGTACGAGTCCAGCGAAGAAAGGAACATGGTTTTGCTTTGACTTTTGCCTCATAAACCACTTTGTCATGATAGGTGTAAGTGCAACGGGATGGTAGTCATTGAGGCAGAAGACTATAGGCTTATTCTGTACAGGGAAACATTTTCTGTACAGTGGTGTTGTTGAGACACATAGAAACAATAGTTACTCACGGTAATGTTGAAGATAGACATCCGGTTGCTGTTTTGCACAATCCCTTAACATGCTATTATGAATGTTGTCTGATCCAGCAGACTTTTGCGGGTTAATTCTTCTTTGATTTCTCCTCACAGCAGTGGTTAGAAAGAGCAACCAGTTGTTGCTACAGTGTCCTCCATCAAAGTCGTTCAGCGCATCTGGAAGTGAGACATCACTCTCACAAATGGGTATTGTAGTTGCTAATAGTCTGCTCACAATGCCACAGTTGCCGGGTGTCTCTATGATGGCTTGGGACAGTTGATTAAATGATTTTAAAGGCATCTTATCCCTTGCTTTGAAGGTGGAGTCTGTAGACTTTAGCAGCACGAGCACCTTTGTGGTGAATCATGGCTTCTGTTATATTTTTACCTGCTTTAGAACTGTTGTAGAATGTCTGGCAAGTGGTCTGTTCATTGGAAATAAAAAAACAGAGGTGTCCATATGTTGATGAAATTTAGGAGGCACTGATATAAGATCTGCGCGGTTAAAATCTCTGACAATGATAACAATCTGTAGAGTACACAAAACACCTTCTTAGCATTAGTGCTTTGGGGAACGTACACTCCAACAATGGATGGTTAATATTACCATGGTTAATAAAATGACAACACACAAACTTCACTAGCAATAAGCAATAATATCTTCTTACACTATTCTGTGTTGATTTAAACACACACTCCGCCATTTTAAGCCTTACTGCAATTCTGTCAGAACTAAACAAGGTGAGCCCATCTAGCTGAATGGTGTCATCCAGGACTCAACAGCGTGAAAACAAAGATGCAGCAGTCTTTTTTTCTTAATTATGTAGACTAGCTTTGAGTTTAAGGGCTAGTGCTTGTAGATCTGAGGTAGCATGGTGCATTGAGAGGTAGCATGGTGCAATATGTTTGTAAGTGCTGTGCCTTTCTTTTTTTTTTTTTTAATTTGCAGTAACAGAACAGTGGTATATGTGTCATATGGCATAATGTGCAAACATTTATCTGCTAGTAATTTAAATAATTAGTAAATGGTAAAATAAACAAATAGTCTTTCAATGTATATTCTCCAAAAAATCCCATTTAGAGATTAGAAAACAGCGATTTAAAATAAACCCCATATTAACTCTCTTTCTAATATGCCTTGATCATGTTACAGTCCCAGAATACATACACCACAATACCAATATTAGATTTAGATTTTATGATTTTATGGAGACACACTGGTGTAAGTAAGTCCTGTAAAATAACTTTTTTTTTTTTTTTTAATTTTGTTTGTCGCTTGATATGGTGGCCAGAGCAGACAAAAGGCCACTTTTCTTCATTGAAATTAGTACTAAATTTCTTCCATATCACTTTCATGGAATCAAAAGTCAGAAAGGTCAGAAATTTGTAAAAATCATGTAGTCAATTAAATTCCTTTATTAACAAATGAAATGATTTTAGACTCCCATTGTTAAATAACTGATCCAGCTCCAAAATTTACTTTTCAAAATTCAGTCTTTTCATATTAAAAAGCCCAGTGTGGGTTAGTTTTGAACAAAATTAGAGATTTTACGCATAAAATAGTTCCTGACTAATTTTAGAACTTAATGGGGTGTAATTGGATTTGTATAAATCACACACATTTATACAAATATAAAAAGTAATATTTATTCCCAAATATTGAAAACCTGAGGGGGGGCTAAGTGGAAAATGGAGAAAAAAGTGGCTTCCAGAGGAACATGCAAATACAATGCCTGGGCTTTATTTAGCTTGATCTTGTTTCCTGAAAATGTGCTATATATACGCCAATAATTAAAAGAATTGCATTAACAGACGTTTTATGGTATTTAAAATAAAATAAAATGAGTGAGATGCAATGCTCCTCTGAGCATTCTGATGCCCAGGAGATTTGTACCAACCTTTGGCGGCAGCCTCTACTGATAGAAAATCTATTAAAAGTTAACCGGTTCACACGCTGCAATGGGCTGAAAATATGACTTATATACAAATTAAGTTAAATTAAGAGACCTAAAATGTATCCTCTCTTATTCAGTAAAAAGCAAGAGCCATTCCAAATTAGTGAAAAAATAAAGTAGTCATATGTACATAATCTTAAATATTCAGAAATCTGCAGATGTTATCTAAACCATGTCTATATTTTACAAATCCAGTCTGATCCAGCAAGATAATAGATGAAATAATGAATTCAAGGCATCAAGTCATTGCTTTAGCCAGAATTTTGTAATCTAAATTTAGTAAACTAATTAGGCAATAAGAGGAGCAGTCCAGAGGCCAAATAATTGCAGAAGACCAACAATCAGGCATTAAGGTTAAATCTAGAAGATTAATAATAGCATTAATGATTCATGTAATTTATTTAATTAAATATAATATTTAATAGATCATACTTTAGTCCACAATTCTTATCTTTATATAAAGAAGCTTATAATAGTTTTATAAATAAATGAAGTTAATTTTGGGGGATCAAAGGATACACTGCCTTCTGGAGTCCTTATTGCCCTTATTGCCTTCATATTGTGTCTTTTTTGTTGATATGCAAATAAACGGGTTATTTCCGAATTTATAATATTTTTGCTTACTAGAAAAAAATAATTTTTGTGATCTGTATGGTCAATTATTTAGTATAGCTCTGGCTCTGTTGGTCTGATTTCGCATTTGTTTGTGTCGCTTTTCTAGATTAGCTATACTTCATCCTCTAATTTTCTCGTCTTTTGAGTCTTTACTCACTATAGGAAATCATAAGAAATTAATAGGAAAGCATAGGAAATTAAATCTGCAAGCAGCATTGAAAGGGCTCTCGTACTCTGGCTCACCACCACTTACTAAAAACAGCACATGGTCAAAGGTGGGTAAAAACAAATTACATTTACTTCATTACATATACTTGATTGAAATTTTTGGGTAATTTCTTTAGAGTATTTTTAAAGATATAGATTGCAAAACATGTAAGTTTAAATTAGTGCAAAGCATGATGCATCCTGTGGGCAACAGATGGTGCTGTAACTATAACTAATTATTGACCTTTAGAAGTCTTCAGGCCACGTCTCTTAACACATGAATGTTTGGTGCAGATTGCACACAGCAAAATTTGTCACACCGCCAGAGACACGCCTTTTAAGGAAACTAGATCTTCGAAATTTAGCTTCGCAACATCAAATGTGTCAGGCCTCTATGGACACGCTCTTAAACAAAAACTCTAGATCTTTGCAATTAAACATTAAAAAGGGCTTTAGTTTACACTGGCCAAATTTGGTTATAGTTATAGTTAGTTATATAAGGACCTCCTTATATAACTAACCTCCTAGGGTTTTTTTCTAGCAAAACTTTATGAACATCTAAATCACAAATCAAATAGCAGAACTAACAACCAGAATATCTGTATACAAGATAAAATCAAAACAGCATAGAAACTTAATCACAAAACAAAAAAACATAGTTAAAGAAGGCAATTCTAGAGATCATAAAACACAGAAAAGGTAGTATACAAACACCTGGTATTTAGACTGGCTAATAATAATTTTTTTACAGTCTTTGCTAGTGCTCGTTAAAAAAAATCTTATACCAGTAAATGGTGTAGAGGTCGAAGTGCATAGTCAATATTTGAGAGATGGCTCCCTCTGTTGGCTTTAATCTTGATATAAATTAAAGACCTTCACACAAAGGAACATTGAGGAAAGCAAAAAGAAAAAAAAAGTTTAATTGTGCATAATGTTGTCTTCACAAACACATAGCAAAGTTGTATGGCAAAAGAGACAAAAAGTAATTTGTTCTCTGCTTCTTTTTATATATATATATCCAAAATGTGTGTGTGACTTGATGTATATTCCTGCTTTCATGGAGAGGGGGTCAATATCAGATGTTTCCTATCAATCAGACAAAGAACTTGTGGGGCTCCAACACCAATACAGACACAGGAAACTTTACCTATAGAAACGCTTGCAACACTGAACATACTCTATCCTAAATATTAATAAAGATTATAATAAAATTCCATCACAGCCTTTTTTATCCTCCAAGCTTGGCACAGATATTTTTGGGCAGCTTTTACCATTCTTCTTTGCAGGACATCAGGTTAGATGGAGAGCATTGGTGCACAGCCATTTTCAGATTACTTTAGAGATTTTAAGGGTCTAAGTCTGAGCTCTTGCCAGGCCACTTTTGGACATTCACATAGTTGTCCTTTAATCACTCATTTGTTGTCTTGGCTGTATGCATAGGGTCATTCTGTTGGAATATGACCAGCCAGTGCCTTTATTCAAGTTTAATCAATTCTTAACACTTTCTTGCTGATCTCATAAACTACTGACAACTCCTAACCAGCTGGTTTGAATACTGTAATACCTTATTTAGTAATGATGAAGTTATCCTCAGTAAAATGAAAATATTATTAAGCATAATAAATACATGGTTATAAATCAAAAATAAAGCTTGTATAGCTGTATTTATAAACTGTTCAATAATGTCTATTAATGTAGAAACAATGATTCATAAATGATTTAACTACTTACTAATGCTTAACTAATGATTGATTGTGTGTTATCATCATAAGGTGTACCAAACTTGTTTGCCCTTTTATTATCAGGCAATGCAATGTCTAGTAGGAGAAAAAATATAAATTCTTCATCCTAAGATTCATTATTTTGTGCACATTGCCTCAGCTTTAATAGGTTTAAGAGTTAAAATCTGATACCATAATTTTGGCTTCTGTACCATAACAGAATGTAATTCCTTGGTCTATAAATGACCATTAACCAGCTAATAAACAGTTTATAATAGTTATAATAGTTTCTTGTTGCTTATTGTTCTTCTGTATCCTTCATGTATCAGCAAAGTAAATAATCATCATAATATATATTATGTAATAATATTGGTTAATGTTAATTGTTTTTAATGCAAAAAGTAATGTTAACACACTAAACATTTATTAGTACATTTGTCATTTATAACTAATTTACTGTTTCCCGTTCTAGCTTTATTTGGGGGGCTCTTAGAAAAGAAGGGTAATCCAAAAGAGTAGTAAAAGCGCATGCAAAGTTCAGTACACAATAATACAATATAAGCCAGGCAAACAAATCCAAAACGCTAGTCGAATCCAGGCATAGATCAAAAACTATATCGAAAATGCTTGGTAAGTCGGATGAACACAATACTTGTCTTAGCAACCAGTTTAATTTGCTGTTTTATCAATTGGTTTAGTACTGTGCGCACCTGCATTACATGTTGGGCAAATGATCAGGAATAAATAAGAATATTGTCGATATAGGCGATTACACAGACATTAAGGAGATCTCTGAAAATGTCATTTACGAACGCTTGACTAGATTTCTTGACAATGCTTAGTGAAATAACGAAGACTTGGAAGAATCCATAATGCAGGTAACAGTTTTATTTATGTTGCAAACAGTTCAATAACAAAGTCACAAAACGAGCAAGGGTTGGAACACAGTAATCCACAAAGAAATATACAAACAAATCCAACGCATGGGGCAGATAACACAGAAACACAACAATAAACGCCCGGTATGTTGCATAGCAAACAATACTTCGCAACGAGTTATCATAATGCTACAACTTAAATAATGCGCTAAACAGGAAATAACCCCGGAAGTGCTAAAACTTAGATGATGGCTCCCTCTGGTGGTGGGAGGGCCGAGACGTTACAGTACCCCCTCTCCCCCAGGTGTTCTACGAGGACGTCCTCGAGGGCAAGGAGCGGGACGTTCTGGATGTTGGGTATGAAAATCCTGAGTGAGAGAAGGAGCCAGGATGTCACGTGCGTCACCCATGATCGCTCCTCCAGGCTGTACCCCTCTCAATCCACCAGATACTCCAGTAGGCCCCCTCTACTCCGGGAGTGGAGGATTTCACGCACCTGATATGCCGGTGCCCCTTCCACCTCGATTGGGGCCAGTGACACAGGTAGCGAGGGCTGGTTATTGGGGTTTTCATGGTGTGGCTTGAGTACCAAGACACGATAAGATGGGGGGAGTTCCAGCCGGTAAGTAACTGGATTTATCATACTTGGGAGCAAGCTTTTTTCATGGCAGATGCAAACGTAAGTCACAGGTCGATAACCACACTAGTTGGCCTGTTGCGAGCTTAAGACCTGACAGCTCTTTGAGGCCTCACGTGAGCACTTTCCCAGACGTGGGCACTTCGTTTCATCCAATCCTCGACACTGGGAACCCGAAGATGGCTCCCCTGACCATGGAAACATAGGGGGTCGATACCGAAGACACAGTGGAGGAGTGGCATAGGGAGTTTTGTGCATATTCCGCCCAAGGAATTAACTCACTCATTGGAAAGGGCTAATGAGTCACTGCTTTGACCTTTTCTGTGTCCATGGCGACCCCTTGTGGCCTAATGTGGTAACCAAAACATTTTCCTGATCACAATGGAACTCGCACTTTTTTCAGCTTGGCATACAACTTATTATCCAACAGTCTTTGTAGGACAGTGCATTCATGACTCACATGTTGAGCGTTAGTACGTAAATAAATAAGTAGATAACAGATACATTGAGGAGGTCACGAAACACATCGCTGATGAAGGCCTTTCACCCATCTCCCTCACTTATGCGAATGAAATTGTATGCACTGCGAAGATCAAGTTTTGTTTAAAAAAAAAATCTGGTTTCTCGTAGCTGTTCCAGCACTGCTGGGACTAATGGAAGAGGGTAGCGGTACTTAACAGTGACCTTATTCAACCCCTGATAATCGATGCAGGGTCGTAAAGTGCCATCCTTTTTCTCCACAGAGAAGAAACCAAAGCCCTTTGGGGAATTAGAAGGACGAATGAAACCCTTGTGCAGGGCTTTGTCTACGTACTCCTCTAGCGCTTGGGTCTCCGGTTGTGATAGCGGGTAGCTCCTACTCCGAGGGGGCAGCGCAATGGAGCAGTCTTCAGGGCGATGTGGAGGCAGAACAGTAGCTTTAATCTTGCTGAACACTTCCAGCAGATCGTGATATTCTTTAGGAACCCCTGTAATGTCCATGCTGCCAGATTCATCCATCTGAACCAGATGACTTGACACAAAACTCACTGAACGAAGACCATTCTCAAGACAATGGGAGTAATGTCCTTATCTGTTCAGGAAATGGTAGGATTAACAGTCTGCAGCCAGGAGAAACCCAAAATGAGTGGATTTTGAGGAGATGAGATGAAGTGGAGAGAGATGTTTTCCAAATGGAGTGTTACGGAGCAGTTATCCAGGCTCTCTCCAGATACTCACACACTGAGTACAGACACACTGGCTCGGCCTGGAGGCGGGTGTTAAGTCCATCTCTAAAAATAGCTTTCAATGATACTTCGTTCCAGCCACTCTGTGCGTCTAGTGTGCAGACCTAAATAGCGTAGCCGCTGAGAGCCCTCCCTGATACAGCCTCAGAAGTTGAGTGGAAATATCCATACCCCCAGCAGGATATTCAAACACCTCGCGAATCTGACCCATCGAAGCTTGAAGCTTGGGCTGGCAAGAAAAAACTCCCTGAGATGAGATAGGAAGAAACCTTGAGAGGAACCAGACTCAACAGAGAACCCATCCTCATTTGGGTGAAAAACAAATAGCAGGGATTTTGAGGTTACATTGTGTGTGTGTGAACAACTTAAATCATGTCCCTAAAGAACAGCTGGAACGTCTTTATGGCAAAGTGGGACGTCCTTGGTCACCCTGGTGATGTATCATCCTCTGGGGCAGGTCACAGGGAAGGGTCCAACAGGTCCGGGGTGGAGATGGGGTCTGGATAACCGGCAGCTCCGTTGTGGCATATGTAACACAACCGTGAGAAAGAGAGAGAGAAAGAGGGAAAGGAAGACAAAAAAGAGGGAAAACAGTTAAGTTATCACACGGTTTGGATTGATTAACTGAATAATGTAGAGTGCAAGGATGGACTCCGGCAAGACTAACTAGATCAGCATAACTAAAAGGAGAACCAGAGGGAAACACAAACATGAGGGCTCCCTGATATGTTAAGCAACCACCGCTCTCATCATCAACACCGTGATCAATAAGAGAGGGGAAGACAGCATCTAAACATACCAGATCACTATAATACTCAACACCCATGAGTCAGATCTGCTCCTTTATCTAAGGGGAATCAATACAAAAGGCTTGATTAAATAAGTATGTTTTTAACCTGGACTTAAACACTGAGACTGTGTCTGATTTCCGAACATACATAGGGAGGCTATTTCATAGCTTTGGGGCTCTGTGAAAAAAGGCTCTGCCCCCTCTGCTGTAGTTTTTATAATGCGCGGTACTGACAGGCAGCCTGCATCTTTTGATCAAAGTAGGCGTGACGGAACGTAAGACACTAGAAGTAAGACGCTTAAGTACTGCGGCGCGAGACCATTTAGAGCTTTATAAGTTAAAAGTAGTATTTTAAAATCAATGCGGTGTCTCACTGGGAGCCAATGCAGTGTGGATAGGACCGGTGTGATGTGCTCATATCTTTAAGTTTTAGTAAGGACTTTATTAACGCACCTAGTTGAACATCCAGACAGTAAAGTGTTACAGTAATCCAGCCTGGATGTGATAAATGCATGAACTAATTTCTTTCCATCGGAATCATTCGAAAGGTCTGGTTTTAAAGCATGAATTTTTTGCCTAATGTTTGCAATTTTATTATCAAAAAAGTTCATGAAATCCTCACTGCTGCACGCAGTTATGGTGCAGGTTTCTGAGGTCGTCTTATTCCTAGTTAATTTTGCAGCGGTGTCAAATAGAAATCTAGGATTATTTTTATTATTTTCAATAAGGTTAGAAAGATACGTTGATCTAGTTACACTAAGAGCTTTTTTATAAGCAGAATTCCCTCTTTCCATGCTGCCTGGAAAACCAACAATCTAGGTTGGCGCCATTTACGTTCTAGTTTATGGGCGCTCTGTTTTAAAGAGCGCTTGTGTTTATTATACCAGGGAGTGAGTTTCTTATATTTAATTATTTTTCTTTTAACTGGAGCCACATTATCTAACGTATAGCGGAATGCGGCATCTATGTATTCAGTCGCCTGCTCGAGTTCTGTTGGATCGGATGGTGATCCAATGACAGAAGGCAATTCTGGAAGATAACTAATAAAGCTCTAAGCAGAAGTTAATATAAGTGTACATTTAAAGCGGTAGCACGGCGTTACGCGTGCATTATTAGTATGACCCATTTTAAATGATATAAGATGGTGATCAGAAATAATTTCGCACTGAGGAATTGTTACTATATTACTTATACTTATTCCGAAAGATAATATTAAATCTAATGTGTGACCTGCTTTATGAGTGGGTCCTATTACACACTGATTTACTCCCACTGAGTCGAGTAAGGACATAAATGCCGTTCCCAGCGGGTCGTCTGAGTTTTCAAAATGAATATTAAAGTCTCCAGCAATTAACGCTTTATCAACGGAGACAACCAGGTCCTGGGGGTCTGTAAATAAGAACTAGAGAATTCGACTTATTATTTGTCTCTGCAGATGTAAGGTTACTGTAAAGAGCTTTGAATGAATTAAAATTTTGTCCATGTTTCTGCACGATTGTTATATTATTATTATAAATAACTGCGATGCCTCCTCTACCATTTGGACGAGGCTGATGTATGTAGCTGAAAGCTGGAGGGCTAGCTTCATTTAATGCTACATACTCATTCGGTTTAGACCATGTTTCTATTAAACACAAAATGTCAAACTCCAGATCTGAGATCATTTCATCAACCATAAGTGCTTTAGAAGTAAGACATCTAATGTTTAACAATCCTAGCTTCAGATCAGAGGTGCAGGCTGTGTGTTCAGTATTCTCTGATTTACGAATATCTATATTAATTAAATTACTAAAGCGAACTTTTGGGTTTTTTCTATATTTATATTGTTTAGCTCGGGGAACAGACACAGTCTCAATATTATGAACCCTGAGTGACGACTCTGTGCAGCCAGCAGATGGTCGGATTATCCTGATGGTCTGCCGCTTGGCCTGGGCTCTGGGTAGTCAACGATTAACTAGTCATATTCTAAGACTATGAGCTATGTTGCAAGAAAGAAGAACAACTCCTTCCTAAGTGGGATGGACACCGTCCCGTCCTAACAGGCCAGCTTTGCCCTCAAAAGAGTTCCAATTGCCAATGTAGCCCAATATTCAAATATCCAGCCCTCTTGCAGGATATTTAAACACCTCACAAAGTTGTGATGTAAAATAATCCACTGAGAAGAAAATCTGCAGGTCAGAATCCCAGACAGCTGATGCCCAGTCTAGTGCTTTACCAGAGAGTAGAGACAGCAGGAAGGAGCATTTCTTACTTTCTGACAAGAATGCGCTGGGCTGGTTCTGAAATAGGATATGACACTGGCGTATAAATTCTTTGCAACGCTACCGTGTGCTAAGCTAAGGCATTGGCTGCAGTTGTTGTTCTCGTAGAGACGCCAGTTGAACCTAAAAAAGCTTGTAAGGCTTGAGCGTAGTAATCCATGCTGGCTTGTAAGCAAGCCACACCTGCTGGATCCCGTGAAGACGAAGTATTCTGTGAAGAACCAGTCATAGAGAGATCCATGTAGCAGAATATGACTTTATTTAGAAAATTTAAAAGAGTAGTCAATAAGCATGCAAAGTTACCTTTAAGTTTGTAATATGTCTGTAAACTGTAAAACATAGTGTTAAATAAAACTCACAAACATCTATCTGACTGTCTCTTTTTAAGTGTAGCCTACAAGTGTATAATGAGCTTTATTTGTAGCTATTATCATTGCATCGTTCTTAATAACCCCCCCAGAACTCACTAATTTTCAAACTCTGGCTACGGCCGTGTCTGATCCTCCTGTGTCTGTATGCGACACACTGTTACAAATTATCATACAAGTAATCAATCAGTATGTGTTTAGTTTATGAAACATTTACTGTTTATTTATTATACAGTTTTTTTTTCTATTGATAACTAGCATGACATGTCATACAGATAACTAATACATAAACACAGACTATAACAAACATACCGTTTTCCAGTGCTAATTTATTAATTGTGATTTTCCACAATGACATATGTAGCCGAACCTACCCTTATATTCCCTTATATATGCAAATATGGACAATGCAAGAAAAAATGTTTAGTACACATAGGACAACACTGTTATTCATTCTGATAACAAGACAGAAATATATAAATATGTATTTACATTATAATTATCAGCAACTAATGACCATGCATAATTCAGATTAAGTGTATAAAGTGACTCCAGTGAAATTTGCAGTTGTTTGTGTAGTGGGATTTGCAGCAGTTCTGATGTGTGTGTGAGCCCAGAAGAGTCCCGGTTACAGGTATTCTCATGGTTAAGGCGCCGAATAGCCTGCGAAAAAAGATCTTCCTCATTCTTTGTGTTTACTTTCAAGGAGCGAAAGCTCTGACTGCAACAGAAATAACAGTGAGCGCCTCTGCTTTGTACACTATCAACTCCTTTGTCTTACTGACGTTTAGAGAGTGATTGTTGGCCTGGCTATGTCTCCAGCCTCCTAATCTTTTCTAGATAGGCTGTCTAATCGCTGTTGGGGATTAGAACCATCACAACAATGTCGTCAACAAACTTGACTATGGTGGTGAAGTTGGAAGTGGCCACCCAGTCATAAGTGTACAGTGAGTACAGCCAAGGGCTTAGGACGCAAGCCTGGGTGGCTCCAGTGCTACGGGGGAGGAAAGGTGACAAACCCTTTGTGGATACACCCTAAGATGGAATAGGAAGAAACCTTAAGAGGAACCAGACTCAACAGAGAAGCCATCCTCATTTGGGTAAAAACAGGTAGCAGGAATTATCCAGTCACACAGTGTGTGTAAGCAACTGAAGTCATAAGACCCTCAGTCACCCTGGTGGTGTGATCATCATCAACTGGAGCATGTCACAAGGAAGGGTGTGGATCACTGGCAGCTCAGTGGTGGCATATTTAGCTCGACAGAGAGAGAAGAGAGAGAGAGAAAGAGAGAGAGAGGGAAGAAAGAAGGAAAAAAAGAAAGAAAAAAAGAAGGAAAACCATTAAGTATAATCACAATGTATAGCGTGATTGTGTACTTAATAAAGAGAGCAAGCATAACTAGGACAGCATAAGTAAAAGGAGAACCGGAGGGAAACACGTGTTTTGAATTTTTTTTTGTTGTTGTTGTCTGCAATGTTCATATTTTTGTATAACCATCCTGAGTTCTCATTAGCTTTTTTTCTGTCTAAAAATCTGCAGGTGCAATCACGATGTAACAGCAAGGAGAACATCCTAAGGGCAAGTAAGTGCTTGAACAGGCTTTGGTGTTTATATGTAAACGCACTAGTACACATGCTGTAAGTACAAATATACTAGGCGAAATTAAAGAGAGCACAACGCTATGCACTGACACTGTCTTTTTTGTGAGGAGTAATTACAAATTTGTCTGTTATCATAGATAAAATTAGCTAATGCAGTATGATCTTTCTCCTTAATGCTCAGTGCTTAACACTTTTCAAAATATGACGCAGTCCTACACAGAGCTGTTGTGAACCGCTGCTCCACATAATTTAGTAATGTCAATCACAAAACCATGCCAATGAGTGACTTTGCAATTTGATGTTAAAGAACATTGTTTTTAAAGTATTTTACAATCTTTTTACTCTGCCCATCCTTATTTCTGAGAGACTCTGCCTCTCTAAGACGTCCCTATTATAGCTAATTATATTACAGACCTGATGTCGATTAACTTAATCAGTTGCTAAATGTTCTCACAGCTAAATCTTTTTAAAATGTATTGTTTTTTCAGTTTTTGTTGCCTCCTTGATGTGCAGGCAGCAAAACTCAAACAAGTTCATCTAGTGGATAAAAGTATAAAAATTGTGAATAAATTATCGGCACATGTAATTCATGTCTTTTATTTTTTATTTTATTTAAATTTTTAAAATATCCCACCTTTTCTGGAATTCAGTTTATAATACTACACTGTAATATTTCACGATATTGACAATTCTACCCAATACTGAGGTAGTTTTTATAAGCATTATTTGTGCTATTTAAAAAAAAGGCACTACCCTCAGGATATATTTTTTTCCCTCTTTTTAGGTCATAGTGCTGTAGACATCACAAAGGTGGCACGAAGACACCGTATGTCTCCATACCCCCTTACATCTATGGACAAGGCCTTCATCACTGTGCTGGAGATGGCCTCTGTTCTTCCTATTGAGACAGTCAACTATAAAGGTGAATTACACATCAAACCAGTGTTAAATTACGTTGGTTTAAATCTTATGGTGTAACAAGTGTTGAGAGAAATGCAATTCTGTCCATTATAGTTTAATGTCTTTACATATACTTTCTCTAAAGTTGTTACCCCTTAACTAAGATGTTCTCTTTAGAGTGCTTATATCTCTGGAGCAAAACACATAATTATATAACCATTGCTTCCAGTTGTACCTCAGTGGTTCTGCTTACCTACATAGGTATAACGATATACATAAGTTTATAGAAAATTATCATAACCCTTTTAAAAAGATATTTTATTTCTTGTACAGCCTGAAATCTAACCTCATTTCAAAACTTTATTGCTTTTTTATTTTGGTCTTACAACATCAATAAAACGAAAGAAAAAACAACACAAATTAATAAAAAATAGAATAACAGGGTTGGGCAAAATCTTTATTCCCTTGAATTAAAACCTTTTAGAGCCCTGACGTATTGAAGACCTATTTTCTTTCAGAATTGCTGAATTTTAGAAAATGAAAACTGCTCTCAAAATCTATGTATGGATTTTTAATTGGATTTAAGGCAGTGCTTTGAATTGGCCACTTACCTTTCTATCCTTAAACTGACCTTCAGATGAGAATTATCCCACAAGTTGATATGAATTTCATTTCATTGCATGGTTCTTTAAATGCTACGACACTGTTTTAAAATATCACATATTTTAAAACACACATATCGTAATATTACAAAAAAAGCTTACTTTAATGTTACCATATTCTTTACCAACAACATACAAAGTTTGTAATTTATAAACTAAGGGTGTGACAAGACACTTATCCCACAAGACAAAGGAGACACGAGACTGGGTTAATGAGAACAAGACGAGACAAGATTTTTAGACTTCCTAGTAATCCTCAATGATGTAATACGAGGGAAAAATAGTGTTCTATTTAACTGAAAACTACAAAATGCAAATGCACAATGCACTTGCAGTTTATAAAATTAAAATTTTATTTTAATGAATTATATGCAGGTATTAACAACATGTAAACACTTAGCACCGGGAAACCAATTCAGATTTTTTCCTTAAATGTGGCACAGATTGGCTATGGCTCATGACAGTGTAAGCAGGAAAAAGCACATGGATTCCAATATTTTAAGATCGGATTCAGGACTCATTTATATGTGGTAATAAATCGTATAAGTGCATTAACGTCTGCAGTGTAAGCAGACAGGATTTTCACCTGTTATTGGGCATCTTCTATCGATACATTCTTATGAGACCAGTCGAGATCCGGTGTATTTTGCGAGATCTCGTCACACCACTATTATCAATGTGTTTCACATTATTATGTACCACATCTACAAGAAAAAATTACCTCACTTTTTTTGAAGGTGAAACAGGAACACAAATAGTTGGTACCTATCTATTTTTCAGGCATGACTTTTTAGCAAACATTCTGCAACATTCTGTGCAAGCCTTCAAAACAACAGTGTTTTATCAACCAGCCTTGTGCAGTAATTTTTACATGATCAAAGAAGCAAAATTGCCAAGCTACACTTCACGGACGGGTCTTTTCTAAAACACCAGTGTCTGGGCAGTGTTAATTAAGAAAATCCTGGGTACAGCCTTGGTTCGTGTAATGTTACAACAAATCTGAAAGTGGCTTGATTTGAGGAAAAGGATGATTTAATAAGATTTTAAAAACACTGGGTGGATCTTTAGTGGTTTTGCACACACTCTGCTAACACACCTTTCAGTTCAAACAACCTGTAAAACAACTTGTACTATCGCATCTGATGGTAATTCGTTGTTCTTTCGGCAGTATGTTTAGGGTCATTGTTGTGTTGGAAGGTAAATGTCGAAGCTTGCCTAGCAGAGGGACGCAGGTTTACCTCAAAATTCGGATATGCTATTTTCTATTTAATCCTGACCAATCGCCCAGTCCCAAATGAAGTGAAACGTAATGGTGCCAACACCATGCTTCACGATAGATGTAATGTGTTTTGGATGATGCTTTGGTGGCAAATCCAACACTTTGATTTCAGTCTGAAAAAATTTCATTTTTGGTCTCATCAGACCTTAGCATCATTTACCAGACTCCTCCAAATGTGTTTTTGCATAGCAAAAACAATCATTTTTCCAGGGAAAAAGAATTCATGCCACACTGCCATACAGGCCAGCTTAATGTTATGCTGGGTATATTTTTGTCAAATGCACAGACTGACCAGAACCTGCCAGGTGTTTAATCTGGAAGTTGATTGGTTTACTCTAAGGGGCTGATCACTTTATTATACCAGGCATTTCACTGATTAATATTTAATAATCCTCCAGAATGTTTAAATTATATTTTTACTTTAATGAAGGTTTTTAAAAGGAATAATAATTTTCTATAGGCACTGTAGGCCAAATCGTAGCACAAAGACGGCACTGGTTACACATGACCTCCTATTGGGTTAGCTTTTTACATGATTGACGCCACTTTTATTTCCTGAAACACTTCCCACCAGATTCTTGCCTGTTTCGGCACTTATTTAAACAAAACTTTGTATAGTTACTTTTTAGTAGTAGCTTTACCTGCAATAATTGTAAGCTAGTTAGCACTTGGCTTAGTGGTTAGCACTGTTGCCTCACAGCAAAAAAAAAGTCCCAGGTTCGTATTCTCAACAGAGGCCTTTTTTCTGTATAAAAATTGCATGCTCTCCCTGTGCATGTGTGGGTTTATTTCAGATATTCCTTTTTTCCCCACAGTCCAAAAACAAGTATGTTAGATGATTCTAAATTGCCCTTGGAAGTGCTTACACATTAATAGAGCAACAATTTGCAAATTCAAACACAGAACACATAAATTCTAAAGCATATACTTCATTAAAGGGACATTCTGAACAAGATGATCTTGAGAACAAAAAACGGCTGACAGTTTCCTGCAAATCCTTTGGCAAAATCAAGTTGTAAATTTATCCAAATAGTTGTTGGATAAATTGTTCTTTATTGTTTTGGGGAAGTTGAAATGCAGTGCATATGTACTACCAAAGAGAATGCACATAGCTTTTGGGAAGTCTTTTATGCCTTCTATCACAACATCTCCCTCGATGATCATTTTAAGTGAGTCTGGATTGAGGTAAAGAGTTTAACAACTCGAGTTTTATGTTATGACTGTTTCATTAACACTTTAAAAGGTTTTGTTCAACCAAAAATTAGCATTGTAATTGACTTTTCCCTCATGCCATTTCAAAACCACAACCAATTCCCCTCTGTACAGAGTACAGAAAAATCCCATTTCACAAGTCACAGTTAATAGTTACTTGGCCAGTTTTGCCCAGTGGTGTATTGTGGGCTTTTGAGTGAATCTTAGACGGGTGCACCTTAAGTGCATAACTAAGGTAAATGTGCTTAAGCAATGTTGATGTAGGCAAGAAAATGGAACGTTTCTGCTGTAAATTTCATGTATTAACCTATAATGATTTAATAGGTAACCCCGTTTGTCACATGTAAATTTACAAAACGTACATTTCCACTGCATCTTCAAAAGAACCTGTGAAACAGAGCAGAAGAAAACAGTTAGGAATAGTTGCAGAAAATCAGTTGCAAATATAATTAATTCTTCTGTAAAAGTTAACTTATGCTAGCATGTTGGCTTTTAAACAGTTTTTTGATTTACTAATATAAAAAAAAGAAACACTTCTAAAAAACATTGGGTAGGATTTTTTAAACTATTACCTTACACCAAAGATATATTGTTATTGGCTGCTTGCGCAGGAGAACAGGAAGACACAGATATATAAGGATGCAACAGGTTTTATTTAACACTAGAACAAACAAACAAAAGGAACTAAAGGAAATCGCTTTAATTTAAAACAAACAGGAGAAACTGAGTAGCGGTTAGCATTAGCAATAGTGCGTTACCTTAAGTATTACTGCCGTGGAAACACGGAACAGGAAAAACACAAAATATGTATATAACGAGGCCAGAGGGGGAAGCGAGAAGCGCGGTGAGGCCGTTTCGGAGCAACGACCGACGTTCTCAGCCGAGTCGGAGCGACAACCGACTTTTTAAGCCGAGGCGGCAACCACAGCGACTTCCTCTGCTGCGTCCTGGGCTGGAACGGAGACCCCAGCGGCGTCCTGGGCTGGAACGGAGACCCCAGCTTTCCTATTTTCATCCAAGCTTATTTATCACAGACTGGATTGATTTCACTAATGTCTTGGCAGCTGTAAGGCCACTGCATTGGATTTTAGCTTATTGGTTACTTTTACATAAGTCCATCCCATTTTCTGTTATTGAGCCAGTGCATGCATTGGTATTCCATTGGCATTGGAAATCAGTTTGTCCCTGATGAGCAAGCCGGGGGCAACGGTGGCAAGGAAAAACTTCCTGAAATGAAAATAGGAAGAAACCTTGAGAGGAACCAGACTTAACAGAGAACCCACCCTCATGGGTGAAAAACAGGTAGCAGGAATCAAGTTAACATTGTGTGTGTTTGAGCAACATAAATCATTAGTCCATTAAAGAACAGCTGGAACGTCTTTTATGGCGGAGTGGGACGTCCTTGGTCAACCTGGTGATGTATCATCAACTGGAGCAGGTCACGGGGAAGGGTCCGACAGGTCCGGGGGAGATGGGGTCTGGATCACCGGCAGCTCCGTTGTGGCATATGTAGCTTAAGAGTGAGAGAGAGAGAGAGAGAGAAAGAGCGCGAGAGAGAGAGAGAGAGAGAGAGAAAGGGAAAGAAAGACAAAAAAAGAAGGAAAACAGTTAAGTGACAATGTAATCACACGGTGTGGAGTGATTAAATGAATAATGTAGAGTAAAGCATGGACTCCGGCAAGACTAACTAGGTCAGCATAAGTAAAAGGAGAACCAGACGGAAACACAGACATGAGGGCTCCCTGATATGTTAAGCAACCAGCCGCTCTCATCATCAACACCATGATCAATAAGAGAGGAGAAGACAGCATCTAAACATACCAGATCACCATAATACTCAACACCCATGAGTCCCCCAGATCTGCTCCTTTATCTAAGGGGAATCAATACAAAATGCTAGATTAAATAAATAAGTTTTTAACCTGGACTTAAACACTGAGGCTATTCCATAGCTTTGGGGCTTTTTAAAAAAAGGCTCTGCCCCCTGCTGTAGTTTATATAATGCGCGGTACTGACAGGCAGCCTGCATCCTTTGATTGAAGTAGGAGTGGCGAAACGTAAGACACTAGAAGTTCACTTAGGTACTGCGGCGCAAGACCATTTAGAACTTTATAACTTAAAAGTAGTATTTTAAAATCAATGCGGTATCTCACTGGGAGCCAATGCAGTGTGGATAAGACCGGCGTGATGTGCTCATATCTTTTAGTTTTAGTAAGGACTCTATCGCTGCTGCGTTCTGGACTAACTGAAGTTTATTAATGCACCTAGTTGAACAGCCAAACAGTAAAGCGTTACAGTAATCCAGCCTGGCTGTGATAAACGCATGAACTAATTTTTCTGCATCGTTTAGTGACGGAATATTTCTTATTTTTAGCAATATTTCTAAGATGATAGAATGCTATCGTAGTAATATTATCGACATGGGCTTCAAATGAGAGATTGGAGTCTATAATCACACCCAGATCTTTTACTGTTGCACTTGGTGAAACAGAAAGACTGTCTAGGGTTAAGGTGTGATCAGGAAGCTTACTTTTATCTACCTGTGGTCCTCCGTCTTGTCAGGGTTAAGCAAGAGGAAATTTCTTGACATCCAATCCCATCCAATTTTATTAAACTTTTATTTTATTAAACCTTTCACATCAGGCCTTGATGAGACGTATAGCTGTGTGTGTCATCAGCGTAACAGTGAAAACTGATATCATGCTTGCGAATTATGTTTCCCAGAGGCAGCATGTAAAGAGAGAAAAGTGGCTACCTTCTACTACCTTCTCCTGGATTTTGGAGATAAACAGAAGGTTAGATATCGGCCTGTAGTTTGACAGCTCATTGTGATTGAGGTCGGGTTTCTTAATTAAAGGTTAAATAACTGCTACTGCTAATTTAAAAGATTTTGGAACATACCCACTGCTAAGTGAAGAGGTTAACTATTTTCAACAGGGGTTGTGATACTGATACTATCTGCTTAAGAAAGTTTGTTGGTATAGGATCTAATACACAAGTTGATGTTTTTGAGGAAGAGATGAGTGTGATTAGGTTGTTCTCTTCCAGAGGAATAAAGTTTTCTAAGTTCTGATCTGATGCGGTTAGTTGATCACCAGAATCATTCGAAAGATCTGGTTTTTAAAGCATCAATTTTCTGCCTAATGTTTGCAATTTTATTATCAAAAAAGTTCATGAAATCCTCACTGCTGCACGCAGTTCGGGTGCAGGCTTCTGAGGTCGTCTTATTCCTAATTAATTTTTTGCGACGGTGTCAAATAGAAATCTAGGATTATTTATTATTTTCAATAAGGTTAGAGAGATACGTTGATCTAGTTACACTAAGAGCTTTTTTATGAGCTAGGATTCCCTCTTTCCATGCTGCCTGGAAAACCAACAATCTAGTTTGGGCGCCATTTACGTTCTAGTTTACAGGTGCTCTGTTTTAAAGAGCGTGTGTTCATTATACCAGGGAGCGAGTTTCTTATCTTTAATTATTTTTCTTTTAACTGGAGCTACGTTATCTAACGTATTCTATGTATTCAGTCGCCTGCTCAAGTTCTATTGAATCAGACGGCGATCCAATGACAGAAGACAATTCTGGAAGATAGATAATAAAGCTCTGAGCAGAAGTTGATGTAAGTGTACATTATTATAGTATGACGCATTTAAAATGATATAAGATGGTGATCAGAAACAATTTCGCACTGAGGAATTGTTACTATATTACTTATTCCGAAAAGATAATATTAAATCTAATATGTGACCTGCTTTATGAGTATAACACACTGATTAACTCCCACTGAGTTGAGTAAGGACATAAATGCTGTTCTCAGCGGGTCTTCTGTGTTTTCAAAATGAATATTAAAGTCTCCAGCAAGTTTTAACACTGCGGAGACAACCAGGTTAGACAGGAAATCTGCAAATTCATTAAGAAATTCGGAGTGCGGTCCTGGGGGTCTGTAAATTTTATTAACCATGAGCGCTTTAGAAGTAAGAGATCTAATGTTTAACAATCCTAGCTTCAGATCAGAGGTGCAGGCTGTGTGTGTTCAGTATTCTCTGAATTATGGATATCTATATTAATTAAATTACTTTGGGGTTTTTCTATATTTATATCGTTTAGCTCGGGAAACAGACACAGTCTCAGTGTTATAAAACCCTGAGTGACGACTCAGCTTTATCACAATAGTGCAGCTAGCACAGACGGTCGGATTAGCTTGTTGGTCTGCTGCTTGACCTGGGCTCTGGGTAGTCAACGATTAACTAGTCCTATTCTTAGACTATAAGCTATGTTACAAGAAAGGAGAGCAGCTCCTTCCAGAGTGGGATGGACAACCGTCCCGTCCTAACAGGCCAGCTTTGCCCTGAAAAGTTTTCCAATTGTCAATGTAGCCCACACTGTTTTCGGAGCACCACCTGGACATCCAGCGGATCAGTGACCATAACCTGCTGTAAGCTATGTCACCACGTCGCATTGGTATGGGGCCAGAGCATACTACGACATCGGACATCACCTTCGCTAGTTTAAAAAACACCTCTATGAAGTGAGCCTTACTAGTTTCCCCCGTTTCCGACTGTCGAAGGCATATATCATTAGCAGCACCAGCATGAACCAATAACTTTGAAAACCTCTGCTGGCCTACAGCCCTAAGATTATCTACTATGTCCAGTGCTCTGGCTCCTGGGATAACATCTAACTACTGCCGCTGGCGCCCCTAGGGGCCTAGCTAATTTCACGTGCCTCACTATAGAATCTCCTATAACCAGAGTACCTTCAGGTTTCTCAGTGGGTGCATCACTGAGGAGGGCAAATCTATTGGGCACGTGAAGCGTAGTGGCGTGCTCCAGTGGGTTAGCCTTAGCTTTTTTATTTTACATAAAGACACCAGATTTTACTTATCAGCAGACAAAGAGCCTTTCTTGTTTTGGGCCCCACCACCCAAGCAAAAGTAACAAAAGTTGGGATACAAGTAAAAATTGAACATCTAAGTGTTGTTTTTACTTATACATGTTATAATAAGATTTATGATAACATTCCCTCCTTTGGGCCTAAAAGGACCACTCTATTTACTATGAATTTTAATATACTATCTATAATCAAGAAATAACACCATGTTTTGCTAAACATCACTGTACCTGTAGACTTTAAGTACACTCAGTATAACAACAAAACAAAGGAAAAAAACAGAAAAAACACAAGGATATAAAATTAAAACAATTTTAACAAAAAAAATAAACCTTAAGTAAATGTAAAAGTAAATCTATTGGTTCAAGAGAAACAAAAATCACAGAATAAAAAAACAGTCAGGGCAGTTTAATTGTCTAGTCTTGCAGCCTCTCAGTGTCTGATTTTGGAAGAGCATCTTTCACCTGTAAATTAATATCAGACCACACAGAATACAGGTTAACAAAATTATTTAACATAATCGTCACATTTGCCGATATTAGACGTCCGCTTCCTTGATGATTGTGTTCCAGTGTTCAAATGACCTTTTAAAAAAATACATGCACACTTTGAATAGTTTGTTGTACAAATTACACAACATTTACAAAAAGTAATTAATTTCCTAATTCCTCAAGAAGACGTAAAATTTAAATAAAAAATTAATTATTCTTTGTTTGTTTTGGAATGTTCAATTTTTTTTTTGTTTGACTCAAGTCTTTTATCTTCTGCAGAAATTAAATACCTCAAAACTCTACTACTTACTGAACAAACTAAAATTATAATTTTAAGCATTTGCAAAGTGGCACAGCCAACAGATGTAAATGCATGCTATATGCACAACATTTTGGATTTGACCAAATTAATGGATTAAATGTTAATCCCCAAATAGAATTGTAATGGATTTTCATTATCATTCACTTAAATTTTGCCACCGGCTATTTTCAGATTTTAAAAAAGAATATGTGAAACTATATAACTCATCTGAAATGGGTGTGATTTTCCAGAAAAAAACTAAAAACTAAAACCTGTGAGAGATAAACTTTTACCACACATCTTCATTTATCTCAGTCATACATTTCAATTTTAGCACATAAAACATTTCTAACTTTCTAAACCATTCTTCTTATAGCTCTCATCTGGTATGTGTAGACACCGCAGTGAGGTGTCTCCAGTGGCATAAATTCTGTACTGGAACTAACAGGAGAACATGGAAAAGATAGAAAATGTAGCATAAGCAGTTCCTTATTGCAATTAGTAATAGCAGAAAAAGATGGGAAATCTGGCTTAAGCAGTTCTTCGTTGCAAAGCATATTAAAATTAAAAAGGATAGACTCACCCGTGCCTGGCCGTGCCACCTCACCCATCCACCTACCTTAGTCGCTCTGTTAACCGTTTTATTTAGTTGTTCTTAGGCCATGCATACTAAAGTTTAGATATGTCCAGTGACAATTTCCACATCATCAAACGTCTCGACTCGTATGAAGTTGGTCAGAATTCTCTGCAGAATCTGAGCAATTCTTCACCAAACCTTACTCCTCCCACTTCTCGTGGATCAGACAGATTTTTATGTGCATCCTCAATATCTCTCATAGCCCACGTTCGATAAACAAAAATTGGCTGGTTTTCTGTCCCAGCTACCTCCACCATTGGACACTGAAAGGTCTCATGAATAATCCCATTGTTGCCAGATCTTGTTGAAGAAGTGTGTCTGAAATGTCACCTTTCAGTTTGGTTAATCGAACAGGAATTCTCTGTTGAATCCATATCAAACAGTCCAGCAGCTACAGACTGTATCTGGGATCTTGTACATCTAGACACCGTTGTATGTGAAGCAACAGGAAAAGTCTGGCCATTGTTATACAAAGCATGGCTGAGCAGCATGCCTGATCTGTGCTGGCTGTGCTTGTGAAGGCCTTTGAGGAGGGGGGCGGGGTGGTGTACTATCCAGGTCCAGGTCTGAAAAATGAAAGCTTACCCTTTCGGAAAAACCACACTTATTTACCCACATTTCAAATTGTGATAATGAGCCTGGGCCATAATTTGTTAACATAAATTGAACATTTCGATGACTGCATACCTTAAAAAAATAATTATAATTTTTTTGCTTTTTTTGCTATAATTTCTCTGACACTGTAATACTTACCTCGGCGAGATCCAAATCTAAATCTCACCTTTACCCGGAGACTACCGTGAAATTGTACGGAACTATATTTATACTTATATAATTAAAAATTGATACAATATTACCTTTTAGAATCAGGTTCGAAAACTCTGCCGCTGCAACAGTCTCAGTGATTCTCCAGGATCTCTTCCACAAGTGACCAATTGTGTGGTAAGACGAAGTAAAAAGCCTGTGGGCATCGCCACCTTAAATCAGCCAATCTAGAAAAATCCCAGACTGTTTGCAGGCGTGGCCAACCCAGGAGACGCCAAAATGTGGTGAAAATTTGCAATTGGGGAAAAAAAATTTAATTGCGCAATTAGTGTCTTTTACAGCATGCAGCAATGCTGAATGTCGAAAAGAGACACAGTTCTTTCTCACTTTATTCCTTATGTATATGTGGCTATGGAATGTGAGGGGACACCATATTTTACTTATTAGCAAACAAAGAACCTTCTTGTTCTGGGCCCCACCACCCAAGCAAAAGTAAAAAAACACATTCTTTAGGATACGAGTAAAAACTGAGCATAACATAATCTAAGTGTTGTTTTTAATTATACGTTATAATAACAATTATAATAACAGTGACTTGGTGCACGTTCCTGCTTTCCTGGAGAGGGGGTCGATACCAGATGTTTCCTATTAAGCAGACAAAGAACTTCTCTGTTCTGGGGCCCCAGCACCTATACAGACACAGAAAATCTTACTCATAGAAACAAAACTGAACATACCCATAAATATTACTTAATTAATAAAGATTATAATAAAATTCAATCACAGTTCACACTTGTAGTTCGGTTTGGTTTATTTGTTTCAGACCAAAAAGGAAAATGATACACTTGGTTCTGGTCCACTTGGCGTTCATACTCACATTTTTGACAGGAAACCTAAAAAATACCACTCACAACCTGATTGGTATAGTAAATTTTGCTATGTAACATTCCATCTGAAAAATAATGATCAGAATTGCATTTGCATCGTGCCATATGACAGCACGTCCTGTTTTAATATTTAACCATATGTTAATCGAATTGCACATTGTTCATTTCGGAGTCCTGAAGGCCCGCTAAAATGATGGGCCTCAGTTTGCTTGTTTGGTGTGCACCAGGGCTGAATGTTGGCTTTTTTACTTACTTGATTGAACCGACAAGTGTAAATGCACCCTCTAACAATCATTTATATTTGGATTTATATTTGGTACTGCAAGCAGAAAGGTTTATAAACTGGATAAGTTTAATGTCTCCCAGAAATATGATTCATGATATTACTTAACGTACCGGAACTTTAACTCACATTGACAGGTGGAAATCCGATCCGTCTGCTTACATCGCAGACGCTAATGCACCTATTTGATTCATATCCGATTTTTATTTCCACAAAATCGGAACCCTTAATTTGGAAAACATCTCCCTCCATATTATCACTTCCCCGAAGCACCCGATTATTCTGGGGTTATCCTGGTTACAGACGCACAACCCAGTGATTTCTTGGACCAACAGGGACATTACGCACTGGTCCACCTTTTGCCCTGAGCACTGTCTTTTAACGGTCAGTCCCCTGTCATGTCAGCTGGTACACGGTTAACCTGGATATTGACAGGGTCCCCAGAGAATACCATGATCTAATCGAGGTGTTTAGCAAATCTAAAGCCACAGAGCTGCCTCCTCACTGGCCCGGAGATTGTGCTATAGAGTTACAGGGCAATGTCTTACTTCCTAGGAGCCGAATCTACCCTTTGTCTTAGCCAGAGACCAAAGCGTTGGAGGAGTACATTGACGAAGCACCTCACAATGGGTTCATATGCCCCTCCACATCTCCGGCAGCCTCAGGGTTTTTCTTTGTAGAAAAGAAGGATATCAGCCTTCGCCCCTGCATTTACTACTGTGGGTTGAACAATGTCACTTTGAAGTATCGCTATCCTCTTCCTCTAGTTCCTGCGGCTTTAGAACAGTTACGGGCAGCCCGGTTGTTCACTAAGCTGGACTTACGCAGTGCATACAACCTCATTCGCATTTGCGAGGGAGATGAATGGAAGACTGCTTTCATTAACACCAGACCACACTACGAGTATCTGGTCATGCCATATGGGTTGTCTAACGCCCCAGCTGTCTTCCAAGCTTTCATCAATGAAGTGTTTCGGAATTTGCTCAATATATCTGTCATCGCTTACATTGACGATATACTCATTTATTCCAGGACCTATTCGCAACATGTGGAACATGTTTGCACAGTGCTAAAACGGCTCCTGGAAAATAAGCTGTATGTGAAGTTGGAGAAGTGCGAGTTTCATCAAAATCAGGTCAAGTTTTTAGGCTACCACATTAGCCCTCAGGGGGTCGCCATGGACAACAGTAAGGTGAGCGCTGTCGCTGACTGGCCTCTTCCTCAAACCATCAAGGAACTACAGAGATTCCTAGGTTTTGCTAACTTTTACCGACATTTCATTTGTAACTACAGCATCACCTCTTACTTCGCTGCTCAAGGGCAAACCCAAACAGATCCTGTGGAATGAGGCCGCGCTTAACACGTTTAACCAACTCAAACCTGTATTACAGACTCCTGTATTACAGCACCCTGACCCAACTTTACCCTTTGTGGTGGAAGTGGACGCTTCAGACAGTGGTATAGGGGCTGTACTCTCACAACGTCACGGCTCGCCACCCAAGTTGCATCCGTGCGCCTTTTATTCCCAAAAGCTTACTGCTGCAGAACGCAACTATGATGTAGGCAACAAGGAGCTCCTGGCTATCAAAGAAGTACTGTCGGAGTGGAGGCACTGATTCACAAGAATCTTGAATACCTTAAGACGGCTAAACAATTGAACTCAAGTCAAGCCAGGTGGGCAATGTTCTTTACACGGTTTCATTTTACCGTAACATACCGTCTTGGTACCAAGAATGGTAAGGCTGATGCTCTTTCCCGAAGACACGACCCTGTTGAATTACCTCTCGGTGAGCCTATTTTAAACCCTCAGTTGGTCCCGGGTCCCATCCAGTGGGACGTGGATCAGGAAATCGCCGCTGAACACTGTCACGATCCTCCACCCGCAGCTTGCCCTACTAATAAGGTCTATGTGCCAAAAGTTCTACGCCCTAGGCTGCTATCATGGATCTATTCATCGCTCAGTTCAGGTCATCCGGGGATAAGACGCACACGGGAGTTGGTGAAGAATGCTTACTGGTGGCCCGAATACAGAAGGGACGTGGAGAACTTTGTGAAGGGCTGCGGGGTGTGTGCTCAAGTCAAGACCCCCCGACATCTACCCGAGGGTCTTTTGGAACCCTTACCTTTTCCCCAAAGACCTTGGTCGCACATCGCCATCGACTTCATTACTGACCTCCCCAACTCCCACGAGTTTAACACTCTGCTCACGGTGGTTGATCATTTCTCAAAATCTTGTCGTCTTATTCCCCTTAAAGGAGTGCCCACAGCTCTGGAAACAGCCGTACAGTTATTTAAACATGTGTTTAGAAACTTTGGCATTCCTGAGGATATTGTGTCGGATCGCAGCCCGCAGTTTACGTCACGCGTCTGGGCCGAATTCTGTAAGCGTCTTGACATCAATGTCAGCCTGACGTCAGGGTACCACCCACAATCCAACGGTCAGGCAAAGAGACTTAGCCAGGAGCTGGGTCGATATCTCAGGTCCTACTGTGCCAGGGAACAGTCTCGATGGAGCGAGTTCATACCATGGGCAGAATATGTACAAAATCCCCTTCGCCATTTTTCTACGGGGCTTCCCCCTCTTTCAATGCGTCCTGGGCTATCAACCTTTTATGTTTCCCTGGTCGGGTCAGCCTTCGTCAGTTCCCGCTGTGGAAGATTGGATGAGGAGCATATGGGAGAGCGCACATGTGAGGCTACAGCAAGCCATTCAATCTCAGTCCAGTCAAGCTAATCGCCGGCGACGCCCTCATCCACAGTACCTACCTGGCCAGTTGGTTTGGTTGTCTACCAAGGACCTACGTCTCCGTCTACCTTACGTGGACGTCCACGTAAAACACCGGGAGGCGTTCGTAGGCGGTTTGGGGGGTTTACTGTAACGACTCCACCCTTCCTCCAACAGAGGGCGCCATCACCGGAGTTCTAGTTCTGCCATCTCCACTTCCAGTTTAGCACCTTATTTAAACTGACTGTTTAAATAAATCACAAATATTCCAATTTATATTTGTGAATGTAGGTCAGCTTCTGATATTGTTTAGGCCAGCAAAAAAAAACTTTGCTATCCCTGACTGCACACCACTGGTATATAGATATCTTATAATTTTTACTGATATTTATTTATTTATTTTTATCTTTACTCACACTTTTTACTTTCATTATTTTACTTGTCAGGCAGTAGTATAAAACATTTACTGCATGTTGTACTATGTATGATTATGTAAGTGACAAATAAAACTTGAATTTGATTTGATCGATATTTAAACAGAGCCTTAATAAATAAATTATATCATAACATGGATGTAAATGATTAAAATTGTAAATGCTTGTATATAAATAATTAAGTGCAGTTTTTATTTATTAGTAATTAAGTAAGACAGTGCTTTGGTTTCTGTAAGCTGGGGCATTTTGGGAATGTTGCTCTCCTGATGCATTCTGTCACATTTCTGACACCCTTGTGTGCCACAAATTGCCGACAAATTGAGCAGTTGGCCTGAAACTCATTTTCGCTGAATTTTGCATTCGCTTTCGATTCAGTTTTTAAACTTTTGGAGCTAGACACAAATCTGGAGCTGCCTCTACCCAAAAACTGATATCAACGAGTATTACCTAATTAGAGGAAGAATAGCACAAGTCTTCACTGAATGCGGCTGAGTTGGTTTGCATGAATGCTGTTTAATTGTCAAATATGGGATAGCGAGCTGCACCACGTTATAAACATTATTTAGGCAACATACACTGTTATTTTGGTATATTAAAAATTTTAATTATAACAAAAATAAACACCGGTAATAATTCATCAATTATAAATTTAAACATTGTTGCTTTTCTATAGAGATTATTAAAAAATCTTCTGACTGTACAGTTCTATTAAGCGCAGAGCTGTCGTGGATTTCGTATTACCTTTGAATGTTTACACTGGAAGTCCATGGGGTTTTTTTTTTACAGACGGAATGAGTCGAGTCTTATCTGAGGATGTCTATGCCAAAGACAATCTGCCTCCTTTTCCAGCCTCAGTCAAAGATGGCTATGCTGTTCGAGGTGAGGGGTTCAGTTCAACATACTTTTTTTCTATTTACTAGACTAGACAGTTTTTGTGTCTTTTAAATACTATATTTGTATTTCATTCCGGAATGTGTTTGCAAGCTGCTGATGGCCCAGGAGATCGATTTCTTATTGGAGAGTCCCAGGCTGGGGAGCAGGTAAGCAACATGTACTTGGCTTGTATACACACCACATACTAGTTTGAAATATCTGTTAATTGGTTGAGTGTGTGCATGTGTATAAGCATCTGTACATTTGTCTGTGCATGTAGCCTGCCCACACTGTCATGCCAGGCCAGGTTATGAGGGTGACAACAGGGGCACCTATCCCATGTGGAGCAGATGCTGTTGTGCAAGTGGAGGACACAGAAGTACTGCAAGAATCTGAAAATGTGGGTCTAAATTTTTCTCACTGAGTTTTTCTTCCTCTTTTAACACTCACATTCCGCTATTTTTCATTGAACACATGATTTCATGTGCACATGCATGCCTATATTCATAGTTTACTGTGTTTTAGGGCACAGAGGAATTGGAGGTTCGGATTCTAGTGCAGGCATGTCCAGGCCAGGACATAAGGTCAGTGAAAAGGCAATCATTTTAGTTTTTTTTTTTCTTTTAAATTTCAAATACATTTTACTAGTTTACTTTAAATGTTTTTATTTATTAAACATTTTAATTATCTTTAAATTTGCACATTCACAGGCCAATTGGTCATGACATAAAGCGTGGGGAATGTGTGCTGGCCAAAGGAACACACATTGGCCCATCTGAAATTGGGCTGTTGGCCACTGTGGGAGTCACAGAGGTAGAGGTGCATAAGTTTCCTGTCGTGGCAGTCATGTCCACTGGAAATGAAGTGAGTACATCATAAAAAAAAAAAATTCATTTTTTTCACTTTTCTTGTCACATATGTTACAAAAAAATTGTTGTTTTTGCACCATTCCCTTCCCTTATTGGTGTTAATGTATTTTAATGTAGCTGTTGAATCCTGAAGATGACCTTCACCCAGGCAAGATCAGAGACAGTAACCGCTCTACGCTGCTGGCTACCATTCAAGAGCATGGCTACCCCACGGTTAACCTTGGAATTGTTGGAGACGAGTAAATACCCTCACCCCTGTCTGTTTTAGGCTGTTCTACATCAGATATTTAATAGAAGTTCAGAAGTAGTTTTAGAATTTTACACACTAGCTCAGAATATGTAGTGTCTTATTTGTTTTTATGTACCATTTAAAACTTTAATACTTCTGCATGTAAAGTTAGCTGTTCAGTAAAGTGTTAATGCACAATATTAAGATTGGATTTGGTGGTGTATTGTTGCGATACATTTCCATTACAGCATACGTATATTGCATGTATAAAAATCAACTTAAGATTTTGTACCTTTAACTAAAGATTTTGGTAGGTTTGATCAGAAGTGCAAACAATGATTGAACCTTAACCCTGGGCTAAGGTTGCATTCTCTCAAGACAACGTCCTGGGGTTCATTTCCCTTTCAAGCTTTAATCGACATTGCGAAGCATCCGCTATGGGAAATCCCCCACCCTTACTTTCGCTCTGAAGAAGGCTCACTTCAGTACACAAACTGGGCCAGTTGCCGCCCATATGCAAATAAGCAACAAGCAGGTGCCGCTGCCTAAAGAGTACATAAGACCACGCGGGACAGCAATATTCAGAATCATTCCTTCACAAAAGGAAGCAATTTCTCTCTAGAAGACAATGGCGTTTTGTGGGTGTGGCACATGCAAAAGCGGCGTTGGACGACTAGATCTTCCAGTGCGTCAGGGCACGACCCAGAAATGTTCAGCCAGAAAGTACCCTTGGGGCAGTAATGTCGCGCGTGGTCATCACGAAAGACACATTGACCCAAGGCTGGGAAACCATCTTCTGGGGCATGCCGGTGTCGGCACAGTGGTCAAGATTGCAGGCTCACCTGTAAATAAACCGCTTAGAGTTCGAGGCCATATTCCCGGTGAAAATTCTGAATTTGGTTTTAGCCAAGATCAGGAAAGAGAAAGCCTCTGTGATCCTCGTAGCTCCAAACTGACCAAATCAGCCGTGGTTTTCAGACTTGAGGGAGCTGCTAATGCTATTTCTGCCCAGTTAGTGCAGCTCTTTGGGACATCCTTCTGTCTGTTGAGTGCGGATGGATCTGTTGCAGTGCTTCTTGTAGTAGTTTATTCCCTAGGCTTAGCTGTAGCTTGCCAGAGAGGGTGCTGTTGGGTTATGAACAGTGGACTTTTCCTGTTGCAAGTGTCCGTAACCTTGGTGCATTGAGAGCGGAAATGAGACATTGCAGTCATCGCTGCGCTTGCAAAAAATTGCAAGTAACGTTCAGGCTCAGATTCTGAATATTGCCGCCCTGCGCCACCTTATATACTCTTTAGACGGCGGCACTTAGACGGCGGCACTTGCTTGTTGCTCATTTGCATATTGGCGGCAATTGGCCCAGTCTATGTACTGGAGTGAGCCAATAATCTTCAGAGGAAAAAGGTGGGGGATTTCCCATAGCAGATGCTTCACAATATCTCGTTCCCGCTCTTATGAATTTAACCGGAGCAATTTTTAGGTTTGAGGCTTTACTTCAAATTGTGAAAAAACTATAGTAAAATCATGCAGATAACCTTCAGCCATGCATTCGTTTTTTTCATTTTTGAATTGGTGGCTTGGTTAGCACTGTTGCCTAACAACAAAATAGACCCAAGTTTGTATGTCCTCCCTGTGCTTGCATGGGCTTCTATATTAATTGAATATTGATTATATATTGCCCATAGGAGTAAGTGTGTGGTTGTTTGTCTGTATGTGGCCCTGTGATGGACTGGTGACCTGTTCAGGGTGTACCCCTTGCACCCAATGACAGCTGAAATAGGCTCCAGCAGATCCCCATGACTCTGATTAGGGTTAAGCAGGTATAAACAATGGATAGGTGGAGACAAGATTTTACACACTAGCTCAGAATATGTACTGTCTTATTTGTTTTTATGTACCATTTAAAACTTTAATACTTCTGCTTGTAAAATTAGCTGTTCAGTAAAGTGTTACTACACAGTATTAAGATTGGATTTGGTGGCGTATTGTTGCGATAAATTTTCATTACAGCATACATGTATTGCATGTATGTGTATATAAATATACTTTGGCGATATAAAGTGTCTTGGGTTATTATTTTTGGTTGAATAATATTTAACCCTATAAAAATATAATGATTGACACTGGTATTGTTTGTTTGCATAGTGTTTGTGCAGTCATCAATTCAGCAAATTAGCATTAGGATGCAAAGACTTTTGGTGCATTTGTTTAACTGTCTGAACTGCCAAGATGTTTGTTTTTAAATAATTGAGTAATTTTGAAAGTGCTTACATGGGAATGGTTACAATGCCAGCTGTTAATTGACAACCTATAATATAATTGCAGTTTTTTCTATAAATGGAAAAAAAATCCAAGATGTTAGAAAGTCAAATTTCAGAGCTTAACCCAATAGGGATTAAGTACATTTTGAGAAAGTTGTTACAAAATGCCCCAAAACATGTAAATTCAGTGAGATGTTTATAATATATAACTATGATTATTTCTATCCTGTTTCTGAAATTTATTTATAAAAGGCCCTTAGCCAATAGCTTAAAATTGAAATGGGGTGTACTTTCTGTGTACCATAGCTATATGTTACAGCCAGCACTACTAGTAAGCCTGTGCTGGTTGTGTTCTTTAATATTTTTTAAAAAACATTAAGTTTCAGTAATTGTTTTACTAAATTATGGTAGTTACTACTAATTGACAGACGGTGCTGCCATTCTTGTTGCTTGCCTGGCCACAGTTTTGGACTGTGGTCCAGACATTGATGTGTACAACTTTGTTTGTAATTTTGTATTATGAATTTATGTTTATTGGGACACACAGAACTGAAAAACACTGCCATGTGAGCAGGTGTATTTTTTCACATCCAGATAGTAATGAGAGGCCAAATGGACTTTTAACTTATTAGAAGCATATTAGATATGATTAGGTTATTTGGCTGTACATGTTGTACTGTCTCATGGCTGTGAATGTTTCTAGCCTCTGTTTTAAATTGTACGTATTCATTTATTGTAGTCAGACTTTTTTATTAACTGTTTAAGTAATTAAGTAATTACACCTTATTATTTTGTTTTTCCTTGTTTCTGCTTGCAGCCCAGATGTCCTGTTAAATACCCTGAATGAAGGAATACGTCATGCAGACGTCATCATTACATCTGGAGGAGTATCCATGGGAGAGAAAGTGAGAGACTGTTCACTAGTTTTCTATCTAGCCATTTTACCAGTAGTTTGGTGTTTAACCGGAATTACATTCAGTATAATTTGCATGCTTAGTTGGAGTCAGGTAAGGTGTTATAAATTTGTTTGTTAAAAAATAACTTTGTCTGCTTTTAAATGTTTTTCATGCATTCAAATGGGCTGATTTAATTGGCTACACCATACTTCACTTGACAATAAACTGTTATTAAATTGCTCACGTATAACAGTGATATGCATGCCTATGCATTTTGAGCAGTAAAATGTGCATAAATTATTACAGCTTTTATATTTTATTCATCACCAATAACTACTTTATTTTACTTTATCTTGACCAGGGTCACAGTCCTGCCAACATAAAACAAAAAACATACAGTAGGATTCATATGTATGGTCTGTAGTTGGGGTACAGTAACTGTAAATTATAAATTAATTGGGAATAAATTGTTGTGTAATTATTGTTACAGTTTATCTGAACTGTGGATAAAGAGATACAGCATGAATTATATTCTTATATTTTGTATTAGGTTCTAATGATGAACAAATACAAAATTAAATTACGAGCACTTTATTAAAAAGTTACAGTACAAAGATCACTGATCAACTTTATCAGTGGCCAGGATAAATAGTCTCTGTACATTTATAATACATGTAAAACTGTGTAGTTAACATTTTTAGTCATTTGTTTTGCACATCCACACACAAGACAAAAAAAAGAAATAATCACAATTTTTAGACAGGAGCAAAATATAAAAATGTGTATATATGTATCTATTTTTGTTAGGACTACCTGAAGCAGGTTCTGGACATTGACCTCCATGCCCAAATCCACTTTGGTCGGGTGTTTATGAAGCCAGGGTGAGAACAAAGCAAACAAACCCAACATTGACGAGATTTAAAAAAGTTTACCAAATGTTTATAACCTTTATAATAGGTTACACACTTGTTTTTGCTATTTTTAGTCTCCCCACAACATTTGCCACGTTAGATATCGATGGTAAACGAAAGCTTATCTTTGCCCTACCAGGTATGCATTCATTTACTAATTAATATTACATTTGTATGGGAAGTTCCAGTGTTTTATGTTATTTTTTGTAATTACCTATTAAAAACACAATACTGCAATAATAAATTATTTAGAAGAATGTTAGTTTTTTAGTCCTATAATCAAAGTACTTTTATGTTTACTCACAGGAAACTGTATGACAAATGATGAAAAAGCATTATAAATTAGTGCAACAGGTTTTCACAAAGTTGTATAATATAAACCATATTTTTTTAGAAATATACAAAAAATAGCCAAAATTATTTTTTTTTAATATTTCAAAATATATTTAAAAGTATATTTTTTTATAATATGTGTTGCACTGCTATCACCTTCACAGCCTCAGAAATACACAGCGTTCAGCTAATCTGTCAGCAAAGCATCCACATTCACAGTACTTGAGGATGGGATTTTGTAGTCTGTTATGGTTCTCAGTCCCTGCCACAGTCTTCTGGAACTGTGACCTCCGATAGGAGCTCCTTTGCCTTCATGTAGCGTGTCCTACAGAGCGGGCACTGATTTTTTTTTTTTTTTTTTTGTGATCAGCGCATATATTTCTCTAAATAGAAACTTTACCGTTTAGCAGTTATTTATATGTACAGTAGGCAAAATCAAGATTACTAAAATTGTTTCCATTTTCCATATAGTAGCTATGGTTATGCTTTGTAACTGTTTTAACACTGTGTAGCAAATAGTGGTGCAGTTAATGTGCTGGTGGAGGTTTTGCACTTTGAGTTTGAGGTTGGAACTGTAAGACCCCTGTCCCAATGAATGCATCTTTCTAGTGTTGTTCATTTGCAGACTGCATGGCAGTGTGGCAGTATGACTGCGCTATTCTCTAAGGAATTATGACAGAGATAAATTACTAAGTGCTACATTTTATGATCAAGACCTCCAGGGCGCGGTGTGTTAAATGTGTTGAATGCTTCTACTTACATCAAATGTTTGCAATCAGATCCCTAAATACATTTACTGTTCAAGAAATGAAGCGAGAATAATTTGCAGAACTTGTTTATCTTGTCATTGCCCTTTCTCTTAAATAAACTGCTTAATATTTAACACTGTGCTTTAGCAGTATGACCAAAATATTTTATGATATAGTTATTTAAAGGTAGTTATTCCTAAAGAAATCAACAAAAAGGTCTTAACAATTATACAGTAATAAAAAGGACTTGGATTACCCTTATTATAACAACAAATTTCACAGTGTCACATTTACAGATTTGGCAGACGCCCTTATCCCAAGCAACTTACATTTATCTCTTTCTTTATACAACTGAGCAGTGGGGGTTTAAGGGCATTGCTCAAGGGCCCACGGTGGTGGCTTGGTGGTGCTGGGAATCGAACCCTGGTCTTTCTGGTAACACCTCAACCACTAAGCCACCACTTCCCACTATTTCCTCAACATTTCACAGTTGTGTGGACAAATTATTTTATTATAAACTTTCACGGGTATAAATTAAAATAAAACAAATATAAATATGGAGGAAAAAAAGTCTAAACGTGATTTTAATGCCGCAGAGGTGACTTACCTTTAATGTAATCTTTTTCATTACTTGTATCCAGACTTTTACAACTTTTTTTAACCAGGTAACCCAGTGTCAGCAGTTGTCACCTGTAATCTGTTTGTTATCCCTGCATTGCGAAAAATGCAGGGTATACTAGACCCAAGGCCAACAATCATCAAAGCTAGGGTATGTACTCTAGCTGTCTTCACTGGAAAAACCTATTGTTAATACATTATTGAAGGCATATTTTAATAAGGTGACCTCATCAGCATGTGGCTTTACTCAACAGCTATCATGTGACGTTAAGTTGGATCCCCGTCCAGAGTACCACCGCTGTATATTGACATGGCATCACCAAGAGCCCCTTCCCTGGGCACAGAGTACAGGTAAAAGTAAGCATGTGATGTGCATATATTCTTTTTTTTTGATAATTCTGACATCTTTTCTTTTGGATAGGAAATCAAATAAGTAGTCGGCTAATGAGCATGCGCAGTGCCAACGGCCTTCTAATGTTGCCTCCTAAAACAGAGCAATACGTGGAGCTGCACAAAGGCGAGGTGGTGGACGTCATGGTCATAGGGCGGCTTTGATGTTGTGATTTGTTTTATAAATAAAAAGTTATATGTGTATTATTTACACGTATATTTTTAAATTGTATTTTGCAATTGCACAGTTGTTTTTAATTTTTTCTATTTGGATAAACACTGCTAAAGTATTATCAACCCTGCAAGCATAAGGAAAAATAAAAATTAACATTGTGGACTTTATTAAGATATTTTTATTAATGCTGTCATATATATATAAAGGACATTTTATATTCCTCTTGTGTATATACAGATAACCCTCAACTTGTGTTGTGTCAACGCACAGTTTTTTAAATTTCGCACATGGCTAAGGAAAACAGCAAGATATACTTGGAACACACATCTGCAGCCGCCTTGTGATTTATGTTCATTCAGCCCATTCTTATACTTGTTTGATAACATCGTTTTATTAAATGACCATTTTTTCATAGCATATTTTGAACTATTTATACTAAATTACACACATATGGACTCTTAACTGATTAGATGACTTCTAATCACTGTTTGTTTGTTTTTTTATAGTGGTATCAGAATACAGGGGGCTAAATACAAATGCACATCACACTTTTCGGATTTTTATTTGTTTAAAAGTTTGAAAACCTTGTATTATTTTTGTTAACTTTACAATTATGTGCTCCTTTGTGTTGGTTACTTACTTAAAATCTTTATAATGTACATTCAAATTTGTGGTTGTAAGGTGACATAATGTGAAAAAGTTTAAGGGGTATGAATACTTTTTCAAGGCACTGGATGTTTTCCCTCTAGCCCAGGGGTCGGCAACCTTCAACACTCAAAGCCATTAGACGGTACGACACCATGATTGCAACAGGTGGGAGAGGTTTTTGCTAGAGAAGGATTAGAGTTGTCTAGTAGATTTGCTGCAATAAAAAAAAACCCTGTTGTTTAAACCTGAGTTTGGGTCTCTTTTCTGTTAAGTCATCACATGAGCGATGTTTGTTTATAGTTATATACAGTTCATATTGAAAAAGACCTGCTCACATCTGTATGTGGATCTAAAGATCGACAAAACTCCAAATGCATACTTTTTCATATACAGGTGCATTTCAACAAATTAGAATATCGTGGAAAAGTTAATTTATTTCAGTAATTTAACTCAAATTGTGAAACTTAAATTTAAATAAATTCAGTGTACACAGACTAAAGTGGTTTAAGTCTTTGGTTCCTTTAATTGTGATCATTTTGGCTAACATTTAACAAAAACCCACCAATTTACTATCTTAATAAATTTGAATACTTCATAAGACCAATAAAAACATTTTTAGTTAATTGTTGGCCTTTTAGAAAGTATGTTAATTTACTGTATATGTCCCCAATACTTGCTAGGGGCTGCTTTTGCTTTAAATACTGCCTCAATTCGGAACTCTCGCTTGGTTGTAATCCACATGTAGCGACTCATTGTGCTGCCCTATGTATGTATTCCCACTGTGTCACCCTTGCAGGACAGTCTTCTTCATTCAGGGACGCCTCCTCCTCTGTCAGACCATAGGTATGTATTATTTACATACTAACTCTTCAGTGGGCGGGAAGTGAGCTCCGCAGGCCCAGGGGTGGGCCTTGTCCCGGAGTAACGAGGACTCTCAGTCACTAGAAGAAAGGCAAGAAAAAATAAGAAAAGGCAAGGGCTGTGGAAACCTCTGCCTATGGCCCCTCTTCCACTTGTAAAGAGGGGATGAGGTTTATTTTGGGCTCTGGAAGGTCACAAGGTAGAAGCGGAGGAGTGTCAGCAGAGTGGACACTGATCAAAGAGAACACTATCTAGAAGCAAAAATCAGGGCAAATTTGAGCAAAGGAGCAGAAATACTGGTCACTCAGGGGCATGTTTAACCCTGCTTTGAAAGAGAAAAAAATATGGATTATTAAATATATTGTTGTGTAAAAGTTAAATACACTGTCTAGTTGGGGACTCGGCAAGACTGTGGCAGCACAGCTTCTGCAAGGATCTCAAATTTCCTGGCAGACATATTATCATGGATGGCAGCTCACCAGCTGAAACTTAACCCTTGCAAAACTGAACTACTTTTTATCCCAGCTGACTCATCCCCATGCCAGGATCTTGCAATCACCCTGGATAATTCACAGATCTCCGCAACCTTAGGGTAACTACGGACAATCAATTCTTCTTTTCCTTACATGTTGCCAACATAACACGTCCCTGCAGGTTTATAGTCCATAACATCTAGAGGATTCGACCATTCTTAACTACTCAGGCCACCCAGTTGCTTGTGCAGTCTCTTGTAATTTCTAAACTAGACTACTGCAACTCGCTCCTGGCAGGCCTACCTCTGAGTGCAATTCGTCCTCTGCAGATGATTCAAAATGCAGCTGCATGTGTTGTTTTTTAACCTACTAAAGTTTTTACACACCACTTCACTGCTGCTGCGCTCTCTCCATTGGCTCCCAATAGCTGATGCTTGCCTACAAAGCTAGAAATGGCGCTGCACCCTTCTACCTACAAGCACTTCTCACTCCTCGCATAGCACCATGCTCTCAGATCCACAAGTACTGCTCGGCTTGGTCTGCATCAAGACTTTTCACTGTTCTGGCACCAAGTTGGTGTAATGAACTTCCCATCAATGGTCACTGGCCGTCTTCAAGAGGCGTTTGAAAACTCATTTCTTTCTTAAATACCTTGCTCTAGAATTTTTTTTTTAAAAAATGTGCTACTCTTTCAACAGTTTTTTGTTGTTACACCGATTTGTAAACTATTGTATCAGTACTGAGCAGTTTAATGATGTGACTCAAAGCACTTTTTGTACGTCACTCTGGGCAAGAGCGTCTGCTTAAATGCTGTAAATGTAAAAGGGAGAGCCAAACGGTAACACAGACATAAAATACGATTCCCATTGCCACCAAGTTACCAGATGAGCAAGGCCCTTAACCCCTTTTTAGCAACACCCTTAACCCCAAATTGCTCAGTTGTATGAAAGAAAAATAAATGAATAAATAAATCGCTTTGGATAAGGGCGTCTGCCAAATGCTACAAATGTAAATGTAAACATGTAAGAGTGGCGGAACGACAACATCGGAAATCCCCAGTTTTATCAAACACTCTTTATCATGATCCTCCAGTTCTGCAACTTCACCTAAGAAAAAAACTACAGATTAAAAGCTTGGCTAAATAAATGTGTTTTTAGCCTCGACCTGAATGTGGCCAACGTCTTTTAGCAGAGGGAAACCTCAGTCAACCTGTTGATATGATGATCATTAACTGGAGGCGGTTCACACGGAAGGGCCGGAGTGGAGACGGGGACTGGATCACTGGCAGCTCAGTTGTGGCATATGTAGCTTGACAGTGAGAGAGAACCTACCCAAGTAACCCTATTCTCTACATCCAATTACACCCACTAACTTCATGTCCTTGTTTATCGCATCTATATATCCTCTTTGGTCTTCCTCTTTGCCTTCTGCCTGGTAGCTTCATTTCTAACATCCTTCTACCAATATGTTTACTATCCCTCCTCTGTACATGCCCAAATCACCTTAATCTGGCTTCCCTGACTTTCTCCCCAAAACATCTAACATGAGCTGCCCCCCTAATGAACTTATTCCTAATTCCTAATCCAAACTCGCCCAAAGAAAACCTCAACATCTTCAGCTCTGCTACCTGTTTCTTCCTCAGTGCCACTTTCTCTAAACCATAGATCATAGCTGGTTTCTTACCACTGTCTTGTATACCTTCCCCTTGATTCTAGCTGATATTCTCCTGTCACTCATTACTCCTGACATGTTTCTCCACCTATTCCGACCTGCCTGTATTTGCTTCTTTACTTCTCTTGCACATTCTCCATTGCGCTAGACCTAAATTCCTGTATTTACCTCACCTCTTTACCCTCTAATCTCAGTGTTTGATTTACATTTACAGCACCTCCCTGTCTTTCATTCAAACACATGAAACCCTGCTACAACTGACTTGTATTCCTCTTCTCTCCAGAATAAACCTCCACCCCTACAGGTTTTCCTTTACCTGCTCCCTGCTCTCACTACAGATCACAATGTCATCTGCAAACATCATTGTCCAAGGAGATTCCTGTCTAATCTCGTCTGTCACCTGATCCATCACCACAGCAAACAAGAAGGGGCTCAGAGCTGATGCCTACCTCCACTTTGAACTCCTCTGTCTTACCTACTGCACACCTCACCACTGTCTCATACATATCCTGTACCCTGACATACTTCTCTGCTATTCCTGACTTCCTTAAACAATACCACAGCTCTTTTCTTGGTAACCTGTCATATGCTTTCTCTAGGTCTACAAAAACACAATGCAGCTCTGTATGACCATTTCTGTACTTCTCCATCAGCATTTTCAGAGCAAAGATTGCATCTCTAGTGCTCTTTCTGGGCATAAAGCCATGCTACTGCCCTCCTTAACCTAGCTTCCACTACTCTTTCCCATACCTTCATTGTTTGACTCATCAACTTTATGCCTCTGTAGTTGTTGCACCTTTGCACATCACCCTTGTTCTTAAAGAGCACCAGCACAATTCCTAAGGCATCGTCTCAATTACTAAAATCCTGTTAAACAATCTAGTAAGGAATTCCATTGCTGCCTCTCCTAGACATTTCCACACCTCCACCAGTAACTCATCAGGACTAACTGCTTTTTCTATTTTTAGCAGCTTCAAAGCCATCCTAACTTTGTGTGTACTATTTTAGTGACAATATACTTCTTATCTTAGCGATATTTCTTGGATGAAAGAATCTACATGGGCTTCAAATGAGAGATTGGAGTCTATAATTACACCCAGGTCTTTTACTGTTGCACTTGATGAAACAGAAAAATTAAAATGTAATCAGGAAGTTTACCTTTAGCTAACTGCGGTCCATTTGTTTATTAGAACGAGAAGCCTCTGTCTTACCAGGATTAAGTAAAAGGAAGTTATCTAACATCCACTTTGTTTATTAACATCCCCTGGCCTTTCGCATCTGGCCTAGCTGAGACATATAACTGTGTATCATCAGCATAACGGTGAATTTTGTAGTGGTCACTAATATCATTCTTTTTTGTTACGAATTATGTTGTTCAAAGGAAGCTGTTTTGAAGAGTGTGTGTAATGAGAGTTTCTTATCTTTAAATTTTTCTTTTAAGAAGTATGGGCCTAAAAAAAACTGAGCCCTGTGGCACACCATACTTGACATGAGAGCATGCAGAATAATCACCATTTGAATTTACAAACTGACAGTTAAATAGGACCTGAGACAGGCGAGGGCTGTTACTTTAATTCTAACTAAGGTTGAGTAATATAAGCAATGAGACACAACCCTGATCCGGGGGGATAGCAAGGAAAAAAATCCCAATATAAAGAACCCATCCTCATTTGAAAACAGGTACTACTTGTGTGTGTGTGAACACTTTAACAAGTGCTGTCTTTATGGCGAAGTGGTCTCCAAGTGCTGGTGTGATCCGCTGAGGCCTAAAGGTGGGGTTGGATGAGCTCCGTTGTGGCGTTGATACAGTGGGGGGGGGGGGGGGGGGACTAAGGCAAAAAAAGAAAGAAAAACAGTTAAGTGACAATGTAATCACACGGTTTTGGATTGATTAAGTGAATAATGTAGAGTGCAAGGATAGACTAACTAGGTCAGCATAAGTAAAAGGAGAACCAGAGGGAAAACACAGGCATGAGGGCTCCCTGATATGTTAAGCAACCAGCCGCTCTCATCATCAAACACTGTGATCAATAAGAGAGAGGGGAAGACAGCATCTAAACATACCAGATCACTATAATACTCAACACCCATGAGTCCCCCAGATTAAATAACCTGGACTTAAACACTGAGACTGTTGTCTGATTCCCGAACATACATAGGGAGGCTATTTCATAGCTTTGGGGCTCTGTAAGAAAAGGCTCTGCCCCCTGCTGTAGTTTTTATAATGCGCGGTACTGACAGGCAGCCTGCATCCTTTGATCTTAGTAGGCGTGACGGAACGTAAACGTAAGACAGTAGAAGTTTGCTTAAGTACCGCGGTGCGAGACCATTTAGAGCTTTATAAGTTAACAGTAGTATTTTAAAATCGATGCGGGTGTCTCACTGGGAGCCAATGCAGAGTGTGGATAAGACCGGCGTGATGTGCTCATATCTTTTAGTGTTTGAGTGAGGACTCTCGCTAAAAAATCACACCCAAATCTTTTACTGTTGCAACTTGGTGATTGAAACAGAAAGACTGTGTAGTGTTAAGGTGTGATCAGGAAGCTTACTATTAGCTACCTGTGGTCCTAGAACCAGAACCTCCGTCTTGTTAGCGTTAAGCAAGAGGAAATTGTATAACATCCAATCTCTTACTTCCTTCACACATTGCTTAATTTTATTAAACTGGCCTTTTATATAACTGTGTGTCATCAGCGTAACAGTGGAAACTGATATCATGCTTACGGATTATGTTTCCCAGAGGCAGCATGTAAAGAGAGAAAAGAAGTGGGCCTAAATGGGCCTAAATGGTGAGCCCTGTGGAACACCATACTTTACAAGGAAGCACGCAGAATAATCACCATTTAAATCTACAAACTGGTAGCGATCGGTTTTAAATAGGACCTGAGCCACACAAGAGCTGTTTCTTTAATTCCTACTAATTTTTCTAATCTGTAAGGAAGAATATTGTGATCTATGGTGTCAAAAGCCGCACTAAGGTCAAGTAATATAAGCAACGGGACACAGCCTTGGTTGGATGCCAGTAAGAGGTCATTAGCTACTTTGACCAGTGCCGTCTCTGTGCTGTGGTGAGGCCTGAATCCTGATTGATAAAGTTTGTGTATGTTATTTCTTTGTAAATATGAACATAGTTGTTGCGCTACTACCTTCTCTAGGATTTTAGAGATAAACGGAAGGTTAGATATCGGCCTGTAGTTTGACAGTTCATTTTGGTCAAGGTCAGGTTTTTTTAATTAAAGGTTTAATAACTGCTAATTTAAAAGATTTGGGAACATACCCACTGCTGAGAGATGAGTTAACTATTTTCAACAGGGGTTCCGATACTGCCGGAACAATTTGCTTAAGAAAGTGTGTTGGTATCGAATCTAACACACAAGTTGACGGTTTTGTGGAAGAGATGAGTGCGATTAGGTTTTTCTCTTCCAGGGGAGTGAAATTTTCTAAGTTCTGATCTGATGCGGTTAATTGTTCATCAGAATCATTTGAAAGGTCTGGTTTTAGAGCGTGAATTTTCTGCCTAATGTTTGCAATTTTATTATCAAAGAAGTTCATGAAATCCTCACTGCTGTTTCTGAGGTCGTCTTATCCTAGTTAATTTTGCGATGGTGTCAAATAGAAATCTAGGATTATTTTTATTATTTTCAATGAGGTTAGAAAGATACGTTGATCTCGTTACACTAAGAGCTTTTTTATAAGCAGAATTCCCTCTTTCCATGCTGCCTGGAAAACCAGCAATCTAGTTTGGTGCCATTTACGTTCTAGTTTACGGGCGCTCTGTTTAAAGAGCGCGTGTGTTCATTATACCATGGACGAGCGAGTTTCTCTTATCTTTAATTATTTTTCTTTTAACTGGAGCCACGTTATCTAATGTAGAGCGGAATGCGGCATCTATATATTCAGTCGCCTGCTCAAGTTCTGTTGGATCAGATGGCGATCCAATGGCAGAAGACAATTCTGAAAGATAATTAATAAAGCTCTGAGCAGAAGAAGTTGATGATTGTAAGTGTACATTTAAAAAACGGCACCCCAGCGCGGCGCGCTACATATGCATTATTAGTATGACGCATTTTAAACGATATAAGATGGTAATCAGAAATAATTTTGCACTGAGGAGTTGTTACTATATTACTTATACTTATCCCGAAAGATAATATTGAATCTAATGTGTGACCTGCTTTATGAGTGGGTCCTATTACACACTGATTTACTCCCACTGAGTCGAGTAAAGACATAAATGCTGTGCTCAGCGGGTCGTCTGAGTTTTCAAAATGAATATTAAAGTCTCCAGCAATTAACACTTTATCAACGGAGACAACCAGGTTAGACAGAAAATCTGCAAATTCACTACGAAATTCAGAGTACGGTCGAGGGGTCTGTAAATAAGAACTAGAGAAATCGACTGACTCTGCTTATTATTTGTCTCTGCAGATGTAAGGTTACTGTAGAGAGCTTCGAATGAATTAAAAATTTCGTCCATGTTTCTGTACGATAGTTAGATTATTATTATAAATAAACTGCGACGCCTCCACCTCTACCATTAGGGCTAGGCTGATGTATGTAGCTGAAAGCTGGAGGGCTAGCTTCATTTAATGCTACATACTCATTCGGTTTAGTTCAGGTTTCTCTTAAACATAAAATGTCAAAATCTAGATCTGAGATCATTTTATTAATCATAAGTGCTTTAGAAGTAAGAGATCTAATGTTTAACAATCCTAGCTTCAGATCCGAGGTGCAGGCTGTGTGTTCAGTATTCTCTGAGTTACGAATATCTATATTAATTAAATTACTAAAGCAAACCTTTGGGGTTTTTCTATATTTATATCTTGTTTAGCTCGGGGAACAGACACACAGTCTCAATATTATGGACCCTGAGTGACGACTCTGTGCAGCTAGCAGACTAGCATTAACTAGTCCTATTCTAAGGACTATGAGCTATTTTACAATAAAGGAGAGCGGCTCCTTCCCGGGTGGGATGGACACCGTCCCGTCCTAACAGGCCAGCTTTGCCCTCAAAAGTTTTCCAATTGTCGATGTAGCCCACACTGTTTTCGGAGCACCACCTGGACATCCAGCGGTCCAGTGACCATAACCTGCTGTAAGCTATGTCACCACGTCGCATTGGGTGTGGGGGCCAGAAGAGCATACTACGACATCGGACATCGCCTTCGCTAATTTAAACACTTCTATGAAGTGATCCGACTGTCGAAGGCGTATATCGTTTGCACCAGTATGAACCACTATCTTTGAAAACCTATGCTGGCCTACAGCCCTAAGATTATCTGCTATGTCCGTTGCTCTGGCTCCTGGCAAACATCTAACTACTGCCGCTGGGGCCCCTAGAGGCCCAGCTAATTTCATGTGCCTTCACTATGGAATCTCCATAAACCAGAAGTAACCTTTAGGTTTCTCAGTGGGTGCTTCACTGAGGAGGGCAGATCTATTGGGCACGTGAAGCGTAGTGGTGTGCTCCGGTGGTTTAGCTTTAGCTTAGCCTAGACGAGGCCTTAGCCATAGCTTTGGCTGCGCGAGTATGCCGCCGAGTCGTCACCCATTCGCCCCGCTGTGAGGGCTCTAATGCCGGAGTCGGGGGGGCATCCAGATGCTACGCCTGTAGCATCCAGACTCGCCGCTACGGGAGAGCTAATCGCTTTCTTGCTAACCCTCTCTAAAGTCTGGATGCGTTCTTCTAAGACTAGGATCTTCTCTGCCAAAGTGCTAACTAGCAAACATTTATCACAAATAAAAGTATCGCTAATGGGGAAGAAGATTCTCTAAAGATCCTGCACTCTACACACTGAACAAGCTGAAAGTTTGGCCATTTTACATACCGTAAGTTGATGATTTGTTTGTTTTCTTTAGTTTGGTCGCTCGCTGTTCTCTCGTGCTCGCTCGCTTTGGACTTAAGGGAACTTGCCTATGTCGCCTGTGCCACAGGCCGGCCCTAAAGCCTATATACAGTAATACCTCAAACATTTGCGAAGTTAGGTTCCAGAACCCTTAGCGGATCAGGCGTAATCGCAAATGTTTGTCACTTAAAATGCTAATAAATGCTTAATTATATAGTTTAAGCCCTGAATATGACCCTCATTTAAAAGTTTGTTTAATACATTACCCTAAAAAAAGCACTGAAAACACTTGTACGGAATATGCACATGTTAAACTAAGATGCGGGAAGATGAACCTTCACTCATACACTAGTGCCAGTATTTGCTATGAAAACTAGCAAAAATTAATATTTTTTTTAATAAATTATTGTGTTGAATTTACATTACTATTAATTTGCTTCTTAACTAATTTTGTGTCTTTAACTTTCTCCCCAAGAAATAATAGAATTTTCATTAACAAAATGTAAATCTGATGCTGCATAAAAACTAACAAGTCAACGTTGTTAAAAACCAATTATTTTTGTTTCTTTTTCCCCATATCTAATGATACTAATGACAGACAATTAAACAATTAAAATTCTATTTATTAACAGTTAATAGTTTAAACAGAACTGAAGTTGATTATTCAAAACAAGGTTGACAAAAAATATTTATCGGACAACATAACAAGTGTTAAGGTTAGTCCACTGAGGCAAGACGTATTGAGAACCCAAGTGCAGTTATTAACAGTAGGACTATTTACAAAATACTATAGCAAGAACATGCGCTCACCACAGTGGTAACAGGTAACAACAAACCACAAAGACAAGACAGACAGAGGGGCAATAAATACACAATAACTAATTACCTAAACAAGACACACCTGAGACAATCCACACCACATGACACAATCCAATAAAACAGGACACAGAGACAAAGGGGATCACATGACAAAAACCAGGAAGTAAACAAAACATGACAAGACAAGACAAGATACAAGAACCTTACAACAAGGCACAAAGGTTAAAAGTGCAAATGGAAAACTGTCTTGAGGGAATTGCATTGGTGGATAAAGAATAAGTATTTGTAAATTTGCAAATCTCAGTAGCTGAAAACATAGTTGTCTAGATTTAGTCTTACATAATGAGCTTTAGTCTTCATGTTAATCATGCCAAAAGATACGCACATATTCTTCCTACATTAAATCAATCCAAGTTGGGTGATGGGAGATATCTAACGTTTTCAGGTTGTAAATAAAAATATAGGCGTGAAAAGGTTTTTACTTGGTTCTCTGTTCAAGGTTCACTGTTTAATGTTTGTGTCCAAGTTTTGCCTTTTAGAGTGAATTCAACAGTTTTCAGAATTCAACATAATGCTGCTTAATTTTTGATTGCATGATGTTCTGATTTTGCATGCTGTAACAGGTTTTTACCTGACCAAAACATTGTTGACTGCTGTGTATTGCATAGATTCAGATCATCTTATTGTATGTAACTTGGCATACTGTCAAATGTAAGTTTATTATTTGTGTGTTTTTATTGCAGTAAGACCAGGTGGATGGGATAAGATGGGATTTGCGAAAAATGCATTTCATTGGCTCTGTACATGTACCTTGCACAATGACAGTGAATTGAATATACTTACTTATACTTACCACAGCCAAAATTATAGCTGGAACAGTGGTGCTAATTAAAAAAGGTTGATTACAAAAAGTTTGCTTACTCATATTCCGAATTTTATTTAAATAAAATGAAAAATGACATACTCAACCGAGCAGGGGCGAAGAGCGATGTCCTCAGCCGAGCAGGGGTGAGGAGCAACGTCCTCAGCCGAGCAGGGGTGAAGATCGACGTCCTCAGCCAAGCAGGGGCAAAAAAAAATGAAAAAGCTCTTGTACAGTCAGGTAAGAATAACACACATTTTTCATAACTTCATTATGTGCTGGTTCAGCACACGTGTCTCAGAAATAAATGTTTCGTATTACTCAAATGCTAATTAATGAGCAACTTAAGTCTTTATCTCTTTCACAGCTGTCCAATGTAAATGGTAGGATCTTTAAGAGGACAAGCTGTTGTCCAGCTGATTGCCTTGGTTTGTTGTCATTTACATTTACAGCATTTGGCAGATGCCCTTATCCAGAGCAACTTATATTTATCTCATTTATACAACTGAGCAATTGGGGGCCCGGCAGTGGTGGCTTGGTGGAGCTGGAAATCGAACAATATTTGGGTTCCACTTCCCTACATTTAATGATAATGAGGTGACGGTAATAAAGCAAGGTTTTCTCTGGTATTAGTTGAGTATGGGTATCCTAGTATAGCGCTGTTTAATGTGTCCAAGTCCAGTTGCCCTGACAGCACAGGATGTTTCAGTACAGTTTCGACTTCCAGTGGTGCCACTCCTTCTAATATCACATGCATAATATCCTGTCTTGTTTGCCTGATGAGATCAAAGGCTGGAAATCAGTTTGCGTTTTCTATTAATTCCATAAGTAGTATTTTTTAAACTGTTTCTCAAAAAGTTTGTAGCAGCCCTCTCAATTTCATTACATTGTCTGACATGTCTATCTAAAGATCATTTAACAAAATAAAATTTTCTGAATCAAAGTAAACTTGCATGTCTTCGAAAATACACTCACAGTGCTGGCATTAAACCCAACTCCCTCTTTAAAGCCTGTTTTCTCATGCTGAGCCAGAGTATCACCACAAAGAAAAACTACTGTACCGTATACTGTTCTCTCCCTCTAAGCAGTTTTGATGTTTAAACTATTCTACAACTAATTCAAATCTTCAAATCTCTGCAAAATTACATCTACACCACACTGAGAGCTGACACTTGATTTAGCAAGTAGACAGATGGCAGCTGACTTAGACCTTTATTTTGGATTTATATTGCCCAATGCATAGTACACCAAAGTTTTTGAGGCACAAGGACCCAGAGGATTGCAGAGTTCTATCTCATTAGTATACAAAAAAAGCTGCAGGGCATTGAGTCTTTCAGAGAACAGCGGATGTGACTTGTAAATATCCCATCAATAATATCATAGAAAAATTCATCCTTGTTCTCCCTTGGTCCACTGTCAAACATTGCTAGAACCATTGGATGTAGAAGTAATTGTTGTTTTGCTCCCTTTTTCCTAAAGATCCAGTCTGAGATATTTTAATTTCTTCTGCTTTTTTTTTCAGCTACCATGAACTGCTTTTTACTGTTGCATCTTGCATATATGTAATGTCAAAAGGGTCTACAAAATTATTTAAAATGTCCAGCACTTCACTTATCAGTTGATCCTTGACTCCCAGCTGTCTCTGAATGGCATCTGTAATTTGGCTTTGAGGCAGTCCAAAAGTGAGGCTTGATACTTAATTAACTCTCACCTGGAAAAGGCAGTGTTTCTCTTTAATTCAGTACAAAGGCAGCATCATGCTTTCTCAGTTAATCAATTTCAGACTCTTCATTTACGTCACCTTCTTTTTGCTGGAAATGAAATAAATTATTTCCATATTATTTTCATAAGGACTATTTATTTTTAAATATAACTTAATAAATTTACTATAATGCAATAAGATGCAACAGTACCTATACACTTTTTCAGTGGCCTTGGTTATAGAAGTATTTTTTCCTGTTCAGTGTACTTTAGTTTATTGTTTAGTATATGCCATAAACACAGAAATGATGAACCAAAAACCGAACAAAGAACCGGACTAGAAAAACGACAGACAGATAAAATGCTTAGTATGTAGCTATGTAAACAATACTTCGCTGTTATAAAACAGAACAACATGTGAAGAAGCGCTGTTCAGAATTCTAGTGATGGCGCCCTCTGGTGGAGAGAGGTGGAGTTGTGACAGTCACAGACTTCCGGATAGGCAAAGTTTTTAGTCAGGCATGTCTGCAGGTGCAGCAGAGCAGGGATGCCAGGCAATGCCGCCAGGTCGCCTAATCAGCGGAATGTGAGCCACCTCACCACAGTTCGTTAGCCAGTTCTGAAAGCTGTTCTGTGGCCTAATTGTGGCCACTGCCTACCTATCCTCCGGATTTCATCCAGATTTCAACAGGCAAACAAAATGGGTCAATAAGGACCTGGAGCGCTCACTCAGGTGCCTGGCCTCCACTGACATCTTCTCATGGGCTGACCACCTAATCTACGCTTATAACACCCTATGGCACTCCTTCCTGGGTATGTCTCCGTTCGAGTGCCAGTTCGGTTATCCTCCACCCAAGGTAGGGGACCCAGCTGCCCAACACTTTGTTCGCCGGTATCTAGAGACCTCCCACTAAAAATTCCAAAATGTTGGCACCACAATACATTGGGCCCTTTAAGATAACACAAAGAATTAACCCTGTGGCGTACCGACTGGCATGCCCCAGGTCCCTAAAAATAAACCCCACCTTTCACATCTCCTGACTGAAGCCGCTCCTAAAGAAGATTAAAAGAGATTAAAAGAAAAGTAGGTTAAAGAGTAAAGAGATTTCAGGTTATTTATAACTTTGTTGAAGTGTCGTACCTCACGACTGTGAACACGATTCTCACACCCCAAGTACCAATCACATCTTCCTTTCCTGTCTACAATAGTTCCCACCAAAATATCAAAACATCACTCTCTTGGTCCTGATTAAGGGCTCTGGACTCACAACCAGTGCACTCTCTACAAACGCGCACATAAGGGGCAGTGGTGGCTCAATGGTTAAGGCGCGGAGTTGCTGATCTGGAGACCAGGAAGCCCTGGGTCCAAGCCTCACCACCGGCAAGCCAACCACTGTTGGGTCCTCCAGGGGCACTGTATCATAGCTGACCCTGCGCTCTGACCCCAACTTACTAAGATGGGATATGTGAAAAAAGAATTTCACTCTGCTGTAAAAAGTATATGTGACAAAAATAAAGTAATGTAACAACTATTACAATTATTACTATAATGATAACATTCCTGGTTTATACATCCATGTATCTGTATGTATTTATTTGGCAGGTGGTGATGCCATTAATAATAATAATAAATACTATTAAGGATTTAATACTATCAATTAACAATACAATTTATTATGATTATGCAGATATGCCCATGAAAGAAAACTTTTTAAGTTTGTCAACTTACGTGCATGACTTCTTCCTCCAGTTCAGTCCAAGGTGTAAACGCTGGCGGGAGTGGTGATGTCTGGTGCTGGGCCGCAGCTGCAGTTAAAAGCTTTCTCAAGGTTGTGCCTGGGATGCTAGACACATCATGCTTACTTGGAACACATTCTGCCTGTAAGTCTCACTACTGCTTTAATTCCAGTATTTGCAGATGTAGATGCACAGGAATTGTTTCCTTTAGCTTTATCTGCACTTTGGCGTCCACTTGACCTGGATTTGTTATTAATAAATGTGAAGAATGTAACCGTTTGACATGATAGTAAAATGAGTTGTACACTCTGTACTCCTGCGAGCAACCATCAATTCCACAGAACACATGAAAATCCAGGCTGAACGTATGCACAGTGTTGGTGACTCAGCAAAGCTCTTAATGACAATGCCACAAACAGGCAGCAAATAACACCAAAAAATAAAAATAGCGAATCTTATGAGTTTCACCACATTGTCCGTACACCTCCGTCCCCTGAAAGCAATCAGCAAAAAGGAAGTTATTAAAACTTTTAGTTCAATCAAGGTGACGGAATATTTCATCATACATAAAATAGTGTTGATGGTTGAGAGGTAAAATCATAAAGTATTATTTTTTATTTTAAGTTGTAAAGCACTTTACACTTTATGGAAAGTAGTACCAAGAGGAAATATTAGCAAATTCAATTAAATTATATTTCAAAATGCTATGATTGTTATCATTATAACAAGTTTTATGCATAACCCTATGGATGTAGTGTCATGGATCAATAAACCTTGTGGTTGCCAAAGCCTGAATATATCCTTTACTTCTAGATGACTTTGTGAACTGCAAACATAGTTCAGTAAGTGTTTAGGGGTTGTGATTTTTATATGTACAGTCATGTCCGAAATTATTCGTACCCCTGGCAAATTCTGACTTAAAGTTACTTTTATTCAACCAGCAAGGTTTTTTTTGACCAGATATGAGACAGGCTTCTCTCAAAAGATAATAAGACAATGTACAAGAGGCATCATTGTGGGAAAAAAGCTTTTATTTGCATTTGAACAAAAAGTGGCATGTCCAAAATTATTCATACCCTTCTCAATAATCAATAGAAAAGCCTTGATTGGCTAATACAGCAATCAAATGCTTTCTATAATTGCTGACCAGCTTTTTGCATGTCTCCACTAGTATTTCTGCCCATTCATCTTTAGCGATGAGCTCCAACTCTAATGTTTTTGTCTGCTAACCATTTCTTCACCACTTTTGCTGTGTGTTTCGGGTTGTTGTTGTGCTGAAATGTCCACTGGTGCCCAAGGTCAAATTTCACTGCAGACTGCCTGATGTTGTAGTTGAGAATTTTGATGTTTTGCTCCTTTTTCATGGTGCTGTTTACTGTGATTAGGCTCCCTGGTCCACCAGGTTTGTTGTTCCCTGTACCACTGTGGTGAGTTCTCGAAGAGGTCATGGTCATGCTTATGCTCATGCTTATGCTCATGCAAGTGTTTATGTTCACTGTTAATGTTAAGTGTTAGTGTTAATGTCTCGTCAAGTCTGCCAAGTTTAGTTTATGTGTGTTTGTTTCACTTTGTAAATAAACTGCACCCTGGGTTCTAAATATACGTTTCGCCAGTGTAAAGGACTCAGTGGAGTCCTTTACAAGTATATGGTAGTTAATGGCCGCTATCATGTTGGTTTGCTTTGTTCATTCCTTTTAAACAAATTATTGTATTTTAAAAATGCATACTGAAATGGCTTTTAAAGGAATGTCCTTTCAACTAAAAACAAGTCCAGTACTTTCTATAACTTTTTAGTAAAATAACATTTATAATTTTTTTATGCAGAATTGTATAGATTATCAGGAATAGGTGCAAAGTCTTTTCATTTCACTAAAGTGTTCTCATGCAACACAGAGAAACGATAAAGTTTGGTTAACTAAATATCAGGTCCCTTTCTGCAAAAGCGCTTTTTGTAAATGATATGATCAGTAGTTGTAATCTAGATGTGCTCTGTTTGACAGAACCAGATCACGTTATTTTAACTAAAATTACTGTTATAAACATGAGCTGCATCAGAAAGGTAAAAGGCGGAGGGGTTGCATCAGTTGTTCTAGGATTATTAGGCTGCAATAGTCAGGTCAGTCTGGGAACACCTCCAATAACACACGATATACACGTATATTTGTATATCATAAGTCAAATGGCATCTACACTAACATATGTCTGTTCTTTTTTTATGTTTGTTATATATTGTTACACCATGCCAGAGACGTTGGAGCACTTGCATTACTACATTATCCCCACAGTACTAAAATACATCAGCAATGGGCAGTGAACCTGCTCATAGGCTTGGTATAGCCAACCTAGTTCGTTTAGATGTCTGACATTTAGCTTTCCTAGTGTCACAACTAGATTTAACATAGATGCTGGTTGTTTCCCCACCAAAATCTTTCCCACACATAATTTGGGAAAAAACCCACTAATCTATTTCACAGGAGCAAATGCACAATCGAAATGTCTGTCCTGGTTTTTGAACATAAAGGGACTTGGCAGCTGATCCTAATAGGCAAAATGCTGAGCATAAGTTACTTATATCATATGGTGGACCATTACATTGTTTTAGGCCACGAGTTAGCATTACCCTTAGTGGGCTTTGGGTACATCTGTGACACACTACCTTTTTCTGAAGGTCTTCTTTTGTTAATTGGGGCCATTTTCTTACAGTGTCTAGAGGAAATAGTTTTTTTGCCAGTGTTGTATCAATTGTTGTAAGTGCACTTGAGGTAAATTTTGGACCAGGGTTGTAATCTAAAATTTCTTAAGGTAAATTTACAGTCACTTTTGCAGTTTGTGCTATGTGTGATTTTAATTTTTAATTTCTGGGGTTCACTTTTGGTTGTTTTAATTGGGCTTGTCACTTTGTCTTGTAGTTATTCCACTAGGCCCTGCAATTTGTTCATCTGGCTGATTATTTGCTATTGTCTGTTCAGTGGCAGGCTATCTCTTTTCCTGCCAGATTTTCTGTTTGTTTAGTAGTGGCCTCCTCTGTTTGAGGAACCCGGACTGTCTGAGTCTTCATAGCTGTCGTGAATATGTTGATCTTGTTGAGCCTGTCTTAGACCTGGCAATGGGGCATGACAACAATGATTGAGGTTGTACCAGCGTTCTTTGCCTTCTACTTTGACTGTGGTAGTTGTTGCTGCTACAACATTTAAATGACTTTTTTTTTGAGGATCCTTCCAGTATTTCTTTTAGCACAGCTTTATATGCATTTAGTCTCCTGTTTTCACCAGCGGTTCTTCCTCTATCTGTTCACCGTGCACTGTGTCTTTGTCCTATGAATTGAAAGTTCTATGTATTTTGGTTAATTGTTGCTTGTAGCTAGTAATTTTACCTTACAGCTGTTCCAATGGAGGGCCTGTACCTGTACCACTGGAACATACATTGGACGACCTGTTAACTTTTTTATGTGGGTTAAATGTGTGTTAGTTTGTGTACACATCTTTATTAGAGTCAAAGGCAATGCTTGAACCCATTACAAATCTGTGTCTACACAAATTTTGCAATTTTCTACTTTAATACCCCATTGGCTCTTTCTACCAGTCCCTGTAACTGGGGATGAAAGACACAACCCATGAGTATTTTTATGCAAATTGCCTCTGCAAAATGTTCTCCATTTTCTGAACTTAATTTGTCCGGAATTCCGAATTTTATGATTACTTCCCTGTACAAAAATTTAGCCAATGTTGTCGCATTACTTTTTTTGCTGTAGCAATTGCTTTCACCTATCTGCTAAATCGATCCACTATTACTAAAATGTTTCTCTTTCCCTCTTTTCTACCTACCATGTTAACAAAATCAATTATAAGATGTCTAAATGGTCCTTGTGGGCGTGGAATATGTTTGGAGGTGTAAAATGTTTTTGCACATTTAGTATTGCACAAATTTTGCAAATCCTAAGTCCACTCTTTTCTATTTTCAGTTGCAACCTTTCATTGAATTTTTTTCTGGTGCTGATATTTCATTCATCTGGCATTTATTACAAGATTTTGGCCTGTCAATAGAGCGTGCAAGGAGTGACCCATGTTAACAGTTGATGCTTTTTTCATATGCAAATGCGGCCGAGACATGTTTGAAAATCGATGGACTTTCACAGTAGCCTTGTGGTAATCTGGTATAAGTGTACTGTTTTTCTTTATGAATAATTGCACACAATGATCGTGACTCTGGGTGTGATGGAATGCTGAAAAATGCTGAGCATAAATCAATTAGGGTGTACTATTTTGCTCCATCCAGAATATCTGACAATAGTGTATGTGGATCTAGTACCACTGGAGTTTCTGCCACTACCACTTAATTTGCTGGTCTTAAATCATGTACTAAATACCAAGTGTTGCTGGAGTGTTGCAAGGGCTCTTAGCGAGTATTAGAACTCCTGCCGCCACTAAACCTTCTATTGTAGGCTGAATGCCATCCAATGCTTGTTCTGATGGCGGATATCGCTTCTGGTAAGGTAGTTCACATTCAGTTTATCTTCACCAACCCTGCTGATTTCACTAACCCTATGTCTGTTTGGTTTTTCATCCAGAATTCTCTGGAACCTCCCCTAATGCTTCCTCTTTTTCTTGTTCAGTTATTTCTTGTTGCTGCGGACCCATCTATTGGCCAGTACAGTTTCAAGAGGGCTGCTTGTTTGTTTGATAAACTGAGCAATGCCTTTGCTGTCTTCACTTTGCACCCCTTCTTCTTGCATTTGTTGCTTATGGAGCCCTCTTATTTCCTTACTGTAGGCGAAGCATTTATTTCCGGTTTCTGCAGTTCTATATTGTTTACTTCTATTCTCGGTACCAAAATGTACCTTTTCTTTATTTTTTCTAGTATCAATATTCCCTGACAATATTTCCATGCTTATTTATTCTCCTGTTCCTCATCTGTTCTGTTTTGTTAAAAACAGGGAATAACCCCAATGGTATTTCCTGTCCTCCTGTCTCAAGCCATTCTACAATCTGAAGCTTTGTATCTTTTTTTTCCCTTCCCTTCCTTAGGTTTACCACAACATTCTATTTAGAATATCATTTTTTGGCTATTGCAACTCTTATTTAATTTGATCTTTCAATTTTTTCATGTATTTTTGATGTCTTTTGTTGCTTCATGTTTTATTATGATGTCCACTGCAGTGAACTCAGGCTGTTCTTTACCCATGATTTAATTTCAATTTTCAATTTTATTTGTATAGCACTTTTTACAATGGTCATTGTCACAAAGCAGCTTTACACAATCTATGAAATTATAAGATAAGATGAAAACGAATCAGAAATCAGTTTGTCCCTGATGAGCAAGCCGGGGGCGGAGGAAGAGACCTTGAGAGGAACCGTGGCATAAGTAGCTCGACAGTAAGTGTGTGTGAGAGAGATAGAGAGAGAGATAGAGAGAGAGATAGAGAGAGAGAGAGACAGAGAGAGAGACAGAGAGAGAGACAGAGAGAGAGAGAGGAAGGAAGAAAGACAAAAAAGAAGGATCACAGCGTATGGAGTGATTGGATATTTAATGTAGAGTGCAAGCATGGACTCCGGCATAACTTAAAGGGGAACCAGAGGGAAACACAGACTTGTGGGCTCCCTGATATGTTAAGCAACCAGCCGCTCTCATCATCAACAATGTGAACAATAAGAGTGGGGAAGACAGAATCTAACTATTCTAAACTAACTGAAGTTTATTTATGCACCTAGTTGAACAGCCAGACAGTAAAGCGTAACAATAAGCCTGGATGTAATAAATGCATGGACAAATTTTTCTGCATCATTTAGTGACAATATATTTCTTATCTTAGCGATATTTTTGAGATGATAGAATGCTATTCTGGTAATATTATCGACATGGGCTTCAAATGAGAGATTGGAGTCTATAATCACACCCAGATCTTTTACTGTTGTACTTGGTGAAACTGAAAGAGTCTAGAGTTAAGATGTGATCAGGAAGCTTACTTTTAGCTACATGCGGTCCCAGAACCAATTTATTTAATAATTTGTCAGTTCACTCTAGAATCACCTATTTAATTTTCTTTAATGAATCCTTTAATTCAGCACTTATGTTCACACAGTTTATAATTACTTATCTACTTTTAAGACTGTATTGTATAAAAATCATGACCAGTGGTACGTCATAATTTTAAACATTTTTTTCTTTAGCTCGTTTAACTGCTAAACGTAGGGAATACATCCGACGGGTGTGGCGTTTTCAACTGGCCTGTTTGACTAGGTCTCTTCCTGGACCGCCTTATCCATGTACAGACTTTGGAAAAAAAATACCTCTCTTATGCATCTAGTTTTTCCTCCCCAGACCTGCGACTCGACAGTGTGGTTTTCCCAAATTCCACTGCTGGGAATGCTGGGTCCTCTACTGCGATTAAATATCCTAGTTGGAAAATTTTGGGTGTATCCTATCTTTATACTATCGCCATCCTTGTTTTCTTCCAATGAATCTTTACTTCCATCCATCATTCTTCCCCTTCCTTCACCCCATCTTCTCCTGTTAGCCTCAATTCTGAGGATGACTTGATTAATTGTGGGGCCCTATATATTATACCCTATATCCAATCCATGCTATATTATTATAACTTTATATTATTATACAATATATTATGTAAAAATGTTTTTCTTTAGTACCACTGTGTCTTTAGTGTAATCTTTCTAATTATATCTATACAAATTTGTTTTTTACACACACATCTGTGTTTTTTATTTTGAAGATTTTAATAGCACACTGTCCCCTAATTACATCATGTTACATTAGATTGATGTTCAGCTCCATTTCATTTCACCTTTAAGTGCTACTCCTAATATGTATATTTTATAGTCAGTTAATTGCTCCATTACACTTGGGTGCTGCTCATTCCCCTTCATTTTTAGCATTTTTTTCCAACAGCATATACATGCCGAGATGGATGTGAGGCTGATTCACATACGTTCACTTGTGATTTATAAAGGGGTCGCTGATGGGTAGGAATATTATTTGACGCACACTTTTTTTTGCCTTCTGGGAGCAGGTAAATGTTTTATTCAATAAAAGTTTTATTTGTATAGCATTTTTAACAATGGACAGCTTGCAGTAACAATAAAAAGTGTAAGTTTGTCCCTAATGGCGAATGAGGCAAGGAGAACCTCTACGATGAAGTAGAAGGAATCATGACTCAAAAGAAGGAACCAGAAGGAACCAGACTCAAAAGGGAACCCATCCTCATCTGGTCAACACTGACCAGTGACTGAATATCTGTTTATTACAGCTTATAGTAATGAAGATCAAATGCAATGTAAACTGTAGCTTTGGGTCAGTGGAGCAGAGTGAGTCCCAATCCATCCTCGAAGTGCCTACTTTAAGCAAAGGGGTGGGAAATTGGTCCCTGATACCTCAGGAACATGTTTAACCTGCCCCTGAGGTTTTTTACTAATGTTACATAATTACATAATACAATTATATATCACTGTAAAACATGGTAGCCCAATTAAGTTAATTGAATTTATTTTTTCTTTTTAACCCCATTTGTCATAAGTTTTTAATGTTGAACTAAAGTGTTTAAGTTCTTCAAAATTGAATAGAAAATAATACATTAAATTGACAACTTCTTAATTTTGGTTGCCTCGTAAAAGTTTGTTGGACAAGTGTCTCAGTTTTAGGTTGACAGAGAGGCGATACACAATAAAGACAGCGAAATACAGAGGTGCAGTCACAAGCCTCAGTTCCCACAAGCCTCAAAACCACTACTATTGTCCCCGTGCCGAAGAAGTCGACAGTCTCCTGCCTTAATGACTACCGTCCTGTCGCACTCACACCCATCGTGATGAAGTGCTTCGATAGGCTTGTTATGAGGCACATTAAAATCCTGCTGCCTCCCACACTGGACCCACTACAGTTTGCATATTGTCTGACCCGTTCCACAGACTTCCTCTATCTGGCCCTCAAACACCTGGACAATAAAGATGCATACATACAAATGCTGTTCATAGACTTCAGTTCAGCATTTAACACAATCATCCCTCAGCACCTGATTAAGAAGCTGAGCATGCTTGGCCTGTATACCTCCCTCTGTAACTGTATCCTAGACTTTCTGAGTAAAAGATCTCAGTCAGTTTGGATAGGAAGCAGCATCTCCAGCACCATCACACTGAGCACTGGGGCCCAGCAGGGCTGTGTGCTTACCCACTGCTGTTTACACTGCTGATTTATGGCTGTGTAGCAATGCACAGCTCAAATCACATCAAGTTCGCAGATGACGCGACCGTGGTTGGTCTCATCAGCAATACAGAGAGGTCAGCATACAGAGAGGAGGTGCAACAGTGAACAGCCTGGTTTAGGAACTGCTCCGCTTCGGACTGCAAGATCCTGCAGAGGATAGTGAGAACAGCTGAGAAGAGAGTCTTTCTTCTCTCTATAACAGACATTTACACCACACGCTGCATCAGCAAAGCCAAGAGCATTGTTGACGACCCCACACACCCCTCACACACTCTTCACACTCCTGCCATCCGGAAAAAGGTACCGTAGCATTTGGGCCCTCACAACCAGAATGTGCTCCTCAACAAGCTGCACTGATTAAAAACTACCTCAACTCACAGAAACACACATACACACTCAATACAATCCATGTTTACAGCAACATGTAACCACAAAAACACTTTGTTAAGCACGGTCAATTTAAATGGAGTTTACACAATATGCACATTAACCTTGCTTTTTTACTTGCCTTTTACCTTTTTATAATTTGGTTTAATGTTTGTATTGTTTATTGCACTGTTTGCAGTAGGCTGCACACATACACTTTATGTTGCTAGGACAATTTATTTTTAGTCTTTAGCTTTGTGTTAAGTTCTGTTATGTTAAGTGGTTCTTTGTTGTAATTCTGTGTTTTGTGTACTAATGAGGTAATGAGTGGAATCCGTTTTGTTATATCAGGAAGACATACCAAAGGTCCAGGGCAGGGTGGGGCTCTGGGATATAAAGGCTAACTTTCCTTAACAGTTCTTATATTTTAGTTGGTCATTGTGTAGTTTTAACATTGCTGGAATGAAACACGTTTGTTTGACCTTTCTAGTTAGCTATAACAGCTAATTTATGGGGATGCAAATGTAACTGCAAACTTTATTTGCCTGCTATATAGTAAAACTGTGCAGGTTAGTTTTTAAACGTTTCACTGACCTACATTATCAAGACATGCAGTTTATTAATTTTTTCCTATCTTGACAGATTAAAAAAAATGTCTCTTCAATGAAGTGGAAATGTAAGTTTTGTTCATTCTCTACTTATGGCCAAGGAAAAAAACTACAGCATTACAAGACTGTTTAAAAACTGCTTTTCAAACCCAAGCAGAACTTAAAAATCATTTAAAAGAACATTTAAATTGAATCATGTTATAGCGTTGTGCAATTTTCATTCCTTTATTTGAATCAAATTTCATGTTTGTTTTTTTCTAGCTGATTTTAAAAGGTTTGTTTAAATGAGTATTGTTCAGCAGTCAATGACCATATATTGTTCAAATCTTTCTAAGGTCAAAATGTTACATGAACCTGTTATATTAATTACACTTACAATCCTTAAAGTAATTGATAAGCAGTTGTCTACTTAATTACACATGTCCTACCACTCTTCTTTTTTCCTAATCTATGCCTTTTTCTTCCCCTGTTTTCTATACCAATCATCCTTTTTTCTAGTTCTGTGTAATGGAGAAAATTTAATGTTTTGATGAAATGGATGTTAAAGCATTTCTGTGCTTAAATTATTTTTTAACCTGTTTTCCTAAAAATAATTTTATTTTAAAACCAGTGTTAAAGATTGTATAACATTACACTTCAAATAAATTACAATTTAAATTTTAAAAGCTTATGTGGGTTTTCTTGAACTGATGATGTAACTCAGAGTATTAAGTTAAAACAACATAAGATCAGTTGTTTAACTTTATAAAACTCAACGTTTTAAATTGAAACAATGAATATCTATACTGTATAGTTATCCAGAATAACTGTTTTATAGTGTACGATAATACTGCAAATCTTTAAAAGAGAAAATAAAACTACACAAAAAAGAAAAGGATTAATAAATACCGAGCTCCTAAAAGAAAATTAAATATTAATTGCCAGAAAGTTCAAAACAAGACCAAAACGTGCATATGATTATCTCAACTTTACACCTATCACACCAGGAATTTATATTTGATGAAAATTTTGCTTATTTTCTTTTGTTCAGTGTAGGCTGTAAATCTTTTTAAATTCGATAATTATATGTCGCATGCAAAAAGTATCTTCTAGATCCAGAATAACAAATCGCCAGATATACGATAATCCCGTGCGTGTCTAGAAATAATTTAATAGCATCAGCTGACCTGGAGAAGAACGAGCTACAATCCAAAACAAAACAAACAAAAAAAAAAAGCTACACAATTCATATCTCCTTCTAATATCAAATAATGCATGTCCGTATTTGGTACCCTTGTTGGAAAATATGCTAAAAATGAGGGAGGTGTGAGCAGCACATATGTAGTGGGGAAATAATAATTTATTAATATTATATATTAAAACATATTGAGAGTAGCACTAAAAGGAGAAATGAAACGGAGCTAAACATGATGTAATTAGGGCAGACAAGAATTAAAATATGGACAGTGTGCTATCCAAATTTAAAATGTGACGAAACCTGTGCATGTGTAAAAAAGCAAAATATAGACAAAATACACAAATCACACTGAAGACATAGTGGTACTTTTTATGGAAAAGCCCCACAATTGAATTTATTGAAACGACATCATCCTCAGCATTAGTGCTGACAAAAGTAGATGTGGGGAAGGACAAGAAATATAGAATTTTTACTAAAGCAAACAGTGGTGGTGATATTATAGAGAGAAGGGGTGACAGAGTTTACTAATATTTAGGGAAAAATTCAACGGAGACAATATTCTCAGTTTGGACTCTAATCTCATGGGTTTGGGAAGGAAAAAATAGCCACACAGGAGAGATATTTTACTCCAGAGTGTGTAGATTGATGTGGTGGTCCAGAATGACACCAATTTCACAGGTCAATGAGAAACAATGCCTTCTGTTGGATCCTATGAATGCTTTCTGTCTGCAATAAATTGGATACTTTTGCTATTTTAACCTTTGACTAAATAATTTTTATTCTTTTTTGATGTTTATTATTTTATTTGACAACAATTTAATTAGGATATAGCAAAAATGGGCCCAGCACATATCACCCCTACAACTGTGGACACTCTTAGTTAAGCTCTGAGATCTGACAATCTAGCATGAAAAAATAAAAAAGTTTGGTGCATATACATTAGCTAGGACAACTGATATATTGCAGAGTCTGCAACTACTATAACAAAGCAACCTGCAGGGTCCCTTTCAACATTGAAGCCACAAATAGGATGTTTTTTTCAATTACGATTACTTTTTCACCACACATAGCACTTGGCATTTAGGCCAAAAAGTTCAACTTTATTTTTATTTGCTTGCTGTCATATTTCACAAAATATACAAAATAAACAAAACACAACCTACTCCATGCCTGCTCACTAACGACCCCCACCCCCGCTATGGATTAATAACTGTATAATAAAAATAAATGTATTTTGGGTAAAAGTTAAAGACACTCTGTAGTTGGAAACGCCGGCAGGACTAGCTATGGCATAACTAAAAGGGAGATCCAGAAGGTAACAGACACATGGAAACAACCAACCTAAGTGAATGTGTAAGAGTGGGAAAACGACAGCATGCAAACATCACAGTTCACCACACTATATCCATGATTCCTCTTGTTTTAGTCCTTTGTCCATCATTTCTTGAGTGTTTACTGCATGCACATTTAATTTCTCTCTTTTTGTTTTACTTCATTTAAATACTTTTCTGCCGCTCTTAGTTCTACTCTGTCTCAGTGTGACCAGAGAAACTGCCACAATAAATGTATTCCAAAGACTGGTAGATGTACTTCCACAATGAATGTAACAAATGCCATTTTATGATCTTACAATCATATTCTTGTTCTTGTGTCTGCAACCTTTTCTTCTGCCTTTTTCATGTTGTTCATCTTAACTTTCTTGATTGCCTCTGCATATGTTAATCTTCCTGAGATCCGAATATTTTGAACCTTAACAGCATTTCTCCATAGCTGGCACTATATTCTCCTATGCAATTACAGCATTTAGGCTCACACCGTTATCACATTTGCTGTATTCGTGCTTCCCACTGCATTTGGCACATTGTTGCTTTCTTCTACATACTACTTCTCTGCCTTATCACTTTAAATTTTTAGAACCTGTGTATACATGGCAAGCTTATTTTTATAGACATTAAACTAGGGTGCTGTTTTTAAAACTTTTAATTTGTGAATTAAGTATTTCAATATAAGTAAACAATTTAAAAGTGTTTGTCCTCCACGTGAAATCCAAATGTTAACATGTCCCAAGTAATAGATGGAAAAAAAAATTTAGACAAAAATCAACCAGATAACAACGAATAAATAAGTGTTCAACAGTTTCCACATCATTATTAAAGAATTAACACATTAAATCTCACTCAAATTTATTAGTAGGAGATACCGGTCGGATAACGTTCATACTGCCACCAAGTGTACCAAAGTCAAATGTAGCAAACATATTATTTACGCCCTGTGGATTTTTTTTGTAAAATTATTAAAAAATATGGGAGAAAAAATTGAAAGTTCGAACTATCAGGCGGTAAAGAATCGTAAAACGGGAGGGTCGACATGAATAATGAAGGACGCATATTTGGATTTGGGCGTTTATTTTGAAACTAGTGATTATAAGTATATTTTATAAAAGAAAATATCCATACATTTTAAGCATTATTTTTAATATTATGTACAACAAATAACTTGCATAATAAAATGAAATGAACAACTATACACAAATATATTACATAAGATTAATGTTTCCAAATGTCTTATGTACCTACCTTAGTGTTTCATTCTAAAATGCAGACATACAAAAAAGTAAGACGTTTTGTGTGTAACAAAAGCAAATTGCTGAAAATGCTGGTGCCCGGGTCTGCAGATGGATATATCTGTGCAGTTTTCTCAACCTTAGGCGTCACGCCCACAGACCGCTAGCTAAAGCGCTTCTGCAGTCAGTCTAAAGATAGTGATAACCAGCGGTGTAATAGAAGCGTCACTTCCTCCTTGTATTTGTTTCTCACCTGTGACCTCAGTTCCTGTTTCCGCCCAAATCGGGCAACACATTACTACGATAGGCACTGTAATTAAGGTAAGCTTTGTTTTATTGTTTATTGTAAAACACAAAAGCCAAGATACTCTTTCAACCGCACAGAGTTTTTACAGCCAGTTGTTAGCTACTTCAGCCGCTGCCGTGACATAAATTACGGAAACCCTTTTGCTCACTTGCGGCACCTCTGCAAAAACTGTTCCTTAATACAAGCAATAATCGTAAACTTGAGCTAACGCTAACACATTCTGAACTATATAGCAACGTGCAATAAAAACAGTGCATATAGCCCATTTGTAGTAGTAGCAGTAGTATTATATATATATGTATATATATAATGTGTTTGTGTGTATGTATGTGTGTGTGTATATATATATATATGCTGGATTAGTGCAAAAGCAGTGTCCTTGATTATTACCCGGTATTTTTATTTTGAATGCTGTCATGATTAGCTTTACTCAAATAAAAATCTATATCTATGTAAAACAGCAGGAAAACCTCAAGGATCCTGTGGTACTCTTTGAAGTGTCAGATTGAGTCTATATCAGCAAAACACATGTTAATACTGTCATAGAATGTCACATTAGTTCTAAGAGAATTTGTGAAAGATCTATCACTGTGAAATGGAAGGAACTAGGAGCAAAAGTAGCTCAACCACCAGGTGGTGGATGATAAAAATTGTAGAACAAGGTTACTGATTGCTGAAGATTATCTGTGGTTTACATTAACATCATTTATCCAGTGTGCTGTACAGTGTGGGGCATATTACTTAAACATTATTGTTACTAGTTGACATTGATTAAATAGTTTAAATGAATAAAATTGATGCTTAAAAATATTATTATTAAACCTTGTAAACAAATATACACTTTATATTAATATATTAATGTGGCGGTATGTGCTGAGGTGAGGTGCTTCATTAGATTAGAATTACTTGCCAGCAACGTAGAGAAACTCTTTCTTTTTGGTCAAGTTACACGTTACATTAACAGTCTTGGATTTCACCTTAACAAGAGAAAAGTAGTATGTATACTTCCAGTTTGTGAAAGCTATATTTGAACTTGGACTTACTCTGACTCCTGTAGTACATCTAAATTTCATTTGTACTACTCATAACCATACTATATGAATGCACCTTTTAAACAGTCAGGACGTACATACTTTCTGTAACTGTGCATGCTTGTATGTAAACAAACTATTCTCTGATTGGCAGATGATAAAAAATTTACTATACCCAACCCAATCATCATCAGTTATATGGTTATTCCCCACCCGCTGAGAGATAGTCTACCTGGATGAAAACCACTTCAGTAAGCTCAATTATATTAAAATAAAATGGTAACATACATTGGTATTGCCATTAATGGTAATTGCGTTGTAATGGGAAAAGTAATTCGTTTAACTACTCGCTACTGGAAAAAGTAATGCATTTAATAACACGATGTATTTATAACGCCATCACTGGTGATGTACAAAAGTGTGCTTAAGTGTCATTATTGAACAGATCAAAACTGGTATGCTAGTTTACGAAACAAAGTAAAAAAAACTTGAGAAGCATGAATTAATTTTTTTTTATTTTTAAAATAAATTAATTTTTAGGCGTCTCTTTAAGAAAATCAGTGATTCGACTGTTCTGACATTAATGGGAAGTTAATTCCACTATTTTGGTGCCAGAACAGAAAACAATTTGAGGCAGTCCTGGTTCTCGTGGATCTGGGGGAGTGTTGTAATGTGAAGAGTTAGACTGCCTGAATTAGGACACCCCAATAAATATTTAGTTGTTTATTAAGAAACGTTAACGCTTAAACGCTAATCTTGTTTTAATTTTTCTCTGAAAAAGAAAGTGACTTCAATGCAAGTAAACAACAAAAATCTACATTGGTTTATTCTTTAAACAAAAGATTTTAACAAAAATGTGAAGGAAAAAGTTAGGACTAATAGCTAGGGTTACCCCCTTTGGCTAAAACTTCAATAAGACGCTTCCTGTAGCCATCTAACAGTCTCTGAGAAAAGTTTGCCCAACTCCACAATACAGAATTCTTTCAGCTGTAAGATGTTTAAGGGGTTTGTTGCATGTACAGCCAGTTTTAAGTTTCCCCACAGCATCTCAATAGGATTTAGATCAGGACTGGGCCATTCCAGGACTCCCATTTGTTAGTTTTTAGCCAGTCATTGGTGGATTTACTGGTATGTTTTGGGTTACTGTCATGTATATTGTATTGTAACGTTTTTCAAGATGGTCTCAAATCAAAGATGGTTCCTCACCCTCTGATACATGGTAGATTTCATGGTGGATTCTATAATGGTGAGCTGCCAGGTCCTGCTGCAGAAACTCATCCCCAAACCAGGAAACTTTCACCTCCATGCTTTACAGTTGGTATGAGGTTCTTTTCCTGGAATGCTGTATTCAGTTTACGCCAAACAAGTCCTAAATAATAATAATTCAATTTTAGACTCATCTGTCCAAAGAACATTATTACAGAAGTCCTGGTCTTTGTCTACGTTCTCTTTGCCAAACTTCAGTTTTTTTTGCAGACAACTGAATGGCTGATATTACTACACTTCGTATTTTATGCCGGTGGCAGTCAACCACCTTGGTGGCGTAGTAGTCATTGCAATCATCACAGCTTTAGTTTCTACCTAGTGCATTTGTGATGGTGAGTAAATTTTCCCACAGGTTAATTGACATGTGACAACCTCATCGGTAATATTGCTGATTGACTTTTAATTAGCTTATAAATGTCTACGCACATTTTACTTTTACTTTTGACAATTGGCAATTTAGATTCAGTTGCTTGGATTGACAACAACAAAACGAAAAAAAACCTGCCAAACTTCTTAAAAGTATACTTATATTTAACACCGATGCTAATGTGACTGTTGCTTGTGTTACTTCCTCCACTTCATCAACTACTAGCGGCAGCATAACAGCTCATTAGTTCAATCAGTGGTTAAGGTGTTGAACTGCTAGTTGGAAGATTGTGGTTTGATTCCCAGCACAACCAAGCAACAAACAAGCCCATAACTCCCAATTGTACAGTTGTATAAAAAAAAATAAATATAAGTTGCTCTGCAAAAAGGCATCTGCCAAATGCTGTAACTGTAAATAGCTAAATAAGTAAAAAATATTTTTAATGTACAATATGGTAAAGACAGAACAACAATTAAAATAGTTTTTAGAACACAAAACATTATAACAATAAAATTACAATCATCAAACCAAATATTTGGTTCTAACTAAACATCCTAATTCAGATTTGAGCGATTTTTACAACTCTCTCCACTGCGCATACTTGTATCTCTAGCACATATTTAAACTTGCCACAGGAGTAAAGTAGGAATAGACAATATTTCCAAATTTTATATTCTGATATAGTTCTTAATTTTGGCTGATTCCATATAATTCCAATATCAATATTATTATTATCAAAAAAGCCTCAGAAAAACTGCTTATGGATGTCTGTACCTACAAACGTCTGAAAAATTAATTTGGCAAGTCTATAAAACCTTCTATTAAAATTTATATTTTAAAAATAAGTTAATGTCCACCTTTTATTTGTATAGCTTATTATTAGCTTATTTGTATTTAGACTTCATTAATCAGTGGCACTGAAATAGAGCCAAATCTACCATTCCCATAAAACAGAGACTAATTTCTTAAGTATGTCATTTATATGAATAGTGTCACAAACTGACATTTTATGTAGATAAAATGATGCCAAAAAGCTTTGCATGTGTAGGGTAATATTTGTAAAAATATATGCGACATTGCAAGTATAAAATATAGACCTAGACAAATAAACATATAGAGACTTATTATAGTCAAACAAATGTATTACCACTGGCTTGCTTAACTGTAGTAACACCATAAGGGCTGGTATATCTGTGACCTAACATGGTATTAAGTTTTTAAATTAAATTACTAAATGAGTCAGTTCAGTGGTGTAAGCAGATATATATGATGTGCATGTTTACATAATTGCTTTTTAACTATAAAACATGGTTAAATAATGTATATGTATATTAAGTCTCTATATGTGTCTGTTTGTGCATTGCATTAATGGTAATTCCTGGTGAGGATTCTGAGTGAAATGACGCAAGTTACATATTCAGATAATAGAAAACGCATAGTTAACAAGAACCCCATTTGATTGGTTAGAAGAAATAAGTCCCGCCTTTCCACTCACGCTTGCAAACTCCAGTAAGTGCGAGTCAAAGTTGAAACATTTTGGAAGCCTACCTGGAAGACGCAATAGCCCTGGGGCTAGCGATTTTGCGAGCCCTGCTCCTGATCAGGCTTACGCATGCTGCACGTGTTAGCCATGCCCTTTAATGTACTTGTTGCGGTGTACACAGAATGATGTACACAGAATGATCTATTAT